>CM061142.1:645518947-646718947 GCA_030789695.1 Scilla litardierei | reverse complement strand
TAGGGACTTTCATCGTCGTCGTTTTTCTTTAGTTACTTTCAGTTGTTGTCGTTGTTGTTATTTAGTGTACGTTTCTTTTGTTGCTACTTTAGCCCTGCTGTGGCTTGTCATTTAATTTCTTGTATGGACTTAATATCTCTGGATGTGGCCTTTATCTTTTGGGATATATTCGTATTGTTCTGAAATGCATGCAAGGACCTGCCTTGTGTTTTTATCACAGACGCTCATTGAACTCGAGCTTCACCGCTCCAGTTCATGCGGACCGCGTAACATTCTCGCTTCCGGTGTCTTTTGGGAAGCGGGGCATTACAGGTTTTAGTGGTGGCCCATGCAGGTCGTGCATTGGTAAACTTCAGAACAATAGAAATACCATCATTAGCCAAAACATCTAGAATTGTCTCGTACATGAAATTTAACCAAGTATTTGGTCTCAGCTTGATAGGGAAAACCATTAGACCAGGATTGTAGGAAGACTTAGTTAGACATCCATGCTTGTTAGTTAGACACCTTCGTTAAGTTTTAGTCACTATCATCTTAGGAGTCACCTCAAGCGTATTACAATCTTGGGTCTTATCTAGCTCTGATCATATTAGATTTTGGGGGTTTCTTGTAGCCGTTCGCTTGGACCTATCGAATTTGGGCTCAGTAGAACATAGTGAACGTCACACCCATCCTCAAGAGACCCTTTCCTTGAATTCTCTATCACAGTCTAGTTCATTTGAAATCTTAGTACTAAGTTGTCCCTAATCTTTAGTCGACCCAATAATCATGCCCCTGATTTTATTTTTCCTAATCATTACACTTCCATGATAATGACCGTAGAATTCCATTGTAGCAGAATCACTAAGTTAATTCCTACCTGTATTACGTTTTAATCATTCGATTCTATTCCTTGCCCTCAACTTCTGTGTTTCCTCACCAGCCATCATTAATCTTTCGACTCTTCCCCATTACATATCCTGATCCTTTTAAAAGTACTTTCGATATTCCGTTATTAAATTCCTCGATCGGTTTAATTTCTTTAAGAACCTTCAGAATATACTTAGATTTCCTACCCTTTAGTTGACTCAAACTCAATCTTGATTATGAAGCTATCTTGAAAAAATCTTTAGTTACTATCTCTTAACTATTTTCTAAACTATATCATCTGTACATCTACTTCTCATAATCTCGTAAGTTTACTCTACTTTCTTCATATAACAGACTTCATTTTTTTTACCTCATTTCTATTTCACTGATATATCATTTCCTTTCTTACTATACTACTACACTTATTTCAAACAAATTATCATACCTACTTTTAAATACTTTTCTAGGCTAAATACAACTCCAACTTTTTAGTGTGTCAGTTTTATATTCTTCGTATTCATACTTCAAAATTTTTGTACAAATCTATTTCCATTTGCGGAACAATCACTACATCATTATACTCATTCTTCTCTTCGTCTAATACTTTCCTCGTGTTTTAACATATATCAGCTAACTCCCTAACCATGCCTCATCTGAAACCGTGCATCATGATCTTGATTCGTTACGCCATTAGTCGTCGGTTCCTTACTATTGCTTAATCATCACATTAGTGCTTGCCATTACCTATGTCAACTTTAGTATAAGTATAGTGGGTCCATTAGTATTAATTATGATATTGTTGTGGTGCATGTATATAGGTAGCATGTGTAGACCCATGTGTGTGACCTCCGTGTCCCACTCATGTATAAGTGTGCATACCCTTAGTATATTAATAGATTATGGCTGCCTATCGTGTTGAATATACTCTTGCAGTGATATATGTGATATATAGTTGTGTGAAGGTAGTAAGTGTTATGTGTGAATAACCATATCACTATAGGGATATTTGTGTGTATTAGAACTGGCGATTGACTACATACTAGGGGTGTGTGTATTTTGAAGGTACTTGGCCATGTTTATAATTGTATGTTAATGAGGTTATGTATATGTTGGGTGTAAAATATATATGAAAATAGGCATGCTTATACTTGGGTGTACTTATCTATTGTATGATTTGTATATTAGTGCGTAGAGTGTATGCTCATGCATGGATGGGTGTGTGCTTAGTTATAAGTATATATATACATAAATAGTATGAATATGTGTGTTCTAAGTATGATAGTAGGATTATGGTATTACATTACTTGCCCCTACGGGGTGATATATGTACATGTGAGTAGACGTATACTGGGAAGTATACCTGATTGTATGTTGTACCTACGTATAGAGGTGTATGTGTAATAGTACACTGGCTGTATGTAAATTACTTTGGTTGTGTATACGCGAGTGAACATATAGTATGTATGCCTAAGTTTTGTGTAGATATAAGATAGGTGGTAATAATATAAGGATGGATATGCGTGTAATGTATGTATGTGACTATATGATGTATGTGTGAGTGTATGAATGTGAGTGTACATTGTTTTATAGTATATATATGCTTGGAGTAGAGTAGTCTTAGTCCGCTCAATCATAAGCTGGCCCTATTCAAGGAAGTCAGAGGACAGACTTGATTTTAAGTTGGTAGATTGTAGTAACCCTGGTGCCATGTAAGCAGGGCATGTCCATTTTTATATATGGTGAAATATATGGTGTGAATATAAGTGTGTAATGATATGTATTGTATGGTGTGTATAGCGTATTGCATAATGTGTAAAGTGATTATACTATTGTGATACTATTTGATTGAATAGGATTATGTTAATGTATTGGTATTGAGTGATGTAATTATATGACGGGTGAACGATATGATTGGAGATTCTGGTTGTATAAATTTGCTAGAGCGTTATGCATTAGTAATAATGTGAGGGTGAAAGTTGATGACACACTTGCAATTGGTAACTTGATGTGTGTTTATATTAAAGTATTTTCTCTAACTATAAATATATTGTATGATGGCTTGGTATTAATTGGGTTGTGTTATGGTATCATTAGTAATAATATTGATCTAAACTAGAGATGTACATGTGTGGGTTATTAGTTATTACTAGCGTGGTGGTGAACCAGTATTACTATTAGTGACACTACCATTGTTATGGATTATTAATGATAGTATCATTGATTGAGCAATTACGCACGATCACGTAGTTGTTATTTTATGGTAGGGTGTATTCATATGGAAGAGTGTGTGGTGCGTGTATATCAAGAGAAGATATACATGAGCTCCATCCTTTTTTCTTTTCTTCTCTCCCACACCCTAGTCGATAGAAATTCCGAGGACGGAATTTTCCGTAAGGTGGGTAGGATGTAACGGCCACTTTTCGGCCTTACGTATCTTAGTGCGTTTTTGGTTCGTACGAGTATTTTTGTCCTTGGTTGTTATTATTATTTTTCCTTGGCTTAGACACGTGACCGGACCCCGTATCTACGTCTTTCTCAGAGGCGCGATCGCCCCAATATCTTGCTTATAATTTTTGGACGCCTAGGGATGAAGTTGTAATTAATCGGCTTATTAATACTTATATTATTCTTAACTTTTTTCTTTTCTTAAAATTCAAAATGTTTAAAAAGTTTCAAATCGTAAACAGATCATCCTTTTTAAACTAATACCTAAATATTATTTTTATACCTAATATTATCATGCGGTTGTTTTTTTAAACAAACCAAATCAAACTTTAAAATCTGAAACAACCTAATATCAGCAAGATCCTAACCTCCCCCACGTCTTTGATCCGTCCTCCCCACTTCCCCCTCTCTCTCCTCCCACGTGAAGCACCCTAACCTATAATATTTAAAAACACCCCTAAAGAAACCTAAAGACAGCACCCTACCCTACCGTCCTTTTACTAAAACCCCTAAGGCTTAAACTTATAGCACAGCGGAATGCCACCCTCTCTATTTCTCTTCTCCACGCAGCAAACAACGTCGCCCCAGCTCGCAGCTGACTTCATCCCCATCCTCCACGGCGCGTGCTCTCCTCTCTGAGATCCAACAGCCTCCCCCCTCGCCCAACGCGACAACCGCCGCAGCCCTCACCCAGGCCGCGTCTCCATCGCCTAGACCTCCACGCAACACATCCACAGCCACCCTCATCTCCTCCATCCATCACCCACGCCATCCCCAGTCTGAGCAGCTCACGCTCCCCATCCTCCACGCCAACGCGCGTCGCAGCGGCCACCACTCCTCTCCACACGTCTCTCAGCCCTACACGTAACACCTGGAGCCCTGCGCCCAGTTGCTCTCACATCCCAGGCCTCGCAGCTGTCGCACCACCCCCCAACGCACGCAAGCATCGCCAAGAGCACCTCCTCCCCGTGAGCTTTCTCTCCCCCTCGCTCAGAATGACAACTTGCGACCCCTGTCATCGGAGTAGCTCCACCCACGACCAGCTCCTCGCTGTCAGGCCGTGCGTAGCAACAGCAACCCTCACCCTGTCGAGCTCGCGACCTGCCACCCCAAGGAGCCGCAGACAGCCCCTCTCCCTCCTCCCCAAGGCTCAACATCGCCATTTGGTGCCGTACGCGTCGGCGCTATCCATCACAGCGTCCCGATCCTTCGCTGCATGCACTACCGGTTAGTAGATCTCCCCCTAACACACTATAACCCACACCGTAATATAGAGAACCTAATAAAACAGATCGCTAGACATCGTAGAAACCAATTTAACATTTGTTACAATAAAAAACAGTCTTATCTAAATTTTTGTTTTATCAAATCAGCGAACCGCCACCACCGTAGCGTAGTACCCATCGAGATGTTTCCGACGACACCAAGAACGCCAAAAACAGGCAAGTGTGCAATTAGATATGAATTTTTGAAGTTTGATGCTCAATACGTCACTTTTACTTTATACTGTATAACTTGAAAACCATACATGAAATGACGCATGAAAACGATGCCATGAGATTCTGGACTAAATTTGTGACCCAACGGCATATAATTCAATATGCTTTAAGTTTAAATAACTAGGAAGAAAACTGGCTCCTGTATCATGTTTAATAAAAACTCCTGCTGAACGTTATTTCAAATTGTTGTAAATGTTGTTCAACCCACTCCTGCTTATGAAAAATGTTGTATAAAAATAATGTTGATAACGTCACAATGCTGCATGTCTTGAAATGTTTAACAAGTTTTGACATCGTGAAAATCATGCGCCTTGAAGGCGAATTCGTGACTTTCGTGATGTCGTGTGAGTCGACTAGGCCGGCTAGTGTTCCGGTAAACTTTTGGGTGGGGTTAGGGTTGAGCGGCCACTAAGTGTATGAAAGGGTCATGTCTTCAAGAACACCACCTATACGGTGGGTTAGTATCAATCGTGATTATACCCCCGCGAGGAGAATGACTTACTCATCACGTCTTAAAAGCAAGAACTCTATGAGTGATAGAAAACACTGACATGAAATTTCAAATGCCATGCTAATAATGTTTTAGAATTGTCATTACTTTACTTTAAACTACTTAGAACTGCCATGCTAGGATTGTCCCACTTTACTTCGCTCTAAAATTGCCATGCTTAAAATGTTATTGTTGACACATTGTACAAGAGCAATTAATGCTTAAAAATTCATTATTATAAGTACATCTTGCCTTGGGTTTCTAACCTCTTCTTGCAGACCCTTGTTGATATACATTCATGTTTTTTGGATGTATGTCAGATCCCGAGTTTGAGTGCTAGGAGGATCCTTTCGAGACGCCTGACTTAGAGAGCCAGAGTTTTCTGTAGACGCTGAGTCTCTCCTTGCGGAGGACTAGGGACTTTCACCGTCGTAGTTTTTCTTTAGTTAATTTCAGTTGTTGTCGTCGTTGTTGTTTAGTGTACGTTTCTTTTTTTCTACTTCAGCTCTGATGTGGCTTGTCGTTTAATTTCGTGTATGGACTTAATATCTCTGGATGTGGCCTTTATCTTTTGGGATGTATTCTTATTGTTTAGAAATGCATGCAAGGACCTGCCCTGTGTTTTTATCACAGACGTTCATTGAACTCGAGCTTCACAGCTCCAGTTCATGTGGACTGCGTAACGTTCTCGCTTTCGGTGTCTTTTGGGAAGCGGGGCATTACATACATTAAATCCCAGGCCTCAAAGCTTCTCTCTCCCTCGAAACTTAAGAGCCCACAACGCCTCAAACCCAGACTCCGGCGAGCTCTCGCCCCCTTCCCACAGCTCCGAGCAGCCCATCGCATCGCCTCCACTCCATCTCCGAACCCCAGCGCCCCCACGACAACCTCTCAACTCTTCTCTCCTCCACCTCCAAGCCTCTGCCCTCAGCCCAAACACCTCGTCAGCGAGGCGTCACCATCACCTCCCTCACGCTGTCAATGACCATCCTTCCCCTCCGACGTTGATGCTTCGATAACCCCCTCAAAACTCCAGCCCTACCGAACTCCCCCACTGCCTACTCCTCTTACCACCACAAGTCCTCTGTCCTTCCTCGAGACCTCCTCGACCTCCCCTTCCATCGAGACCCTGACGGCGGCCTCCAAGCCCGCACTTCCTCCCTCTACCCCTCTCGTTGTCTCTCCTCATCAACCCTCGTCGACGCCGCCCTGAGCTCGTCACCACCTCCGGCCGCCTCCACCGTGTTGCCACCAGCAAGAATCGGAAGCGAAGAAACGAAAGAGAGAACTGTAAGTTATTTTAGTTTTTACGTGAACAGTTGTAGGTATTTTATATTTTATATTTTATATGCGTACATATTATTATGTATTAGAATCTATATCTATAAGTTAGTATATCATCTTAGTAACAGCATGTTAGTTTTCAAGTTTATAAACAATATGTTAGTTAACACACACACATATATATATACTTACATGCCTACGGTTATATGTTATATATAAACCTGTATATATATATATACTAGTCATAAACCGTGCCCATAGGGCACGGTTTATTTAATGGCTGAGTTTTTTCCTCCCACAAATTTCAAGATCCCCAAATTTCAAGTTTGCCGACAAAATTTCAAGTTTCCCCCCAAAATTGTCATTGCCACCTAGAACAAACTTACCACGTAGGATAAGATTCAAAATCTTCAAAGAACTGGAAAAAAATGGTCGGAAGGGGGAGAATAAAAAGTGTGGATGGGTGTGTGGGGAGGGTCCAGGGGCAAAAATGCAAAAACCGGGGTTGTAAGTGCAAAATTTCCCACCTCCTCTCTTATCCCTCAAAATCTCATCGCTTATATTTTCTTTTATCCAATTTTCCTCTTTTATATAATAGATATCCAAATTCTCTTATTCAATTTCTCATGTCCAAATTCTCTTATCCAATTTCTCTTGATAACATCCCTCTTTTATATAATAGATAGCGAATACCCGTGCCCAAGGGCGCGGTTCATTTAAAATATTCCCCCTCAAAATCTTAGATTCCCTAATTTTAAATGAACAACAATATGATATATTTCGTAGTATTTAAAGCAAACACCAAAAACGGTTCTGATATATATGGCCATATTTAAAGTTGGAACCTACCATATACAACATCAACAACAAATATGTCAATCCTGATAACTATAACACCAATGATAACTATATCATGACTACTAAAATCTTTTGCAGAATCATCAAAAATTATCTTGGAATTGAATCACCAAAGTTAACACCAAAAATAGTCATGATATATATGGAAGTTTTTAAAGTTGGAACCTACCATATACAACATCTAGACCAAATATTACCGAAGCACCAAAAATTATCCATACATGTCAGTCCTGATAACCATATCATCAACACCGAAGATAACTATATCATGAGTGCCAAAATATTTTGCAGAATCACCAAAAATTATCTTAGAATTGAATCACCAAAATCATAATAACTATATATGGCCGTATTTAAAGCTAATACCAAAAACAGTCTAGATTTATATGTCGGTATTGGAAGTAGAAACAACCCATATATAACACCAACACCAAAAAATACAGAATCACAAAAAATTATCTATATATGGCATTCAAGATAAATATGTTTACTGTAGTACCAAAAATTATGTTGGACAGTAAAGAAAGTTCTTTTGGAACCAAAAATTGCCTAAGATGTAGTATCAAAATATTGCAGTCACATAGTACTAACACAAAAGATTATATCAGGGCTGCCAAAATCTTTTTATTTGAATCACCAAAACCATAAACTATGCGAAACATAAAAATCTTTTCTTGCTAAGAAGCTAAATTTTTCCTGTTAATTTGACAGTCCGGATATAATGTTTGGTTAAATGCAATATCTCTTAAATTAAATGTCATGCAATAATTAAAACCAAATTGTCCTGCAAATAAATGGATTATAGCAGAATCACCAGGACACCTAAAAGGCATATAATGTTTTGATGATTCTGCAAACTTTGGTTTGATTAGAGAGTTTGGTTTTGCAAAAACTTTGGTTTACAAAACTTATAAACCTTTTTTGATGTCACCAGAATATATATATCCCCTTTTAGAATCATCAGAACAATTTTTTTTACAGAACCAAAGTTTGACATGAACACTTTATAATCAAAGGTGTGCTTGCAGAATCAATATGGCAGGCACTTTTAGTTGTGTAATAAAACCATGTTTTAGTTGTGTAATAAAACCATGAGTGACAACAATATTATGATTTCAACAATAAAACAGTTATTTGAATCATCAAAACCATAATAACTATATACGGTCGTCCTGATATATTTCACAGTATTTAAAGTTAATACCAAAAACAGCCCTTATATATATGGAAGAATGTGTAGTTGGAATCTACCTATACAACACCAACAACATATAGGTCAGTCCTGACTCCTGATAACTATAACACCAACACCAAAGATATGGTAGTGACAAAAATATGTTGAACATAAAGTATCTCACGGATACCATTCACATCCAAAATCTTAAATTAATCCCTTTTAACCTCACAATAAAATTAGAATAAAAGAAATGAATTAAAGAGAACAAACCCAAATGTTACTCCCCTCGAACCAATATACGAACCAAAGAACACAAAAGGTATGCAACATCCCTTCCCTATCCAACTGTTCCAATAAACACAAAGAACAACATTAACATGTGGAAACAGGATACCCGCTTCCTTCGAACCGAGCAGCATAGTATCTCCTCAACCTCTCAAAGAATGGCCATGCCTCCAAATATTGTTCAATTACAATTAGAGATCCATTCGGCCAACAGTGCAATTTTCACTTATATTGCACTATCCATGTTTATGTGTATTTTATCCTACTTTTAAGTACAGTACCATTACATCCCATAAAATTTCAAGTTTGCTTCAGATTTGTCTTTTTCCCACGATGTAGCCATCTTTTCAATAATGAAATGTTATCCCTTCTGCCTCTCAAAGCTAATATTTACGCACAGACAATTTTATATGTTAATACATTTCAAATTAACCCCCATCACAGATAATTATGAGTACTCTTATCACAAGAAGGGTGAGGGAAAGAAAAATAAGGAAGAAGTTCACCAACATTTCAAATATTAATAATTCATGTCCGCAAACAAATATGTGCAAAAAAACATTTGGGATTACTATTTACCTCTAACATCAACGTCTGATTCTAGGTTTGCATCAGAATTCTGCTAAAAGTGCTATATGATCAGAGGACCACTCTGGAGAAGGAAGTGGTGTGTCCTTGCACAAGCTTTCCTCATCCAGGAGTTCCAACATTGATTCCACTGTCAATGAGTCCACTGAAATACAGTGTGTGAACATATAACCACACAGAACCAAAGTTCCAAAACAACATCGAAGCAAGTATGTAATTAAATAGTGTACCTATGTAAAATATGTAATCAAGGGTCCCCAATAAATTCCATAGTACAATTTGTGAACAAAGGTTCATTTGTTGCAGTGTCCAATTTTCTTCTTTGTTGCTATAGCCCGAGATGAACCCCAACCATTCTGGCAAAAGATGAATATGAGCTCACCTGTAGAATGAATATTCATCAAAATTTTGGACAAATGGAAAAGTATAGGTCAGGCAATTGATGGTTATTACCAATGGGAGCTGGTGGTTCAACTTTGTTGCAGGCCATAAAATATTAAGGGGGTCTACCGCTAAGTCTGGATGCATTTGGCCAACCTTACCCATTGCAAGGAGTGTATGAGGAGCGCTGCATTCCCATTTTAGATAATCATGGTTAAGAGATGAGAACATACACGTACAAATACTATGTGTATATTAACTGATGCAGAAACCAGATACATACCTTCCTGGAAGAGAATTAAAATCCTGGCAGACCAACATTGGTATATCTGCAATAACATCAATTTTCTCCAACCCTTTCAAAAGAGTATACCTGCAAGAAAATATTATGGATGATGTTGGAAAGGAGATAAAGAAACTATCAAAAAATTGAATTGCTCAATGCATACCTGCCAGAGCTTTATGTCCTTGTGATCCTGATGGACATTGACATGCGTGTTTGCCTATAGTGGGGTTAAAAACATAAATGTTATGAATCGCGAAAATGACAGAAAACATAATGCATAGCACCATGTGTAAACTGTAAGGCTTATAAACTCTTAACATTCGTCCGAATGGATGTTGACATTAGTGATTACCTACAATGATTGCCCAGAAGTATCAGTAGTAGACAAATTGGCCTGTAGACTTATTTGGTAAATAACAAATTTGAAAAAAAAAATATAATCTGATTTACCAATTAATATGTTCATGGAATCAATTCCCTCAACAAAAAAGGCGGGATAACGATCAAATTACAAATAAAGACAGAAAACTCAATCTGAATCCATTCCAATCAAATGAACAAAGAAGATACATTCCTGAAGAAAGCAAGATCACTCTTCATGCTGCTTGAGAGATCCATTACTGAAGAAAGCATGGCACGTGATCATGCATGCAATATGCTCCGTCATAGAGCTACATCACCCAATTGCAAAATCAGCTAAAGAATTTCCTCATTCTTGTTCTAGTTTTCCAGAGGGAGCCATTAATATGAAGAATTAATTTATGAAGGGATGGCGTATGATATTGCAATGAACAAAGGAAAAAGAAACTAACGTTACCATCTTGCATTCCATATTAAAGCCCCATGAGCAAAATGACAATTCAACTTGAAGCATAAAATAATATGTTGAAAAAGATCGAAATGTGGGAGAACCTTGATCAAAACAACTTGAAGATGATTTCCAGACAGCTCATTCGTATAGCATGATCATGGAATAAAGATCAATAATGCGGGAAAAATCGAAACAGAACCCAAAGAAGAAGTTCTATTGGTGCAAATTTGTTACATCAAACCACCTATAATTACGCTAACAAAATTATTCAGATACCAATCAACAAAATAAGAATATAAAGATAATGCGTAGTAATAAACAACCTTACCTTATAGTGCCAGTGAATTTCTCTCTGTCCTCCAAAAAGGAAATTTGCATTCCAGCTCTAATCCTGCAGCATAACCATCATAACTAACCAAAAACTAATGAAAATAACATCAAAAAGTACATTTGACGGAAAAATGCATATATACTCAAGCGATGACGATGGATCCTGGTTGAAGGACGACACCGTGGGAGCTTAAAGAAAATACATAATGATATCTATTGTGGTGCTTCATGTGTGTCAGCATCTCACCCGATGAGGCCAATGGACATGAAAGATCCAAAGAAAAAGCACCAAGTAATTTTAAGCTAAGAAGTAGAGCAGCTAAAACCTGGACAGTCGACTCATTTCTCCTTTCTTCTCCATAAAGGCTTGCGTTAATAAGAGCACGCGTGCCAACGATTCCTTTCTGCTTTCTTCTCCATGGAGGCTTGCGTTAATACTGATCTTTTATCAAAAGGGATAACATCATGTAATGCATTTTTTAGGTAACAAAAAGGTTACACTATTAGAAACATTCATCATGTAAGGACATGTATATCATGTCCGAAAGTGTTAGACAGACCATTGGGGGAAGTGGCCTACATTTCGTAGGATATTGATTATTTAATTTATGATTTGCATATTAAGGTTTCTATTTAACATGTGAGGTTTATCTCTGCTTCTTTCCATGCATTTATACCTATGTTCACTGCATTGCAGGAACTCCAATAAAAATAAAATACCATACAGATATAGACCAAAAAATAAAATAAAAAACAATAAATCGAACGGTCATGATGTATATTCATGGGCTACATACCAGGGAGAACTTCTGATCAGTCTGATCATCCTTGCACAAAATATCTGCAAAAAAACGACATAACCATTGGCTATAACCATTAACTTTGAGAATCAATTAAAACATCGCTCTCAGCAAAAATCAAAAATCAATACAATCAGAATCTTTTAAACCTCTTCCGGATCAACATGTTGAGCGAACACTCCGTACGTGTCCTTCCTGCCAAATATAAAGACAAAAGTTCAAAATTTCAGAGTAAATTTAGCTCAAAATGAAACATACTACTTAAAGTATAGCTTTACACTTTGAAGCTTATTAAGAATTGCTTCCAGAGCGTTCCTCTATCTGGCATTGGAGTCCCTAAGCAAAAAAAAGGATACATGAATACATGATATCAAGCTCAATCTCCAACTTTCTGATGGGATTGAAATTTTGGAATATTGTGATTGCTTGACTGCTCAATCATTCTTTTAGATGATGCAGGTGTCAATGTTAAGACATTGACTTAGACTTTATGGCCAAACCCTACGTCAGCAGGATCAGAGCAGTCTGTTGCTTGTGGGGGCATGTGAGCATGGTGATCCATACCTCGCGAGCTTGCAATTTACTGGTTGTACTTGTACATATCAAGTTCATGTTCTATTTCCAAATTTACAAAGTTGAGCTGTGTTCATTATTGTTATTATTATGTGCCTCATCTTAATCCAGTTTACATTTGTAATCCCTTTATCTTCCTCTGCACTTAATCTATCTGATCTGAAATTATATCCTTGGTTTTGTCATGTTAATCCCCTGATTTGTTTCTTCACGGTTGTTTAATAAGATATAATTAATACAGACTTTACTGCTTCTTTTCCATATATTTAATAACATATACACAGTGCATATAGAATGAAACTAACTGATTTTATCAAAAATCTCTAGAAGAACATCTGGAATTCACAATGGGTGACTGATTAGAGGTAAAATGAAAGTGTAACCATCTCTCAGTAATCCCTAAACAAATCAAATTTGCAAAATGATAACAATAGCCATTACATCAAAGCCCAACAAACAATTCATGGATTGGTATAATGATATTAAAAACTATTAAAAATATGCTGAAATTTTTTTAAGATAACCTTGCAACAGATGATGACGCAACATCTTTACCTTGTTACAGCAACATATCATCTGCTTGACTCCAAGAGTGAAAGCAAGGAGAGCATGCTCACGGGTCTGCCCATCCTTTGAAATTCCAGCCTCAAAACCACCAGTGGTGGAGTCAATGATGAGGACAGCGCAATCAGCCTGGGATGTACCAGTAATCATGTTCTTGATGAAGTCGCGATGCCCAGGAGCATCAATGATTGTGCAGTAATACTTGGTGGTCTCGAACTTCCACAAAGAAATATCAATTGTGATACCTCTTTCACGCTCAGCCTTGAGCTTGTCCAGCACCCAAGCATACTTGAATGTCCTCTTGTTCATCTCAGTAGCCTCCTTCTCAAACCTCTAAATCACACGCTTGTTAATTCCACCAAGCTTGTAGATGAGATGGAAATCACACGCCAGAGTCAAAATTAGAGGGGGAAAATGAACAACCTTGCAAAGACATGCAAATCGAGCAGATCTTACCGAAATCAGGCCGCTCTTCAGCCTTCACCCTCTCGATCAAATCGGCCGCAGGGAGGGGGCAGGGGGGTGATCGAGGAGGCAAGGGGTGCTCGGGGAGGTGGCAAGGGCAAGGGGGTGTTCCTTTAGGTCTGTTCTTCTCCGATCTGTCCGCGATTCTTTGGGGAGCTCGTTGTTGACTCGCCTGTTCTAAGAAAAAATGAATGGCCTTTTCTTTTTGCTTTCCCAAAAATTTTAATGTCATAACACTGTGGTTCCCCCTTAAATTTTGAAATATTTCAGTTTCCCCTAATGGGTTTCCCACTAAAATTCAAATTCCCCCCCCCCCCCAATTTCAAAAGTACAACTCAAACTCTTATCCAATTTCTCTTATCCAATATCTCTTGATAACATCCCTCATTTATATACCCCAAATTTCTCAACTCTTATCCAAAAACTCTTGTCCATTATCTCATAACCAATTTATCTTATACAACAACTCTTATCCAATAACCCATGATAAGATCCCTGTTTTATAATATATATATATATATATATATATATATATATATATATATATATATATATATATATATAATTGCCTGTTGCAATGTCCTTTATAAAGTGATCAGTAAGGTAATCTGCAATAGGCTGAAATTAGTTATTCATGAATTAATTTCTCCTAACCAATATGCTTTCCTGAAGGGTAGACTGTTATCTGACAGTGCTTTACTAGCTCACGAACAGATACGGGATTTTAGTAATCCTATGGGAGCCAGGGCCTGCCTGAAATTAGACTTGAGAAAGGCATTTGACAGTGTCAACAG
Organism: Scilla litardierei; assembly: GCA_030789695.1. Lineage (NCBI taxonomy): Eukaryota > Viridiplantae > Streptophyta > Magnoliopsida > Asparagales > Asparagaceae > Scilla > Scilla litardierei. Next base: position 646,704,468 of record CM061142.1, on the reverse strand, counting down.
AGAATTTATTTATTGCATTATTCATCGTATGGGATTTGGCAGGAAATTTACAGCATGGATCAAGGAATGCATCTCCACCCCTACCTTCTCGGTCATGATTAATGGCTCCCCTGCAGGCTATTTTGCAGGGAACAGGGGACTAAGACAGGGAGATCCACTCTCTCCCTATCTTTTTGTCATTACAATGGAGGCGTTTTCTTTATTAGTTGACAAAGCTATAGTTGCTAAAAGCATCCATCCAATGTGTCGTAGTGGGGCGATTTCACATCTCCTGTTTGCAGACGACCTCTTATTATTCTGTCGGGCTAACAAGCATACCTTTGAAGGCCTACAGTCGTTGCTTGCGAAATTCTATAATCTTACTGGTCTGCAAATTAACTGGGAAAAGAGTACATCCATCTTCAGTAAGGGCACCAAAAATCCTTCAGGTTTAGCGGAGCTGCTTGGAATTAAATTGGGTACCTCTATCACAACCTATCTAGGACTCCCTCTCTCTACGAAATATCCTAAACCATCAATGTATAGTAGATTGATTGACAAATGCAAGAAAATGCTATTGGGTTGGACATCTTCGACGCTTTCCATTTCAGGTCGGCTGGAGTTGGTTCGGTCAGTCATATATGGTATGGTTTTATTCTGGTTACAAGTGTATCGGATTCCAAAATCTGTCCTACGCAATATTACTTCGGCGTGTAGGAAATTCATCTGGGGTGCTTCAAAAATTTGGGCCTGGAAAGATCTTTGCACTCCAAAAGAAGAGGGGGAGTTGGTTTGAGATTGCTACCCGACCTCAATACAGCCGCGGGTGTCAGGCTTACTTGGCGCATGCTTACTACTAATGGGTTATGGGCTACATATATGAGAGGCAACTACAAGGACAACAGGAATTTCTTTGGTGCTGAAGGTAAAGTCACACATTCTGGAACATGGAAGTTTATGCTAAAGAGCAGACTCTACTCAAGGAAATTAATTAAGAGGCAGGTAAATGACGGGTGTTCCACCTTGTTTTGGCATGACCATTGGATGGGGAGTGGGCCTCTAAGTGAATCTTTTGATGTACTTGAGGCCGAAAGCCTGAAGCATGTTAGGGACTATAAGACCGCAGGCGGGTGGGCAAATCTCCCCTGCTTACAGGAATTGCGGCACCTGCTACCGGACTTGACACTCAACAAGCGGGAAGACGCGTGGGCGTGGGCACCTAGTCCGACTTTCTCTTTTAAGGGTGCTTGGGAGGGGGTTCTAAACAGAGATACCAATTTCCCATTTACAAAACTAATATGGTACAAAAACAACATCCCCAAAATGTCTTTAACTTTTCTTAGAGCTTTCCATGAGAAATTGCTTACACGAGACATGCTTCTTAAATGGGGGGTGAGTACAGATCCTCACTGTGTTTTGTGTGGGGAGGGATTTCATGAAAACATCAACCATCTCTATTTTGAGTGCCCCTACACAAAATACATTTTATGCAGAATTTTGCTCAAGCTTGGTGTATCAGACCCAATTGAGCCTATTCTACAGGAGGTGGGTACCTATTTTATAGATCATTTTGCAAAGAAAGATACTGTTGGTCTACTGGCAAGAACCGCTCTATCTGTGATGGTGTGGCACATTTGGAGGGAGAGAAATAAAAGAATCTTCGAAGACATCAGGAAGCCTAAAACTACTTTATTTGATGACATTATGGCAGATATCAGAATAATCATTAGAGATCATGACTCAGCTGAGCCAAATACAGCTCAGATTATGTCTAATTGGGAATTTAGAGATACTGGTTGATTTTTGTAATTTCTGCATTTTTGCGTTTGGTACTTCCTAGTGGAGGGTTCAATGGAAGTCAGTAGAGGGTGACGATGCCTGTGTCCTCTCCCCTCTCTGCCATCCATCCCCTTCCATTAGATACCAGTTGTATTTTTGTACAGTACGGTATTTAATATAGTCTCAAGCTAACTTTTCAATATATATATATATGTGTGTATATATATATATATATATGACTTTTAATATTATTTTAATCGGCTAATAACTTTTAACTTAATCTCACGGATCCATTGACACAGATATATTCGCGCCTCTCCTACAATCACGTAGGCACCCAAAAATCGCATCGCTTCATGCAAGTATTTATCATTTTTAAAGATATTGTAACTATTAAGTTAATGACCGCCTCTTATAATTATAATCCTAACACTGAAGCGATTCAATGCCTTGTGATATGTTCCGATTAAATGTTTTGATGTACTTTCACCTTTGATGTCGTTAACTTGGGAATTTTCAAATGTGTTTGGCCATTTTAAAAATATGCTAAGAATGCTCTTATTGAATGTTGCATATTCTCTGGTTTGTTCACCCATATAAATTGTGACTATTTGGCCCTTGGGGCATACACAGAACATTAGGCCCCAGGGCATATACAGACTATTGGGCCTTTGGGGCATACATTGAACTATACAGAACACACATTGACACTTTAGGTGTGGTATTCCATTATAGTAGAGTGCGGAATTTTGGATTTCACCCCATCCGTAAATTCGATCGTCGCCCGGATGGGGTCGGTGAGTACAGAGCCACGGGTAGCTCCCGTTGGTTTGGGTGTAATTGTAGTTTCTTCCGCCCTCAGACAATGTGCTTGTCACTAGATTAGGAGATTGAATGATGTACTATTTTACTCCTGTCGTTGCTATTATAAATGTGTAACCTGCTAACTTGTCTTACCATACTTATTAAGCGTTACTTTGCTTACTATCCACCACACTTGCCATGTTCACTACTCTGTGCACCACACTTGCTATGTTCACTACTCTATGCACCACACTTGTCACGCTCGCTGCTTTGCACACCACACTTGCTAGGTTCACTACTTTCTGCACCACACTTGCTATGTTCACTACTCTGTACACCACACTTGCCATGCTCACTGCTTTGCACACTACACTTGCCATGCTCACTACTTTGTACACTACATCCTGCTATGCTCGTACGTTTTCTAACGTTGCTACACTTTTCTTAACTGTACTCCCGTTATATTTCGTCGCCTTTAATAGCTTTGCAAACTATATTATTATCTTGCTGAAGGTCCATTTGTTTCTAACATTTTAAATCTTGTCGAGCGACCCTCGCTGACGTATAATTCCCTGTTGTTTATCTTGTGAAATATGTTGGATGCAACGATTTAGGACCTCTAGTTTGAGACGACAAACACGTATGAACTATTTAACGTGTGTGCTAAGTGTGTTTCAGGAATGGCAAAGCGGAAAATCTTTGAAGAGATGACTAAGTCAACTTAATGGAGATTAATGGCTACACAAATCCAATTTGGACTTGTCAAATTTGGTGAGATGATAATGACAGATTCTCTTAGATTGGTTCATATCAATTAGGATTCAATTTGAATTTCCTAATCCATTTTGGTTGCAAACAAATCCTCACCAAATCTATATTCCCATTCATATTCCTATTTGAATTTCATATTGGGATGAGATCAAATCATATACAAACTCAAACTCCATCTTCTAAGGGATCCTAATTGATTCTACCCTATCATGTGCCTTTGCCGCAACCCTATAGCCATCCCTCTTTGTCGCACCCCTCCTTGAAACCCTAGTCCTAAATAACATCTCATCCAAAGAAAAGAGGGTGTCGGCCAATATTTTCTCCAAGGGAAGTAAGTCACGCAATCCACTCCTTCTCCAGTCAAGCCGCAAGCAAGAAAAGCATATCTCACATCATCTACCTTGCGACAACATCAGCAAGTCCCAAGGAGAGCCTCAAGCTTCAATTCCTATTGTATCAAGCTAGCTTCAAATTCCCAACATCCTAGCCGCAAAGTTTGACCAAGCATGGAGGAAGGCATCATCATCTCTATGCGGCAAGCTACTTGAAGATGCATCATCTTCTAAAAAGAACAAGGAGCTCCAACCTGCAAGATTCCCAATCATCAAGAGGCTGGACCCACCCCAAGGCATTTTGTGGCATCAAAGAGGGAAGGGGACAATTAGAGAAAAGCCTGTCGCATTCATCAATTCTCCAAGCCTAGTACAAGGCTATAGTATCTCTTCATAACATTACTATTGGTGTTTTGTTTATGTTTTTCTTGTAGGTCATCAAGGAGCATCAGCAATCCATGTGTAGGTCTTGAAGGGCCAGCCGCAAGTTACAAAAAGGGACACAAATTCACCTTTGTTTATTTGATGTTATGCTTTCAATCATCATTGACTTATTCATGGCTTCTTTGTAGGAAATTGAAGTTTGATGAACAACTCCCACAGCCACAATTATTGACCAAGAATTCACAAGTACCAAGGGAGGCAAGCTGCTCACAAGTTCAACTCATTGCTGCTCACGCATGGAGGGCTGCCACATTGAAGAGCTGCCGTAATAGGGGGAACTGATCTCATTGCTGCTCACGCACATGCTCCTAGTCAGCTGACCGAAGCCATCCCCTAACTTGCGTGCTTGTCGACCCCTAGTGCAAACTCAAAGAGGGAATCTCTGCATGTTAATTGTTTTTTTGTTGCATGCACAAAAACGAGAGCAAGGGAATCTTTGCAATTAAATCAAAGAGGAGACGTGCAAGCTGCAATTCTCAAACTCAAAGAGGTGCACAAGCCCCTTGTCGCAAAAATCAAGTGCACAAGCCAAGCTGCCGCAATTTCTAAAGGGAGGCCGACCCACAAACTCCTAACTATCGCAAGTTCAGATTTGTGCAAATTTCAGATACAAGCTAGGCCGCAACATTAAAGTGGGGGCAAAAACTTCAGAGATCAACATACAAGGGAGATGGCCTAGCTAAGACATCAAAGCTGAACATCATAGAGCCAAGATCCACAACTTGAGTTGCAAACGTGACGAGAGACGACTACATCTTGCCAGACGAGAGCTGGCCCGTGCCGATTGACAGAGACGACTACGCCTACACACTGAGATTCTCTAAACTTTTTTACTATTATTTGTTTGTAGTAGTAACGATCTCTGTATGGGAAACTTTACCGCTTTTGTGTTCTTTTGGGACTTGTTTAGTCGGGGGACTAGACAAGAGGGTCTTGACGAGCGGGGCCTGTCAAGATAGAGCATTTATTAGGTTGATAGTGTTCTGCACTCGGGGAGAGTGGTACGTACTAGGTGGGAAGCTGGGGGCTCAAGAGTCATTGTAGTAGTATATAAGAAACATATTAATGTTAGTATTTGCTTGGAGGCTGGAGTAGGTCGTGGAACGACCGAATCAGGGTATATCTGTGTGTACTCTGTGATTGCATTCTTTTTGCTATGCTTGTGATTATAAACTGCGTTTGATTTCTCGTGGGTTGCACGAGAATTTTTTATTAGCCTATTCACCCCTCCTCTAGGCTTAGATCCAGATCCAACAAAATATACTTCAGGTGCTAAGACAGATTTTGCAGAGGAGCATACCCTGAGGCTGAGCTAGCCGACCAAGACTACCAGGATGCTGAGATCCACTACTGGGGAACGACATACTTTTGCAGCGCCAAAATAAATTAATATTTGTGTTGTATTTTATTCAGGGTATTTCCTTTTATATAACTGTTGTACTAGCCATGCTAGGCCTTAATTATGTACTTGTAATCTGGACTTTGAAGTTGTAATAATGACATATTGTTGTTCTGATATTCGCAAGCAAGAACATGCCAAACTTAATACACAGACGCTTATTGTGCTTAAGTCAAAGAAGAAAAAAGTACCTCTTCTTTGCTTTAAGCACATGCGGACCCGCTCGTATCCTCACTCCCAAGTATAATAGGAAGCAGGGCATGACAGGTGACCCATGAGGGTACATCGCAGGTGAAGGAGTCCAGACTTGCCTTTCTCAGCACCGAATATGAAAGCTTCTACATGCTTCCATCAGAGTCTATTAAGGAGATGTTTGCGAGATTCACAGACATCGTCTACAAATCTAGCTCTCTAGAAAAGCCATACTCGAGTCTGGAGCAAATAAGAAAGATCTTGAGAGCGTTGCCGAGCTCCTTCCGTCGCAAAATCATAGCAATCCAGGAAGCAAAGGATCTATCGAAGATAAAAGTGGAAGACTTGATAGGGAACCTGATGTCCCATGAGCTTGAGCTACAGAGCATTGAAATTAGAGAGAAAGATGAGATCAAGACTTCAAAGGCACTAGCCCTTCAGGCTAAGGAAGATGAAGATAAGGATGAGGAGGAAGCTTTTTTGGTCAGAAATTTCAGAAGACATAGCAGGACCAACCATGGGAGAGCTGAAATGCCAAAAAGGTTTAATCGCTCTAACAAATCTAACTCTGCCAATAAATCCTCTGAGCAGACTGCTACTGAAAATGCTATGTGTTTTAAATACAAAAAGCAGGGACACTACATGAAGCAATGCCCACAATCAAAGAACAACACTATGGAGCAGAAAGGGAAATCTTTCGCAATAACGTGAGATATAGACATCGAAGATGAATCTCAGGAGGAAACTGTGCACTCCTCCCTTTGCTTGATGGAAGAACTTGATGAGGTAAAATCTTGCTCCAAAGCTCAACTTATAACTGCTTTTAAAGAAATTCAAGATGAAATTGAAAGCTTGGAATCAACTGTAAAGAAACTTGAATCCACTCTAGAGAAGTTTAGAAATTATAACTTTGAATTGTATCAAGACAATTATAACATGTCATTAGACGTTGATGAAATGAAAGAAAAACTTGTTGCATGTAATTCCACCACTAAATTATTGCAAAAAGAAAAGGCTAGCATGCCTGAAAGAACTGAATGCCTTAATTGTCCTATTTTCTTAAAAGAAAACTAACATGCATAAAGAAAAGTTCTTGAGCTAGAAAAGAAGATGGTTAATCTTAAAAGGAGTGAGGAAGAGAACAAAAAGGCTTTTATCAGTAAATGTACCATGCTTGTTAATGAAAACATGTACTTAAAATCTAAAGTATCTGATCATGAGCTTACTACTAAAAAATTTGGTGTTGGAAAACATTCATTAAACATTATTCTAAGAAATCAGATACATGAAAATAATATGCGTGGTTTGGGCTATGGAAATAAAATTAATGAAAGGCCAAGAATTAATAGAAAGACTCAAAAAGAAACCGGTGTAGAAAGGAGTGTCTTTGCCAAATTCTATACATGTGGTGGTGTTGGTCATGCTTATTATAATTGCAGATATAAGAACATGAATATTAAATTTAAACAAATTTGGGTTCCAAAAGGTACAGTGACTAACACCAGTGGACCTATTTGGATTTCTAGGTCACACGTATCATGTTCTTCTTATGTGTTGGTATATAGCACGACTAAGGGACGACAGTGTGAGTGGTACTTAGACTCTGACTGGACTGCTCAAGACACATGACAGGTGATAGCAAAAAGTTCATTAGCCTTGTAAAGCATGAAGGAGGAAGTGTTACATTACGGGACAATGGAAAATGCAAGGTAATTGGTAAATGTGCTGCATGTAACGACACCTTTCAGCTTACAGATGTCCTATGGGTTGAAAAGCTTACACATAACCTCAATTCCATTAGTCAGCTGTGCGACAAAGATATGAAAGTAGAATTTGATGCAAAACTTTGTAGAAGTATTGATGGCTCCATATGTGACAGTATTATTACAGCAAATAGAAAAAAATAATGTTTATACTATTAAGATTGAAGAACTAACTATTACTAAATGCTTGCTTGTCAGAGAAGAAGAGGCCACGCTATGTCATAGACTACTAGCACATGCAAGCATGGGATTGCTAACGAAGTTAGAAAATAAAAATATGGTAAGAGGACTACCGCATCAGACCTATGAGAATGGTAAGTTGTATGTGGCATGCACGAAAGGTAAGCAAACTAGATATACATTTTCTAGCATTAAAGAAGTTGCCACCACACGCATATTAGAATTAGTGCGCATGGATTTATTTGGACCTACAGACATTGCTAGCCTAGGAGGTATTGTTTAGTATTGGTTGATGATTACTCTAGATTCACATGGGTTTACTTCCTAGCCAAAAAATCCGACTCATTTGAAAATTTTCAAAACTTTTGCATACAAGTTTCTAATGAGAAAAATTCTTCCATTATAAAAATTAGAAGCGATCATGGAGGTGAGTTTGAAAATGCTATTTTTGAAAACTTTTGTCTTGAAAAAGGAACTTTACAAGAATTCTCTTCTCCTAGAACACCTCAACAAAATAGGGTGGTCGAAAGAAAGAATTGTACATTAAAAGAGATGGCTAGGAGTACGATAAATGAATAGTTTGCCTATGTCTTTTTGGGCTGAGGCCATTAATACAGCTTGCCATGTGTGCAATAGAGTTATGCTTATACCTTTACTAAATAAAAATTCTTATGAACTATGGCATGGCAACAGTCCGAACATATCTTACTTTAGAGTTTTTGGATGTAGGTGCTATATATTAAATACATGAGATCAACTTGGCACATTTGAATCCAAATCAGATGAGGGAGTGTTCATGGGATATTTAGAGAGGAGCAGAGCATACATGATATATAATAAATGCACTCTTATTATTATTGAATCTATACATGTTAAATTTGATGGATCTGATATACGTCCTTTGGATTGCAGGGAGAACGAAGAAGAGGAAAATGTAGAACAACAAAGCATTCCAAGGAACAATGAGGAGCAACCTGAAAGACGAGGAAACTGAAACTGTCACGGTAAAAATTCAAGAAGAAGCAATTACCAGAGGAGAGCTGAGATTCAATCCACACCACCCATCAGACTTGATTATAGGAAAGCCTACAGCAGGTATATGCACTCGTTCCTCTTTTAGAAATCTTTGCGCTTTATGTATTTATGGTGATTTTATTTCTGAAATAAAGCCTAAAACATTGAAATTGCTTTAGAAGAGTAAAGTTGAGGTTTGTCCATGCAAGATAAATTGAACCAATTTGTTAGGAATAATGTTTGGAAACTAGTGCCAAGACCCACTGATTATCCTGAGTTGCTACAAAATGGGTGTTTAAAAATAAGCATGATGAATCTGGTAATGCTTTTAGAAATAAGGCTAGGTTGGTTGCTAAAGGTTATAATCAAATTGAAGGAATTGATGTGGATGAAACTTTTGCACCAGTCGCTAGGCTTGAGTCCATTAGAATCTTGCTAGCTTTTGCAAGGTATAAAGGGCTCAAATTGAAACAAATGGATGTCAAAAGTGCCTTTCTTAATGGCTACTTAAAAGAAGATGTATTTGTTGAACAACCCCCAGGTTTTGAAAGCCATAATTTTCCACACCATGTTTATAAATTAGAAAAAGATTTGTATGGTCTTAAGCAAGCTCCACGAGCTTGGTACGACCGTCCAAGCACATATTGTTGGAAAATGATTTTAAAATGGGTAGTGCAGACAATAGATTATTCTTGATACATGAATCTGATGATGTTCTTATTGTGCAAATATATGTTGATGACATTATTTATGGTGCTTCTAATGATCCTCTATGTCAAAAGTTTGAGAAAGTCATGGAGGATCAGTTTGAGATGAGCCTTGTGGGAGAGTTGAAATATTTTTTGGGGTTCCAAGTAAAGCAAGGAAAAGAAGGCATCTTTTTATCTTAAACCAAATACATCAAGGAGCTTCTGAAAAAGTTTGGGATGGAGAAGTCTAAAGGAATTGGAACGCCAATGAGTCCCGCTACAAAAATAGACAAGGGTGAACAAGGAGTCGCCGTGGACCACAAGCTACATCGAGGTATGATTGGTTCCTTGTTATACTTGACTATTTCTAGGCCTGATATAATGTTTGATGTATGCTTGTGTGCACGCTTTCAAGCCAACCCAAAAGAGTCACATTTAAAAGCCATCAAAAGGATCTTTAGGTACCTAATTAGTACACCTAATTTAGGCCTTTGGTATCCTTCTGGTGGTAATTTTGATTTGTTGGGTTATTCAGATGCTGATTATCGGAAAGTTTAACTGATAGAAAGAGCACTAGTGGTACTTGTTTCATGCTAGGACACTCTTTAGTTTCATGGTCTATTTGTACGCAAAATAGTGTTGCACTATCCACTATTGAAGCAGAGTACATTGCCTTAGGCAGTTGTTGTGCTCAAGTATTGTGGATGATGCAAACATTATCTGACTACAGACTAGCTCTTAAAAGAGTCCCTCTTAGATGTGATAGCAAAAGTGTCATATATCTCCTTAATAATCCCGTACACCACTCTCATACTAAACATATTGACGTAAGACATCATTTTCTTAGAGATCACCTCATTAAAGAGGATGTGTCTGTAGAGTTTTTTTCCCACGGAATCACAACTTGCAGACATCTTCATCAAACCTTTAGATGAGGTCACTTTTGTCGTCTTCGTCTTGAGTTGGGTATAATTGATAAAAAATAGTACGAGATTTCATGTTTTATGTGTGCTTGAACTTTTTCTTGTTTGTGTGCTAGTACTTGCTTTGTTATGTGTGAATGAATTTTTTGTGTGTGCTAGTATTTCATGTTTGCTTTAGTTCTTTATAAACAAAAACAAAAAAAAATTAAAAATACAAAAAGCAAAAAAATGGTGCTAATTGTGTATCTTTCTTTTGAATCTCTAAAGTTGTAGTAGTGAATGATATTCATATCCATGTAGAAATTGTTGTATTATTGCTATTACGACATGAGCATGTTCAACTTTCTAAATATTCATGATATGTTCAACGGCTTAAATTACTTGATTTATACACCTACACTTTCACTTTCACATGCATTAAATATTATTGCACATTTAGAGACATCTTTTAAGGAAATATTGGAATGTGAATGTAGGATGAAAACTAACTGAAAATCTAATGGATATGATGTGTCTTGCCATGGATAAAAATTGAGCTCAAAAGAATTGAATTTGAAACAAAAAATGTTGAAAAAGAATGCAAATAACTTCGTATGAAAAATAGATACAATCCTTGGCAATGACACTACCCACGAGTATCTAACATAAGCTTTATGGGTAAACTTTAGCGTTGGTGTTTTACTCGTCAAGCAATGCCACCCCACATCTAAGAGTCCTCATAGGCTATGTTTTTGGGTGCTTGAACTCATTTTTAATGAGATGGGGAAAATCAATCCTAGGTGATGGAATGTTACATGGAAAATGTGGATTGGTTATGGCTGAATCTCTTAAAAGTTCTCCTTATGTGCTTCAATTTTAATCATCACACTTACATGTTGGTGTTGAAGTCTTAGTTGTTGTATTTCATTGGCTTTGTCTTGGTTATTCTATAATAGTATACATGCAATTTCTAGTAATAGTTTATAATGCTCTTTTTTGCATGTTATATGTTATTAACTTCATGTTTACACTTTTGATGATAACAAAAGGGGAGAATAATTTGAGTTGAATATGGTAATGAATATAGATATTTGTTGAAGGGGGAGTACAAATATAGGGGGAGCATGCATATTGAACTCTGCACATCATTGCATACCATTGCATGTAACCCTCCATTGTCACACTTCACACACACTATTTGCATATTTATTGCTCAAATCTTATATTAAGTTTGTCATCATCAAAAGGGGGATATTGTTGGATGCAACGATCTATGAACTTCGTGTTTGATGATAACAAACGTGTATGAACGTTTTTGATGTGTGTGCTAAGTGTTTTCAGGAGTGGCACGCTCGTAAATTTGCAAGAGGAGACTTGGTCAATGTGATGGAGATTAATGGCTACACTTTTTCTATTTAGACTAAGTCAAATGCAAGAGGGATAATGAAGCAATCTACATGGAAGGATTCATATCAATAAGTGCTCATATCAAATCCTAATGAAATCAATTTCAAAACCCAAATCCATTGCAAATCCCCCTAGCAATAGGATTCCTCATGCCGACCTAGAACCCTTGCCAAGGGGATCCCTCATGCCACAACTTCCCCTAGCTTCTTCTATATAAACAAGCATCAAAAGAGAACATACCCAAGTTGGCCAAAATATTTTCCAAGTGAAAATCCCTAGCAAGCCTCTCCTTCAACATCAAACCACAAGCATCCAAGTTATCCTCCTCATGGCCAAGATCTACAAAGCCAAGAACTAAAGCAGCCACAACTTTCATGAAGCCAAAAATTATCTCCATGGCCGCAAGAATTGACCACAAACATCCCATGCAAGCTGCAACCTTCAATTTTTGAATCCCAAGCCAAAAACTCCATGCAAGCCGCAATGTGTGAAGCCCTTGGCCGCAATTTTTGACCTCTAGGAGCCCCCATGCCATTTCCTTCATGCAAAGCTCATTGCCGCAAAAAAACCAATTGCCAAGCTTCTATCTTCCTGCGAAGGCCACAATCTTTGACTAAAATATTCAATCCCATTAAAGCCGAAATTTTTGACCAAGCTACCATCAAGGAGCAATGTATTTCAAGCATCACAAGCCCACATACTCATTGCCACAAGCTTTTGACATCAAGGACTCATTGCCGCTAGTTTTGAGCATCAAGAAGGCCGCAACTTAGGAAGCTGATTAAGGGGACTAGCTATTAACGACTACTACTTGTCAGAGATGATCTGACCACATGCTGAACGACAGAGACATCGACGACATCACAATCTGAGAGATTCAAAACTCTTTACTTTATTATATTTGTGATATTGGTGTAGTGATCTTTGTAGAACATTTTTACTATTTTTTGGGGGACTTGACTAGTTGGGGCTAGTCAAAAGAGTGCTTATACTAGGATTGTTATTGTTTAGCACTTTGGTGAGTGCAGTACGGAGAGCTAGGTGAGTGTAGAGTAGATGCTCTAGCTACAGGTTGTACCAGTAACATTAATAATCTAGTATTTGCTTTGGGGCTGGACGTAGGTCGTTGAGACGACCGAACCAGGGTATATCGCATGTGCACTCTGTGATTGCTTTAGTTTACACTTCATCTGGTTGATTGTTCTATAAACTGCCTGTGATATCTCGTGTGTGCACGAGAATTTTTTATTAGCCTATTCACCCCCTTCTAGGCTTAGATCCAGATCTAACATTTGGGTGGATGGGTCGGGGTCGTAGCCCGTCATACGCCCTTGGAGCGTCCTGTGCCCTTGGAGCCTTTTGGGGGCACAACGCGTAGCCTGCCCCAGATCATCCCCGGTTTGGATAGCCAGGTCTGACCTACTATGGGTAGCTAGGCTGTGATCTGCCCCGGATGTCTTTGGGAGGTCGGGTTGGGGCCGTAGCCCGTCCTGCACCCTTGGAGCCTTTCAGGGGCACAGCGCGTAGCCTGCCCCGGATCATCCCCGGTTTAGATAGCAAGGTCCGGCCTTCTATGGGTAGCTAGGCCATAATATTCCCCGGAGGTCTTTTGGAGGGCGGGTCGGGGCCGTAGCCCGTCCTGTGCCCTTGGAGCATCTTGCACCCTTGGAGCCTTTTAGAGGCACAACGCGTAGCCTGCCCCAGATCATCCACAGTTTGGGTAGCAGGGTCCGACCTGCTATGGGTAGCTAGGCCACGATGTATCCCTGGAGGTCTTTTGGCGGGCGGGTCGGGGACGTAGCCCTTCTTGTGACCTTGGAGCGTCCTGTGCTCTTGGAGCCTTTCAGGGGCGCAACGCATAGCTTGCCCTGGATCATCCCCGGTTTGGGTAGCAAGGTCCAACCTGCTATGGGTATCTAGGCCGCGATCTGCCTCAGAGGTCTTTTAGAGGGTAGGTTGGGGCCGTAGCACGTCCTGCACCCTTGAAGCGTCCTACGCCCTTGGAGCCTTTCATGGGTGCAGCACGTAGCCTGCCCCGGATCATCCCCGGTTTGGGTATCAAGGTCTGACTTGCTATAGGTAGCTAGGCAGCGATCTGTCCTGGAGGTCTTTGGGAGGGCGGGTCGGGGCCGTAGCCCGTCTTATTCCCTTGGAGCGTCATACGCCCTTAGAGCCTTTCGGGGGCGCAGCATGTAGCCTGCCCCAGATCATCCCATGTTTGGGTAGCAAGGTCTGACCTGCTTTGTGTAGCTAGGCCACGATCTACCCTGGAGGTCTTTGGGAGGGCGGGTCGGGGCCGTAGCCCGTCCTGCGTCCTTGTAGCGTCCTGGGCCCTTGGAGCCTTTTGGGGGCGCAGCGCATAGCCTGCCCCGAATCATCCCTAGTTTGGGTAGCAAGGTACGACCTGCTATGGGTAGCTAGGCCAAGATCTGCCCCAATGGTCTTTGGGAGGGCGGGTCGGGGCAGTAGCCCGTCCTGTGCCCTGGGAGCGTCCTGCGCCTTGGAGCCTTTCAGGGGCGCAACGTGTAGCCTTCCCCAGATCTTTACTCGTGGCGAGGTAGCTTTGCTAATAGTGATTAAGACGCCTTGGCCTAGAGTCTCTCGCATTATGATGTTATCTTCTTGGTCGTTTTGTGAGAACTTGGGCTCTCGAATGTTTAGTCGACCTTCGCGGAGGCGCCCTAATTTTGGGGAGGAGCAGAAATTTTGATTCAGACAACACATTGAGAGTGTACAAATGCAAAATTATTTATTGATAATATTTGAGCAAATGCTCGGTGTTCCATGGATGAGCTAATTCCTCGCCCTTCATGGTCGCCAAAATATTGGTTGCCGGTCACACAATGTCAACTATTGTATATGGGCCTTCCCATTTGGCGGAGAGCTTTCCTCGACGGTCGATCTCCGGTCTGAAGGTCGCATCTTTGAGGATGAGGTCACCGACTCTGAAGCTTCGCTTCCTCATGCGGGAGTTGTAGTATCTGGCCATCCTTTGGTTGTGCTTGATAAGGCTTGTTAGAGCACAGTCCCTTACCTCGTCGATGAGCTCGATGTTGATGTCGAGGCCTTCTTCATTGGCTTCTTCGTTGAAGTATTGGATTCGGAGGGATTCCTCACCGACCTCTACTGTGATGACGGCCTCCACCCTGTATGCGAGCATGAAGGGGCTCTCACCGGTTGAAGCTTTGTATGTAGTGCGGTAGGACCAAAGGGTGCCGGGTAGCTCGTCGGGTCAAGATCCATGGGCGCTGTCGACCTTCTTCTTCAAGGGCTTAAGGATGCATTTGTTCGCTACTTCGACCATGCAATAGCATTGTGCATACGCCATGGAGTTGAAGTGGAGGTTGAAGCCCCCATCCGAGCAGAAGCTCCTGAAGTCCGCATAGTCGAATTGCTTCCCGTTGTTCGTCACAGTAGAGCGGTTTACCCCAAAGCGACATATAATAGACTTCCAGACAAAGTTGTTCATTTCCTTCCAGGTAATGTGCGCTAGCGGCTCTGACTTGATCCATTTGGTGAAGTAGTCAATGGCAATGATGAGAAATTTCCTTCCTCCCAACGCCATGGGGAATGGTCCGAAGATGTCGAGGCCCCACTTGGCGAACGGGACCGGGCTGAGGATGGGAATCAGGTCGGTGGGTGGGGTGGTTGTATGTTTATAAATCTTTGGCACTCCTCGCACCGCTTGATGTAGTTGGTGTCGTCCTTCAGCATGGTCAGCCAATAATAGCCCAGCCAGATTGCCTTGTACGCTAGGGTGCGGCCGCCGTAGTGATTCCCGCAGAGCCCTTCATGTATCTCACAGAAGACCTGCTCAGCTCTGGAGAGTCCAAGGCACTACAAATAAGGCAAGACTTTGTATCTCGCACGACGCTTTTTATAAAGCACGCTGCCGAAGATCACAAACGTCAAGGCCCGTCTTTCAATCTTCTGCGCTTCCAGTATGTCTTCTGGTAGGGCCTTGGTCTCTAGGTAGGCGACGATCGGACTCATCCATGATTGCTCCTGGTTGACGCACATCAGCTTGCCCTCCTCTATGCTTGGTGTCAGTAAATTCTCGACGTAGATAGCTTTCCCAATCTCGGCTGGAGAAGATGACACCAACTTTGAGAGGGCATCGGCCCGGAGGTTGTTCAACCTTGGTAGATGCTGGATCGTTGCTTTTCTAAACTTGAGGAGCTCAGCCCATGCACACTTCAGGTACTGCTTCATCAGATCCTCTCCTTGCTTTGAAGCTGCCTTCAATTTGTTGGACGAAGAGCCTTGAGTCGTTGATCAACAGCATATTCATCGCCCCCAGCACCCGGCAGAGCTTCAGCCCATTGAGGGTGGCTTCGTACTCCATGACATTGTTGGTCGTCGAAAAATTGAAGCAGAGTGCATACTCCAGCAGGCTTCCCTCTGGGGTCTCAATTACAATGCCAGCTCTGCTTCCCGACCCTGTGGCCGATCCATCAACGTGGATGACCCATAGTTTGCCTTCATACGGAGTGGATGTTGAGGTGGGATTCTCATCAATGCACTGTTGTTGTTCTGCATCTGACTGAGTATCTAGCAAAGCTTCGCCAATCTCTTCGACAGTACACTCTACCACGAAGTCTGCCAGCGCTTGACCTTTGATCGCCACCCTGGGCTTATAGATGATGTCGAACTCGCTAAGCTCGACTCTCCAATTCAGCATTCGGCCCGATCTCTCCAGCCTCTTCAGTTTCTTCTCTAGCAGCGAGTTGGTGTAGACCACAATTGAGTGCTCCTGGAAGTATGGTCGGAGCTTCCTCGTCGTCAGAGTTAGACAGTAGGCGAACTTCTCGATGGAGCTGTAACGGGTCTCTACCTTTTGGAGCACCCGAATGGCGTAGTAGACGGCCTCTAGATGTCCATGTCCTCTTTAATTAGGACCAAGCTGACAGCCTCTTCGGTGGCGACGAGATAGAGGCCAAGCCGATCTACTTCCTCTGGCTTTGCGAGCAGTGACAAGCTCTGTAGACAGGCTTTCAGCTAGCCAAAGGCTTGGACACAGGAGTCGTCCCATTCAACCTCCTTCCTGGCACCCTTCCTCACACTGAGGGCCTTCTGCGGGATTTTGAATAATGGGAGGGACCTCTCGGCGGACTTCGACAGGAATCTTCCCAGTGCGGCGATCCGCCCGTTTAGCTTCTGCAAGTCCCTGATCGTCCTCGGCTCGCTTATGTTGATGAGGGCAGATATCTTGTCAGGGTTGGCCTCGATTCCTCGCTTGGTGATATGAAGCCGAGGAACTTCCCAGACTGGACGTCGAATATGCACTTGGCGGGGTTGAGCCGTAAGTTGTAGCAGCGCACCTTCTGAAATGTCTCCTCAAGATCGGCGAGGTGATCCTCGGCCTTCTTTGATTTGACCAATATGTCATCGATGTAGACTTCGAGCTTCCTACTGACCTGGGGATGAAAGATATTGTTTACCATCCGTTGATAGGTCGATCCAGCTTTCTTGAGTCCGAATGGCATCTTCGTGTAGCAGAATGTTCCCCGGTTGGTGACGAACGACGTCTTCTCCTCATCATGGGTTGCCATATGGATTTGATTATAGCCCGAGAAGGCATCCATGAAGGTCAGTAGCTCGTACTTAGAGGTGTTGTCCACCAAGTGTTCGATCATCGGTAGAGGGAAGCTATCTTTTGGGCAGGCCGTGTTGAGGTTGGTGATGTCCATGCACATTCGCCATTTGCCGCT
Source organism: Scilla litardierei (assembly GCA_030789695.1). Taxonomy (NCBI): domain Eukaryota; kingdom Viridiplantae; phylum Streptophyta; class Magnoliopsida; order Asparagales; family Asparagaceae; genus Scilla; species Scilla litardierei. Next base: position 646,687,102 of record CM061142.1, on the reverse strand, counting down.
GGGTTTCTTCACCATTACCACATTGACGAGCCAGTCAGGTTAGCTCACTTTTCTAATGAATCCAGCCTTAAGGACACGCTCCACCTTCTTGCCCGCTACCTACATCTTTTCTCCCCCCGCACTCCGCTTCTTCTACCTGACAGGGCGAGCTTCTGGGTCGACATGTAACTCATGGGCGATCACCGCAGGGTCGACTCCATGCATGTCCGAGAGAGACCATACATAAATATCAGCATTCGCCCTAAGGAGATCGACTAGCACCGCCTTCAGCTAGGCGGGTAGTTTTGTGCTGAAAGACACCATCTTGTCCGCTTCCTCCTCCACTAGCACCTCCTCTACGTCCTCCACCGGAGCTGGTCGTTGATGAACAAAGTCCTCTCGACCGTCGAAGAGGTCGATCGGCAAGGCTTGCTCGGACTTTTTGTGTTTGGTGGAGCCGACGTAGCAACTTCTAGAGAGCTTCTGGCATCCCCGCACCTGTCTAACCCCATATGGAGTCTGAAACTTCACCATTTGATGCAGGAGCAAGGGGAGAGCTTCAATGGCAGTCATGTAGGGCCGCCCGATGATGTCGTTGTATGCTGAGACGACGACGACAATGAACTGTGTCATCCGAGTGATGACCATTAGCCTCTTCCCCAGGGTGTCGGGTAGGGTGATCACTCCGACAATAGGCATCGAATGGCTGGTGAAGCCGACGATTGGACCCAAGCATGGCTTTAGCTCCGCCTCGTCCAGTCCCATCTTCTGGATCGTGGACAAGAATAGGATGTAGCATGAGCTCCCCGTGTCGATCAGGAGTCTGCTCACGATGAATGGCCAAATGAAAGCTTCGATGACGATGGCGTCTTCATGTGGCAACTCGATCCCCTCAAGGTCGTCATCAGAGAAGGAGATGATGGGACGAGCTACTCTCCTCCGCTTTACTACTGTGTCGGTGCCCACTATCATAACCTGTCGAGCATAAGTCTTCCGCGTCGATGCTGATGTACCACCCTGGGCTGGCCCGCCGCAAATTACATTCACGTACATGATCAACTTGGGCACATGGTGCGCAACTTGCTCAGTATTACGGGTCAGCCTATCAGCTCCTGCGGTCTCTCCTCCCTCGCAGCCCGGTCTTCTCTGGTCAACGAATCTTTGGAGGTGTCCGTCATAAATCACCTGCTCTATATCCTTCTTATGGTGGGCCTTGACCTCATCTCCGGGGGCACGTCTTTAAGAAGCCCGTTTGCCAAGGCTGCCATCATCACCTCCACCAGGGGGGCATTGAGTCACGTGTAGTGAACTTCCGGTGCTCTTTCGGGCCCGCTTCTCGGCGTGGGGTTCCTGAGGGTGAGGAACCCCCTCAGCGGTCCGGGGCGATCTTGCCCTCGAGGGCCTCCCTAGTCGCGCCCTCGGGGGCAGTCTTGATCACACCCTTGGGGGCGGGCTTCCTGCCTGGGTCAGACATTAGGCCATACCTCGGCACGGGGAGTCTTGGCCGATTGACCTCCTTCATCATCCCCAAAGCCTCCCGCTTAGCATGAACTTTTCTGCCCGTGAGAATAGGTCGTCGAGGCCGGCAGGCAGATTATGGAGCAGCAACTTGAGTAGAGTCCTATTTGCCAGCCCCTTCTTGAAGGCCGCCATGACGAGCTCATCTCCGCAGCTCGTCACGCTGAGTCTCTCTTCGTTGAAGCACTATAAGAATATACGGATGGTCTCCCCCTCCTTATGTACCACCGTCAACAGATAGTCCGACACCTTCCTCCTCCTTCGCCCTGCCAAGAACTGCTGATAAAACATGCGGGAAAGGTCACTGAACAAATCGATGGAGCGATTGGGTAACCCGTTATACCATTCCACAGCCGAATTCTTCATGGTCGTCTGGAAAGCTCGACAGATGAGTGCGTCATCCGCTCCATAGATCTCCATCGCTCCCCGGTATCGCTGCACATGCTTTAGGGGATCATCCGAATCGTCATATAGTTCAAATTATGGGAGCTTGAACCTATGAGGTACCGAGGTTGAGATCACCCTCCTGGTCAGGGGGTTGGCCTCTTCGGGGTAGAGGGAGGCGTTGGCGACCTTCGGGAGACATCCATGCCGCCCCGATATTCTTGCCGCTGATTGGAATCACCGGATGAGCCACATTAGTGCTCAGAGGCGTTCCTCTCTCGCCCTCGAGGTTCAGGCTGCTATCATAGCTCCTTTTCCGCCGGTCATTACGCCTAGGAGAGTGGTGCCCTGACCAGAGGGGACTTCTGTTACGGTGCATGCGCCCTTCTTGTCTCGGGCTCGATGATCTCCTGTACTGGTGGCTTTCATCAGCATGATTCGGCCTGGGGCTTTCTCGCACTATCAGGTCCGACGCCTGGGGGACCCCTTGGATCCCCTCATGAAGCCTCTCCCTCGTAGCGGTGAAGAGTCGATGCTGTCAGACGACTGCTTCTTCATCAAGTTGCCTTTGTAAAGCCGCCTCCTCCTCATCATCAAATTGGTTCTGCAGGGTGGCCGCCTCTTCTTCGTTGAAATGCCTCCATTGAGCAGTCGGTACTTCTTCCAACTGGGGGAGGAGGCCCCGCCTCACGTTGCAGGGGTCTGGAGGGGCCTTCGAACGGAGGAGGCCTGTCGGGCCTGGAAGCAATACCGTCTTCCATCATCTTGGTGAAATTCTCAAAGCTTTGGTAGACGCCAGGACTACGGCCTGAATGACAGCGGCCACCCCTCAAGGGGAAAATTCATCGTGGAGTCCTTCTGAGAGAGTGGGTCTCCTCGACCATAGGCAACTTGCCCCGACGGTTATTGTGGTGACTGTGTGCAGAGTCTGACATGGGTGTAACCCTAGATTTTCACAGACGACACCAATTGTTGCGGGTCAAGTCCGCCCAACAATAGAATTTGAATATTAGGGAAATCACAGTACAATGATTACAAGTGATGAGGTTATCGATGAGGCTAGTACGACTCGGGATGCGCTTTATGGGCGAAGGATCCAAGGTCGACTGTTGGTCGTCGAATGGTCGTCGACCGCCTGGTGGGTGAGCCGAGCTTCCTGCGAGAAGAACAGCTCGTCAGAAAGGCTGGGCTGGCTGTCAACCCGTAGCCTCTCCAACGGTTAAGTCAGTGGGTGACATTTAAGGGGTGGGTCGGACACGCTGGACGATCATAAAGTAGATCTTCTTTGCGTGGCAGACCTATGAGGAAGGCACAGATATATGGAGGATATCTGAACTTGAGTATTGAGTGTGAGTTTTAGATTTCAACTAACCAACCCCCTCCTTGGTGGTCGGAGGGGGTATTTATAGAGTCGAGAGTCGGTTGATCGCCATCTAATCATATGTTGCTTCTGCTTAACTGGAGCATAAGTGGGGACGCGATATGTCGGAGGAGGTGCCAGAGATATTTATATTAGAGATATTTATGCATTAATGGGAGATGCGATGGACGACCATCAGTTCTCGTTCTTAACCTCTGGCATTGATGGGAGGCATAGGTGCCCCTACGTCACCATATCAGAGATATTTGTGTATGCTAGGTCATCCCACTTAAGCAGAGCCAAGTTCGACGTCTGAGCTTGGTATCCCCAGACTATCTGGTCATGCTTCTTGTTTGGAGAATAGGCTAGCTTCTTCTACGCTAGGCTGGCGAGCTTCCTGCTTGATCAGCTGACGATCTATTCTCTTGATTCTATTGGCGAGCTTGTCGCCCAGCAAGACGAGCTTCCCAGCATCGGGGCGATCTTCTGTTCGGGCTTGTTATCATTCGGGATGGTCAGAGAGATGATCGCTTGTGCTTCAAATATATGTGCCTTTATTATCTGGGTCGGCCTTAAGGCCATAACCAAAAGAAATAGAGATAAATCGAAAAAGACATGGATGGAAGTGATAATAAGTGATATAAAAGATCTTGGTTTGAAAGAAGAGAAATCTTTAGATCATAATGCGTGAAAAACGAGTGTCCGACATCATAATCCGACGTGATCACGATCTGACATTCATTCTACCGAGTACATGACCCTCACCCGAATTTTTTTGAGATGAAGCCCAAGAATAATTATTTGACTGTACGTATATTTACTATTTCTATAATGGAAACAAGACAACCCTTTCCAAGAACAAAATCTTGTAAATTTTTATTTGATTTTTAATGGGTGATTGGGATACGAGGAAAAGACATTTATTTGGATATCTGATCATGAAACCTATTTCTATGTGGTACTTAAACTGAAATTTATCTTTGCGTGCGTCCTCAAATATGTGTCATACAAATTTACGATGGATCCACAAAGTATATATTGAGGATGCGATAGGTCGGTTCTCACCAGGTCCGCAAGTACTACCCAAGGCATTTTTCCGATTTGTATCTAAAATAGAGGGGGACTAAATACACCGCAAGAGACCACAGTTCCATGCGCGGTGCATATTTTTTTCCGAAAAAAGAAAATACATCATATTGGTGTCCTGTCACTGTCTCCCGATGTGATGTTTTTTCTTTTTTTTGGAAAAAAACAAGTATACACCACAATATCTTGCGGTGTATTTAGCAATCCTCCTAAAATATAAATCTGGGCTCCTTGTCAGCGAGATTCAGTTATTGTTATGAATCAACTACTATGGGAGGAACCCCCAGACCTTTATTTATAGGCAGGATATGAGAGTAGAAAGATAAGGTACATAGATATGTGTGTATCTCTAAGATACCCGCAATCCTAACCGACTCTGGTATTTCCATTCACAACACCCCCCTTATCCAGCCATAGGTGTGGACTCTGCTTATGAATACTTCAGGATTCTGAGCGTAATATGAGTCTCACATGGGGTGGATACTTCAAGATCCTGAGTTGGTGAGTTTTGCCTCGTTAAAACCTTTAGCTATGGAAAACCCTGTGGGAGAAACTATAGTTAAGGAAAAAGAGAACAAACGCTCTTTAACTCCCCCTGATTTGTACAAGTGACTCTGCTCATGAATACTTCTGGATTCTGAGCGTCACAGAGGGGTGGATACTTCAAGATTCAGAGTTAATGTGATTTGCCTCGTTAAAACCTTTGGCTATGGAAAACCTAGTGGGGAAAACCATAGCTAAGAGAAAAGAGTACAAATTCCCTCAACCCCCCTGATCTGTAAAAGCCCTTAGGCTTTCAGATCTCTTAGGCGTATCTCATCACTCATATTTACAACATTCCGAAGATATACACAGATTACAAATATTATCACTATTAAGCAGTTGCTGAATCCAGAAACTCTGAAGAGGTGTGCTAAGTTTCGTCACCTCTAATGTGGTCTTCAGACTATGTGGTCTGCTCCACAATACCAGCCTCTATTCCAGTCATCACTGGGATGTGATGTACCACTAGGCGCCCTCAAATACCCCATTGGTGTGTTTCTGGAATGGTGAGGATCTCGGAATGATAGGATGATGTTGCCTTCATAATTTGCATTGCAGATCTGCAGTAGATAGCCATCCTACTGTGGGTACCCTGTCTGTGATTTCTCAGTATAGGGATCAGACCTGTAACCTGCATTTGCATAAACATGGAGTATGATACTTTATAATGTAAGCCCAAATCTTTCGACCCTTGGAGGAAGCGCATAATATGCTTAACTCTGGTCCAATGGCCCTTTTAAGGTGCCTAATTATCTCTGGCTAATGAGGTTACTGCGACTGCTATATCGAGACGCATGCAGTTATCCAGGAGTGCCTGATTGCACTTAGATAAGGGACTTTAGGAACAATTATATCATCCCCCTCTTCCAGCCATCGAAAGTGGTCTTTTTGTACATCCATAGAGTGTACTACCATAGGTGTACTTTGGATGACAATGGTCCTTTTAATTTTTTCAACGCACTTATGGGCGTATGTAAAGAATTCTATTAAGATAATAAATCTATGAGCCATGACTTAATTTATTTTTGTCTAGGTCTTCCATTTTATGTTTAATAGTCAGGCTTGAACAGATATTTCGGTTTTCTCTTCAGGAGATCCGATGAGATTTAAGTTGTTTACAACTATGATCTCAAATCATGGTCTTTGCTTAGATGCAAAAACAACCCTCAGTAGGAATCATTGATTTGTTATGTGATTCTCTTGGTTGTATATTATTTATTATTCTTATTGTTTTTCTTCAATAGAATAGACATCCCGAAGTCTATTCGGGCATTTAAGGAAATGTGGAATTTATCTTTACCAAAATATTCCCAAAGGTATGTCGTCATAACATCCAATAACAGCATATCCAAGATTTCCTTTGCCAAATCGTAAGGTACTCACTTTTGATAACTTAGGGAGCCTGATGCATCATTTATGAGTCATGCTCATTTTAATTTGTTCGATCCCTAGTTACAACGAAATTTTTCCTTGGGCTATAGGTTGTACCTTATAGCATACGATTATATATATATATATATATATATATATATATATATATATATATATATATATATATTCATTATCTATGCTATACTTATTTTACCTACAGGTTTGACACCTTTTGGTGTCCGGACTTCAAGTCCGAATATTTCACGTTTCATAAGTGAGTCCAGCTCATCTTGTATTGCATCATTCCACATTTGGCCAATCTCTACGTTTGCATTCTAGCAACGGAGTATGGAACGATAATTTATAAACATCATCTCTTTTGTGATGTATATGGCAATATGATACGTGAATACATTGTCGACAATGTATGTTCTATCTGTCCAACACCTCCCCAATACGTACAACATTTACTTTCAATTTCAGTTTTTCCTGGCAGTTCCTCTGTAGTGGATTCTGGGAAGGGTGAGGGTGTGGACATGAGCTCATTGTCATGTGGTAGTATTGTCTTTAAGGTCTCCAGGAGTTTCTGTCCTTGGAGCATGGTGGTCTGCCTCTTTTCTGTTGAGGATCAGCCACTTCTGCTGCTAGTGGATTGCATCCATTCTCGGGGATGTCAACCTAGCTGGAGTTTTTGTAGCAGAGATGTGTGATCTGACAATCTTCTGGTTGTCAATAAATGAGTTCGATAAGTGGTGAACATTGTTCTGTATGTGGAGGATCTTCAGGGTCGCATCTTCACATTTGTTTTGTTACCGAATCCTAGTGGGTCAAGATTTTTGTATCCCACGTTATAATTTTCTTCGCGCCAGATTTTCCAGTATCTGGGCCTATTTTGGAGAAACTTGTCTCATCGAAATCACAGTCTTCAAGATGTGCCTTAAATGCGTCCCCCGATTGGAGTTCTAGGTATCTTATAAGTGAGGGTGAGTCAAACCCTACATGGATACCTAAGCGACGTTGAGGATCGTTTTGGTCCTCTGTGTTGGTGCAATAGGGATTTAAACTGCGTGACCGAAAATTCTCAGATAAGAAATGTTCGGTGGTATTCCATATGCAAGTTGCATTGGAGACTCTGACCTCCAGATGGTCTTTTATTACGATGCAGCATGCAGAATTTGCATGTCCCCATGCATCCATCGGTAATCGGGATTTAATGGACGTTCAATCCAGTGGAGTCTACTTATCAGTGACTTTGCCGACCCATTTTGGGTATGAACATGCGGCACTTGTATGTTCATTTCCTATTTTCGTTGCTTGGCAGTACTCTTGAAATGACCGGGAGGTATATTCCCCAACATTAACCAGACTTATTTTCTTTATTTGATTGTCTGAAAAATGTGCCCGCAATTTATTTTTATGCCAATAGCTTTGAAAAAGCTAAGTTACAGGTCTGTAGTAGACACACGTATGAATATTCTGAGGATGCATTTATTAGTACAATGGAGTACCGAAATACCCCACTAGGAGGTAGAATTTGTCCACATCTATCTCCTTATATTCTTTTTGAGGAAGCGTGGAGATTCTTTTTCAACGTTTCGTAGAGATGGCCTTGTAATTAGTTTTTCTTTATATTAAGGGAACGAGGGAATTCTCCCTTCTGAAGAATCTTCTGGTTCTTCAAGTCATACCCATAGGATAAGATTCGGTGCATCATCACTGATCCATGGTGGCCAAGTCTATAATGCCAGAGTAAAAACTTGGCTGATGTCGGGCACTTCAGGTGCTCCGTGAAAACCGCTTCCTCTATCCGAATCTTTGTATGGTAGAGGCATGTAAGGCTCTCAAAACGTTCAAGTATGGATTTTAATCATTTTTCTTGAGATGTTACATACAGTAATTTGTTTTTCATTTACATTTGCTGCTTCCAAATGGAATCCGTTGAAACGGATGTCCTTGAAACTTAGAAAATTCTTTTAGGAATTTGGAGAGATTAGTGCATCCTTTATTTTTATTTCTATGTCATTTAGGGGCAACAGTGTTGTAACGCACTGCTCCCCAGGATACCCAGGAAGTATGAATCCATCCTAGGTATTCCTAAAGCAACGAGTGTTACGAAGAAAAGTACAAAAACTCAAAGCAAGTCCACTGCGCACTGCTGGGATAGTACCTATAATGTTCCCAAAGCACAACCAAGTATCCAATAACATAAACACAGAAAGAAACTCAGATGAAAACTGTACAACAACTAAACACAAAGAAAAGTCTGATATCTTATACATCATCCATATGTACATTCATCCATCATTATCATCTCGTCACTACCCAAACAAACCCCAAAAGTACAAACACCCACTCCTCTCCCCTCTCCATCCCAACCTAACTCATCCACAGAACTCCACTGCTCCACCTTATAACCGCCAACCAATTCCAACACCTGAACCTGAAAAGTCAACGGTGGGGCATGTCAACGCGTGACCCAGTAGGAATTCCATATCTCAACTAGTCCTTACATGAAGTATGGAAAGGGTGCACGTGAGCAGGCAGAGTGTATGTCATGGCATAAACATCTATTGTAGTAAATGAAGTAACAACTATAGTTATGAACATGTTAAAGCGTGCACGTGCAACATGCAATGTGTACAACAATGGTATACACCAAAAAAGAACCATAGTAAAGAAATACAAGTAAACAACACATACATTTATCATTGCTACAAGAATAATGAGGTTAATAATTAATTCATTGGTTAGCATTTAGAACCCGGGTAAATCGTATAACGATAAGAAGCCAGACTTCACCCAGGGTGGGTGAAAAGTGGTACCGCAAACAGCGACACGAGCACTGGAAGGGCCTCTCGTAACTCCGTACTCGAACGGGGCAAGGCACTAGAGCGAGACTCATCTCGGTTTTTCTGTGGAAAACGGAGACAACAATCAATTACCAGACATGGTGCGACACAAGCACACCACCGGCCTCTCCATCCCTCTCAACTCCCCCTTTCGGGAGTGACACATCGGGTGAGAATTCATATCATCTGTCCGCTCCTTAACGCCTATAATTTACCCGTGTTTCCCCCAAACCCCGAGTCACCCTCTTTTAAGAGGACTTAGTCATTTTCATGAAACGTAACACTTTCCATTTCTTTTCTTTCCACATTTCACCACACATTTGGGACATGCATCGCCTTGTGCATTCCCTTTCTCATTTCTCATAATATTCATGAAACATATAACCAAAATCACATCATCATATGTATGTGTCATGAACATAAACCACATATCACCATGTAATAGAAATGATTAAGAACATTAATGGCAAAGTTAAACTCAAAAAGAACTTAAAACAACATTCAAATCTTTCAGCTTGCTGGAAAAACAGAACAGTCAGATTAAGAAGCACATTTCTCCATAATTTTGTATCAAACATGTGCATACAATATAAATGAAAGTTGTACATATGGTTGTGCTGGATTCACCTATAAATTTTCATGCAGAAATATGAACTGGGTGATTTATGGTGAATTATTTGGTGAGACCTGTCAAATCTGTTTTTCAGACAGATTCTAAGAGCTGTAAAGATTGCTAGTTTAAGACATGTTGCAGTTAGAATCTCAAAAATGTGCACCCAGGAAAAGTTGTAGAAAAAGTGGTTATCTTTCCAATGAGACAAAGATTACCCATTTCTATGGAGTGTGTAGGGACTGATCTACGTTTTTCCAAACTATATTCAGACTGGATGAATTTCTGACTTGTTGTAAGGATTGAATTTTTACTCCTACTTATTGTACTGAACATATGTCATATTTTATACGATTTTGGGATAGAATTTCAAGGGTCAAACGAATATAATTTTTTCAGAATTTAATTCTAAATAAAACTCAGAATTACTCACCGCGCATAACCATACAAACTCAGGATTACTCACCGCACACAACCATACAAAACTCAGATTTTCTCAACACACAAAACCATACAAAACTCAGAATTGCTCAATGCACAAAACCATACAAAACTCAGAATTACTCAATTCACAAAACCATACAAAACTCAGAATTGCTCAACGCACAAAACAATACAAAATTCAGAATTTAACTTAAGAAACGGTAAAACCACAACAACAACAATCATGAAACTAAGCATGCAACTCTAATACTAGTTGGAGATGGAATCCTACCTTAGGGGTGATGAGAGATAAGGGGGTAGCCCAAATCCCTATGGCTCCTCCTTCTTCAAACCCTTCTCTTCTCTTCTTCTCTAAATCCTTCCTCTCCTAAAGCTCCTAGAATGAGCAACAGCACCCAAACGACGACAGGGATGCTACGGGGGTGTGCAGAGTGAGGGTGGCGTAGCCCTACGGGTGCTCAGCCTCCCTCATGTCTAAGAGTGAGCAAGGGGAAAGGATGAATTTGGCCTGGTCTTTGGGGAGAGAGTGTGAGTAAATGAAACCTTCTTTCTAATTCCTAGAGTAGCCACCTCATCTCCCTAAAATCCTCTAAGCATGCCACCAAGCCTTGGGTTAGGTAAGGATCAAGGATATCTTGACACATAAAAGGTGGAGGTGTCCCTTAGGAAAAAAATTAGGATTTTATTTTTAGAAAAGTAACTATACACACTTAATACACATACAATACTTAATACTCATCAAGACATTAGTATTCCAACCATATATTTTATTTAATAAAAATCATATGTCATACTAAATTATTTAAAATGTTGGGAAATCTTGAAAGAAGAGCCACAATGGCAAATAGCAAGGGTTCTATATTTAAATATCATAGGGTATGTGAAGAGTCTCATAGCAACCAAAGGTCCCCATTACTCCAATAAGTGGAGAGTAATGGAGGGATAAGTGGTGGGGAGGCCAAAGGCCTCCCTCACTCACAACACTCCCCCTTATCCATCCATTACTTTGGTCTTAGCGTAGGGTGGATACTTCTGGATCCTGAGTAATCGTGTTTGCCTCGTTAAAACCTTAGCTGTGGAAAACCCAGTGAGAAAAACCAACAGCTTAAGGGAAAAGAGTGCAACACACAAGTTACTCCCCCTCATCCGTACAAGCTTCAGTCTTGTAAGTCTTTCAGTTGTCTCATACCGATTCCTTTTACGAGCTTTACAAAAATACATCTGGGCAAAGACTTAGTAAAAAGATCAGCTAAGTTATTGCAGGACTGGATCTGCTGAACTTCGATCTGCTTGTCCTCTTTAGCTCTTGCGTCCAGAAAAACTTGGGAGATATGTGCTTCGTCCTGTCACCCTTGATGTAGCCCCTTTGAAGTTGAGCAATGCACGCGGCGTTGTCTTAAAAAAGGACAGTAGGCTCCAAATCACCAGTCTTCAGGCTAGTGGAGTGAAGAATGTGGTGGACGACGGAGCGTAACCAATAACACTCTCTGCTTGCTTCATGGATCGCAATGAGCTCTGGATGATTGGATGACGTAGCTGTTGTGGTTTGCTTTACCGATCTCCAGGAGATAGCAGTACCTCCGTAGGTAAACACAAAACCTGTCTGTGATTTTTCCCTGTGTGGATCTGAAAGATAACCTGCATCGGCATAACCAAGTAATTGGAGGGAGGCACCTCTCTGGTAGTAAAGTCCCAGATGTATTGAACCCTGGAGGTACGCAGAAGATGCTTTACTCTGTTCCAGTGGTGCTTTGTAGGTGCTGCACTGTGTCTGGCTAGGAGCTTAACTGCAAACGCTATATCGGGACGCGTACAGTTAGCCAGATATAGAAGTGTTCCAATGGCACTGAGGTAGGGTACTTCGGGACCCGGTATCTCCTCCCCCTCTTCCAGTGGCCGGAAGGGGTCCTTATGTACATCTAGTGATCTTACGACCATAGGAGTACTTAAAGGATGGCATTTATCCATATGAAACTTGCGTAGAAGTTTCTTTGTATAATTTGATTGGTGTAATTGGATTCCATCTCGTAGGTGTTCAATCTGTAAGCAAAGACAATACTTTGTTTTGCCTAGGTCTTTCATTTCAAAAGTATGCTTTAGGCTTTCAGATATCTCATTGATCTCTGCAGGAGATCCTATGAGATTTAAGTCATCAATATATACTGCTATGATGACGAATCCTGTTCCCGTTCTTTTGATAAAGATACACAGGCAGACTTCATTATTTGTGAATCCTTGTTGTGCAAGGAAATCACTAAGTCTGGTATACCACATTTTGCCCGATTGCTTTAGACCATATAATGATCTATGCAGCCTTACAGAGAATGCGTCCCGAGGTATCTCTTTCATCTCCGGGGGTAGTTTAAACCCATAAGGAAGTCTCATATAGATCTTTTTATCTATATCTCCATATAGATATGTAGTTACAACGTTCATGAGCTGCATTTTTAGACTTTCCAAAGAAGTTAGGCTTATTAAAAATCGGAATGTGTTCGCATCCATGACCGGGGAATATGTATCTTCATAATCAATCCCCGGTCTTTGGGAAAACCCCTGGGCTACAAGGTGTGCCTTGTAATGAACGATCACATTTTCTTCATTTCTTTTTCTTATGAAACCCCACTTATATCCCACATGTTTAACACCTAATGGTGTTTAGACTACTGGTTTCAAGAGTGAGTCCAGCTCTACTCTTATTGCCTCGTCCCACTTTGGCCAATCATCTCTGCATTTACATTCCGCTAGATATCGTGGTTCGGCGTCATCGTCGTATTCAGCGATGTGAACGACAATAGCAAACGCAAAATTGTCGTCGACGACTGTGCTATATCTGTCCAGTACCTCTCCAGTACGTACAAAATTTAATGATGTTTCTCTTATTGTTTCCTCTGCATGGGAAATAAGGAGGGGAGAAGTAGCTGGTCTGAGCTCAACATCCTGTGGAGGGATAATCTTATTATCTTCAGGAATCTTTCTCTTTCGAGGAACTTTATCTTTTGAACCTGGTGGGCATCCTATGTTCAATTGAGGTACAGCCAATTCTGCTGCTGGTGGATTACATCCATCTTTGGGGATGCCAATCCTAATTGGCGTGTTAGCAGCAGGGACGTGTGAACGGACAATCTTCTGGTTGTCCGTGAACTTACCCGGAAAAAGATGTATTGTATTCTGAATGTGAAGGATCTTCAGGATCTCATCTTCACACAGATTAGTACGCGGATCATATAGGGACAAAGACTTCTGGTCCCAAGTAATGGTCTCAGTAGCTTCAGGGTTCTTAGACTGTGTGCCTAGTTTTCGAAAAATTTTCTCATCGAATTCACAGTCAGCAAAACGTGCCTTAAATGCATCCCCTGTGAGGGGTTCCAGGTATCTGATAATAGAGGGTGAATCAAACCCAATATAGATACCTAGACGACGCTGAGGACCCATTTTGGTCCTCTAGGGTGGTGCTATCGGGACATATACTGCACAACAAAACACTCTCAAATGAGAGATATCCGGAGGTGCGCCATATGCAAGTTGCATCGGGGATAATGTATGACCTCCAGAGGGCCTTATCCTAATGAGTGACGCGGCATGTAAAATAGCATGCCCCCAAGCATCCACCGGTAACTGGGATTGCATAAGCAATGGACGTGCAATCCATTGGAGTCTCTTTATAAGAGACTTTGCTAATCCGTTCTGGGTGTGAACATGTGCTACTGGATGTTCAACTTCAATACCTGTTGACTGGCAATAGTCTTCGAAGACTTGTGAAGTGAATTCGCCCGCATTATCAAGACGTAGTTTCTTGATATGGTTATCGGGGAAATGAGCCCACAACCTTATTATTTGTGCCAATATCTTTGGAAAAGCTAGGTTGAGGGTGGAACAGAGGCACACATAAGACCATTTTGTGGATGCATCAATCAATACCATGAAGTACCAAAATGGGCCACTTGCAGGGTGAATAGGCCCGCAAATGTCACCATGAATTCTCTCAAGGAAGCCAGGAGACTCTAATCCCACTTTCAGGAGGGAGGGTCTCGTTATTAGTTTTCCCTTGAAACAAGGGGGACAATGAAACTCACCCTTATGAAGAATTTTTAGGTTCTTCAAATTATTTCCATGGGATTCAGTGATGATACGTCGCATCATAGCTGATCCAGGGTGACCAAGTCTGTTGTGCCAGAGTTGGAACTCTGGCAATGATGGGCACGTCTGGTGCTCAGTCATATTGGCTTCTATTGGTTGAATGTATGTATGGTAGAGACTCGACGGGAGTCCCTTAAATCGTTCACAGATGGTCTTCTTGCCATCTTTTTGACGAGTTACATACAGATATTCAACTTTATTTTCATCTCTGGTTTCTAAGTGATATCCGTTTAAACGAATGTCCTTGAAACTTAAGAGATCTTATTTGATTTAGGAGAGAATAATGCATTAGTTATTTGAAGTATTGTGTTATTCGGGAGCAATATTATTGCTTCACCAGATCCTTCGATTATTTTGGATAGTCCCGAAATTGTAATAACATGACCGTCATATTTATTTATGCTATTAAAATAGCAATGTTCGTGAAGGAGTGTGTGCGTTGAGGCACTGTCCACTAGGCAATCATACTTCATCTATAAGCAAAATGAAATTTTATTTAAGTAAATGTAAAATGACATTCAAATAAAAGTTCGTACAAAAAGCAAACTAAAGATGAAGCTACATGTAATTTTAAATGCATAGATATAAAGATAGGGCTCAATCGAGCAGGTCATCATTCTCGAAGTCTTTTGCAGTGAAATTAGTTGGCGGCTGAACAGTCGCCAAGTTTGTTTCAGGCAGAGACTTCTGGCTCGCATGATACAGTTCCTGGAGGTAGCGAGGAGTGCGGCAGTTTCTGGACCAATGTCCAGTCATGCCACATCTATGGCATTTATCCTCCCAGTTCTTCTTAGGAATTGACACTTGATCAGTGTTCTTACGCTTCCATATGAAGTTTCTCTTTCCTTTATTGTTGTTGTTGGTTTGGGGTACTGCTCCTCGTGATGGCTTCATTACAGCTTTCCCTTTGTTCTTTCTAACCTTCTTCTTGTTTTTCCACTTCTGGGGAGAAACATGGTGGGCTTCAGGGATATGGGCAGTACCAGCAGGACGCAAATTATGAGTGGCAAGCAGCAAATCTTTATTCTGCTCTGCCCTAAGGAGACAAGAGATCAAATCAGAGAACTTCGTGAAGTTGCGTTCACGATACTACTGCATGAGGATTGCATCTCTCTCGTGAAACAAGGTAAATGTCTTTGCCAACATGCGATGCTCAGTCACTTCTTCATCGCACAACTCAGGCGTGAGGTGATATTATGAAGTGCAGAGTTATACTCAGCAACGGACTTATAGTCATGAAGTCTGAGGTTTTCCCACTCATAACTGGCACGTGGTAATATTACATCAATTTGATGTTTATACCGTGCCTCCAGCGCTGTCCACAACTTAATTAGGTCATCTAACATTAAGTATTCAGCCTTTAAGGTCCGATCTATATGTCTTCTGATATAGATAATGGCTTTCGCCTTATCCACATTAGAGATAGTGGTAGGAGTGCTGCTAGATGATTGACCCGCTTCTGGGGCCGTACTAGCAGAAGCATCGGCCGCTGCTGGGGCCGATGAAGGAGCCAAAATTGAGCCAATGAGGGCCATCGAACGCAAGTGGAACTTCAGGTCCACTCGCCAACTCAGGTAATTATTTCCTGCAACATCAAGAACCTTGAAATCGACGATCGCCAATTTTGCTATTTATCTATGCAATTTAAAATAAGCATGAATTAATTAAAATTTAAATTCATGCATAAAGATAAAATAAGTAAAATGTGGGGATCGGCCAGATACCCAAAAACGTACAAAAGTCCAAAGTCCGATTTACAGTTCATAAAGAAAAGAAAAATACAAGTTGGAAACCTAGAAGGGGTCCCTATCTTTTGCAAATTTCACCTCCGTCTTCATATGTTGGTACACCGGTCTTTAGCATTTATACATACAATTCTCACTTACAAATTCTCTCAAAAGAAAATAAAAGTGCAAGGAAATTAAAAGTATCAAACTGGTAGATCCCAAAAACACATTTTAACTTATATAAACATCCACGCAGTTTTAAATATGCTACAGGAACAAAGAAGCAACCACGCATATAACTCAGGCATATATAATATAGAAAAAGAAACTATAAAATAATATAATCTCTTGGACCACGGGGAGATGTCATACACTTTTAGGTTAGATGACTAACGGCAGAGCGGTCGCTGGATCCTTAAGATAATTATATTTTGAAAAATCCTAACAATCTATAAATAATTAACAATGCAGGAGAGATGTTTTACATAATATTAGCAATTTGATTAACTGGGCTTCTGGACCAAATAAACAGACAAATTAAATTATTAATCTAATTTGGGCTACAGGCCCATAAGCAAAATAAAAATCATTTTAATTTGCAATTTAAATTATCTGGGCTTCTGACCCAAATAAGCAGACAAAATAAATTATTGTTGTAATATGGACTGCAGGTCAAATTAGAAGCCCATCACCCTGCTTGCCTTGTCCCTTGAAATTAATCGCAATTAATTAATATATTAGATATATTTATAGGACCGTTGGAACTTGATCAATTTAGCACAAAAAAACACAGAATCAAATAGACAATTCCCTGATGCGTCATGTCTGAAGGCATGCATGATGCATTCCCACAATCTTATTTTTTTTATAAGAATCAAGTCAGGATTCATATTGATTTAGTCTCGGATTAGGCCATTTATGATGGACATCATTATAAATGGACATGATTAGAAAACGAAAATGGTGATAAATTGATCAAGTTTTAGCACAGAATCAGTTTTTTATCAGTTTCCTAAAACAGCAACGAAAAGCATGAAGCATGAAAACCAAAGTTGCTTTCTCTCATGGTAGCAAAAAATGGCAACATGATGCTCTATTTGAATAACCAGTTTACATGGATGCAAAGAAGAGCATGTCAAGCTTCCACAAGCAGAGGCTTGCTTGCATGAATTCAGAGAGAGCCGAAAGGTTTTTTTTAGGGGGATTTTATTATTATTATTCAATTTTGATGAATATCAAAATGTTGCAGATTTATACAAGTCGATAGCTATGCCTATAGTAAAGCTATGTAAAATCTTAGCTTACAATATTTTGTAAGTATATATGGGATCGAAAAAAATTACCTCTAGATCAAATATCTAGGGACGATCGTGATAAGAAAAATCCGTAGATAGTCCCGCTCCCACTATGCCAAAAAAAATCCCCGCAACGGTTCGCCGCAATGGTTTACCGCAAACCAGATCGCCGCAACAAATAGATTTCTTAGCGCGTAGAGGGTTAAATTTGAGGGGATATGTGAAACAAAGCTCAAAGATTTTAGAGCAAACGAACTGATAACGTGTTGGGAAATCATGAAAGAAGAGCCGCAATGGCAAATAGCCATTGTTCTATATTTAAATATCATAGGGTATGTGAAGAGTCTCATAGCAACCAAAGGTCTCCATTACTCTAATAAATGGAGAGTAATGGAGGGATAAGTGGTGGGGAGGCCAAAGGCCTCCCTCACTCACAACATAAAAATAATTTTTAGCTCCCAAAATTTTATACGCACATATATACGTCCAAGAATACGTATTAATACACGTATATGAATTTTGGGGTCATTACAAGTGTTGTGTTCCCAGAACCTTCAATATGGCCCTGATATTGGGCTTTGTATTGGAGGATCGTATGTGTTTATTGTCTACTAATCAGTTATGAGAGCCGTTCATCTATTAAAAGATGAATTATATATGCACATTTTCAGAGAAACATTTTCATTTAAAATCAAATTACATAATATGAAAACTCTCATAACATGAAATGTTCTAAACAATTTGCGAAGATAAAAATAGAAGGCTAATCAAGCAGATCATCATGTTCGAAGTCGTCAACTGTAAACTTGACTGGAGCATCAGAGGTCATCAGGTTTGTTTCACCTTTATATTTCTTGTTTTCTTTATACAAATCCTGGAGATGCTGCAGAGTTTAGCACACTCTGGACCAGTGGCCTTTTATGCCACATCGATGGCACTGGTCTTCCCATTCCCTCTTGGGTGGGGGTGCATCATCCCTATTTTTGTCATTTCTACGCCAAGTGAACTTCTGCTTACTTTCATTTCTTTGCTGCTGGACTTGGTCCCTAGCCTTTATGTTCTGTTCCCCTTTCTATGGCCTTTCTTTTCGTTTATTATCTCTCTTCTTTTTGAAAAAAGAAGAGGCATTGTGAGCTTCTGGTCGGGGACAGTGCCACGGGGCGCATGTTGTGAGTGGCGAGGAGAAGCTCTCTGTTTTGTTCGGTCATGAGTAAACATGACAACAGCTCAGAATACTTGGTGAACTTGCGTTCACGGTATTGCTGCATTAGTATCGCATCTTTCTCATGAAAAGACGTGTACGTCTTTTCCAGCATGCGATTTTCTGAGACTTTTTTCACCACACAACTTCAGGCGTGAGGTGATGCTAAAAAGAGCTGAGTTGTATTTTGCTATGAACTTAAAGTCCTGTCGTCTCAGGTTCTCCCACTCATATCATGCCCTTGGTAGTATAACGTCTTTCTGATGTTTATATTTATCCTCAAGGGCAGTCCACAACTCATATGGATCTTCGATCGTAAGGTATTCAGCCTTTAGGGTCTTGTCCACATGGCAGCGAATATAGATAATGGCTTGCGCCTTTTCTATATCGCTTACATTTTCAATATTTGTCACAGCAGAAATGAGGGACTAAACCCACAAATGAAACTTCACATCGAGCTGCCAGCTCAGATAGTTTCTTCCTGATGCATCCAGCACTTCGAAATCGACACTTGCGATTTTAGCCATTTTATCTAGCAGAGCACAAATTTGCATGAATCAATAATTTAAACAATAACATTTTTCATGCGGAGGCAATTTTAATATGAAGGGTTAATTGCGTAGATCAGCCAGTCCCACATAAATAAAAAGTCCAAAGTCTATTACAGTCCATATTACACAAATGAAAGCTTTTAAAAAGAAATTACAACTTTGGAAACCCCGTGGGTCCCACATAAGATCTTCAGCTTCAATTGTGGCCTCCGTTTCCATGGAAAGTGGTCTTCGGTCTTGGACATTTACATAAATTCCTCACTACAATTTCTCTCAAAAGTAAAAGAAAAGTGCAGGAAAATAAAAGTGGGACTTAAACAGCCGATCCAAAACAGCAATTAGCCATCCATGCAAAGAATTTGTGCTCATCAAACATTTTCAGCAGACATTTTCATCACAGGCATCACATGCATTTATATTCGTAGAGAGGGATAAACAATTTAATTACTTAATAATTACTGAACAACTGGTCAACTTCATACACCGTTAGGTTAGCTGACTAACGGCAGAGCGATCGCATGATCTTCCTAATTGTTAAGTTTTAAAAATATGCACAATCATACATAGTTTATCCGTAGAATAAGCCAAAAATGATGCAAAGCGTATATTAATGATTCTACATAGTAAATCATTTAATGATGGGTTGTGCTAGTTGAGTTTATCCAAAGAGATTGGAAAAGAGCCCAATAATTAGATTTAGGAAGAAGTTTTCCTTTTTAATTCATCCCCAAATATCCCCAAAAATCCCCTTATTGTCCCATAATTTATCGTGATTTTTCATGAATTTTTAGGTCCCCAAAACGCCATTTTAATCAATTTTTAGCCCCCAATATGCCTTTTAAAGCTTATTTTAGCCCCTTTTAATTGTAATTTGCCCCCTCTTTTATTATTATTATTTTTTAATTTTTTTTGCAAAAAATGGCATGCGGGCCTGAAGCCCGCAGTGTGGCTACGGGCTTCAGTCCCGCTGTCTCAAATTTTTTTGAGCCAAAAACTGGCCTACGAGCCTGTGGCCCGCAGTTTTGATGCGGGCTTCAGGCTCGCAATCAGTAACTTTTTTAATCTGGGCTTCGGGCCCATTAAGGAATTAGTGTTGAGGGGCGGCAGCTAGGGTTAGCCGCCGCCGCCCCTCGAGGGGGTTCCGCCGGTCGGTGGCAATGGGCAGTCGCCCCCCTCTCACCGGAGGGGGGAATGGCGACGGCGCCCCCATTCAGGGGGGGCGATTGGGGCCTAACGACGCCACCCCCCTCCGGGGGGAGACAACGGCAGGCCCCTGCTCCAGGCGGGGGGTGCATCGCCCTATATGCGGCGGTGATCGGCAGCCCCCCGCTTTAGGCGGGGTCGGATGGGGCGGCGCCCTACAAGCACGACGACGATCGGCAGCCCCCGCTTCAGGCGGGGGGCAGGGTGGCCGACGGTAAAGCCGCAAGCGAGGTCGAGCTAGGGTAAACCCCAATCTCCAAATATTTACACATATAAAACATGTTAAAAACATGATATTTAGACGATAAAGATCGTCGATTTGGACGATTAGCCCTATTTCCACTCCGATCTTGCGAGATCTATGGATAAACATATCATACGTATGATAAAAACAACATTTTTAGCGAGTTTTACCTCTATATCCGTCCTCCAGATATAGCGACGATTGAACGAAGCCTACGCGGATGACGACGCTCGTTTGATGAAGCCTTGCACCGCGCGCGTGGATCTCACGTCTCTCTTTGCTTTCGCAACGATCGATTTTTGTGGAAAAATTTGTTTAGAGACTCGTGCTGATAACGTGTTATGAATCAACTATTGGGGAAGGAACCCCCAGTCCTTTATTTATGGGCATGATCGGAGAGTAGAAAGATAAAGTACATAGATATGAGCGTATCTCTAAAATACCCGCAATCCTAACCGACTCTGCTATTTCCATTCACAACAGGTATAATATTTTTTAGGGTTTTTTTTATTTTCATCTCTTAAATCTTTCATATATTAATATTTAGTTCTTTAAATATGAGTATTTGCTCTCAAGTCGCTCAAATTTTAAACTTTAATCTAAATACTCTATCCATCATATATTCTTTAAGTTAGCCAAACTTATATTAATTAATGATTAAATACTAACTATAGTTAATTAATTAAGAATTAAACACTAATTAACAATTAACCAACCCCTAAGTGACCCCCCCTCATTTAGTTTTGGGCGGCAGCGGCGGCGGCAGCAACCGCTGCCTCCCCGTCATTTTTTTGGGTTAGAGGAGGATGCAGCACCGCCGCCTCCCCCTCCACATCCTCCTATGAAAACCGCCTCCTCCTCGTCAGTTTTTTGCGGTTGGATGAGGCGGCGACGCCTTCTCCCCGTCATTTTTTTGGGGTGGAGGAGGCTTCCCCTCATCCTCGTCAGTTTTTTTGCGGGTGGAGGAGGTTGCTCCTCCTCCTCCATTGTTTAGGAGGGGGAGGAAGCGGTGCCGCCTCGCTATGAGCCGTCCGGACCCCCCCCCCAACAAAAAAAACACACACACACACACACTTACGCCACTCCAACCAACACTCACACCTTAACATAAGCCTCCAAGCCTTAACCAACATCTAACGGAATATTCCATCTTATGTTAGATTTTAGGGTTTTTAGCATATTTGTCCCTTAAATCTTGCGTATTTTGATATCTGTCCCTCAAATCTTCATATTTGCCCTCAAGTCCTTCAAAAGTTAGTATTTAACCTTAATAGTCCCTCTCACTAACTATCTGTTAAAATCTTAACGGAAATAGGAATATTCCGTTAGTATTTAACCTTAATTTGCCCTCAAGTCCCTCAAAAGTTAGTATTTAATCTTAATAGTCCCTTAAATTTTGAACGTTAACCTTAATAGTCCCTTAGTTTAACGGAATATTCCCATTTCCGTTAAGAATTTAACAGATAGTTAGTGAGAGTGACTATTAAGGTTAAATACTAACTTTTGAGAGACTTGAGGGCAAATATGAAGATTTGAGGGACGGATATCAAAATATGCAAGATTTAAGGGACGAATATGATAAAAACCCTCGATTTTAACATAAAATTAAAGAGATGTGTTGTGAATGGAAATAACCAGAGTCGGTTAGGATTACGGGTATCTTAGAGATACGCCCATATCTATGTATTCGATATATCTACTCTCCTACCATGCCTATAAATAAAGGGCTGGGGGTTCCTCCCCCAGTAGTTGATTCATAACACGTTATCAGCACGACTCTAAAAATTTTTCTTTTCTACAAAATTTTCTTTCCGTTCGTTGCGAAGGCGAAGGTGAGACGGGAGATCCACGAGCGCGGTGCAAGGCTTCCTCCATCAAGGGTCGTCATCCGCGTAGGGCTTCGAGCAACCGTCGCTATATCCGGAGGACGGATATAGAGGTAAAAATACTAAAAACGATATTTTTAATCATACGTATGATTGCCCCTCCCCTAGATCTCGCAAGATCGTCATGGGGATTCATTGTCGTCTTGAAAACGACGGATTTTTCATCCCAAAAATCAATTTTTTTTTAGGGTTTTTGGATTTTTTTTTCTTAAAATCAACCCTAAATCAACCCCGCCGGCGGCCTAGCCGCCGCCCCCCCCGGCCACGCCGTCCCTCCCATAGGGGGGGCAGCAGCCGCCGCACCCCCCACAGGGGGGGCGGCGGCGGCGGCGGGGCCGCCGCCGCCCTCCCCTGCAGGGGGGCGGCCGCCGCCGCTCCCCCCCTGCAAGGGAGGCGGCGGCCCCCGAGGCCGCCCCCTCCCTCTACAGGGGGGCGGCCCCCGCCGCTCCCCCCCGCAGAGGGGGGCGGCGGCCCCCGCGCCCGCCGTCCCCCCGTAGAGGGGGGCGGCGGCCCCCTGGCCGCTTCCCCCTCTGCGGGGGGCGGCCCCCTGGCCGCGCCCCCCTCTGCGGGGGGGTTGCGGCCCCCGCCGCTCCCCCCCCCCCCCCCCCCCCCCGCAGCGGGGGGCGGCGGCCCCCTGGCCACGCCCCCCCCCCCCCCCTCTGCGGGGGGCGGCCCCGCCGCTCCCCCCGCAGCGGGGGGCGGCGGCCTCCGCCGCGCCTCCCCTGCAGGGGGGCGGCGGCGGCGGCGCCCCCCCCAGTAAAACCCTAACCCGTTAAAAAAAATCAGTGAGATCTGTGGGCCTGAAGCCCACAACAGATCTGTGGGCTTCAGGCCCACAGATTTTCAAAAAAAAAACAGATTTGTGGGCCAGAAGCCCACTGCAGATCTGTGGGCTTCATGCCCACAGATTTCCAAAAAAAACCCCCCATGGGCCTGAAGCCCATAGGTCGACTGCGGGCTTTAGGCCCGTAGGCTGGTTTACCTGAAAAAAAAATGGGGGAGGCAAAGGGCTATAAACTCGCCTCAAAAGGCAACTTGTTAGCCCAAAAATTAAATTAAAAGGGGGATTTAAGGGCAAAATATTCGTGAAAAATCACGGTAAATTACGAGACAAATACCGGGCAGGCGAGGACTTTTTGGGGATTCTTGGGGGGGCTTTTGGGATGATGAGGAAAACTTTTTCCTCTGACAAAGAAAATGTTTATTTTGGGCTCTTAATCAATTTAATTGATTAAACCCATTTAATTTACAACTTTTGCATTGTAATGATTTTTTCTGCAAAAATCATATTTACATGCTTTGCATCTCTGGTATATTCTGGTGGATATTATATGCGTGGTTGTGCATCGTATTTAAAAATTAATAATTAGGAAGATCCTGCGACCGCTCTGCCGTTAGTAACATAACCTAACGGTGTATGACGTTGCCCAGTGGTCCAATAATTATTAAGTGTTTAAATTATTTATCCATCCCTGCGAATATTAAATGCATGTGATGCCTGTGATGAAAATGTCTGATGAAAATGTTGATGAGCACAATATTTCTGCATGAATTGCTAAATGTGGTTTTTGGATCGGCCGTTTAGTCCCACAGTTTATTTCCCGCACTTTTCTTTTATTTTTGAGAGAAATTGTAGTGAGGAATTTATGTAAATGACAAAGAAAGAAGACCAACTTCCATGGAGACGGAGGCCACGCTTGAAGATGAAGATATCATATGGGACCCACGGGGTTTCCAAAGTTGTATTTTCATTTTCTTTAAGCTGCAAATTTGTATAATTTGGACTGTGGACTTTTTTTGGACTCTTTCTTGTGGGACTGGCCGATCCACACATTTAGTTTTTCGTTAAAAATTGCCTCCGCATGAAAATGTTTTCTCTGAATTAATTATTAATTCATGCATGCTTGTGCTTTGCTAGATAAATGGCTAATATTGCAAGCATTAATTTCGAAGTACTGGAAGCATCAGGTAGAAACTATCTAAGCTGGCAGCTAGATGTAAAGTTTCAACTGCGGGCAAAGTCCATCATCGCTGCTGTGTCTGAAAAAGAAAATGTTAGCGATATAGAGAAGGCGCAAGCCATCATCTATATTCGACGCCATGTGGACAAGACCTTAAAGGCTGAATACCTTACGGTCGAAGATCCACTTGAGCTATGGACTACCCTTGAGGACAGGTATAAACATCAGAAAGATGTTATACTCCCAAGGACACGATACGAGTGGGAGAACCTGAGACTGCAGGACTTAAAGTCCATTGCTGAGTACAACTCAGCACTTTTTAGCATCACCGCACGCCTGAAGTTGTGTGGTGAAAAAGTCTCAGAAAATCGCATGCTGGAAAAGACGTATACGTCCTTCCATGAAAAAGATGCGATACTCATGCAGCAATACCGTGAACGCAAGTTCACCAAGTATTCCGAGCTGCTGTCATGTTTACTCATGGCCGAGCAAAACAGAGAGCTTCTTCTCTCCACTCACAATATACGCTCCCCGGCACTGCCCCCCACCAGAAGCTCACTATTCCTCTTCCTTCAAAAAGAAGAGAGATAATAAAAGAAAAGAAAGACCACAGAAGGGGGGTCAACAGAAAAATGCCAAGGGCCATGCACAGCAGCAGCGAAATAATGAAAGTAAGCGGAAGTTCACGAGGCACAGAAATAACAAAAATAGAAATGATATACCCCCACCCAAGAGGGAATGGGAAGACCAGTGCCAAAATTGTGGCATGAAAGGCCACTGGTCCAGAGTGTGCCGAACTCCACATCATCTCCAGGATTTGTATAAAGAGAACAAGAAAAATAAAGCTGAAACAAACCTGATGACATCTGATGCTCCAGTTAAGTTTTTCAGCTGACGACTTCGAAAATAATGACATGCTTGACTAGCCTTTACTTTTATCTTAGCAAATTGTTTAGAACATCTCACGTTATGAGAGCTTTTATCTTACGCAATCTGTTTTGGTTGAAAAATTTTAGTAGACAATAAATGAATATGTCTATCTGAATATGCATGTGCCTTTATGTTTCATCTTTTGAAACTGCTCTCATAAATAATTAGTAGACAATAAATGATCGCTCCGGGATGTGACCCTAAAGAACGGTTGTAGTTTTACCGCAAGTGCACGGTGTAGCAGTGAGCGGGTATCGAACACAGGGAGGACGAATGACCGTGCTTGCTCCAATCAACCTGGCTATTTAAGAGAGAGAAAATTTGCCTTTGGCGATCCTGTCACAATCGTCAGACAAAGTGTAGAAATATCAAATCAAATAAAGAACGTCTAGGGAATGGGGAATCCCCGCTACTCACCGTATTTCATAAATGCGGTTCATCGGTATTAAAATTGCTAGAGTAAGATTTTGGATGAACTAGTTGCAACTGAATGTAGAACCAGGCTCACGCTCTCGCGCTGTTGCCGGTCTATAGCTATCCTAGGTTTGGGTCCAATCTCTTGCAAACCCTAGCCTAGGGAAGCTAGCATTAGGATCAACATCATCGTCCAATTGCGCACCGAGCCCAATCTCTTGCAAACTCGGTCCACAATCTAGATTAGGATAGTTCCTACCCGTCCAATCTCTTGCAAACGGGTATCGGTATGGAATTGCAACCGGAAATCCTAGTATCGGTCCAATCTCTTGCAAACCGATACTTCGAAAATCCGACTCCAACCCAATTCGGATCTCTAGGGTTTCCTATCGAATTGGGATCCAATCTCTTGCAAATCCCAATTGATATGAATACCTAGCCATCCGTTAGTAAATTGATCCCAATCTAATCTCTAATAGCAATTCTAGCAAAATTCCTACCAATTCATCACAAATATGAAAATGGGCTTGTAGGGTTCATCCCCACGCCCCAAGACGTGGAGACTACTCACAAATCATAGCAAGATAACAAAAATAATCGTTGAAATAAGCAATGGAATTCATCACAATATTGAGATATGCAATAAAAATAGAATTTTTAAGGAAGAGAGATGCAAACCAATGGAGTTCTTCAATTAATCCAACAAAAATCCAATTTTTGCCTCCTCTCCAATCACAAGAATAAAGCTAAAAACTAATCTAAAAAGCTGCAAAAAATCTAAGAGAGAGGCTCTATAACTAGGGTAAAAACAGGGTTTAAATACCCCCAAAAATCGTCCAAAAATTGTGACCAAAATACCCCTGCACAGCCTGTTTTCCGCAGTTTTCGTTACAGGCAGCGCATCGCACTCGGCCGAGTGACAAAGGTCGCTCGGCCGAGTGAGAAACCCTGTAATTTTCCAGTAAGTCGGGGCCTTCAGGGGTCTCTACTTCGGGGGCGGCTCGGCCGAGTGAGTTGTCGTCACTCGGCCGATGGCTTCATGATACTCGGGCGGACGGGATAAGCCACTCGGCCGAGTGGGTCTTCTGAAGTTCAGGCAGCCGAAAAACAGTAACTTGGATGTTTTGGAAGGGCTTCGTCTGGGCGCCACTCGGGCGGACGTGGTCTCGTCACTCGGCCGATGTGGTCTCCGTCGCTCGGCCGAGTGCACATAGAAATCGTGTCTGAACTGGTCGGCCGAGCGGTGTCTCGCTGGTCGGCCGAGTGGCTCCTCCACTCGGCCGAGTGGGACACAAAAAATGCCCAATCTGCTTGTTTTGGCCTCCTCGTCGCTCCTGCAACGTTCATTCTTCTTCCGCTCCTCTCCAACAGCAAAAATACCCCTCGGGGAGGTCGTTGAGGACCCTCTGGAGTAAGCGCATCTCGAGATCACTCCAAATCGCGCCAAATCACCTGAAATGCGACAAAAACAACAAATCGTGAAAAGCATCGCAATATCGTCGATATATCGTAAAAAACATGATTTGGGCGATCTAAATGGCATGCAAAAATGCGGGAAAAAGGTGTAAAATAAGGAGTGATCAAAATCCCCCAAGCTTGCCTCTTACCCGTCCTCGAGGAAGATAAGTAAAAGGCGAACCCGGTGGATTCGGAAAACGAAAACGGCGAAAAAGTGAAAAATGAAAACGGAGAAGAACGAAAAACGAAATAAAACAAAGAAGAAAGAAAGAAGCAAAGAGGTAGGATACTAGATCATTTTCTCAGGACGTGGGTTTCACTTACTCATATAGCATGCACTGAATGGAAAATACATGTCAAAGAATTTTATTTTGATATCATAGTATAATAGTGCAAATAGAAATAGAAAACCCACGAACAACGATATAATCATGAAAACGGAATAATTTTAGAATTAACATCGTCTGAATCATTTAAAGCGGTATACAAATCACAGATCACACACTTTTCAATTGAACGCTTTCTATCAGGAGTATAAGAGTATCACACTATAGAATAGAGAGAATAGAAAAGTATGGATTTCATGAAAGGAACGCTAGGCTTAGATTTCTGGATTTCGTAAAGCTAGAAATAATCTTACCGAGTATAGAATATTACTTAGCCTAGGTTGTCGTGCAACATCAAGTAGTCACTCTCTCACACATCAATGGATTCTCTCCCCCAAGCTTATCTATAAGCGTGGTGGCACAAAAATATTTACATCCCCATTTTTATATAGCTCCAAAAGCAATGAAAAGAAAGAAGAAAGAAAGTAAACGAGATTGGATCTTTTATTGAGGATTTTTCCTCTTTTCTCTTTTTTTTTTATCTTTTTTTTTCATATAGCATATATACACAACGATCCCAACTCAAAGAGAGATAATGATATACAAGAATGTTTTTCTCTCTTTTATTTTTTTTTATAGAATAAGAGATTTGGAGCTAGGAATTAGTAGCGGGGGAAATGCCATAAAATAGAATTGCTAAGGGGAGATTCACCAATGATTTTAAAAATAGAGAAATGATGTTCAAGATTTGTGGAGAAAGAAATAGATATAACTCTCGGTTCACTCTATAAGACATGCACGACAACTTCAGCAGGGTAATCTAATCTACTCAGTTTCGATCACAAAAAAGCTAACTAATCCAGATTTATCATAGCTAACATCATTCAATCATCCTGAAGTGAAGTGTACAATTCATGCATATAGAAGTGATATAGGAAAAAAAATCGGTACTCCAGATATAAGCATTCAATGCGTGAATCTTGGTGTGTTTTCTGTGATAGCATACATATGAATATTCATGCTCAGCTAACAATAAAATTTCATCCATTTTCATGCGGAAAAAAGTGTGGGTTACTATTCCTAAATGCAAGGCAAGTCATAGCATATGATATCTGAAATAAAATCTAAGACATGACAAATATAGCATGCATATAGAATAAGCTAACTCCGCGTAGACATCATCATAGAAAAGTCATCTCTAGCATGAGATGAAAAAGAAAGGAATAAAGATAAAGGAAAAATAGAACTATTTACAATGCGGTACGCAGAAAAATAAGAAAAACGTGATGCATGGTAAAATAAGAAAAAATGATGAAAATAAGTGAAAATAAGTGCAAAAGCGGAAAATGGCGTGAAAAACTAAAAATAAAGGTGGCAAATCGAAAAAGAACGTGAGAACTCACTCCCCCAAGCTAAACGGCACAGTGTCCTCAATGTGCGAAATGTGGCACAACGAGAGACAGGTAATGGGAGGGGCAAGTGAGGATGCATGCATGATAGGAAAAAAGAAAATAAAAAGAAAAATAAAGAAATGAAAATATGATGCGGATATGATGCATGCACAGATAGGAGTGATACGAATATAAAGATGGCACCAAAGACTCTCCCTCTCTCCCAAAAAATATATATAAAGATACGGCAAAATGAGAATCCCAAAATAAGTGAGGGGAGGGGGGTGGACAAAAATGCAACAGGACCCAGTAGAAACGGGCAGCACAACGGCAAAAAGAAGCGATGGCATCAAGGGTGCCTAAGAAGGTGGCGCTGCACCGTCTCCGTCCTGAGGCGGAGGTAGTGGTGGTGGCTGTGGCTGCTGAGCTGGGGTGGGTGTGGTAGTGGCAGCAGGCTGAGTGTGTGTGGGGGTGGGAACCTGCTGTGCGGGTACGGGTACGCGGGGGAGACGCTCCAGGACCTGTGTAAGACAGTAGTGAATCTGAGGGATCAGGTCAAAGCGTCCAGCCATCGCAGAGACGGTGGAGGACAGGGTCCTAAGGTCACCTCTAAGGCCACTCACCGCCAACTCGAGAGCACGTATGCTCTGAAGTACGGTGTCGGGTGGGGGTGGTGCAGAGGGACGCACCGGTCTAGGCTGTGCAGGGCGAGGCTGGCGTACGCGAGTCGCGTATGTAATGGGCTCAGCAGGGAAGGGAACAAAAGGTGCCGCGCCCGCAAATGTGGGCCTGGCCTCAGTGTGAGGCCGGGACACCGGCTGGTGAGAAGTGGAGGCAGCGGTAGCGAAAGAAGAGTGCAAAAGTGGCAGCGAGGTAGCCAGAGAGGTCAGTGGCACAGAAGTGTGGACAGACGCCACGACACTCTCAGAAAATACAGCAGCAATGGAGACAGAGGGCTCTCCGCACTCGACTACGGTCGGCAGGCGCTCGGGTGGGGCAGAGGAAATCGGCTCAGCAGACAGAGGGCCAGTGGTGGTAGTGGGTGCGGAGGTGGTGGAAGTGGTGACAGCCGCGGAAGCAGTGGAGGTGAGCGTAGTGGGGGCGGTGGAAGCGGGCTCAGCTAAAGTACTCTCGACACCGACAGCGGTGTCAGGAGCAGCGGAAACATCAGGTATAGGTGATCAGCGGTAGCAGGGTGTGCAACAGCGGTAGCAGGCTCGGCAGGGTGTGCAACAGGGTCTGCGGGGGCAGCCTGGGCAGCGTGGGCCTGCTCGGCCTCCTCGGCCTCGAGCATGTAAGCAACGGGGATGAGAACATCCATCGCAGGGAGCCAGTCCACGTGGGCTGGTGCAATCTGAGTCCGAGCTGGGCTCGGAAGAATCATGTAATCGGCCCCGTAAGGGCCGTGCAACCAGACCCAGTGACGCTCACCGTGCGGACGAAGCATCTTCATCCGGGCCATAACATCAATCGACAAAGAAGTGGGGCCCGATACCCGTCGCAGGTCGGCAGGTAGGTCCTCGCCAGTCATCATGGTAAGCAAGGTGATCAGACCGCCACAGCATATCGGTGAGCGAGCGCCCACCGATACAATGATGCGGTCTAAAAACCAAGCTGCAATGTCGATCACGACTGCGGGGACAAGCTCATCGCCATCCCTAGATAGAGCTCTGGGACGTGTCATCGCGTAGAGCATGTAAAGCTCTGGCGTAGACATCGTGCCCGGCTCATACCTGGCCAAAAAGGTCGTCGCCATAAGGCGCTGGGCTATACGGAGGCAGGGGTGGACAATGGCCGAGGCCTTGGCCCTACTAGGGTCAAAGGCAGCGTGGAGACCCGTGATCTGTGCCCAGAAGGCACCGGCGTCGAAGGAAGGTGGGGGGATATGGGTAGGGGCGTAACCGCGATTGGCTCCGGGGACAGCGGGCCACGAGAAAAACGCTCTCATCATATCGAGAGTGACCTGGCACTCTCGATCCATGAACCGAAACGAGCATCCCTCGTCGGTCCGGGCGATCGAACTCAGAACCTCAAGTGTCGGGCGGGTGAACGTGTCCGCCGACACCTGAAGGAAGTCGCGCCAACCCACGTTGTCGTACAACGTGAGTATCCCCTCTAGTACCCCCAGGCGTCCTAGGTCAGCGAGGTGTGCAAACCTGGAGGGTACGATCGAGCGCTGGGAGATACGGTCGAAGACGGCGTGGTGTGCGTCGTCTCGGAACGTAATCCCGAGCGGCCCGACCAGTGGAGCCGGTGGTGGTGGCTGTGCAGCGGCGGGGAGTGGCTGTGCGGGCTGTGCGGGCTGTGGGTGCGCTGCAGGCTGTGCGGGGCCTGCAGGCTGTGCTGGCTGGACGGGGTGTGCGGGGGAAGGAGGAGGAGAGTCCTCCACCTCGTGGGAGGGGCCGGTATCATCCGACCGCTTCCGCTTGGCGGAAGCTCTCGTCGACCGCGGCCGTGTCCGGGGCGGCATATCGGCCCCGAGCGCGCGCCGAAAAACGTGAAAAGTGTGGCGTGTGCAAAAATAATGGAAAGAGTGTACCCCGACACGCCGCGAGTGCTAAGCAGTGGAAGCGTGCGAAGTCAGCGCCTCCGCGAAGTCCAAATCAGCCCGTAGAAGCTCCCCTGGGCTCCCCTAAGCTCCAAAAAGCAACCTGCGCATGAAATGGCGATATCAGTGGGTAATAATCAAAATGTATGGAGCATTAGGGGTATAATAGATAGATATAGGAATTGATTTGGGTTAGGGGGTTGTTTAACACATGGATCCTCGAGAAATACACAAAAAGAGGAGAAAAAGGCGAAATCGGTGATACCGGAGATGGCCGGAGCGGCTGCCGCCGGCGGCGACTCGGGCGAGGCACCGGCGTGTGCTCGGCCGGCTGTGGCGGACCGAGCGGCGGTGCGAGCGGGGCTGGTCGGGCGAGTGAGGCTTTGTGTGAAGCGAGCGGGCGAGGGAAACCGAGGGGTCGGGCGTTTGGGGTTTTTTGCGATTTCGAAAAATGCGCCCCCCCTCGGCCCTTATATAATAAAAGTTACGACTCGGCCGAGTGACTATGCCACTCGGCCGGGCGGGATCAATGAAAATTTCCTCCCCGCTATCGCTTCGGCCGAGTGGCTTTGCCAGACTCGGCCGAGTGGAGTAAGTCCATCCGGCCGAGTGACTCAAGCTACTCGGCAAGACTCGCCCTAGGAGGGTATCCGTTTTACTCGGCCGAGTGAGAATATATACTTGGCCGAGTAGCAGTTATACTAAAATGAGGAAAATAAACAGAGAGTTGGGTACAGCAGACTTCCCTCGTTCGTGAGCGGCTCGGCCGGACGAACTTCTGTACTCGGCCGAGTGACTAGTATACTCGGCCGAGTGAGCCTTGTGTTCTGCTGTTTGTCTTCGTTTTGGCTCTAAACTCCGTCTTTCTTCCTCCAGTCGATTTCATCTTCCTCCTGAGCGTCGAGCGCCTTCTTGGGGCACTCTTCGTCGTCTCGTTCATCCTCCTCATGATGGATCTACCTATCTCCTCTCCTGTCAAGAAAAATAGGACCCGTTATCACAAAATTTTTGGGCGGACGACTCAAAACACTAAAAATTTCTAAAACGAAAATAAAGAAAAAGTAAAAATAAAGCAAAAACCGTCGGGTGGCCTCCCGACAAGCGCTCGTTTAAGGTCGTGAGCTCGACCCCCTATAATTTTCAATCAATGCGGGATGTTTGGTGCATACGAGATGCACCCATCAAACTTTCCGGGGAGAACGCTTGGATTGGGAAGTTGCGGTGTCGTGTTCTACCGCGGTGGTCTCTCGTCTCGAATAGTGTTGGGGGAGGCTCCCCCAAGCTAGCATTTGCTCCGGTCAACGGCTTAACCGGTGATGCCGATCTCCGTGCCGGCGGAGCTTTCTTTGGAGACTTTAATTTCGAGAGCTTGCAGAGCTCTCGAATCCTTGCGACATCAGCGTCGCCTTCATCATCTTCAGCGGAGAGGTCGGGGGAATCATCTTTCTTCTCGTCTTGGCCTAAATCCGGGCCTTCCTCAAAATCTTCATCGAAAAGAGCGCCAATTGAGTGGGGGATTGCCTCTTCAATTACCTCATCAAGGAGGTCCATGTAGTCAAGTTCCTCGTGGTAAGGCATGTGCTTCATAGCCTTAGGAATGTGGAGCTCCACCTCGATGTTTCCGACGTTTAAAGTTAGGGTACCTTCGCGCACGTCGACGATGACTCCGGCGGTGGCGAGGAACGGGCGTCCAAGTATCAATGAAGTGTCGCCCTCCTCCTTAACGTCCATGATCACGAAGTCACATGGCAAGCATATTCCCCCGGGACTTGAAGCGGGATGTCTTCGGCGATCCCTACCGGCCTTGTTATTCGCCCATCGGCTAATTGAATGCGCATGTCGGTAGGTTTCAACTTTGTCCCGGTGTTTAGCCTTAAGAACATGGAGAGAGGCATGAGGCTCACACTAGCCCCTAGATCTACCAACGCCTTTTGAAGAGGGACGCCGCCCAAGGTGCAAGGAATCCGAAAACTCCCCGGATCTTTAAATTTGGCCGGCTCTTTTTCTCTCTTAGTAAACCAAGAGCCCTCCTCGGCTAGCATAATCTTCTCCTTCCTTTTCCTCCCCGAAATCAAGTCCTTCAAGAATTTAGCATATGTGGGGATCTCGACGATGGCGTCAAGGAAGGGAATGTTAAGGCTAACTCCTCTTAGATACTCGAGAAACTTTGCTAGCCTTTTCTCCATTTTCGCTCTAGCGAGCGTTTGGGGGAATGGGACCGGTGGCATGAAGCGCCTTTCCTCAATCAATTGCTCCGCTCTAGATTTCTCCTTTTCTTGTGGCTCCTTCTCCTTTTCGACGTCAACTACCGGCTCAATTGGCTCCAAGCTTTCCTCCACGGGCTCCTCAGTAGGAATCATGGCGGGGGTGGTGTCCTTCCCGCCTCTAGTAGTAACAGCAACTACGGCGTTGATGTGGCCGGTGTTGCCCCGTGGGTTTTGCTCGGGTTGCGCCGGCAATCGTTGAGTGTTCCGATTGAGCAACGCCAATTGCTCCGATATTTGAGCCACAACGGTATCAAGGGAGTCTTGCCCCGCCTTCAAAGTAGCATTGACCTTATTTTGCTCGGCCATGAACGCCTCCACTCTAGTTTCGAAGTCGGATCGTTGTGGAGCTTGTGGAGGGTTTTGATTTTGATTCCTCCACCCTTGGTTGTATCCGGGCGGCCTATATGGTGGAACTTGTTGCTTTGGTTGAAAGTTTTGTTGTGGAGGCCCCCTCGGCGGATAGTATTATTGTTGGGGTGGTGGTGGCGGTCGAGCTTGTTGTGGCGGTTGTTGTGGCGGGTTCAAAGCTCCTTCATTGTTGGCGTAAGAGAATCCGGGATGATTTCTTGTGGCCGGATTGGCCCAATATCCTTGGTTCCCCGCAACATATTGTACTTGCTCCAAGGATCCTTCTCCTTGCTCTCCTCCCGAGTACATGGCTTGAGATTGGTCTTGCCAATCACACATTTGGTTGGTTGGAGCGGAGGTGGAAGGGCTTCCTTGGGGCTCCGTGATAAACTTCTCCAATCTCTCCACTACCTTGTGGAGAGAATCAAACTTGCTCGTAAGCTCCGCTACGGCCTTCGCCTCGTAGATGCTAGTTGGCTTTAAGGAGGACGTAGAGTGTCCTCGCTCATCGCCCCATTGTTGGTTATTTGA
This sequence comes from Scilla litardierei, assembly GCA_030789695.1. NCBI lineage: Eukaryota > Viridiplantae > Streptophyta > Magnoliopsida > Asparagales > Asparagaceae > Scilla > Scilla litardierei. The sequence continues at coordinate 646,652,540 of CM061142.1, read as the reverse complement.
GGCCATCTCCTCAATTAGGGCCGTAGCTTCCTCGGGAGTCTTTGACAAGATAGCACCATTCGCCGCGGCATCAATAATTTGTTTGGTCCCCGGTTGGAGACCGTTGTAGAAGCTATGAACTAGCTCCCAGTCTTCTATGCTGTGGTGCGGGCATTGATGCTGCAAATCCTTAAAACGCTCCCAAGCCTCATAGAGCGTCTCCTGTGGTCCTTGCTTGAAGGACATGAGAGCGCTCCGGATCTTCACCGTCTTGGATGGCAGATAGAACTTGTCAATAAATACACCCGCCAAACCGTCCCAAGAGGTGAAAACTCCGTCAGCCTGCGTCCTCAACCAATAGAGTGCCTTGTCCTTTAGTGTGAAGGGGAAGAGACGCAGTCTGATGGCATCGATGGAGACCCCCGGCATCTGAAATGTGGCGCACTTCGACAAGAATAATTGGATGTGGTAGTGGGGGTTCTCATGGGCGTTCCCATGAAATGGGTCTTGTTGCATCAAAACCACCAATCCAGTCTTTAGCTCGAAGTTCTTGTCAGCCGCCAACTCCGGCACGGCAATGGAAGAGGTAGTAGAAGAGGTCTTAGGCCGAAGCCTATCGCGAATAGAAATTATCCTCGCCATCCTTGCCGCCAATTGTTCAGGAGTTTCCTGGTTGGTCATAAACCGCCCTTCCGGATTTTGTCTCCTTTCCGCTCTAAGTCTCCGCGCGGTACGTTCGATCTCGGGATCAAATAATAAAGCTTCAGGGTCCGCCGTAGATCTCGTGTACATGCACAGGGAAAACAGAGTTTCAAAGAAATGATTAGTACCGTGGAAGGGTTAGGTAAAAAAAGGAAATAAAAATAAAAAGAAAGAAATAGCTAGGATGGTAAGATCAAACGCAATCGCCTCCCCGGCAACGGCGCCAAAAACTTGATCGCTCCGGGATGTGACCCTAAAGAACGGTTGTAGTTTTACCGCAAGTGCACGGTGTAGCAGCGAGCGGGTATCGAACACAGGGAGGACGAATGACCGTGCTTGCTCCAATCAACCTGGCTATTTAAGAGAGAGAAAATTTGCCTTTGGCGATCCTGTCACAATCGTCAGACAAAGTGTAGAAATATCAAATCAAATAAAGAACGTCTAGGGAATGGGGAATCCCCGCTACTCACCGTATTTCATAAATGCGGTTCATCGGTATTAAAATTGCTAGAGTAAGATTTTGGATGAACTAGTTGCAACTGAATGTAGAACCAGGCTCACGCTCTCGCGCTGTTGCCGGTCTATAGCTATCCTAGGTTTGGGTCCAATCTCTTGCAAACCCTAGCCTAGGGAAGCTAGCATTAGGATCAACATCATCGTCCAATTGCGCACCGAGCCCAATCTCTTGCAAACTCGGTCCACAATCTAGATTAGGATAGTTCCTACCCGTCCAATCTCTTGCAAACGGGTATCGGTATGGAATTGCAACCGGAAATCCTAGTATCGGTCCAATCTCTTGCAAACCGATACTTCGAAAATCCGACTCCAACCCAATTCGGATCTCTAGGGTTTCCTATCGAATTGGGATCCAATCTCTTGCAAATCCCAATTGATATGAATACCTAGCCATCCGTTAGTAAATTGATCCCAATCTAATCTCTAATAGCAATTCTAGCAAAATTCCTACCAATTCATCACAAATATGAAAATGGGCTTGTAGGGTTCATCCCCACGCCCCAAGACGTGGAGACTACTCACAAATCATAGCAAGATCACAAAAATAATCGTTGAAATAAGCAATGGAATTCATCACAATATTGAGATATGCAATAAAAATAGAATTTTAAGGAAGAGAGATGCAAACCAATGGAGTTCTTCAATTAATCCAACAAAAATCCAATTTTTGCCTCCTCTCCAATCACAAGAATAAAGCTAAAAACTAATCTAAAAAGCTGCAAAAAATCTAAGAGAGAGGCTCTATAACTAGGGTAAAAACAGGGTTTAAATACCCCCAAAAATCGTCCAAAAATTGTGACCAAAATACCCCTGCACAGCCTGTTTTCCGCAGTTTTCGTTACAGGCAGCGCATCGCACTCGGCCGAGTGACAAAGGTCGCTCGGCCGAGTGAGAAACCCTGTAATTTTCCAGTAAGTCGGGGCCTTCAGGGGTCTCTACTTCGGGGGCGGCTCGGCCGAGTGAGTTGTCGTCACTCGGCCGATGGCTTCATGATACTCGGGCGGACGGGATAAGCCACTCGGCCGAGTGGGTCTTCTGAAGTTCAGGCAGCCGAAAAACAGTAACTTGGATGTTTTGGAAGGGCTTCGTCTGGGCGCCACTCGGGCGGACGTGGTCTCGTCACTCGGCCGATGTGGTCTCCGTCGCTCGGCCGAGTGCACATAGAAATCGTGTCTGAACTGGTCGGCCGAGCGGTGTCTCGCTGGTCGGCCGAGTGGCTCCTCCACTCGGCCGAGTGGGACACAAAAAATGCCCAATCTGCTTGTTTTGGCCTCCTCGTCGCTCCTGCGACGTTCATTCTTCTTCCGCTCCTCTCCAACAGCAAAAATACCCCTCGGGGAGGTCGTTGGGGACCCTCTGGAGTAAGCGCATCTCGAGATCACTCCAAATCGCGCCAAATCACCTGAAATGCGACAAAAACAATAAATCGTGAAAAGCATCGCAATATCGTCGATATATCGTAAAAAACATGATTTGGGCGATCTAAATGGCATGCAAAAATGCGGGAAAAAGGTGTAAAATAAGGAGTGATCAATAAACACGTGCGACCTCTTCCAATACAAAGCCCAATATCAGGGCTATATTGAAGATCCAGGGAATGCAACACTGTTGCCCCCGAACGACACAAAAATAATGGATGCACTAATCCCTCCGAATTCCAAAAAGAAACTTTCTAAGTTTCAAGGACATCTGTTTCAACGGATCCCACTTGGAAACAGCAAATGTAAATGAAAAATTACCGTATGCAACGTCTCAAGAAAAAGGAGTAAAATCCACACTTGAACGTTTTGAGAGCCTTATAGGCCTCTACCATACGAAGATTCGGAGAAAGGAAGCAGAATTAAACGGAGCACCTGAAGTGCCCTACATCAGCCGAGTTTTTACTCTGGCATGATGGACTTGGCCACACTGGATTTGTAATGATGCACAGCATCTTATCCTATGGGTATGACTTGAAGAACCAAAAGATTCTTCAGAAGGGAAAATTCCCTCGCATCCCTTACTATAAGGGAAGATTAATTACAAGGTCATCTCCACGAAAAGTTGAAAAAGGATCTCCACGCTTCCTCAAAAAGAATACAAGGAGACAGATGTGGATAAAATCCACCACCCCTAGTGGGCTATTTTGGTACTTCATTGTACTGATAAATGCATCCTCAGAATATTCGTACGTATGTCTACTACAAGACCCGTAACTTAGCTTTTCCAAAGTTATTGGCACAAGAATAAAAATGTTGCGGGCACATTTCCCAGACAATAAAATGTTGTAAATAAGTCTGGTTAATGTTGGGAAATATACATCCCAATCTTTTCAAGAGTACTGCCAGTCAACGGGAATTGAAAATGAACATACAAGTGCCGCATGTTCATACCCAAAATGGGTCGGCAGAGTCACTGAAATGTAGACTCCAATGGACTGAACGTCCATTAAATCCCGATTGCCTATGGATGCATGGGGACATGCACACTCTGCATGCTGCATCGTAAATGAAAATAAGACCCTCTGGAGGTCAGAGTCTCCAATGCAATTTGCATATGGAATGCCACTGAACATTTCTCATCTGAGAATCTTCGGTCGCGCAGTCTTAAATCCACATTGCACCACCAAAGAGGACCAAAACGGTACTCAACGTCGCCTAGGTATCCACGCAGGGTTTGACTCACCCTCACTTATAAGATACCTAGAACCCCAAACGGGGGACGTAATTAAGGCACACCTTGAAGACTGTGATCTCGATGAGACAAGTTTTCCCAAAAATAGGCCCAGATACTGGAAAATCTGGCGCGAAGAAAATTATAACGTGGGATACAAACAGCTTGACCCACTATGATCCGGTAACAATACAATGTGTAGATGAGATCCAGAAGATCTTCCACACACAGAACACTGTTCACCAATTACCGGAATCATTTATTGACAACCAGAAGATTGTCAGATCACACATCCCTGCTGCAAAAACTCCAGCTAGGATTGACATCCCCGAGAATGGATGCAATCCACCAGCAGCAGAAGTGGCTGATCCTCAACAGAAAAGAGGCAGACCACCAGGCTCCAAGGACAGAAACTCCTGGAGACCTTAAGACAATACTACCACATGACAATGAGCTACTGTCCACACCATCACCCTTCCCGGAATCCACTGCAGAGGAATTGCCGGGAAAAAGTGAAATTAAGTAAATGTTGTACGTACTGGGGAGGTGTTGGACAGATAGAACATAAATTGTCGACAATGTATTCACGTATCATATTGCCATATACATCGCAATGGCGATGATGTTAGTAAATTATCGTTCCACACTCCGTTGCTAGAAGGCAAACGTAGAGATTGGCCAAACGTGGAACGTGGCAATAAAAGATGAGCTGGACTCACTTATGAAACGTGAAATGTTCGGACCTGAAGTCCAGACACTAAAAGGTGTCAAACCTGTGGATAAAACAAAGTATTGCAAACATAAGAAAAATAAATACAAAATCGTATGCTATACGGTACAACCTATAGCCCAAGGAAAATTTTGCTGAAACTAGGGATCGAACAAATTCAAATGAGCATGTCTCATAAATGATGCATCAGTCTCCCTAAGTTATCAAAAGCGAATACCTTACGATTTGGCGAAGGAAAATTTTGGATATGCCGTTATTGGATGTTGTGACGGCATATCTTCGTGGATATCTTGTAAAGATAATTTCCACATTTCCTTAAAATGCCTGAATAGACTTCGGGACGTCTATTCAAATGAAGAAATATAAGTATAACAAATAAATGTACAACCAAGAGAATCACTTGACAAGTCAATGATTCCTACTGAAGGTTGTCTTTGCATCTGTGCAAAGAACAGGATTAGAGATCTTAGTTGTAGACAACTAACATCTCATCGGATCTCCTGAAGAGAAAACCGAAATAAATGTACAAGCCTGACCTTTAAACATGAAATAAAAAGACCTAGGCAAATATAAAGTCATGGCTTATAGAATCCTGTCACAAACGCCCAGAAGTGCGTTGGAGAAATTTAAAGGACCATTGTCATCCAAAGTACACTTACTGGATGAACAAAAAGAACCCTTCCGATCGCTGGAAGAGGGGGAGGATATAACTGGTCCTAAAGTCCCTTATCTAAGTGCAATCATGCACTCCTGGCTAACTGCATGTGTCCCGGTATAGCAATTGTAGTAAACTCATTAGCCAGAGATAGCTGGCACCTAACAATGGCCATTAGACCGGAGTCAAGCCTTCTGCGCTTCCTCCAAGGGTCGAAATATTTGGACTTACAAAATGTAGTAGCATCCTCCAATGTTTATGCGAATGCAGGTTACAGGTCCGGTCCCTATACTGAGAAATCACAGAACAGGTACCAACAGTGGGTTGACCATCTACTGCAAATAGGCAAAGCAACTTATGAAGGCAACAAGATCCTATAATTCCGAGATCCTCACCATTCCAGAATCACACCAATGGTGTATTTAAGGGCGCCTGGTGGTACATCACATCCCAGTGACGACTGGGATAGAGGCTGGTTCTGTGGAGCTGACCATATAGTCTGAAGACCACATCAGAGGCGACGAAACTTAGCACACCTCTCCAGAGTTTCTGGATTCAGCAGCTGCTCGATGGTGACAAAATTTGTAATCTGTGTACATTTTCGGAATATTGTAAATAGGAGTGATGAGATAAGCCTAAGAGATCTGAAAGCCTAAGAGCTTTTACAGATCAGGGGGAGTTGACAGAATTTGTACTCTTTTCCCTTAGCTATGGTTTTTCCCACTGAGTTTTCCATAGCCAAAGGTTTTAACGAGGCAAATCAAATCAACTCTGGATCCCGAAGTATCCACCTCTCTGTGACGCTCAGAATCCAGAAGTATTCATGAGCAGAGTCACTTGTACAAATCAGGGGGAGTTAAAGAGCGTTTGCACTCTTTTTCCTTAACTATGGTTTTTCCCACTGGGTTTTCCATAGCTAAAGGTTTTAACGAGGCAAACCTCACCAACTCAGGATCCTGAAGTATCCACCCCATGTGAGACTCTTATTACGCTCAGAATCCCGAAGTACTCTTGAGCGGAGTCCACACCTATGGCTGGATAAGGGGGAGTGTTGTGAATGGAAATAACCAGAGTCGGTTAGGATTGCGGGTATCTTAGAGATACGCCCATATCTATGTATTCGATGTATCTACTCTCCTACCATGCCTATAAATAAAGGGCTGGGGGTTCCTCCCCCAGTAGTTGATTCATAATAAGATGGACTATTTACGTTAAATATTAAGATTTGATGAAGTTGAGAGAGAATACTTGGATTTAAGGGACAAATATCAAAAAAAAAACCCTTCTAAAATTTATCCTAACCGGACGTGTACAAGCCGGTTCCCAGATGACGAACCCGAATGCTATCCTCGGAACAACGGTTTCAGCCTAATTCTACTCAAAACTAAGGTCGGGGTTCTCTTTTACCCCTACGTCTCCGATTCCGATGCTCCGTCATGATTGGCGGCGCCCGGCATCTTCGCTCCTCATCAGCGTCGCCATCCCCACGCCGCTTCGATTACCACCGGCCCACAAACCCTAATCCCTCACCTCTGACTTCTTCCCCAGCTCATTCTATCTCAAGCAACTCGTCAAACACATTGCCTTCAACAACAACAACATCCGATCTCATCTCCAGTCACATCCATCCTGCTTTCCTCCCAATCCCCAACCTCCTCTCCTCTCCCCATCGCTATCTCCCCTCACCTCCATCGCCTCTCTCCTTCTCACCTCCCCGAAATCCTAACGCTGACATCGTCTTCATCTTCCTTCAAGAACCCCACCACTCTCCTCACCTTCTTCAACCTCTGCCTCTCTCAAATACCTTCTCTCTCCTCATCCCCTGACCTCCTCCTTCACTCTCTGCTTCCCCTCCTCAGCTCCCTCTTCCGCTTCAATAAGTTCTCCGACGCCAAGCGCCTCATCCTCCATCTCTTCCTCCCCCTCGACCGCCACCAAAATCTCCTCCATTCCCACCTCCTCCGCCCTTCCCATCGCCACCCTCCGCCAACCAAGGCCCTGTACGACGTCGCCGTCTCGTCCTTCGTCGACTCCGGCCAGCCATACATCGCCTTCCAGCTCTTCCACTCCATGAGGAGCCGCCACTTCCGCCCCTCCCTCTTCACCTGCAACAAGCTGTTGTCTGCATTGGTCCGCTCCCGCTCCCCGCCGACCGTCGCCATCAGCGCTTTCCAGGACATTGTCAGGCTCGGGGTGGCCCGAGTACTGTCACATTCAACACTCTGATTGATGGGGTCTGCAAAAGATTCAGTTTTGACGATGCCCTCGGATTGCTGAAATCGATGGAGGGCTTCGGTTGCTCTCCCGATGCCGTCACGTACAATACGATCTTGAGTGGGTATTGTAAGAGAGGGATGCTAAAGGAAGCAAGAGACGCTCTTCGGGAGATGATGGAGAAGGGGCTCGATGCCAACAGGGAGACATACAACATGCTGATTTCGGCATACTGTAGGCTCGGGTGGCTGAAGGACGAGACGAGGACAGTGGAGTCGATGACGGCATCCGGGTGCTTGCCGGATCAGCACACGTATAATGCGCTTGTCTCGGGGTTTTGTAGGGCAGGCAGGGTGGAGGATGGGATTAGGATGAAGGAGGAGATGGAGAAGATGAAGATGGTGCCCGATGTGGTGACATAATTCGTTGATTGACGGGTGCTTTCAGTGGAGGAGCGGGGAGGAAGCGTTCCGGGTGTTTGAGGAGATGAGGGAGAAGGGGATTAGGCCGGGGCTGGTTACGTACAATACTATAGTCAAAGGGTTGTGCAAGGAAGGGAAGATGGATGAGGCTGCGGGGATGATGAGGAAGATGGACGGGGAGGATGCCACGCCGGATGTGGTCACATACAATACTTTGATCAGTGGGTTTTGTAGAGCGGGGAATATGGAGAGAGCTTTTAGGTTGATGGATGAGATGGTAGGGAAACAGCTCAAGATGGACACCTTCACTCTTAATACCGTCATGCATTGTCTATGCACGGTGAAGAGGATGGACGAAGCACTTGGGCTTCTTCGTAGCCCCCCTACAAGGGGTTTCATACCAGATGAAGTTAGTTATTGCACCGTGATCAGTGCTTATTTTAAGGATGAGAAGCCGGAAGAGGCCATGGGGCTTTGGAATGAGATGCACAAGAGAAAGGTAACTCCGAGTGTTGCAACTTACAATGCGCTGATAAATGGTCTATGCAGGTCAGGCAGGACCGAGGAGGCTTTACAGAAGCTTAACGAGCTTTTGGAGAGGGGTTTGGTGCCGGATGAGACTACTTACAATACACTCATTCATGCATATTGTAAAGAAGGGGATTTGGAGAAGGCGTTTCAGTTTCATAATAAGATGGTGGAGAATTCCTTCAAGGCCGATGTGGTTACCTGTAATATACTAATGCATGCGCTGTGCAGCAATGGTATGTTGGAGAAGGCTCTGAGGTTCTTCGATTCGTGGGTGTCCAAAAGGAAGAAGGTTGATGTAATCTCATACAATGTTCTAATTCAAGCTCTTTGCAGAGAAGGGAAGATTGATATGGCTCTGGAGCTTTTTGCTGACCTGGAGCTGAAAAGGTTGAACCCTGATGCATATACATACAATACAGTTCTATGTGCACTTTCTGAGGCAGGACGGTCGGATCAGGCAGAACAAATGTTGTCAATGATGGTTGAGCCTGGAAACTTGCCAGAGAATTTCACTCTTGCATCAAAACAAGCCCTTCCTGGGGTGGGGGCAGAGCAGACACAAGAGATCAGGGTTGGGGTCGCAGATGTGGGGGGAGAACAAGATACAAGTAGCTCCGCAAGCTACTCAGAACATATCAGTGAGCTTTGCACTAAAGGGAAATTCAAGGAAGCAAAGCAAGTTATGGAAGAAATGATGCAGAAGGAGATACCTATTAATAGTTCTACTTATATCACTTTGATGGATGGCTTTATTAAGAGGCAGAAAAGATTGGCAAAAGGAGACGATTAGAACTGTGTATAAGGTGCTTATCGTTGATGCAATACAGTGATACACTCATCGAAGAAATTTCCGAAAATAGAAAGCAGAACAATTACGTTGCTCACTAACTTAATGAATGGAGTTAGAGAAGCTCATGGCTTGAGGTAAGCAAATACCACCAGTGCTGCTATACTGTTAATTTTGCTTCTGTTTTTGAGCCATATCATTTGAACGCTAAAGTTCTTTCGTTTCCCTTTTATACTAAATGAATTGAAAAATCCTTATTAGATGATATTTGCTTTGGAGCTACATCCAATTGAAACTCATGATTTCACAAACCCAAGGTCAGCATGGCCACATTTGACATCCTCTAGAACTATATTTTCTCATGGTCATTGCTACTGAAAGATTCATATAGGCTGCCAAGTATGTTGAAGTTTATGGCACCGTGAAGAAGCATATTAGACGTAGTGTAATGCTCTATTTTTATTTGAGGTGTTCTGAAGCAGATAAAAGTTTTATCTACGGATTTATTTGATAACTGATTCTGTTACTCTTGATGGCATGTACACATTCGCACTGCCTTAGTGAAATAGGACTTTAATTGTTCATTTACCGAATGAAGTTCATATTCACCAGTATATCTTTGTAGTTCCAAATTCATCATTGAATCTTCTTAGGAATGACATTTCCGGAGATGTCAGAATTTTAATGAGACTAGCACCATGTCTCCCTATACAGAATGTAATCACATTTGGCTCGTTGGCTTGACTGCCTTAAAAATACAGTTCTCTATATATCACAACTTAATCTCTAGACTACTTTCCATGATAAATGTCGGGTTTCTGTTGAGTTGTATGAGATCGAAGTTACATCTGCCTACGTAAATATCAGCCTTTCAGGTTTTACAGTCAGGCTTTCTCTTGATCATAGTTGCCTTGTCCAGATTATAGTAGTACCGCCTTATTAAGGGTTAGTTTAGGTTGATTGGAAGCCATAAAAAATTTGTCACTTCTTTTATGGTTCCAACTAAGGTTCAAAATCTTGGTATTAGTTTTAGAAAAGAGGTACTGGTGAAATTTAGATGAGGTTTTGATGAAATCATGAGTGATGGATTAGCAGATGCAACAGAGACATGTATATGCCAATTGATAATCATAGGCTAAACTTGTTGGCTGCAAGTTAATAAACAGTAGTATGTAGTGTCAAACGGATTGTTTGACATGCACCTAATTTATTGTTTTATATGCATACGACATTATTTTATAGTGTGAACATTTACACACCTTGCGAAGTATTCATATCTTGCACTATCATTTAGCATTCCAATACACTGTTGTACTATAGTTTGACTAATTCAATTTCAGTTCCACTTCTATCAATTATACAAGTTGATGGAGTTTGGTTTTATTTGGCACACAATTTTCTAACCCTAGTAGGAATCTGATCAAATTTGGTCACTGCAAATATTAATGATTAATACAGAGCCTGATCAAAGAAGTTCACTGTTGATACGTCTATTTTGCGGAGGCCCAACGGCATGGGCCCAAAGGCACAGCCGACTACGCGAAGTCACGGGAGGCCCAAGCCCACCAAACGAAGCCCGAAAGAAGATGGAGCCAGAAGCCCGTCTGCGAGATCAGGCCCGCCCGACAAAGCCCCCTAGAGGACCCCCGAACGGCGATCCGACCCGACCCCGAAAACGCGCAAGTCACTCGCCCACTCCAGCGATAACCGTTCCCCCAGGCCCGCGACCACTTAATGGCCGTTATGGGGAGGTGCTGGCATGGCGCAGGGAGCGGCGATGGGAAGGCGGATTGAGGGGGCACGATCGGGGGCGGACGAGGGACGTGAGTCATGGGCAGTCACGACGGGAGGCCTATAAAAGGGCCAGAAGGACGACTAGACAAGGGACCGCATCTCAGGTAACAAACCCGAAGGTACTCCATCAACGACCTGGTTCCCCCATTTTCATCTCCTTCCCCCGCTCGCGCCGGTGGACGTCGTTCCGATCTCCTCTCGAGTCGAACCGTCCCCGCCGAGCCTCCTCTTTCAGATCATCATCTGACTTAGGCATCGGAGGGGATTTGGCCGGAACCAAGGTCCGGCCCCCCTGACGAGTGTTCTCGTCTATTCAGGGAGACGTCAGATCCACGGGCTGAGGCTTCCCCTCCGCCCCACGCCGGCCACGCATCTAGCAAGACGACCGAGGCTACCCCTCGTCATCCGACCGACCGAGGCCGAGCACGATCATCCGAGCCGAGGCTTCCCCTCCGCTCACGAGGCGCCGAGGCTACCCCTCGTCGTCCGACCGTCCGAGGCCGAGCGTCTCCCACCGGGCCGAGGCTTCCCCTCAGCCCCCTCGAGGCCGAGGATCCAGACCCGGCCCAGCTGACGAGCTCCGCGTCGTCGGCAACTCCGATTCGCGTCGCATCCGCACGTATTCGACGCACCCAAGGGACCCAAGTCGGCCCCTTGACCACGTTGACCGGGCTGTCCACGGTCAACGCTTTTGTAGTGAGAAAACACTCTGAAACATCTGGCGCCGTCTGTGGGAAACGAACCATCCCACGAAGAAACAAACCGCACTTGTAATGGCACGCGCCTGCAACGGAAAGAGACGCATGCCCCCCATCCCTGAGGAGGGGAATGGCGCACCCAATGGCAACCTTGAGGGCGCACCCGACGGCAATCACCCCGCCCCCTCAGCCGAAGAGACTGGCGGGTCGGAGCTGGCCACGCAGGGACAGCTCCGCGCCCTGGCCCAGGAGACCAACGCGAACCTCCAGACGTTGGTCGCAACGGTACAGCAGCTCGTCGGCGCCGCACCCGCCAACGGAGACGCGTTGGGCGACGGCCATCGATGGGCGGGGGGCCCCCCGCTCCTACGGTCCGCTGTGGTCGATGATCACGGGAACCGGGGACCGAACACGGAGCGTCGGTTCACACTGCCCGGCTCCCATCGGGCGAGATCACGCACCTCCTCCTCTTATCGTGAAAGGAGCCGGAGGGGAACCGAATACACGGGGGACGAATCGGTGACCGCGTCGTCTCGTCGGCCATGATCACCCCACCGTAGAAGAAGCGATCGGCACGACTCGAGGGACCGATCACGGCGAAGCAGAAGCTCCCGTCGGAGCAGCCGGGGACGCCGAGTCAGCCCCACCCCCAGTGTGGCGAAGGCCGTGGAGCCAGCCCAGCCGGTACCTGTGCCACCGCCACAACCGAACGAGCCTGAGGTAGGCGGGTGTCGGATCCCCGGAGGCATCCACGGAGACCGGTGCCCCCTGTCGCGGAGAATAACCGACGCGCGGGTCCCCTCTCGATTCAAGATCCCAGCGCTAGGGAAGTACGACGGGATAGGAGATCCGGGGAACCACGTGATGGACTATGAGGGAGACATGTCCTTCCAAGGAGCCGACGATACCCTGCTCTGCAGGGGCTTTTATTCGACCCTCAGGGGAGCGGCGAGAACTTGGTACCGCAGCCTACCCAGCCGCTCCATCGACAGCTTCGAGGAACTCACCCAGCTATTCTGCAAACAGTTCATGGCAGGACGACAGGTAATGCCGGATGCTGAACATTTGTTTAACATAGTGCAGGGCCCGGCCGAGCCGCTCCGACAATTTATGCGCCGCTTCAACGCGGAGCGGCTGAACGTAAACAGCCCCCCCGACCTTGTTGTCCAAACGGCCCTAAAGAAAGGGCTGCGTCATAGAGGCTTGAAGAAATCTCTGCATAATGATCCCCCGAAAGACCTCCCTGGGATCATGGCGAGGGCCGAGCGCTTCATGCTGACTGAGGAGACCTTGGCCATCGAGGCAGGAAAGGCCAGACGAGGGACCAAACGCGGCGATAGCGAACGCCGCAGCCCCGAAGGGTACCGGACTGAGAAGAGGACGAGAAACAGGCAGCGAGGAGAGGGTACGAGGGACGCCACCCCAGACGCCGTCCTCGCTCAAGTGCAGAAGGAAGAGCGCGCTGATCGCCCCCCGCCGAAGACGAAAAGAGGGGGGAAAATGGGGAAAAGTATTGCAAATACCACAGGGACAACGGCCACGACACTGAAGACTGCTGGCACCTAAAGAAGGACATTGAGAAGCTGATGAGCCGAGGGCACGCAAGGAACTTAGCCGATGAGCCGGCCCACGGAGAGGGAACCTCCATGCAGCCGGACAAGGGGAAGAAGGTCAACACCGTCCAAGGACCCCTCCGCATCATAGAGTGAGCAAGCGAGGCCCCTCCCCCCAGTCGCAGCCTAGTCAGGAGGAGATTATCTAGGTTTACATTCCTCCGTCTAGCTTTATTTCCTTTTCTTTTCCTCCAAATGTACTAGTCCAATAGGACCTTTAAATAGTACAAACGCATTCCTTTTATCTTTTCCTCATCTCCAACGGAATCAACATTTCGCTAAGGGTGCATAAGAGTGAAGACCGCCACCTTACCGGACGGAGGGTCAATCAAAACCGGTCCTAAGCCGAGGAGCTTCACCCTCGCTGACCGGCTCCTTCGCTTGTAAGTCTGGGGGCAATCCCCCCAGCCGGCGCAGACGCCGACCGGTCCTAAGCCGAGGAGCTTCGCCCTCGCCGACCGACTCCTTCGCTCGTAAGTCTGGGGGCAAGCCCCCCAGCCAGCGCAGACGCCGACTGGTCCTAAGTCGAGGAGCTTCGCCCTCGCCGACCGGCTCCTTCGCTTGTAAGTCAGGGGGCAACCCCCCCAGCCAGCGCAGACGCCGACCGGTCCTAAGCCGAGGAGCTTCACCCTCGCCGACCGGCTCCTTCGCTTGTAAGTCTGGGGGCAATCCCCCCAGCCAGCGCAGACGCCGACCGGTCCTAAGCCGAGGAGCTTCACCCTCGCCGACCGACTCCTTCGCTTGCAAGTCTGGGGGCAATCCCCCCAGCCAGCGCAGACACCGACTGGTCCTAAGTCGAGGAGCTTCGCCCTCGCCGACCGACTCCTCCGCTCGCAAGTCTGGGGGCAATCCCCCCAGCCAGCGCAGACGTCGACCGGTCTTAAGCCGAAGAGCTTCGCTCTCGCCGATCGACTCCTCCGCTCGCGGGTCTGGGGGCAATCCCCCCCAGCCAACGCCGACGCCGACCGGTCCTAAGTCGAGGAGCTACACCCCCGCTGACCGACTCCGTTGTTCGTAAGACTGGGGGCATCTCCCCCCAGCCATCAAAGAAGCCAACCGACTTGTCCACTCGAGGGACAAGGGGCAACCTCCCGGAGAAAGGAAGCAAGCGACCACCATCAGCAGAGGAGCCGGGCTCGCAGCAACAAAGCAAAATGCGCGGGAAATTCAAGTAAGTCAATTTCATTTCCAACAATTAACCAAGGTACAAAAGCGTGTCTTATTTACAGGAAATCGAAGTGGAGAAATCTCCTTACAAATAATCCGCCCACGACGGACAACAAAATTCATCACCTACGGAAACTAGGGAAACGCCGGCAGAACAAAGCTTGTCGACCAAGAACACAAAGTTACTGGCTTAGACGAACTTCCTTGCAATCAGCAATTGTTTGCTCCGAAGCAGAGAACCGGTAAAGAAGCCAATGGAGATTGCGAGGCCAGGGATCCATTTCAAGTAGACCGGGCCAAAGCGAAGCGGATGCTAAAAAATTTGAGGATAAAAACAAGGATGACTGGCCGGGAAGGACGACCTAGGGGGCCCGGGCACGAGAGGTCGCATCCTCGGGCGCCTCGCCCTGCTCGGAGCGAGGGGGATCGACAGGCGGAGGGGCTTGCCGGACGCGCTCCGCACAATCCCGGAAGGAGGACTGGACGACATCGACGATCCGGGGGCCGATAAGGTCCACATACTTACCAAAGGCTTCCCTAAGGACCTCGAAGATCCTCTCCCCCAGAGTCCCGACGACACCCCTCTCCACCTCCTCCGCAAACCGCGCCACCTGACGCCGGTCCGACAGTTCCCTCTGAAGCTCCTCCCTCTCCAGGCGGAACGACTCCGCCGCTCCCTCGGCCGACCGCCGAGCGTCCTCCAACTTTCCCTGGAGGACGTCCACTCGTCCCTCTAGCTCGGCCACCCGGAGCTTGAGTTGCCGGGACTCCATCTGAGCCTCCACCACAGCTATCTCCGCAGCCCCAGCTCGCTCACGGTCCCTCGCAGAGGACTCCTCCAGCTCCCTCAAACGGACAGCTCGACGCTGCGACTCGACAGCGAGTGTTGAACCCTGAATGACAAGGCATGAGCCAAAGGGAGAGCGAAAGAAAGAAAGGAACAGCGGGATAGCCAGACCTGTTGAAGGATCCAAACCAAGGAGTCTGACACCTTGTCGGCAGGGATCCACTCAAGGAGACTACGGTCCCGGGGGAGGACGGAGCCCTCGGCCAACTGTTGAGCCAAGGCTCGGTCGACAAACACCGAACCCCCGGGGGTGACCTCGGGGGAGGCCGAGCTGCTCGCCAACAGGGCACCGATTCCCGACAATGGAGGCGGAGACGCTGCGACTGGGGTAGTCGTCAGGGTCACTGGAAGATCCTCGGCGGCCACCGCCGGGGGCACGGAGCACACCGGACTGGAGGGATCCGCGCCCTCCTTTGTCCTCTTCCCTCCGTGAGGCTCGACAGGTTCCGAAGGGGAGCGCTTCCGCCTCGTGCCGCCTCCGCCCTCGGGGACAAGAGGGGGCACGCCGAGCGCAAGAGGAGCCGCACCGGACCCGTCGTTACCCCCCGCCACTTGGGCCGGTGGGACGGACCCGGCCCTTGCGACCCCCCCGGGGAGGGGACTACCAGAAGAAGAGGCGGGTGGTGCGGCCACCACCTTGCCCACGGTGGGCTCGGCTCGGCGCACCTCCTCCTCAACGGTCCGCCGAGGTGCCCTTCCCGAGGTGCTACCTCGGCTCCGAGCCGCTCCACGACGAATCAGCTCATCAACGTCACGGGTGAACTCGCGACCAGCCATTCCTGCAAGCAAAACCGAAATCAGGGTAAGCCACAGGGCTATCCAGGACGGAAAAAGCGACCTACCCGGAGACCACAAGAAGGCCTTCAGGAGTAGGTCGTCCAGCAAAGGCCAGATAGACTTCGCCTCCAAGGGAAGGGCCGACAGCAGCGCGATGGCCGCCTGATCAGCCTCGGAGAGGGTTGGCGTAGGGCAAGGCCGACCCGTCCCACCCCAACCTGTCAAAATCTGGGCATCCTCAAGGAAGACCACGAAGACATAATCCGAGCTCCAATCCCCCGCCCAGTGGGGTAGCCCGATCAGGCATTCCCTCCCCGCGCGGGCTCGGAGGTGCAACCATGGCCCTAGACCGACCGTCTGGATCTGATAAAAATAGAAGAGAAGGGGGAGAGATGGCTCCAGACCGCGGGTACAACAGAGCATCACAAAGCCCGTCAGAACCGCGACCGAACAGGGGGTGAACTGGCAAAGCGGCACCATGAGGTACTCCATGACTTGGATAAAGAGGGGATGGAGCGGGAAACGAAGACCTAGACGGAACATCTCAACATAAACGCCAACCTCGTTGCTCCTCGGCAGACAGATCCGCTCGTCAAAGAATGGGACTCGAACATCATACGGGTGACAGAGGTACCTTCCCCGAATCTCCGCAGCCGCCGGAAAAGAAGTCCTCGACGGCGTTCTGAGGACAACCGGAGGTACATTAAGCCGCACGGCAGCCGACGCCACATCATCGCCTGCATAATCTGGGAAGAGCTTCCCCTTCCCTTTATCTCGGAGGGAACGGCTCTCCAAGAAGGAACCGGATCCCGCGGAGCGGAGCCCGCCACGCCTGGACTCAGGAGGATCCCTCGCCCCTTGGGCAGAGCCGCCTATCCTAAGAGCTGCCATAAGAGGAGGATGGGAAAGGAGTTACCTTTTTTGCTTATCTGGAGGAGGCAAGGAAACAAAGGCGGCGAAAGACTCCGAGTTTGTGGAAAGCCAGGAACAAGAGGAAGAGCGAGGAAGAAGTTGGGATCAACGCAGCCGGGGCACTTATATACAAGACCCAGGGACGAATTCGAAACGCCTGACAAGAACGCGTGGCGAGCCTCAAAGAGCCGGCGGCATTTCGAAATCAACGCCAAGGGAAGTCCAATCGACCCGCCTCATCATAACCTTCATTTATGACCGCGCCTCGACTGACGCGCCACTCGGAACCCCAGGAGTCACATCGGTCGAACCGAGCTGGCCAAGGCCGATCGGCCCCACCGATGGGGGCAATTGATACGTCTATTTTGCGGAGGCCCAACGGCATGGGCCCAAAGGCACAGCCGACTACGCGAAGTCACGGGAGGCCCAAGCCCACCAAACGAAGCCCGAAAGAAGATGGAGCCAGAAGCCCGTCTGCGAGATCAGGCCCGCCCGACAAAGCCCCCTAGAGGACCCCCGAACGGCGATCCGACCCGACCCCGAAAACGCGCAAGTCACTCGCCCACTCCAGCGATAACCGTTCCCCCAGGCCCGCGACCACTTAATGGCCGTTATGGGGAGGTGCTGGCATGGCGCAGGGAGCGGCGATGGGAAGGCGGATTGAGGGGGCACGATCGGGGGCGGACGAGGGACGTGAGTCATGGGCAGTCACGACGGGAGGCCTATAAAAGGGCCAGAAGGACGACTAGACAAGGGACCGCATCTCAGGTAACAAACCCGAAGGTACTCCATCAACGACCTGGTTCCCCCATTTTCATCTCCTTCCCCCGCTCGCGCCGGTGGACGTCGTTCCGATCTCCTCTCGAGTCGAACCGTCCCCGCCGAGCCTCCTCTTTCAGATCATCATCTGACTTAGGCATCGGAGGGGATTTGGCCGGAACCAAGGTCCGGCCCCCCTGACGAGTGTTCTCGTCTATTCAGGGAGACGTCAGATCCACGGGCTGAGGCTTCCCCTCCGCCCCACGCCGGCCACGCATCTAGCAAGACGACCGAGGCTACCCCTCGTCGTCCGACCGACCGAGGCCGAGCACGATCATCCGAGCCGAGGCTTCCCCTCCGCTCACGAGGCGCCGAGGCTACCCCTCGTCGTCCGACCGTCCGAGGCCGAGCGTCTCCCACCGGGCCGAGGCTTCCCCTCAGCCCCCTCAAGGCCGAGGATCCAGACCCGGCCCAGCTGACGAGCTCCGCGTCGTCGGCAACTCCGATTCGCGTCGCATCCGCACGTATTCGACGCACCCAATGGATCCAAGTCGGCCCCTTGACCACGTTGACCGGGCTGTCCACGGTCAACGCTTTTGTAGTGAGAAAACACTCCGAAACAACTGTGAATGTTAAGTGCATACCTGCTTTGCATTGCTTGAAACATCCACTTCTGTAAGCCAAATCAGCACTTTGGCATTGGCAAGAGCATCGAAAGTCGACCTCATGTAAGCAATGCTTGGTGTGTTGAAGTGGGACTCTAGCCCAATTGCCATCTTTGCTCTGTTTTCAGTATAGGACTGGTTCGCAAGATATTTGGCAGGCATCGACATCCCATCACCAGGCTGCTCAAGGGTGTCGAAGTCATTCAAGAACATGAGCGTGTTGGATTTAAGTTGGCTACCCTTCTGGTAGAAAATGCTTGATGCAGTGTTATCAATCTTGCCATCATAAAAATTGAAGTGGAGGTTCTCATTGATGACTTCCCAAGCAATAACCTGGTCTTTGTACTTCGAGACAACTGAATTTGTTCAGCGGTTGGTTGCGTCCCAAAGCTGGTTAGTGGCAAGTGATTTGATCCAAGGTTGTTTAAACTGGGGGTCGTCCCAGATGATACTATGACCTCTGAGGGAAATGCCATTCTGCTTCGTGAAGGAAATCATGGCATCAGGGGACACTGTAATACCCGTTCCACTGTCTGGCCTCCGTACCGTACCATTTCATCTCATTTTCAAATGCGGTGACAGTAAACCGGGAGGTGAATCATTTATGTCGGCTGCGGTGAGGATGTTGTTGGCAATTGCAGAGCCAAACGGAAAGCCAAGCCATTTCTGGGCCAGGATTATCGTAGCATTTGGGAGGGCATCCGCTGCCTGAAATCTCATGCTGTGCATTCATGCCCGCAAGAATGTTTTTAGGTATTGTCTTTTTAAAGTTTTAAATAGCTATTTACGCACCCGGATGGCATTATACCTTACAATACTTAAAAAGTGCATGACGACAATGAACACACAAAAAACTTCCATCTTTACATGCATCAAGTTTTTTTGGAACACACTAAACGGTTTTCTGATTTTCTTTACTCACAGACTCTGGTATATTAGTTCAGAAGACAAGTATATGATTTAGTTGAGGGCTTAGTGCTATAGTGTATGCGGTTGCATGCTTTCTGTGTGTGTGAGATCTTGGTACATGCATGCGGTTGCATGTGGTATGTCTGTGCATGATTTGTGAGTATGAGCATGTGTGCGAGCTTGTGCAATTTTGGTTGTATGTGCATGATTTTTGTGTGTATGTGCACGCACGTGGTGTTTGTCTCTGTGCGATCTTGTGTGTATAAATGCAGTATCTGTCCATCTCTCAAGGCCAGTTAAATGATGCCACCCTATCTTTTTCTTTACCTTTTGGATGCTCTCAGATGGATGAGATCTCCAGTCATCTTCTGTGAATGGCTCCAATGGAACATTGTCAACCCAAAGCTCCACAGCTGTGCTTTGGCTCTGTTGAAATATTTAAAATGTAAATCAAAGGCAATATAAATCCTAACAATTGCATAAAAACATAGAATTCTCAAGCAAGCATGTTCTTTTCCCCTCATTTTATGGAGAAGTGTCCACAGCTTCACTTCAAAGGAAGTTACGAAAAAAAAAGTTCAGTTCCCAGGTTACAATTTGTCTGTTAGGTCCCCCCCATTAGCAATCAATCATCAATCCTTGGTTGAGCAGTAAACAGTGCAGTCTTGTTGCTTGCTGCTTGGTCGATGTTCTAGACAATGTGCTGATGCTCAAGTCATTGTTGAAATATACGTATATTGGGTGGTTTCTTAACGACTCCATTTCATTTTTAAAATACAGTTTCTCACTCAGTCATCCCGTATTTTTGATCCATGCAGGAAAGGCAATTATAAAACTGCAAGTGCTGTTACTTAGGGTGCTATGGTGTTGTGATCTGGGCTCTTATGAATGTCAAAACTGATGGTTTCTGTCTGAATCTTAAAGTAACGGGTATTACCTCAAAATAGAACTCAGGGGCACTCGAGGATGTGACTGAGAGACATCCATTGAACAGAGACCAGCAGCCGGATTTGGCTTCCACCAGACCCGCATGGATGACGTCGTCGTTGAAGACGGACCTAACAGAAGCATTCCCTTCGATGAGCCACACCCAAGAATGTGTAACAAACATCAGTGTTCTTCGCAAGAAAATTTTGCTACTTATTTGCTGAACACGATTTCAACGTAGAAGTTTGGATGCTGGAAGATTTACCCGATGATCTTCTGGGAGATGCTTTGATTATGCTTTTCTCTGCTTGTAACAACTATGAGCGAGTTTCTGATTGCTGATCATTGTATCACCCTCTTTGCATACGTAGCTCGACAACCTTTCAGGCTTTTGTCGAATTCAGGATTAGGAAGGATGCATCCTCAGAGATTTTCAAGACAAAGAAAATGTTTATTATGACGTATCTTATTTTTCATAGAATCTTTGTGCTCTGTTTATGATGGAACCGAATATGGTGCATTATCATCTCCGTCTGTTTACAATCTGATGCATATACACGTCACATTACAAGTGTACAATTAAATACACGAGTCACAAATTTGATTCAGTGTCCTGAGGACAAATTGAATCAAATCGTCATTGCCTACAACAGAGAAAATCACAAATTGCCAGCAGCAAATTGCTTGGCGGTCTAAGAGTAGTTTTAATCGCATACGCCGTATGAGAATGGTAAGACACAGCGAGTGGCTGATGTCGTCGACAATGTAGTATGCAGCACTAAGAGACAGCGGTTGAAAGATGGTACTAAAGGTAAGTAACCGGGAAGAAAGGCAGCATGCAGCGGATTTGATGGGCTCACAAGGGAGTGGAAACATCTCCACCTCGCCAGTAGTTGGATATCATGCTAAGCCTCGAGAAAACCATGCAGATCGAGGTATGATATTACTTTCTCGGCCATTGTAGCGGGCGAAGCACACTCCCCGTCTCTTGATTGTATCACTATCTGTTAACAGACTCGAAGACATCAGATTGCAAGAGAGGGTTTGCTTGCATTCAAGTTGGAAAACAAATACTTAACGTTGTATATAAACATTTTTCGCCAAAGGGGGAAAAAAACTAATGACTATTGAGCATTGACATGAATGACCGGTGGAAGTAACAAGTCATTATGATACGCCATGAACCTTGTATTGGTGTCTCTCCCTACGTAGGATGACTCTTGAGCATCTTGCCTACCATTGCTCAACAGCCTGCCCATCGGACGGTGGTCCACAATCTAAGAATTACTATTGCCCAACCTCAGAACTTCATATTCCAAATTCAAGCCTTTGATACTGTTACCCGGAAAATCTTAGGTGACAACATATCCTCTGGAAAGTGGCATGCTGTTCAGAGTGATGGTAGCGACATGTGTGTGTGTGTGTGTGTGTGTGTGTGTGTGTGTGTGTGTGTGGGGGGGGGGGGGGGGGGGGGGGGTATCTTAGCTGAATTGTAAGCAACAATCAATACCAGACTTTTGCAACACAAAATGCACATTAAAGAAAAATTGGGACAATCATTTAAACTCTCAGTAGTGATTTTCGAACTGTGTTTTGATAACTCTGCCATCATAAGATTTGTTGAGATTTGGTTACCAAAATAAAAAGGAAAAGAAGAAAAAAGAGAGAGAAAAATGCCATCAATGACTCCTCTTCACATTAAAACATGTGTTCTTAGGGTTGAAACAATATGCTATTATCTGCAAGTTTAATTTATCCTAATTATCTTGGGTATGCAATTTCGATAGTTTTCCCAGTAAAATGTGATCTAGTCTGCTCCTATCTCTACGTATTGTGATCTTTTAATTATTTTATAAATACCCACACCTGTCATTAATTATTTACTTTATAGATTAGTCGTTTATCCTTTTTGAGGTGAGAGGCTATCGAGAACTTGTGTTGGGTGATTATCAAAAACTAAAAGGTTCATATGCCATGGGATTGTGTATTTTCTTGTGTTTCAAAAAATTGCGATTAGAACACAGGTAGCAGCTTTCTGCATCTAGGATTCTAGGTAGGTCTATCACTTCCAGTAAGTGTAAATGCCTAAGAATTGCCGACAGATAAATGCTTGTTGCATATGTTATGACATTACTGTCAGAGATTTGGGCCACAGACTTCTTTTTTCCAGTTGTTGATACCAATATTTTCTTACCTCACAGTTCAATGGCCGCTCATATGGATCATCTATTCCAGTAAAACCTGCAAAATATTCATTAAACCTGTCAATGGAATTCATAAGAGGCAAATTGTTTTAACACCTTACAGTGGTATCTTTGCCATGGGTGTGGAACAGAAATGGATTAATAGAAAGTAGAACATTAAAGTAAATGAAAAAAAAAGAAAGAGAACTTAAATTAGTTTGTAGTTTACCTTTGATCTTTCCAGCACGGGCAAGCTTGTACAAGCCCTTTGGATCTCTTGATTCACAGATTTCTATTGGCATATCCATGAAAACCTGTGCATGAGTACATGGCATCAAATAACTACGGCAACATTATTATCTGAAATACAACGCCCACGACGAAGCAACTACCTCAATGAAGTTAGGATCGGGTAGTAGAGCGCGACAAGCATCACGATCTCCTCTGTATGGAGATATCAAACTTGCAATGCATATAACACCAGCATCTGCAAAGAGTTTTGCTACTTCACCTATAACAAGATAGGGAAGTTAAGCATCAGTCCTCTGATATGTGATGAGTCCATTTTTACAAGGAAAAAAAACAAATATTGGTTACAGCATTGGTGCAGTTTTACCACCACTAGAAACAGTAAAGACAGAACTAACCAACTCTCCTAATATTTTCTGCACGGTCTTCTGCTTTAAAACTGAGATCTCGGTTTAGCCCATGTCTAATATTGTCGCCATCAAGGATGTATGTCAGGTATCCCATGCTATGCAGCTGCCGACTAACTGCACACGCCAAAGTGCTTTTCCCTGCAAAAAATGAGTACCAGGCTAGACAATAATATCTTAACAATACAATTCTAAATTAATCAAGAAGAAACAGAAGAACAGTAAAAGAAAAATAACCAGAAGATAGCCATCACAAAAACAAAGGACAACTGATAGCAAACTTCTATACAACAAAAAACAAATCATTTGTGAAACTTTGGGGGTCTGCTACATAAACCCCTTTTCTCATTTAGCTCTTTTAAGGGACATTGATGGGAATCCGGCCTAGATTCAGATTTAGTTTTTTCATACTTTCAGTCGATTTAGATTTTGTAGTTTTTGAGTCCCTTTGTATTTATTTTATTGAGTCCTTTTAGTATTTCTCTTTTAGATCTTTCGAGTTTTCTTTTGATGATAGATCTTTTATTTTCTTTCTTTTTAGAGTTTTGAGTTCTGTTAGAAGTCTAAAATGATTCTAGATGACTTTTTATTATTGAATATTGAATAATAAAAAATTGAATTTGTAAACTCTATGATTTGCAAGAAACTAATCTTTTGAATCTCATCTGCATGCAAGGTTTGAGAGTGAGTGATCGAGTCATCTGTGTGGAGGTCCGTATCTTTATCCCCTTGATCTCAAATTCCTAGCTTGGGATTTTTCATAAATTCCTTGTTTAGAACTTTTTTATTTTTGCAATAAATGGGTATGTAGTATAACTTTTTATTACTGAATATTGAATAAGGCAAAAAAGAGTTTGTAAACTTTATGGGTTGTGAGAAACCAATCTTTTAAATCTCTTTTACATGCTAGGTGTGAGAGTAAGCGATGCACCTAGGTGCGAGGTCCGAACCTTTATCATTTTAATCTCAAATTTCTAGTTTAGGTGTTTTATCAAAGGGATTAATGTAGAGCAGGTGGCACCTCATCCAAAGGATCAGGTGCAAGACACAAAGGGGTGGGCCCCAACGAGTACAAGCCCCCACACAAGCCCATGTGGGGGCTTGTACTCTCCACCTTTTTTGTGTCTTGCCACCTGATCCATTGGATCATGTGGCAGTTTTTCTATATTAAATCCTTTATCAAATTCCTAATTTCTTCTGCAACAATCCTAATCCTTCTGTTTTCTTCTTCATCAGATTTGACATCAAAGTTAAAAGTTTACAATTTTCCATTATCAGATTCTTTTTCTTCTTAAGTTTAGGTTTTAGGTTTAGTTTTTAGTATAAAAGGAGTTTGAATTCAATTTAGTACATAAAAATAAAAAAAATTCAAAAGTCGTTATTCATATTCTCGTTTAACAAAACCCCGATCCAAACCCTAACCACAAACTCCTCCAACAACAGCAGCAAAACAGCAATGAACTTTCCCATCATCAGCATCATCATCCTTATTGTGTGGTTGCTGCCGTTAATCGTAACCCTAACTATCAGTCGATGCTGACATCAAACCTCCCCTCTATCGCGCTGTCATCATAGTCAATACCATCTGACTGTGTCATTGTCATCTGTGACCCATGTCATCGACATGGTCATCATCCTTAATCACCAATAACCCCGCTTTAGCATCGTCCCATGTCCTTATGTCTAGAGCTTGATCGTTGCTTTGTCCGATGTCCCGTGTCTGTGTTGGAGTGCGACACTTGTGGCCATGTCTTTAAATGAGAGGATTTAGTCAAATTACAGTTCATAATTGCAGATGTAAATTAACCTTTTTCCGATACTAAGCCTACCTCTTTGGAAGCATAGACATATACATATCTAAATTTCACAACAAATCCTTATAATGTAGAACACCCAGACACTGCATCAAGACTGAAGTATAGACATGAACCAAATTGCAAATACGTTCATACATAAACATGCCCATACATCCAAAGGTTCATGCAATGGTTACAACCTATCACACATTTTTATGACTTCGTGAAAGGAATAGTTTTTGGCTCTTCAACATCCTATAGAGTAGCTTTATTGATCTTGATATTTAATATCAAAATATTTCTAATCTCATAGTTTTTAACACTTTACAACCTTATCCACTATTAAGGTATATATATATATATATATATATATATATATATATATATATATATATATAGAATAATGGCTATCATGCGCCATATGAGAGAGGCTCTTATATGTCCTCTCACATAAAGCAATCAAGTACAAGCCCACATGGGCTTGTACTTGGTTGTACTGGGTTGCTTTATGTGAGAGGGCATATGAAAACCTCTCTCATATGGCGTATGATAGCCATTATTCTCATATATATATATATATATATATATATATATATATATATATATATATATGGCAATCTTCGGGTGCGAAAAATCCCGTGCGAAAGCCGTGCGAAAACTTTTTTTTTATTTTTTTGAAATTTTTTTTTCAAAATTTTTTTTTTTGATGTTTAATCCATACAATTATATACCCCAGGGAAAATAATGGGTGAACCCGTTGGACATTAGAGCACCCATCCACCCGTTACAAATTTAACGGTCTCAAAACGTGCGAATTTGATGAAATGGCTTGATCGAAGACCCAATGACATTATTTCTCAACCATTATTTTTTGAGTGGGGTATAACAACATATAATGAGGGTGGAAAAAAGAATTTTTGAAAAAAAAAATTTCAAAAAAAAGATAAAAACATTTTCGCACCGTGCGAAATGTTCTCATTTGAAAATTTTCCTATATATATATATATATATATATATATATATATATATATAGAATAATGGCTATCATGCGCCATATGAGAGAGGCTCTTATATGCCCTCTCACATAAAGGAGGCCATTATTCTCATATATATATATATATATATATATATATATATATATATATGATCTTCAAATGCGAAAAAAGGGCTTTTCGCACCGTGCGAAAACAATTATTTTATTTTTTTGAAATTTTTTTTTTCAAAAATTCTTTTTTTGATGTTTAATCCATACAATTATATACCCCAGGGAAAATAATGGGTGAACCCGTTGGGCATTAGAGCACTCATCCACCCGTTACAAATTTAACGGTCTCAAAACGTGCGAATTTGATGAAATGCCTTGATCGAAGGCCAAATGGCATTATTTCTCAACCATTATTTTTTGAGGGGGGTATAACAACATATAATGAGGGTGGAAAAAAGAATTTTTGAAAAAAAAATTTCAAAAAAAAACTAAAAACATTTTCGCACGGTGCGAAATGTTTGCATTTGAAAATTTTCCTATATATATATATATATATATATATATATATATATATATATATATATATATACAATTAAATAAACATTTCAGACATGTTGAGTGAAGAAATAAGTGCATGAATTGTATGGGACATGTCTCCAGTGATCTTACAAACTGTTCTAAATTAAAAAATTGTAGTATTCAATTAATCACACATTTGAAAGTATACAATTAATAACACGTGTGAGTAATTTTCACTGGCATGAATATTTGCATGTCCGATCTGTGTATGGCTTCATGATAGATGTACATGTGCGAACATAGTCTACCTCTTCATTATACAATGAGGTCCAACACCCCTTAACATCGGTTGAAAGTGTATCAAAAAATTTAGTGTATATTAAGAGTTCGGGTTTCCTTTTTTGTGTGTGGTGCGTGTACGCTTTTATATTTCTTTGTCTTTCTCTTCTTTGGGGTGGGTGTGCTAGTGGGTTGGTTGTGGAAGCTGAATCGTGCGTTTCTAAAACCTTCCGCATTGGCTGATGCAAATACTTTGCAAGAGAAAAATGGAGCAGCAGCTGAAGAGGAGCTTCAAGTATGATTAATTAGGAGAGGAAAAACATGCATTAGATCATTTCAGCAAGACATTCCCTTGGCTTAAAAATATATCTGAGTTTCTGATCATCATCTGAGCCTTTCTCATCAAGACATTGCTGGACAATGGAACCTAATTCAAAATTTAAGAGGAAAAAACTCCATAAGAACCTACCAAGGTCCTACATTTTAGAATCAAGAACCTTTCATTAAAACATTCTTTTGGTGATGACTTATAGCTAATTGAGTTACCATCATCATCAGAGTTTCTCACCAAGACCTGGTTATGTATTAGAGCACAGCACAAAAATTGAGAAAGCTAACCTGCCAAGATCTTATCACAGTTCGTCAAACTGGCATCAATATTTTGATTCGGTGCCAAATTTCTGGAAGATGTATAAAAAAACCTTGGAGACCAATATGCAGGTTGGCAAAGCTATTCAACACACCTAAGGAGACACCTTCAGATTTTAGTAGGTGAGAAAAGAGTCTAGATGAAGGGGTAAGAAGATGCATTGGTCAGGTATATTGTATTATTATACTTCTTTTACGCCTTATTAGACAATTATCCTTCCTGGAGAGTGCTCTTATCCATGGATTTCCATCCTCTTCATCGCTGGTTGTTATTTATGTCCAGATCTGCTAGGATTTTCATTAAATTATTCATGGAACCTTTTTATCATCAAGCTGTGCATCATGTATTCATAGCCGACATTACCATTTTTGATGGATGATGATGAGATGATGATATTGATTATTAATGCTTATTGCATGATATCATACAACATGTGATGGTTATCACTAACTTCTTGAAGCAAAATGGAAGCGGGAAGGGCTGCGGTGGGAATTTGGGGAATAAGTAGATTAGTGATTTGATAAATTTTCAGATCTCGCACCCTGGAAATCTTTCGATCACCGACTCGCACACCTCACACATAAAGATTCTTGCCCAGCCAAACCAAGCCCACTCTCGCACACTAATATAAAAGATGTAATTTGTGAAGAAACTAGAAATTTGCACCAACAACTACTTTTCAATGAATTTTTCATTAAAAAACTAATATGTTTGTGGCCTTTATATAGGCTTACAACTTTACTCTCTAAAATTGATTAGGACGGGAATTCTAGACCAACTAAAACACTCAAATAAAAAGACACAATTAACAAAAAGACGCAAATAACTAAAACTCTCAAAATAACAAAACGACTCATTTAATTAGAATTCTCTAAGTACTCAAACTCTATCAAATAAATAAAAGACTTCTCCAATTGAACTCCTCGAATTCGATCTCTAACATTCTTACATGCTTAAGAACTTCACACCACCTGATGAACGTTGATTCAATAGCATAGCCGAGCAGAAATCAGTAGTGCCTTATGGCTGGAGAAGATGTGTCTATGAATTTTAAAGTACAATATAATATGAATCTGCAGACGAATATCTTCGGTAAAACTCTCCCAAATAGCAAAAGAGATAAAAGCATATAGAATCTTCTTGATGGGATGAGATGGAGAATCTGGTATGACTAACTCAATGTGCTCAATCTCCTCAAGTTTTTGTGAAAATACTCGACTCTGTCACATTAGAATTATCACTCAGTAAAGCTCGTCAAGAACTTGTATGCTGCATGCAAAGTCTCTTTATTGGTTCTAATACGAACCTCTCTGGGTAAACTCTAATCATCTTATCATATATAACTGCAAATTCCTATAAATTTCTATTTGATTTTGAAATGCACTAGGAACCAAGTCATAACCTAGCTATAAGGAAATGAGATTCACTTGAGGAGGTATTAGTGGTGGTGGTTGTTCAACCTTAGCCTTTTCTTTTATCTTTTTAGCGGTATTAGTTTCAGATTTAGTCATATTATCACCTGACCGCTTAAATTGCTCATTGGTTTTAAAAGTAGGCTTCCTGTCTATGGTGGCTTTTATGGATTCCAAATTTAAGGCTAAATTATATGCTTGTTGCATATTATCTATAGTGCATGGTAGCATCTCATGCCTAATGTCTGCTTTCAATTTACAATAAAATCAAACAATTGTATATAGATGATGATCTTATATTGCACTCATAACAAATAGGACACAAAACTTAGTCATATACTCTTCAAGAGTCATGCTTCCTTGACGTAAGTAGTTCAGTTTTTCTAATATGTGTTTTCTATAAGTTGGTGGTAAATACTTTTCTTTAAATTTCATGTCAATATTTTTGTTCTTTAGTCAATTTATTTTCTATGGCTTAGTCGCTCTTCTGTATGATTTAGGTCGTCTTTTAGTTCTATGTACATCTTTTGAAATTTATTTTCTAGTCTTTAAATTGCATTATCATTCATGTCTAATTCTAAGATTCATATCTATATGATAAAATGCAATCCTAAATATGTTGATGCGGCAAACAGATCGAGACTAGAAAATATACAATACCAATGATATCGTCTAATCTAAACAAAATCAAATAAAGGATTTTTTTGGAATTTAACAATTAAGAATTTGATCAGCGTAAATGTTACATGGAGTGCAAATCAGCTTCATTATATCATGCAAGGCATATCATGGATTAAGGTTTCGGCCGTTTCGAATAGGTCACGGAGGGGACCGATCCGAAACCCTCTCGGGTTTCTCGGTATCGGCCAGTATCGATCGAAACCGCACGGTATCGGCCGGTATCGGCCATACCGGCCGAAACTTTTTCGAGTAACATCAAATTAAAAAAAGAAAAAAAGAAGACGTCACAGAAGCAACATCAAAAAATCAAAAAAAGAAGAAAAAGAAAACGTAGATGAAGAGGAAGAAGAGGGGGGACTTACCCGAGCTCCAGCTGCCGCCCTCCAGCCACCTCCCTCCAGTCGCCGCCCTCCAGCGCTCTCCCTCCAGTCGATGCCCTCCAGCGCCCTCCCTCCAATGCCCCTCCACAGAGAGAGAGCACATGGCGACAGTTTCTTTGCATTTTGATCAAAGCTGTGTTGCAGCCTCCAGGTGCTTTTATTTAAGCAAAAAAGGAATGGCAAACTTGTAAATTAATGTTAAATGTTAATACAAATGTGTAAATTGAGCTCCAACACCATGGGGCTCAAATTAGATTTTTTTGCTATTCAAACTTGTAGTTAAATGCTAGCCCACTTCCGTTTATTTATAAGTTTGCCATTCTCTTTTATCATATTGTGATACATTTAGCAAAATGTGTAAGGTGAATAGAAAAATCTTCTTAATTCAAGAAAATATGTATTTTTAATTTTGATAGTATTATACAAACTTGTAAATACGTATTAGTCATACAAATTTGATAGTATTTGATTAATACTTTAGTTTAAATATTTGGTGTTTTAGTGTTTGAGAGTATTTGATACTAATTGATAGGGTTTTAAGTATTTAAAACTACTGATACTGACGAACCGAAACACACGTCCGAACCCGTCGAAGCGGACGATACTGATACCTAAATTTTCGAGAGAGCGATACCGAGACCGAAACCAAGACCGAAATCGAGACCTCAAACCTTGAGGCAAATAGAAGCTGTAGAGATTTAATCCAGACGATTATGAAAATTTTGCACCAAAAGCTCGGGAAATCGTCAAAATATGCTGGAAATACGGCTGAAATACAGCTAAAATTTGGCAAGAAACTCCTTTAAAATTCGCAAAAGTATCGCTGGTCTTCAACTTCTACCGTGTATTAATACTTCTATTTTCGACAAATACTCATATTTCTCTGTGAGATACTCGTATTTCTCTTCTTCCCCCTTTATAGAATCAAATCTATTCCCGCTGGGATTTAAGTTACAGGCCACACAGTAACCGTGAGTACCCTTTTTAAGCAACTCTAAGCCTTCCCCAAGTTTGAGAAGCCGATAAACTTTAATCTTACGTCAATGGATGCTTGGACTTTTAGTTTGCTGAGTTCTCTGTCACGTTCTAGTCAATGATCGCAGCCGGAGATCTCCAAAGATGCGTCGGTGAAGGAGGGATTGATGGGCTCTATTGGTCCCCCGGGTGGAGATCTCTCTATGCCACGTGTTGGGCCCTCCTTGGTGCGGATGGATGGACAGTAGACAGTAGAGAGTGGGTGATGTATATAAAAATTCATCTAGAAAATCTACATAAGTTAACTAATGGTGTTACCAAAATTTAACTTAATCTACAAATATAATACTTGTTTGAAAGAAATGCAGTGGAAATAAATCACAAGCAAGATATAATTAATTGCAACAATCACAGAAAAGTGAAAACAAACGTAAACACAAGTATTACCTTGGTTCGGATACCAAGTCCCACTCGGTTCCCGTATCCTACTCCAGCCATAAGAGTCCCACTCGGTTCAATCCAATATTTCTCAAATAGTTACAATTGCCTCTTCCCAATAGATCTTACTTACAATAATTTCTTCTCAAGAAAATAAACTCACCACCTCAACATTTGAGGATTTTCACTTACTCTTTTAAATGAAAACAATTTTTCATATAGTCTTGCTTGGAAGCTTTGTGTTGTGTTGGTTATATAGAAAGCTTTGATCTCTAAAGATGTTGAAAAAGAAGGCTTTGAGATCAAGAAACCTTGGTTAAAGAATTTTGGAGATCTTTAAAGCATAGGCCAAAGAAAGAACCTTGAAGGCTTTTAAGAGAGCTTTAGAAAATATTTTCAAAACTTAATTTTTGCTCATTAATTTCATAATAAAAGCCTCAACAACTTCAGCTTAAATCAGGACGAAAACCCATTGGAAATCTGTTCCAAAAGCACATCTTTAACGGATTGGAAAAACAACTTTCTGAAAATGGTGAAACTGTGTTTTCTATCTGTTGGTCTGTCGGTAGTCAACTATATTACAACTGGTAGTCGGCTACCAGAACAACTGTAGTCGACTACTTCATGTGACATAGAAATCCTAATGAAAGTAGTCGACTCCTATATAAGGAATAGTCAACTATGTGCCTGATACATAAGATACTAAGTTAAAAAATCTTTTAAAACATTTCAAAACATTTTAAAAACATTTTAAAGTATGTGTGTGTGAGCTTCTAACAAATCTTTAACATGCTAAGAGAAAATAAATAAAAATACATCAATATGAAATAAATAAAATGAAGTCCATTGATGCATTCTTGCTTCTTCAAACTCATTGCCTTGCTACATTTGGTATATGGCCTTGTTTAGCTCATCACTAATGCCTTGAGTGCTTCATTTGATTTTGCTTAAGCTCTTGCACTCAAAGATATTAGATACAACATTTGTTCATCATCAAAACCATAGGGGTGGGACTCAATATCTTAATAGGCTATTGAAGGAGGAAGAGGATGCGGCTTCAACAGCTCCGGTGGCTCCCGGGGAGGAGGAAGAAGGCCGACCAGCAATGTAAGGATTTTCTCCCTCATTCTCTTCTCCTCCTTTTTTTTCTTGTTAAAGAGACCGGGGGAGAGAGGAGTACTGTTGTTTCGTCGAAGAGAGAAAGAGGCATTGATCAATTTGATGGGTTTTCGTTTAGGCGTGAGGCAAGTTGAGTCCAAAGAGGAGGCTGACGTGGCAAGCAGACAATAAGGGGGAGTGGTGCTTTCGCTGGAATTGGAGGCGTTGTGTTTGCTGAAGGGGGAGGGGGAGAGAGAGAAGGCAAAGGGGCGACACCGTAATTGTTTTAGGCGTTTCTACTTTTTTGGATGGCAGCACTGAATTGAGGGTTACGGTTAGGATTTGTTGCAGGGGTTTTGAACATTTTTTGTGGGGTAGGGTGGCGGCCGGCTAGAGTACGGGTTTTTGATGAATTGAATTTTTTGTGTGGATTTGGAAATTAAATAGTGATGATAGGATATTCGGCTCTGATACCAATTTGACGTAGAACGGAAGTGGGAAGAGATGTGGTTGGAATTTGAAAAAGAAGTATATTAGGAATTTGATATTTTTTGGATCTTGCACCCGAAAATATTTCGATCACAGACTCGCACATCTTGCATGTGGAGATTTTTTAGACCTTTCACTAATTAGAACTCTTTAAGGACTCAAACTCTATCAATAAATAAAAGGCTTCTTCTCCAGTTGAACTCAAATTCAATCTCTATTACTTCCCATACTGACAAGCTCATATTGACAACATTCTGCAGAGAGATGCAAGAGCAGATGAATTAATGCATAAATGACGCACCCTGAACTCACACCTAAGATCCACCTAGCGGTGTCACAATCGCCGGGTGCAATAAAGTTCCTAGGTGTTGACTCTGGGCCCTATCCGCAAGCGGACAATGTCAAATTATAGTATATAAGATTGTCGAATCCCACAGGGACAGTGACAGTGTATTGGGGTCTCAGGTTATCTTTAAATCTCAGAATAAGATAGCAGTCGGTTTGGAAAGATTGGTTGTGATGGTGTTGTTGGTTCAATAATAAAAGAAGCTAGGACCTTAGGGATCATCGCTAAGATCGTCGGAGGTTGGTGTTAGAATGTGATCTTTACGTTGCATTGGATTTAGGGGGTTGATCTCTCAACTCATACCACTCTTGTGGGTTAGAATTTCGAGGTATTTCGGTGGCTTCCATTGACGCAATGGTGGTAGCCGTCAATGTAGCGATATAGTTCGTCGGTGGATCTCCTCAAGGCACAAGCCGGGCATGGTCACAAGCCTTGGTTGGATCCATTAATTCCCTATTTAAATCCCAAAGATACTCCTTATGCTCATCAATTTCACCGACCGTGGGCATGATCTCAGTACGAGTTCTCCTAGGGATTTGGATGGATCGACCGAAATAATCCCCCTTATTTCCAATACAACCTAAAGATACAGATCTACATCTCTTTCCTAGAGTCTTAGGGCTAACCCATCAACCCTAGGAAAAACTACTCACACATAGAGATTACGACAAATAAAAACATAGTTTCTACCGGAAAAACATCATAGCAATAAAATCAAGCGAGGGATTAAGATCTTACGTATTGCGAATGAGAAAGAGCAATAGCCAATAGAGATCAAAGAATTCCCGCAGATTCGAAGACAAAAGAAATAATAAAAACTTAATCTTTCTCTAAAAACAACTCAATTCTCAAAACCTAGATCTAGATCTACCATAGTTTTCGATCTCCCCCTCCTAAGCTCCATTTAAAAACATCATAAAACCCCTCTTAACATCAGTCAAAATTAGCTCTTCTACATCCGTGTGGGACCCCCACGAAAATAACCTGAAATTCTGGAGTCTGGACCCGCATGTCGTCGACCGAGTCAGTGACTCGGTCGAGTAAACGCCTGCTCGGTCGAGCAGGCGCATTAACTGCTCTTGACTTGGGTGAAGGGGTCTGGGCTCCTCGGTCGAGCAGCCCGCCTACTCGACCGAGCTATCAGTAGATCGGATCTCCTTCCAAAATGTCGCTCTGCCTACTCGGCCCGAGTAGGCCTTGCTCGGTCGAGTCGTCCGCTGGCTCGGTCGAGTAGGTCCTGCTCGGTCAAGTAGGATGTTGGTGAGATGGAGCTCAAAAATAGGTCGACTCGGGCCGAGTCGCCACTCTGCTCGGTCGAGTCGGATGCGCGTTCTGCTGGGATTTGTGTATCAGCTCGACCGAGCAGCTTGTGCTACTCAGTCAAGTCGCCTGGGAAAAATCCAAAACAACTCCTTTCTCTTGCCAGATTCTCCTCCACTCCTCCCATAAGCTTTCAAACCTCGACGAACTCCTGTAGAGCCTCGCCAACGGACTCACGGGTATGCTGGATGTGTCCATATCCAAAAGTGGTTCCGAATCGCTCCAAAATCCCTGAAAATCCACAAAATTCTACGAAACTCGAATATGGCATTAGAATTGCAGTATCGTAAGAAAATGCAGGATTTGGATGCGGATTTGACATGAAATGCAATGGAATGATGCTATGAAAAGATAGAAAATATGGACACATCAATAAACATTATTTTGTTCTGCCTATGGTCAAGCTGGTGACAAGATTATATAATGACTACTGCTACCACTCACATATTAGCATATAAACCAGTTTATTAAGATACACTTCCACATTGAATTGTATATTCACCCTTTCTACCCTCAACCAAATGAATTTGATTTAGATGTCATTGTTGTACCAACAAAATCCAATGGACAGAAAACTAAAAAGATTGAAGAGATTGGGGGTGTAAAACACAGCTAACTCAGTGTGAATCTCAATGTGAAGACAGACGTGGTGGACATCTGGCAGAATTTGGGGGGAACGATCACAGTTAGCAGTGTGAATCTCAGTTTGTCAACAAGAACTAAACAAAAACCGGCAAAGTTTGAAAATAATGTTGGAATGTTTGTTGGGATGTGAACATAGTCCCACATTGGTGAGGGATGTGATTTCCTGGTGGTTTAAAATATGGCTAGTACTCTCCATTGGCATGAGGCCTTTTGGGGAAGCCCAAGAACAAAACCAATTGGACCGATGGGCTCAATTGGACAATATCATGCCAATGTGAAGATTTGTAGGCCATGTTTAAACCTAATAAATGATATCAGAGCCATACCCCGTACTCCCGATGATGTGTCCTCTGGGTGCCGAACAAAGATGTTGGGCTCCAATCTATTGAAAAGACGATGAGCTCCGGATACTTCATGGGACGTGTGTGTCCTCCGCCCCCACACATGATGTAAGAGGAGCTGCTCCTAGTGCTTCATGGACGCGTGTAGCCTTCCACACGATGAAGAGGAGTCGGTCTAGATAGATCTGGGACGATGGGTGATCATTCGAGGGGAGGCTTGTGTGGTCCTTTGTTCAAGAGAGGATTGTTAGGATGTGAATATAGTCCCGCATTGGTGTGGGATGGGATTTCCTGGTGGTTTAAAATATGGCTAGTATTCTCCATTAGCATGAGGCCTTTTGGGGAAGCCCAAGAACAAAACCAATTGGGCCGGTGGGCTCAATTGGACAATATTATGCTAATGTGGAGATTTGTGGGCCATGTTTAAACCTAACAAATAAAACCAAAATTGACAGAATTTCTGCTTTCATTTAATGTTAGCATGCAATTAAAACGTTCGGTTAGAACAGCTAAGAATATCCTTGATGTACATGATACAAATATGACAATTTTTTATGAAGATCACTACTAGTTTATTAGACATTCCTCTAATATAAAGATGGGTTCCTTAGAAATATAATCCAAGAAAACTCGCCTGATATGCCCACATGTCAAGTCTAAACAAGGATGTATTAGTACCTGTGCAGGGCGAGATATTAGTTACTATCCATGATATTGAAGCCATAAATGTTTCTTGGAGACTAATGTTAGAGTTGGCTCTAAAACTCTTGTTATTTATGTGGGTCCTGAGTGCGGGATAAACTTGTCCTTTTATTGGGAATGTTGTAAACTTAATAGACTGTATAAATAGACCTTTCCTTTGAGGGTTTAGAGAGAGAAAAAAACTTAGAAAGGGGTTGAGGAAAGAGAGCTATGTATGAAAGAGAAGCGAGTGTATGATTTGGACTTAAATCCTTGTATCGTGCCTTGGGGACTTCATAATGAAAGCTTGGGTGATTGTTCTTTCTATGTGGACATAGTCTAGACGATGAACCACGTAAATCTTGTATGATCTTCTTCTCTTGTGTGTGCTCTATTTTGTTTTCTCTAATTCTAGCTTGTTGCACATCTCAATCTCCCTCTTCTTGCATATATATATATATATATATATATATATATATATATATGGTGGGTTGATTTGGGGGTGTGACTCACAAATGGTATCAGCGCTTCATTCATTATTATCCTTATTTATACTTATTTGGTGCATTTTGGGTAAGAAAATTGGATTTTTGAGTTGCAAAAATTTGGTACATTCAAGGTGTTTAATAAATGGCACTCTAAGGAAACTTCCATTTCCAGAGGGATCAAGTTTGAGATGGAGAAGTTTGATGATCATATCAACTTCGGATTATGGCAAATAAAGGTATGAAATGTTCTTATACAATACAGACTCAAGTTTGCTTTGTTGGGAAAGACAAAGAAGCCGAAAAAGATCAAGGATGATGAATGGGTTGATTTAGATGAAATGACGATGAGCACAAGACAATTGTATCTCTAGGGTGATGTTTTGTACAATGTTAGTGAAGAGAAACGGCAAAAGGTTTATGGAGATAAGCTTGAGAAGCTTTACATGTGAAGTCTTCATTAAATAAGTTGCACTTGAAAAAGCTATTATATTGGTTGAAGATGGAAGAAGACCAGGATGTGCTGGAACACATAAATATCTTCAATAGGATGATTTGCGACCTCTTGAGGTTGAATGTAAAGTTTGATGACGAAAACAAGTCACTTTTGTTATTGAGTTCTCTTCTGGACCCTTATAATTACTTTGTAACTATTTTAATTGTATGGAAAAGAGACTCAAGTTTGAAAATGTGACTCAAGATATAATCTCAAACCACAAGTAAAAGATTCTCTGAGGGTGATTCCAATGTGGAAGGTCTCCTAGTCAATGGGGAACCAAATGATAGAGGAAGAAGTAAAAAATATTCAAAGGCAATAAGTATAACTCCAGGTTCAAGTCAAAAAGCAAGAAAGATGTTGTATGCTACTATTAAAGGGTAAATGACACTTTAAGAGAGATGTAAATTATGGCAAGCGCAAAAGGAGAGGAAGAAGTCCAAGAATGATGATTCCGCTAGTGTGGCCTCCGAAAGTGAAGGAGAGCTCCTCTCCATCTCTCATTGTAACTCCTTTTCTCATGTGTGTATTTTAGATTCCAGTTTTTCTTATCATTTGTGTCCAAATCGTGAATGGTTTGATACTTATGAGGCCTATAATGGTGGTTCGGCGTTGATGAGGAATGCTGCACCATGTAAGACAATTAGGATGTGAACTATAAAAATCAAGATGCATGATGGTGTGGTCCGTATATTGAGAGAAGTTAGACATGTGCCGACACTCAAAAGGAACTTAATTTATTTGGATATGTTTGAGGCTAAGGATGCACTTTTAATGG
Source organism: Scilla litardierei (assembly GCA_030789695.1). Classification (NCBI taxonomy): domain Eukaryota; kingdom Viridiplantae; phylum Streptophyta; class Magnoliopsida; order Asparagales; family Asparagaceae; genus Scilla; species Scilla litardierei. The sequence goes on along the minus strand of CM061142.1, from coordinate 646,614,652 downwards.
AAAAGATGACATTCTTAAGGTGTCTAAAGATGTCTTAAACCTAATGAAAGATACAAGAGTATGTAACAATCTTTACAAGCTCATTGCAGATACCATTTTGGGTATAGCCTCAATTTCTACAATAGATAAAAATGACGACTGTGTTGACTGTAAGTTGTGGCATATGCGGTTGGGACACATGAGTGAAAAAGACATATACAAACTGCACAAGTGAAATTTGTTGAAGTGGACGAAGACATGCAAGCTAGATCTATGCAAGTTTTTTTGACGGTCGAACAAAGGAAGGTGTCCTCTAACACCACAAAGAAAGAGTGCTAGAGTAAAGATGTTTTTGACTACATACTGATGCGGTCGTGTACCGCAGAAGGCGCAAGGACTCGAGCATGGAAGCGGTCGTGGGATCGACTTAGTATTTTCCTAGTTTTGCTTTATGCACTACCCTCTATGTGTTTAAGTTGTCTGTGTATTTAGTAATTTGTTAGGATAGTATTTAAAGGGCTTAACCCTAATTGTGTTATCTATCGAAATATTGAGACAATCGTCATTTGACGGCTAGGGTTTGAGGGATTAGGCTTGATCCATTATTTCAAGCTAGGGAGAAGATCTACTCCAGTTTAGATCAAATTGTATCTTTATTATCAAATTCCAATTTCCACTTTAAATTTCTTTTCGTTCTTCCACTAAAAATCTGAGCTTTTCGATACGATTAACCCGAACCGTATCAATTTGGTATCAGAGCATTAAGATCCGATGGCGAGAACTATGGCAAAGACGGCGGCGGAACTCGTAGAAGAGAAAGTCGATGACAAGCTTGAAGAGATGAGCAAGAGGATTGATGGGCTTCAAGATGAGATCCGTGGCATCCATCAAAAGATGAAGGGGGTCGCTAAATCCTCCGACATCCAAGACCTACTTCAGATCTTTCGCCAACAAACCAAATCATCCGAATCTGAAGCTAGGGCATCGACATCGACAAATCTGAATTTTTCGTCGGATCTAGGGCATCATGGAGAGGATCCGACGAACGAAGGGCCAGAACAGCGAGTCGTGCGCTTCCAGGAAGCTCGAGGGGACCAAAGGAGAGCGGCAGAGGCTTCTTTGGGGGCGGCGGCCCCTGGTAGATCACCAGGGGCCGCGCGCCCCTCAAACAGACCGCGCGGACCTGCGCGGTCCAGATCTGGGCCGGCAGACCCGCGCGGCCCTGTGTGGGGCCGCGTCGACCCCCACTGGGGTCCGGCAGCCCGCCAGACCCCAAGCGAGGGCCGGCGAGCCCTGGGAGAGGGCGACGGGGCCCTGGAATTCCGCCAGGGGGCCCTGCGCAACCAAAACAGCCCCCGGGGGCTTGGTGAACGGCCGACAGGCCTCCGTGGGGTTTCTCTTGGGCATGGAAGGGGCGTTGGAGACGTTGAGGCGCGCCAAGGAGAATGTTCGGAGACTTCAGGAGACCGGAGAGGATGTGGGGCACGTGCCGGAGTACGAGGAGTATGAACGCTACGCCGACGACCCTTCGACGACGGAGGCGTGGGGTGATGGAGATGCATGGGATACCGAGGAGCAGAAGGCTGCTGAGAGGGCCCGGGAGGAGATTTGGGGAGCGTATGGGCAACCAGATCGGCCCAAATGGAGGTTGGAGGAGCCTTCTCGCCCGAGATAGCAGGAGGGACCACGGGGGAGGCCCATGTGGTAATGGCGGACCAGATAGCCGGTTGAGGAAGCTGACCATGCCCATGTTTGAGGGAAAGGATCCAGATACTTAGATCTACAAGGCGGAGAGGTACTTCGATGTGTTGGGGTTGTCTAAGGCAGAGAGGATGCAGATGGTGGCGATGTGCTTTGAGGGGGAAGCCTTGGGGTGGTTCTGCTGGAGCCAACGGCAGCGCCCTATCGCACTTGGATAGAGTTGACGGAGTGCCTTATGGAGAGATTTCAGGAGACACAGGCCGTGGCCTATTTGAAAAGTTATATACACTGCGACAGGAGGGGACCATGAGGGAATATGTGGAGAAGTTTGAGCGGCTTACGAGCCGAGTAGAGGGAGTTCCTGCTGAGTCCTTAGAGGGAAATTTCTTCGAGGGCCTCAAGCCGCAGATCAGAGCCGAACTACGGGTCCAAAAACCCAGGGGATTGTCTGCCATGATGAGGATAGCCAGAAAGGTGGAAGACAAGCTAGCGGAGGATAGGAGGGCGAGGGGAGCTTGGGGAGGATCTACTTTACGGAGCCCGACAGTGGCAGGGGCACCCAAGGCTCCTACAGGGGCATTGACACCAGCGAGAGGGACTGGCCAGGAGACACGTACGGGGCCAAGCCCGGTTATGTCAAAAGGTGAAGCTTCATACTTCGTGACATTTATATATGATTTCTCAAGAAAAGTTTAGGTTTATTTCATGAAGCATAAGTTTGAGGTTTTCTTCAAGTTTAAGGAGTGGAAGGCGAAAGTTGAAAAGCAAACAGGTAAAAAGGTGAAGTACTTGAAAATCGATAATATGGGTTAATACCAAGATAGAAAATTTCTACAGTTTTACAAGGATGAAGGGATCAAGGGGCATTTCATCGTGGTAAAGAATCCTCAACAAAATGATGAGGCCAAGAGGATGAATAGAACTCTCTTGGAGAGGGCTAGGTGCATGCGACTTCCTGCGGGGATGTCAAACTTCTTTTGGACGGAGGCCGTTAACTATACTTGTTATGTTATGAATAGATCACCCAAAAACTCTTAATCTCACGATGGCCAAAGAGGTGTGGAGTGGCAAGAAAGTGGATTACTCTAATATAAAGGTATTTAGGTGCCCGACATACATACATGTTCCACATGATGAAAGGTCCAAGCTTGATTTCAAGTCATATAAATGTTTTTTTTCTTGGTTTTGAAAAGGAAGTGAAAGGGTACAAGATTTGAGATCCGGTCAATAAAAAGAGAATGTATAGTAGGGATGTAGTATTTAATGAGGCTTCTATGCTATCAAAGGATCTGGAAGATGAACAAGAAGGTAATGGCAATGAGAAGAAAATGGCAAAGGAAGTTACATTGGAATTGGATGACTTGGGGAAAACTCAAACTTCACAAATGTAAGATTGATGATAGATTACACAATTCTTACTCTAATGGAAGGTGGAATCTACATGAGCCCTTGACATCACGCACCATGCATGTTTTGAGCTTTCTTGATAATCATTCTCCACATCTCTCTGATTGCGATGATTCTTATGTGTATGAATCTCCTTCTGGTCAGTTTAAGTTTAGTAATGTTTGGAATGCTATTAGAACTCCACACGATAAGGTTGATTGGTTACCTCTGGTTTGGTTTAAGTCTCGGATAAACCATTATTCATTCACTACTTGGATGGTTTTCAACGACGGTCTCCTCACTTTAGATGCTTTGAAGAGAATGTGATTTTATTTAGCAAATATGTGCTGCCTGTGTGGTTGTGCTGAAGAGAATATATCTCACATTCTGATTGAATGTGAATATTCAAGGCATGTTTGGGAAAAGTTCTTGGAGAAATGTAATTTACTGCATCCCCTAGTTCGAATATATGTTATGATCCCAAAAATAGTCCCACATCGGAAGTGCAAAAGAAAAAGAAATAGTTTAAATATTAGAGGGCCTCTCCACCTAATACCAATTGGTTTTGGATTGGATGCTCAATAATACTTAACAAATGGGGTGTGAGCCCAGTGGTATGGGCCTAGTATGGGATGTGCCCTTAGCAAGGCTATTGTTAGAAGCCTAGTATGGGATGGGTTTCTAACAAATGGGCTAGTGTTAGAGACCTAGTATGGGATGTGTCTCTAATAAATTGGTATCAGAGCGGTGATCCAATAGCATCAACAAGATCATCTACAACAAAATATTTGGAGGAAATGCTAGATGCAAAAGTCGTCGAGAGGAAGAAGGAGACGGAGGAGCTCAAAGAGAAGATCAACAGCATAGGAATGAAGCTTGACGACAGCCTGAACCAGATGAAGGAGATGCTCGCTCACTTCATGGTCCAAGCCACGCCTCAAATCTCACACTCGAAGGGAGGATCAATCTCAGATCTGAATCACCAATCAGATCTGAGGGCGAAGGAGATCCGTACAACGAGAGGAAAGGCGGCGATAATCCCCAATCAAAAGGGGGTGATCTTGGGAGAAGGAGATCTAGATCTGGATCTCGAAGACGACGAGTGGCGGAGGATCTCTCCGAAACCCTATGAGAGAGCTTCGAGGAGGAACCAGCGACGTAGCGAAGACGGCACGCGCATGCGGCAGCCTTAGGGGGCGCCAGGGGGCTACCGAACCCCTGGCGGCCCGCCTGGAGGCTGCCGACAGCAGGCGACCCCGTAGGGGGGCTGCGGAGGTCAGGCGACCCCACCTGGGGGTCGTCGAAGGCAGGCGACCCCGCCACGGGCCCGCCAAAAGAGGGCGACTGACGTCCCCTAAGTTTGTGATGCTGCAAGTGTGCAATAGGATTGGGGATACCAGATTTAAATATTTATACCGCAAGCGCATGGTGTTGTAGTGTGGCTTGGGGGTCGAACACAGGGAGGCGTGGTTGTGCTTGTGTCAGAGAGGAACCGGTTCACCCTATGGGTGAGCTAGCCCGAATCGATAGATGGGTTGTCACGAAATGTAGATACGAGGTTAAACAATATAAAAGGAAACCTAGGACTTCGGTTTCCACCTTATCATGTGTTCTCACTATTACGACCGTCGGATAGGACAACGATCGGAAATAGGGTTTAGTGGTGAGACGTTGCCTCTAAGAGTGATACCAGCGTCCCATGATCCCGATATTCCGGTCGGTGCCCAGGATGATACGCCGGACTACCCGGGTTCGGTCAGTGGGCATTCCCATGTCCATTAACACTGACCGACTCCGGGAGCACTAAGCTCGCAACGATAACTCCCAACATCTCATCCTGCCGTTCCCATGCGCTAGGATTCGATGTCTACGCTAAGGGCGTGAGCTGCAGCTAGGGAATCAACAGCCAAGTTTATTCTTCCTTGGCCCTACGGTCAAAGGCGGTCTTTTTCCCGCCGATGACAATGAAACACCCCGTGTAACCAATAAATTCCTAATCCCTATCGAAATCATAGTCCTATAGACGCATTAGGGAGAACCCACGAAGTGGTTTTCCACCAAAATCCCAGATTAGGGAACTACTCACACATTATAGCTAAAAGCAATCTAAATCAAAATCGACCGTAGAAATCATGATCAGGCAATTGAAATGAAGTAGTAGCAATGTTATTAAAATAATATCAAAGTTTCACAAAGATCAGAGAACTTACAGGTAACAATAAAATTCCAGCCGTCACAAATAGAGAAAAAGATAGAAAAAAATAACCAGCTTTCGTTTCTGAAAACCAAGGGCAACTATATATAGAAATCGGCATCACCCGATCGGTTGAAGTATCAACCGACCAGGTGAGCTGCTTGATGCTTCGGCTGCGGGCTTCAGAAACTTCACCCGCTCGCTTGACCCGATCGGTTGGCGCAAGCGGGTCGTCGTTTGAAGAGATGCGTTCATCAGGTGAACCGATCGGTTGGAATACGCCCAAAAGAACAGAGCCTTTTGTCGACTTGGCACGGTCAGCGGACGTCGGTTGAGCTCTCTGGGTTGCCTTTTGGAAGAATCGGCTACAGATGAACCGATCGGGTGAGATGTCACCCGATCGGTTGGAATTCAGCTCCAAATTTCCGAGAACTCTGTTGGGATGAACCAGTCGTCGAACCGGTCGATTGATCTTCACTTTGCTTCAGCTTCCGTCCAGGTCGGACACGCGTGCATCACCCAATCGGTTGGCTGTGTCCAACCGATTGGGTGGGACTGAAAGATGGCAATCTTCGTCGTTTGACCCCCTGGATCGCGCGTGACTCCTCCCGTTGCTCCGGGGACTCATGATATCTTCGTTATATGTCCCATACGCTGGCAATCTTCTGCAAACACACAAAAACACGGAGAAGTGAAAGAAAACTAGAAAACGCGAGAAAATGGATACGGGACGGCGGAAAATAACGGAAAAACACAAAGAAGCCGTGCGTGAATATATAAAATATAAACACACGTCAAAATCCCCTAAGCTGAACTCTTCCACGTCCTCGAGGAAGACGAATGAGAGTAGGAGCTCGGAGGGGAAAATAGAGAGAAAGAGAGAAAAAGAGAAATCAAAATCCTAAATCGCCCGTCAGAGCCAACAAAATCTAAAACGTCACACCAAGCAAGCGAGCGACAAATCACAACACTAAACCGAGGAATATGAGTCTAGACAAGTGCCGTGGGCCCACGCGGTGGCGCAAGTGAGTGTGGTCGTGTGCTAGCAGACGGTGTCACTATCTACATTGTGCAATAAACTCCATATACACAAATCTAAGAAAAGACCCAAATATCGATTCGATTCGAAATAAGCGGTGAATATATAGCTCAAGCATGCATGAGAAGAAAGTAAGAATCGAAGCGTATCATATGTCAGGGACTCCACAGCTAGGGACTAGGAAATCGCCACACTATCGCCTAGATAATAGCTAGAAAATCCCTATTCCAAGTGTTTTCAAAAACGATGGAGGTTGAGATGATGTGGAGTAGAACACTCGGTACAAATTCTCGCCTTCCCTTTATTCTCGGTAGGTAGGAAAATATTCGCACATATTTTTCTGGGTTTTGGATATATGTATTTTTTTGGGATTTTTGGCTATACATATTTTTTTTTCTTTCTTTTCTCTTTTCTTTTTTGGGGTTTTCTTTTCTCTTTTTTTTGGATTTTTGGATTTTGGGGTATATACATGTGTGTACTCTCCCAAGTGGGAAAACGGTACACGACGAGGGGATTTGCACCAAGTAAAATAAAAAAAGAAATCGGAATCTAAACACTTGGGCAAAGGAGATTTTCTTCGCTAATCAGAGCAGAGGCTAAATGGGTTATCCTAGTCCTAATTGTGGAATCCCGACACATGCGAAATGAAGCATACGATATATATATATCCATACATATAGAAGCAGACAGGAGAATCAAATACCGCATATTCAAATCGAAACATAATAATCTAGGGGTCATCCTAGGACAGGTATATAAATCAAAATCACAAAGTAGAAGCATACTATAAGCTAGTCACGACACACGACTCACATAAAAGCTAAGTGGACACATGATGCATGAAATGCAAGAGGACTCAGCTTCCTAGGGTTAGTGAATGTGATAATCGAAGCCATGCTAAGTGTGTGTGTGATTCTGTGGCAATTCATCATATGGGGTCATCTCTAGGAGAAGGAGATAAAAAGAAGAAAAGAAAAAAAGAAAAACACGATGAAAACGACTCAAAAAACGAAGAAAAAGACGCAAATGACGCACGAAGTGCGACTCCCCCAAGCTGAAACTTGCATTACCCTTAATGCAATAGAAGTAAATACGGGAGGGCAATGAAAATGGGGGGAATACGCACCGACTCAAAGAGAAATGAAAAAACAAGAAAACACAGATACGAAACTGAAAAATAAAGAAAATCACACCACACGACATATAAACAGAAAATAAAAGATAGAAAATCACACCACACGACATATATAAACAAGCACACACAAAGACATCACATGACAGCACACAGAAAAATTGACTTCCCCAAGCTAGACATGACAATGCTAGCGAAAAGATATAATCATGATGATGCAGAAATGTGCAAGGGGGAAGATCAGAAGAGAAAATGAAATCAAAAAGCAAGAGAGGAAATATCCTCGTCCTCCTCGGTAGAAGATGTGGGGTATGCGGGGGAGTGGACGGGAGAGGTGACTGGTGTGCGGAGAAGTGGAGAAAGGGGTCGAGGTGATGGATGGGTGGGTGCGGAGGAGTGAACGATGGGTGGTGTGGTGGTGATGATGGTGAGTGGTGGGGATATGGCGACCAAAGCGGTGGTGGATGGGGGGTACGGGGGGTAGGAGAGGCTGGTGGGGGGAGTGATCACGATCGCACCTGCAATTTCTTGCTGCGCGCGTATGGGGTGATGGAAGTGGATGGTGATGGATCTGTGGGGGCGACGGCAGTGGTCGTGAGTGGAGGTGAAGTGGAGGGAATGGAAACGGTGTGTGTAGAGGAAGTGGTGGGAATGGAAGTGGTGGTGGGAGGGGATGGTCGCCTAGGGGATGATGAATGTGGTGAAGAATGTGATGGTGGAGGTGAAGAATGTAATGGTGGAGGTGAAGATCGTCGAGGGGGTGAAGGTGGTGGTGAGGGGGTGGTGTGGGAGGAGGTGGTCCGTGAACGAGAGTGAGAATGCAGAGGATGGTGGCCACGTTCCTCTCAAGTGCGAGGAAACGTGGGTGAGTGAAGATGGAAGAGGATGGGACCGAGGAGGTCGAAGAGGATGCGCCAGCGCGTAGTGCAGGTAACTCAGCCTCGAGACAGAGGCGAGTAGAGGTGGCTCGATGAAAGGAGGAAGTAGTGGTAGTACGGACCGGAGAGGTGGTGACGGTGGTGATGGGGACAGAAGCCGGGAAGACACTACTAGGTCCAGCCCCGGGGTCTCCTCGGGACGCAGGAATGTCCTGCTCGGCTAAGTGGGCGGCAGGGGGAGGTGATCTGGGTGCGCCCGGGATAAACGGAAGACGTAACCCCCCTAGAAAATCAGGATCGGGAGGGAAGTCCAGTCCGCCACAAGAACGATAGTCATGCGAGCTGGGTTGGGCAGAATGGTATAAGGAGCAGGGGGTGGCCGTAGTAGAAAGTGAAACGACCATCGGGGCGGGGCTTGATCATGTGTATGTGCCGCAGGACATCAAGATCTAGACGTGTAGGTCCTACGGCAGAAGGCAAATCTCGGGGATGACGATATTGAACTGGGGATATGAAGCTATGATAGTAATGAGGCCCCTGCAACAAAACTTGCCCTTGCCGGCGCGGCTAATCTCAAGTAGCTTGTGAATAAGCCAAGCACCAGCATGAATGGGAATGACAGGGGCCCCCAAAGCAATCCCATCATCACCGCGAACAAAAGCAAAGGTCATGGCCCACAAAATAAAAAGATCAGGGATGGTCACGGTACCTGACTCATCCCTGGGGAAGAATGTGCAAGATATGATTCGGTGGGCCAGACGAAATATGGGGTGAATGATGGATGAGGCCTTGGCCTTACCTCGAGGATAGTGATCGTGTAGGGTGAGGCGAAACCAAAATTGATCGACGTCGAAATCGGGGTGATACCCGTACGGACAGATAGCGTCGTCCCCAAGAATGGGGAAACCGAAGATGTTATTAATAGTATTCAGGTGGGTGCGGATGGTTTTGTTACGGACATGGAAAACGACGATCGACCCCGACTCGCATATAAGGGAGGATAGAAATTCGAGTGTGAGGGAGGGGTAGGATACCGTATTGGCGTTTAGGAAAGCTATCCATCCTAAATTGGCGAAGAGAGTCTCGACCTCGGTGAACACTCCGAAATCGATAAGCGTTTGGGCATGGGCAAATTTGGTGGATAGGTGTCCTTGTGCATCGAGTCTATGATAAAAATCTTTTTGTTCTTGACTCAAAAAACGGTAATCACGCGGGCCCATCATTGTGTCCTCAGCTGGGATAATTGGTTGGGGTTGCGGTTGAGGTTGTGTAGGCTGTGTAGGAGGAGGGCGTGAGTGTGGTGGACGTGTGGTCTTTCGTCTCTTACGAGACGACCCCTCCTCGCGCATGATGGCCTTACCCTTTTCTGTATCCCTATCCATGATAGTGTGTGTGTGTGTGTGTGAATGCAAGATATGACGAATGCACACAATCAATGGCAATTTGAGCAAAAATATAGTAATATGGCAAATATGAAAGTAGAGCTAAGGAGCGAAGTTACCCAGTAGAGAAGACAATCCTTGCTCTTAGATCACCCAACGTCGTGCAATTGGTGGGAGTGTGAAGCCGCGGCACTTCTCTTCAACAAATTTTCGAAAATTTCGGAAGAGGGGGAGAAAAACTAGGGTTAGGGCGAAGAATTAGGTCAAATGAAAGAGATTGAGAGAGGGATCGATGGAGAGAGGGAAGGAGAGACTGGGAAGATCGGTTGAGGGAGGTTGGAGGTCGTTTGGGGGAAGAACGAGGCCGGTTGAGGGGTGGGGAAGTCGAAACGGCGATGGGAATTCGAAATCGGGTGAGGGGAAATGAACGGGTGAAGGTGGGGGTATTTATAGGGTTTAAGTCGAACCGATCGGGTGAGTTTTCACCCGATCGGTTGGTTATTATCTCGAAAAATTTGTTGAAAAGTGGCTACAGGCGAACCGATCGGTTGAGATTTCAACCGATCAGTTGGCCGCTTCACGATTTTCCCGAAAGTTCTGTGCAGCTCACCCGGTCAGTCACACGACCACTGCTTCTATCAACCGATCGGTTGATTAAATCCTCAAATTTCCCGAGAATTCAGCCGTTCCCACACGATCAGCCACCCGGTCTCAGTTTGATCCACCCGACCGGTTCGCTGATGAACAGATATAGGCCACTTTCTGATACGTCCCACCCGATCGGTTGAGGGATCAACCGATCGGTTGGGGGCTTGTTTCCTGTAAAAGTCCAAAAATGGCCTAAGTCTCTCGACGGAGGTTCCCGTGGCTGAATTTATTCGACAAAAATAAGAAAAATAATCCTAAAAATAATCCTAAAAACAAAGATGAGGGTTTAGAGCATGGGTTGCCTCCCATGAAGCGCTTTTGTTTAACGTCGTTTGCTCGACGCCTGTAGATGATTTTCAAGGAGGACGGGGGTGATGCCCAAAGTTTGGCATCCCTTCAGATTTTGGAGCGGTGGCCTTTGGTGTCGTCGGCGGTGATAAGTAGACTTGCTCGACGATCCTCCCTCCGTTGATGGTATCCGGAGGCTTTTCCCTTATATTGGCGTCTACCGCTACTCTTCTTAAGATTCGGATTTCATCACCAGTAAGCCCCATGGGCTCTTTCCCTTTTCTCCTCGTCGGAGGAGATTTTTGGAATCCGGGAGGAATCGTATGTGACGAACCCGCTTCCCCAGCAACATCTTCTTTCTTCAGACCGACATGTTCTTCAAGGTCCCCAAGCTGTCGGGGGGATTCCTTGAGAGAATTTCCCAGGCCCCAGCTTCCACAACTCTTTCTTCCTCAATGTCCAGCATATTGCAACCAGGTTCATCCGGAGGATGTTTCATTGATAGCCCCAAGTCAAAATCGACCTGCTGGTCGCCAACGTTAAGGGAAAGCTTCCCCTTCTTCACGTCTATTAGCACGCCAGCGGTGGCCATGAAGGGCCATCCAAGGATGATGGGTGTATGGGTGTCTTCGGGCATGTCCATCACCACGAAGTCTACCGGCACTTGCACTCTGCCGACGTTAACAGGTAGGTCGTCTACAATTCCCACCGGGTATTTGACCGATCTATCAGCTAGTTGAAGGGTCATACCCGTGGGCTCCAGGTCTCCCATCCCTATCCTCCTGTATAGCGACAGGGGCATTAGACTGACGCTCGCTCCTAAATCCACGAGCGCCCGATGGATCTTCACTTCCCCAATCGAACAAGGGATGGAGAAACTTCCCGGGTCTTTTAGCTTGGGCGGATTCACTCTCTGAATGAGAGCGCTGCATTCCGCCGTGAGAACGACCTTCTCCTTCCTGGAACCCCTTGTCACCAAATCCTTTAAAAATTTCGCGTAGAAGGAAATTGTCTCAATGGCTTCGAGGAAAGGGATATGCAAGCTCAAATCCTTGACCATAGCGAAGAACTTGCCGTATTTTTCATCTATCTTTGCTTGGGCAAGTCGTTGTGGAAAAGGCACAACGGGCTTAAATACTTTGAGGCTCCCTTCCTCGTCCTTCTTCTTCTCTTCTTTGGAGACTCCCTCCGGAGTCGTAGTCTTTGGTGACGAAGCTCCGTCGTCATTATATTTTTCAATTGGTCACTCTATGACCAACGGAGCTTCAGGTTCCTTGGCGGGCACTCTTGTAGGAATTTGTGTCCCGCTTCTCAAGACGATAGCGGACACATTCGCATGATCATGCGTTAGTGCCAAAGTCTGATTTTCTCCCCTTGGATTAACTTCCGGTTGACCCGGCAATTTATTTTGCGCCCATTGGAGGTTCGCCACCTGCAACCCCAGCTAGGTCACTTGGTCGGTGAGAGCCCTCTGTTCCATTTCCAGCTTCAAATTGATCTTCTCCTGGTTCGTAATGTACCGAGTCAAGAGGGACTCAACCGGGGAGATAACACGCTGCTGGCCATATGGCTGCTGCTGCTGCATGGGCTGCTGGTTCCTAGGGGATACTGTTGGTATATTTGTGGCTGCTGATGTTGCTGAAACTGCTGCTGCTGTTGCCTAGGCGGCTGATATATCTGTTGCTGCTGCTGCTGTTGATACGGTGCCCGGTAGCTAAGATTGGGGTGGTTCCGGTTATTGAGAGAATAAACCGGATTTGAGCTAGTCCTAGGTGGATATGGCGCATTACCCGTCGGGTTGAAGAAAAGCGCACTAGCTTGATCCACCAGTGGTGAGATATCACCACCCTCGAAGTCTCCCAGGACTTCCGCTTCCACCGCCGATAGTTGTTGGGTGCCGGCACCACCAGCTCCAACCATGAGCGCTAAGATCTGGGTCGATAGCAAATCGAATTTGCTAGACAACTTGTCGACGTCCTCGACTCTATGAATTCCTCCAGATCTGGGTGTGGCACGCTCATCGCACCACCGCTCATTGTTTGATGCCATGTTTTCTAAAATGTTGCTGGCATCTTCTTCACTTCTAAACATGAAGGACCCCCAGCCGCGGCGTCTATCGAAGATTTCAAGTCATCACTCAGCCCGTTATAGAACAGATTAATTATCTGCCACTTGGGAAGCTCGTGATGAGGGCATCTCCGCTGCAGTTCCTTGTATCTTGTCAAGCTTCGTGCAAGGACTCGTGGCTGGCTTGGGAGAAGGAGGAGATCTCATTCCTCAACTTCATAGTCTTCCCCGAAGGAAAGAACTTAGTCAAGAACGCATTCGAGAGCTTCTCCCAAGTGTTGAAGGTGTTCGGGTCCTTTTCCCTAAGCCACTGCTTGGCCTTATCCCGCAGAGAGAAGGGAAATAGCTTCAATCGGATTGCTTCAGTTGTGAAACCATTAATTCGGAATGTGACACACCTCTCTAGGAAGGAGTCCAGATGTTCGATAGGGCTCTCCATGGGTGCCCCAGAGAATTGATCCTGCTGGATCCACGTCACTAACGACGGCTTAAGCTCGAAGTTATGTGCTGTAATAGCTGGAGGTCGGATGGAAGAGGTGGACCCAATGGATGGCATCGAGTACTCCAGCAGGGACTTATGCGGTGGGGTATTCTCCCCCATGGCTTCAGACTCTTCTCTTCTTCTCTTCTCTGCGTTTAGACGCCTCAGGGTGGCGTTTATCTCCGGATCAACAGGAATCAAGTCGTCAAGACTCCTTGTATTCCTGCGCATGAAAAGCAACAAACACCCGTGAAGCAAGTGTGGGATAGAAACATATAAAAATAGAAAATAAAAAATAGAAAATAAAACTGAAAAAGTAGAATGCAAAAATTATCGCAAGATAGAGATGTGAGCTCAAGGGTTCATTGGGTCCTAAAATTAACAAGCACGTTGCCTCCCCGACAATGGCGCCATAAAGCTTGACGTCCCCTAAGTTTATGATGATGCAAGTGTGCAATAGGATTGGGGATACCAGATTTAAATATTTATACCGCAAGCGCACGGTGTTGTAGTGTGGCTTGGGGGTCGAACACAGAAAGGCATGGTTGTGCTTGTGTCAGAGAGGAACCGGTTCATCCTACGGGTGAGCTAGCCCGAATCGATAGATGGGTTGTCACGAAATGTAGATACGAGGTTAAACAATATAAAAGGAAACCTAGGACTTCGGTTTCCACCCTATCATGTGTTCTCACTATTACGACCGGTGGATAGGACAACGATCGGAAATAGGATTTAGTGGTGAGACGTTGCCTCTAAGAGTGATACCAGCGTCTCATGGTCCCGATATTCCGGTCGGTGCCCAGGATGATACGCCGAACTACCCGGGTTCGGTCAGTGGGCATTCACATGTCCATTAACATTAACCGACTCCGGGAGCACTAAGCTCGCAACGATAACTCCCAACATCTCATCATGTCGTTCCCACGCGCTAAGATTCGATGTCTATGCTAAGGGCGTGAGCTGCAGCTAGGGAGTCAACCGCCAAGTTTATTCCCCCTTGGCCCTACGGTCAAAGGCGGCCTTTTTCCAGCCGATGACAATGAAACGCCCCACGTAACCAATAAATTCCTAATCCCTATTGAAATCCTAGTCCTATGGACGCATTAGGAAGAACCCACGAAGGGATTTCCACCAAAATCCCAGATTAGGGAACTACTCATACATTATAGCTAAAAAGCAATCTAAATCAAAATCGACCGTAAAAATCATGATCAGGCAATTGAAATGAAGTAGTAGCAATGTTATTAAGATAATATCAAAGTTTCACAACGATCAGAGAACTTACAGATAACAATAAAATTCCAGCCGTCACAAATAGAGAAAAAGACAGAAAAAATAACCAGCTTTCGTTTCTGAAAACCTACGGCAACTATATATAGAAATCGGCGTCACCTGATCGGTTGAAGTATCAACCGATCGGGTGACTGCTTGATGCTTCGGCTGCGGGCTTCAGAAACATCACCCGCTCGCTTGACCCGATCGGTTGGCGTAAGCGGGTCGTCGTTTGAAGAGATGCATTCATCAGGTGAACCGATCCGTTGAGTAGTCAACCGATCGGTTGGAAATACGCCCAAAAGAACAGAGACTTCTGTCGACTTGGCACGGTCAGCGGACGTCGGTTGAGCTCTCCGGGTGTCTTTTGGAAGAATCGGCTACAGATGAACCGAGGTGAGATGTCACCCGATCGGTTGGAATTCAGCTCCAAATTCCCGAGAACTCTGTTGGGATGAACCGGTCGTCGAACCGGTCGGTTGATCTTCACTTTGCTTCAACTTCCGTCCGGGTCGGACACGCGTGCATCACCCGATCGGTTCGCTGTGTCCAACCGATCGGGTGGGGGCTGAAAGATGGCAATCTTCGTTGTTTGACCCCCTGGATCGCGCGTGACTCCTCCTGTTGCTCCGGGACTCATGATGTCTTCGTTATATGTCCCATACGCTGGCAATCTCCTGCAAACACATAAAAACACGGAGAAGTGAAAGAAAACTAGAAAACACGAGAAAATGGATACGGGACGGCGGAAAATAACGGAAAAACACAAAGAAGACATGCGTGAATATATAAAATATAAACACACGTCAGCGACCCCGCCATGGGGTCGTCAATGGCAGTCGGGCCCGCCAGGGCTCATGCAGGCCATCGACGGGCTGCGCGGGCTTCAAGGAACCCCCTGCATACCGCAGTGGGGTGGCAGTGACCGGGAGGCACGCACACAGGGTGTGCGGGATCCGGATTACTCCGATGACAGCGAAGGGGGTCCGGAAAGGCAACAACGAGCTATGAGACATGCCCTGGAGTACGAGGAGCCCAACCGCTATTATGAGAAAGTGTATGAGGAGGATGAGGAGCGAGATAGGAGGGATGATAGGTGGTGGGGTCATGGAGGAGCCAGATTTGCAGATCACCATCACCAGCAGCAGTCGGATCATTTCGACGAAGGAGATCCACATGCAGATGACCGCATATAGAAGCTCGAGATGCCACTATTTGAGAGTAGTGATGCCACGGGGTGGATTTACAAGGCAGAAATGTATTTTGAGATGGCGATGCTGACGGAGGCGGAGAGGTTGTGAGCGGTCACACTCTGTTTGGAGGGAGAAACTATGAATTGGTGGCGATGGAAGAAGCAGTAGAGACCTTTGAGGACCTGGGACGGGTTCAAGGAGGCATTGCTACACCGATTCAGAGATCCCAGGGAGGAGGAGCTTACGAGCAGCTGCATGCTTTGAAGCAGGTCGAGACAGTGCGTGACTACATCAAGCAGTACTAGGTACTTACTAGTATAGTGTGCAGGATGCCTACAGAGTCCCTAGAGGGTTTTTTCTTGCACGGATTGAAGTTTACCATTAAGGCTGAACTCCACACTCTCAGACCTCGGGGCTTGAGGAGCATATGGAGCTGGTACAGACGGTCAATGACAGGATGGCGGAGGAGCGCCGCGCCAGAGGGGCACTTAGAGGGCATTTCCCCAACCACAGACTGCTCCAGGAGGACCGTCGGGCGCTGCATGAGGTACACCAACGGGCGGAGGGAGGCCAGGAGATGTAAGGCCAAGGGGCCTTACAATAGGATGACAGATGCAGAGATGTGGGACCGTAGAGAGAAGGGGTTGTGCTTCAAATGCGATGAGATGTTTACCCCGGGGCATAGGTGCCGCAACCAGACCTTGCAGGTATACGAGGTGTACGCTGCTAGAGGACAGCGAGCCCCTGCTCCTGGAGGCAGCGGAGGTTTCACTCGGCTCCATAGCGGGACTTACACGGGTCCACACTATGAAGCTGGCTGGTAGAGTTTGGGACATGGACGTGATGATCCTGATAGACAGTGGGGCCACCCACAACTTCGTATTCATATGGTGATTAAGGGACAGGGGATCCGGCTCACGGAGACATAGGGCTTTGGTGTCATGTTGGGGACCGACAAGGTGGAGCAAAGTAGAGGCATCTGTCGGGACTTGACGGTGTCCATACAGGGGGTGCTGATCACATGTGACTTCTTGTCCTTGACCTTGGGCAACGTCGACCTGATTCTGGGGATGCAGTGGTTGCAGTCTATCGGGGAGACGAAGTTTAATTGGAAGCGGTTGCGGATGGAGTTCCATGTAGAGGGGGAAGGTAGTGTTGCTGGGTGACCTGAGCTTGTGTTGTTCGTCAGTGTCTTACAAGACTATGACGAAGACACTCCAGACGGAGGGAGGTGGATTTTTGATCGAGCTTCAGGGTTGATGTCCGAGGAAACAGAGGGGACGACGGAGATACCACTGGAGGTAGAGCAGCAGCTCCATGGATTTGAGAGGGTATTTCAGACACCTAGCGGTCTTCCGCCGCCAAGGAATCATAAGCATGCCATCATGCTTAAGGAGGGGGTGTCCCCTATTAGTGTATGCCTGTACCAATACCCGAGTGCAGAAAGATGAGATCGAGAAGCTGGTTCAGGAGATGCTGCAAGCGGAGATCATACGACCTAGTGCGAGCCCTTTTTTAGTCCAGTATTGCTGGTAAAAAAGAAGGACGACGGTTTGAGGTTCTGGGTCGATTACCGAGTTTTAAATAAGAAAACTGTACAAGACAAGTTTCATATCCATATGATCGACGAGCTGCTGGATGGGCTGCACAGCACGGTCGTATTCTCTAAGATCGACGACCTGAAGTCTGGATACCACCAGATTCGTATGAAGGCGGAGGATGTGCAGAAGACTGTCTTTCAAACTCACAAAGCCCACTACGAGTTCCTTGTCAAGCCTTTTGGGCTGACGAACGCCCCGCCACCTTTCAGTCACTGATGAATAAGGTCTTCAGGCCTTATCTGTGGCAGTTCGTCTTGGTCTTCTTCGACGATATTCTAGTCTATAGTGAATCCATGCAGGATCACTTGAGCTATTTGGAGATAGTCTTGCGAGAGATAGAAGACCACCAGCTACAAGCCAACCGGAAGAAGTGTCTGTTCAGACAGGTGCAAGTGGAGTACCTGGGGCACATTGTCTCATCAGAGGAAGTGTCGGCCGATCGGTCGAAGATTGCCGCTATGTTAGATTGGCCGCAGCCGAAGACATTACGAGCTTTACACGGATTCTTTGGGCTCACTGGCTATTACAGGAGGTTCGTGAAGGACTACGGCACCTTGGCGTGACCCCTTACCGAACAGCTGATGAAGGACAATTTCCATTGGGAAGAGGAGGCTACGATGGTATTCCAGACCCTCAAGCAGGTTATGCCGACAATACCGGTATTAGCACTCCCGAATTTTGGGAAGCATTTCGTGGTAGAGTCTGATGCATCGGGTTTTGGTTTGGGGGCCGTGCTGATGCAGGAGCAGAGGCCGATCGCCTACTTCAGCCAGGTCTTGTCAGCCAGGGCCAGGCTGAAGTCCGTCTATGAGAGAGAGTTGATGGATATAGTGCTGTCAATACAGAAATGTCGGTCGTACCTTTTGGGGATAGAGTTCGTGGTACGAACAGACCAGAGGAGTCTGAAGTACCTCCTGGAGCAGTGCATGGTGGCCGAGGAGCACCAGAGGTGGTTGTCTAAGCTGAGCGGATACAAGTTCGAGATTCACTACAAGCCCCGCACGGACAACAATGCGGCGGATGCGCTTTCATGACGAGATGAGGGGGTGCTGGTGGTAGCCCTATCTATTTCGGTGATGCTGGGGAGCGAACCATTGCTAGCGGAGATCGAGGCAGACGAGGGGCTGCGACAGATTAGAGAGGCCATTACTCGGGGATCAGGAGACTTCCCGGGTTACTCGTTGGAGGGGAGGACACTTCTGTACATGGGAAGGTTGGTGATTCCACGTACGTCTGCACACATTTCTGTTCTTTTCCTGGAGTTCCACAGCATTACAGTGGGAGTACACTCAGGGGGTATCAGACATACCAGCGGAGGGCTCGGGAGCTCTATTGGCCGAGCATGAGGAAGGATGTTGCGCAGTTAGTGTCAGAGTGTGACGTTTGCGCAGTTAGTGTCAGAGTGTGACGTATGCCAGCGTCGCAAGTATCAGGCGACATCACCTGCAGGCCTCTTACAGCCCTTGGAGTTACCAGAGAGAGTGTAGGAGGACATTTCGATGGACTTTGTGGAGGGTTACCACGATCAGAGGGCTACACGACTATATTTGTTGTGGTTGATCACCTCAGCAAATACAGCCACTTTATTCTACTTCGACATCCATTTACAACAGCGTCAGTAGCAGCCGTCTTCTTGAGCGAGGTGGTACGGTTACATGGATATCCTCGCTCCATCGTGTCGGACGTGAATAAGGTGTTTTGAGCACCTTCTGAGGGAGATGTTCCGGATGCATGGTACAACACTTCGACGGAGTACCGCTTACCATCCGCAGACGGACGGGCAGACCGAGGTGGTGAATCGGAGTGTGGAGACAAACCTTCGATGTTTTGCTTCAGAGATGCCCAAGAAGTGGGCCGGGTGGCTGATGTGGACAGAGTACTGGTACAACACCACGTACCATTCGACAGCGAAGATGACGCCAGTTCAGATTGTCTATAGCCGGGATCCACCCCACTTAGTCCATTACAGCAGAGGAGCTACCCCGGTATCAGGATTAGAGCAGCAGCTGGAGGAGCGTGATCGGGTCCTGGAAGAGTTGAAGCGCCACTTGTCACGAACCCAGCAGATCATGAAAGGGAAGGCAGATGTGCATCGCAGGGATGTGGAGTTTGATGTAGGAGAGCGGGTGTATCTGAAGCTCCGACCTTACAGACAGCGTTCGATGGCTCAACGGCTCAACGAGGAGCTAGCAGCAAGGTACTATGGTCCTTACGAGGTTGAGGCCAGGATCGGCAAGGTGGCCTACCAACTGAGGTTACCCCCATCTTCTCGCATCCATCCAGTTTTCCATGTCTCACGGTTACGTCGAGCGATTGGTGATCATGCGGCGTCAGCTACACTATCACCGACCCTGACAGACGACATGGAGGTCTTATTGGAGGGCGAGAAGGTTACAGGCGTACAGTCTGGAACTATTGGGACGAAGGAGGTGTTGATCCATTAGTCGGGACTACCAGAGTGCGAGGTGACTTGGGATCATTATAACCAGATATTTCAGCAGCTTCATGATTTCCACCTTGAGGACAAGGTGAAACTCCTAAGGAGAGTAGTGATACGGTCATCACATATGATAGGAGGCTTAGGGGGCCGAAGGAGTAATTTTCTATGCGCACCGACTGTTTGGGGAATTTCTTTATGCACAATTAGTTTTGCTAGTTTTGTTGTACGCACCATGCCTAAACATTATATAAGTGAGGGCGTGGGGCTAGGGTTAGGGTATCGAATATTGTAGTCGTCATTTGACGTTTTCCTAAAATTCTCCAGTGAGATCTAGAAGAGAGCTTTAGGCTTTTCCCTTAGCAAAAGCTATGAGAGGGGCCAACTCTCCCAAAATTGGCTAGTTATCTTGTTTTCTCCAATTTCTATCAATATATTTCCCCCAAATTCCACCATACAAACCCTAGTCTGCATCAATTACCTCTTTTTAGGATGAGGTATTATGGCTTTTGAAATTCAGTAAGGAGAACAGATTGGCAGGCGAGCTCTTGAAAATTAGATTTCTACCTACACAAATTTCATCTGGAGGGAACGTAATCATCGCATCTTCCGAAAGAATTTTAATACTTCTAATGGACTAACTTCGCTTTTATTGTCTCAAGTGCGGAAAATTACAGACGTCCAAGGGATGAAGGTGGATATGATTCATGTATGCGATTTTTCTGAGTTTTCTGATTTTCAGTACTGTACTATATTGATTAGTCGACTTGTTTTCTGACATAGACTATTTTGATTTAATTTCTTGTGTGGCCCTTTTTCGGGTTGTTTTTATTGCTTTTTGGCGCTTTAATGAAAGTTTCTCAATTACCAAAAAACTAGATAAACTAAATGCATATCTATATAACAAAACAGGGGGACTCCCCACGGCTATGTCCCCTGTGGCACTGTTACATCGGCCGTGGGGATCCCCCTCCAAACGAAACCCACCGGCAGCCCATGTATTTACAAGTTTGCCACTGGGGGGTTTTTCCCTTTAACCCCCAAGTGTTTTGTATTTTAACCACCGGCTTTCGCACTTTTTACCTCCGACGATGCCGACACACACAACCACACTTCTCACTCCTTTTCGGTTGCGCGTTCACATCCTGTTCGTGTGGATTTTTTTCTTGTGCCGTGCACTATGTGCACGGGTTATTCTACTTCCTTTATATGCAATTACCTAAGACATGAAAGGATCAAAAGGTGAGTATAATAAACATGGATCATAGCAAATAAAGTGACCCAATCTATAAATGAATAAATGTACTTTAGTACATAACAAATGCGATATTTAAAGAAATTAGCTACAGACATTCTAAAAATGCTCCCTCATGGAAGGTAAATATTTTTGATGAAGCATAACCTCAGGAAAAAAATCTTGATTAAGTAACTGTGCTGAACATCAAATATGCATTCAGACTATATTTGAACAAGATGTAAAAAAAGAATTGTGCATAGTTGAAATGCTTGACACAAAGGAGATGAAAATATTGTTGTTTACGAATATAAATTTACCCAAGGCTATATCAACATATTTAACAAATATATGCAAGTCTAATCAACAAACCTGAACCGCTTAGACCTGTTATCCATATGACACACCCTTTTTGCTTTAGTAGTTTTTGCCTTTCAAGCTTTCCAACTGGACATTCATGCCAGACAATGTTTGTTGAGTTTCCAACAGTTGACATTAGGGGATTACCGTTCCCTAAATAAAATAAGAAAATAACTAATAAGACATTGGATAAAGCAATAAATGGGCTAAACAGCTTTATCTAATTTGATACAAAATTATTAATTTTATAACGTTTCGATTCCATGTGAAAGGAAAGGTAATTAAAATATCATAGGCATTTTAGAATTTTCCAGTGTTTTAAAGCATTTCAAATGCAATGGGTCAAGATTGATCAGTGTGAATTTTCAATTTGCATGGCCCATAGAATGTGAATGTGAAGGGTTTGCTATCAGCTCAGCGCATCTGTGTGTGCGTGCCCACATGTGTGCGCTGGGAAAATAAACAAACATGAAAAATAAAGCTAAATTCGTTCTTAATAGTTAAAATTCATTTTCTCATCGCTCGTATGTGTATGGCAGAAACATGTTATTTTCCAGGAGCAGCAGGGCTCAGAAAACCATAGGTCGCTAAAGGAATATGATTAGTTCAATGATAACACCAATGCGACCTTTTAAATTTACCAGGAAATTCTTAAAGCTTGGCATCTTTATATTGATTTCTCATCGTAAGGCATAAATTTCTTACTCATGCTGCATCACCACTCACCAGTTACTGGAAACATTAAATAAAAGTTTCTTTAAGATTGTGCAACGAGCTAAGCGTCTAATGGAAGAGTAAAACTTGTTAAATTTTGTGATTCAAAGTCTCATTTGGAGTTTTCCAGGCTGCTCGGTCGAGCTGTCCCAGCTGCTCGGTCGAGCTGTCCCAGCTGCTCGACCGAGCTACATGCACAGAGCTGAAACAGTAAGTAGAGTCAAGTTCAGCCTCACTCAGGCGCTCTACCGCTCGGTCGAGCTGGCTGCTACTCGGTCGATCAGTGTACTACTCGGTCGAGCTACAATGGATTCTGATGGACTCAGAATACAGAGAGTTGGCTGTTTTGAGAGAGCTCTGTAGGGAACGCCTACTCGGTCGAGCAGTCTTGCTGCTCAACCGAGTGCACTCGACCTTCTACCCAGCTGTTGAAGGTGCGCGTTTCAGCTCGATCGAGTAGACCGAGCGGTGGACCAGCTCGGTCGAGTGGCGCGCGGGGCCAGCAGATTTGGCCGACGGCCTAGATCGTTTTTCTCTTGTTTTGGGGGTCCTATTTAATCCTAACTCTTATTTTAGATTAGAAATGCCCATATTCAGATCTGGAGTTCTTGGAGAGCTATAGCCACCCCATTGGTGATTTCTTGTGAGAGATTAAGGTTTGGAGTTTGATTAAAAAGGTGAGTGTTTTTTTCTTTACTCCTTTGATTTCTTCTTCCTTGAGTGAGTTGTGAGGGCGTGTGCTATTGGCCAAGTTATTACTCACGTGAGCGTAAGTAAGATTGTAACCCTAGATTGGATCTCTATGATAATGGAATCGTCTCGGAATGCTATATGTAGGTTGTAAGCAACCGAACCAGGGTAAATTCTCTTGTGTCTGCGTTTGATTTGGATTGTTGCTATTATTCGTTTGCTGCTTATATTTACAAGGTCGTAGGGATTTTTGTTGGGTGAATTGGGATTCTTTATTGCTAGTCCTAGATTCCTAATCAGTTCGTAGGATTGATTTCCGCATGAATCCCAAATTGTTTCGGTATTATTCCCAACAAAACTAACTCAAGCCTATATTCCCTAATTAAAAAAAGAAAAAGGTACTTCTAAATCTAACATAAGCAACTTTATTTAGCAGCTTGTAACTCTAAGTATGATTTAATTATAACCCGTCACTAACATGCTATAAATACACAGGCTTTCGCTTAATCAATTTAAATGCCTTAATCAATCCATGCTATGTTAAAGAATGCAAGTGTCCGTTCCTATGGGCAATCTTAAACTATGTGACTACAATGGTATGTTTTTAATTCCTTTACTCTAAGGGCTTCCAGGAAACTGTTATTCCTGTTTGTAATAGGATTTCTACAGTTGAATTGCATCAAGTTGCCAGGGATACTCTGTTTATGATATCAGTAAATGATATCATGCGCTGTAGCAGCTCAATCTAAAATGTGTAGTTATTTACCTCTTAGAAGCTAGCAGATCACCATGCCCAGCATATTGAGAAAATATTGGTGAGAAATCTGATCGAACAATCAATGAGACTACAGGGCAAACCCCCACTACTCACAGGGTCTTATTTTTATTAAGGAAGCCATTTGGAGATGCATCAGGTCCCACAGGAGAACGCCCCTCAAAACAACACCCCCACCCACACGCACCACCCACCTACCTGAGTGAATGATTCTGACTAGTACTTAAATGGGAAGTAGTAACCAGTAGACGGTAACTGCAGGAAGTACTCAGGGCCCATAAAAATCACTGCTGGAGGACCCTGGAACCAACCACCACATGTTCCTCAATTGCCCAGTTAGCAAGGAAAAAACATTCTCAATCACTTTTATCTCACGATTTCCATATCATCTATTTTCAATGTAAGAACTAGATGATGAACTCAATTGATTGTTCGATCAGAATCGAGGTATGTTTCTCGTTTTCTACAAGGTCTCTGGCTTTGGGGAAAATAACAAACCATCAAATTACTAAGCAACGGTATGCTGAAATGGATTCAAAACTAAATTTGAAATCTTTGCTAGAAAATTTGACAAAAATGGATTTTAAAAAAATCCAAGTGAACTCAATTTGCATTTGGAAACTCCTTTGAAACCTTTCCTATTTCCCACAGTTAATATTGTCTATACACTTAAGAAAATGCATGGCATGGGGCAATCTAAAATGCTAAATAAATGTTATGCACATTGTTCCATGTAGGAATACATTGAAATGACTCTATTAAGTTTACACAAGAGATGTGCTATATACACCCCCAAAGTAGGGAGTGTATATAGGTGTATATAGTTTTCCGTGTCAAATATAACCAAAATTAGAAGAGAGTGATAGAGAGGAGACAAATGAGATGACAGATTTTCCATTTTTGGAAAGGAGAAGTATATACACAGCTTGATTTGTGGTGTATATAGCACATCTCTTGCTAACCTTGACATGAATCCAAAGCCGGACAGAAATACGATGCAACAAAGAAAAGATACATGACATCATTCGAAGCATATTAAGGCCTTAGGAGGTACACAAGTCCGCACCCCAAAAAAGGTCCTCCCTTTTTTGGGCATGAAATGAATGATTCTGATCAGGAACAACAAAATTAGGAAGTAGCGATTTGTAGACGAAAACTGCAGAGAGTTCTTCAGGCCTGGCCTGTAGAGACCAGTGCTTGAGGAACCTTGAAACAAACAACCAAATTTCATCAACCGCCCAAGTAGCAAGAAGTAAACAATCTCATTCACTTTTATCTCTGATTGTTATGGTCATACAAAGTTCCATGGTGAGGATTGGATGCAAATTTTTTGGTTTGGTGTAACTTTGAATAGAATTTGTCATACTATAGTTTACACTAGTACAGACTTGCCCTGATGTTGCTTCTGTGGATTTTGTCATTGTGCCATCTATATTACAAATGAGGATGGTTGATGTGACATTTGTCCCACATGACACATTTATCCCATGTGGCAACGGGAGAGAGGTGTCACATCATCATGGTGGGACACACTTGGAGATGGGTGTGGTTTGGGGTAATGTTTTGGAGCACACATGGAAAAGCCCCATCATTCACATTATTTGCAAGCTTATCATCATCAGGCCCAAATGCCCCGCACTCTTCTCCATATTTATGGGCTTGCCGTCAATATTTTTTCACTTTGACCCCCACCTTTTTACTCTTTAACACCTGCTTTTATCCCTTTTTACCCCGGACGATACCCCCACACGCCTCCACACTTCCCTCTCTTTTTCAGTTGTGTACGGGTCACGCATCTTGTGTGTGGGTTTTTGAACCCCGGACGATTCCCACACACACCCATACTTTACTCTCTTTTTCAGTTGTGTGCGGGTCCCGCATCCTCTCTGTGTGTTTTCTTAAGTAGTTCACATGTTATTTCTAGTTCTCTTTTAATTGAAGAGGGTGGCTATACTATCAGCTTAAAGGGGAAAACAGATAAATAAACGATGTATGTTTCTCATTTTGTACAAGACTTCAGGGGAAAAAACAAACCATCAAATTAGCAAACGAAATGCAATCAGATCAACCATTTGAAACCTCTGTTGGAAAATTTAACCGGAAAATTGAGTACATCAAATTTGCAGTTGGAAATTCCTTTGAAGACCTTAATTTCCTTCGCTGGGTCATCACCGTTAAACACATTAAAAAGATTATAAGGGAAGAAAATGCATAGCATGGAGCAATCGAAAACGCTAAATACGTGTTATGCACATTGTTCTTATAAGAATATTATGAAAAGATTCTATTAAGGCTAACAAAGAACGTTAACGTAAATGCAGAGCCGAAAGATATAGAATCTTACTGACAGAAGAAAAATGCAAAATAAAAGATACATAGACCTGAAATATTTCGAATAATGCAATTAATCGTAAAGTCAACTGCCTTTCAAGCAACATGAGAATACTAAAGAATTTTGTTGCGCGCATTTCAAATTCAGCTCAAGAGATTCCGCATTGAGCTGTCACTGAATCACCACACGCACACACAAAGAGAGATCTACTAAGATCGAACCATAAAAACAAAATTTAAACAAATTCCAGCCGCATTCCGAAATATAGTGGAAATCTCATCTAAAAACAAAACGAGGATCACCTGGATTGGGATCGTAATCGCCGTTAATGAAATCTCTGTTCCCGGGGACCGCCGCAGCCGCCTTGATCCCGATCGGACGCATAGGTCTCGCTGGCGTCAGCCTCGCCACCTCAATTCGGATGCTCCGCCGGCAGCAAAACCCTGGCTCCCTCATCGCCAATCCTACAGAGGGCGGCGCTCGCGGCAGGGAAGTCATCGCATCGAGAATCGCGCGGAATCCAGAGAGAAACGGGGAGCTAGAGCGAAATGCGAGGGAAGATTGGATTGGGACAGGTATTTATAGTGGGACGGTGCGGCATCGAGATCTCTGCAACTCGAATTTTGCGGATTTCTATTTGAGGCTCATTTCCTCCCGTTCTTCCGTTTTTGTTTTTTAATTTTTTAATTAATTTTTTAGTTTTATGGGGCGATATCAATTACTATGAATGGCGAGTAAGCGGGAGAGCAATTGGGAGGGAAATAATAAAATCATAGTGGGGTGACGTATGTGTTTTGCAGAAAAGAGAGTTTTTTTTTCATTAAATTAATTTTTTCAGCTTTTTAAGGTTATTTTTCTTGCGAATAAAAATGCTCCACCAATCCTTTTCATGAATTCGTTTCAAAATTATATTTTAATAACCAAACATGCCTAGTAGAATACAATTTGACTATTGTAAATAAATATGCTTGTCTCTTGTCTATAAATAAGATCGTATCTATGGTATCTCATTCATGTATGACTTTCCCTTCAGCTATAAATAAAGTCACGGGTCTTTTCCGGGGACACATTCATAACACATTATCAGCACAATTCTCTAAAAATTTTCCAAAGATCAGTTCGTTGCGAAAGCGAGGAGAATGCGGTAGATCCATCACGCGTGGGCATCGTCTTCCACGCGCGGACATCATCTTTCCCGTGTACGCTTCATCAACCGTCGCTAGATCTGAAAGACAGATCTAGAGGTATTACTTCAAAAATCTTACTTTATCATGATCATGCTACATACATATATCGATCTCGCAAGATATGATTAGAAAATCGAGTTTCTCTTCCTAGATTAAAGACGACGAACATTTATCGTCGATACTAGGAATAATATCATCAAACCCCTATTTTTAGGGTTCATACATACAACGAAATAAGAAGAAGAAAAGATTTTCGAAAAACAACAACAACGGCGCCCCCCCCCCCCCCCCCCGAAGGGGGCGTCTGCTAGACCCCCTCCCCTCCCCTCCCTGAAGGCGGCAACGGCGTCGCCCCCCCTGCCCTCCCTAACCACAGCAACGGCGTCGGCCCCCCTAACCGTCCTGACGGCGGCAACGCCCCCCCTTGACGACGGCATCGGTTATGTTCCCCCCTGCTGTGGGGCGGCGGCGCCGGCGCCCCCACCCGCCGCCGCCCCAAACCCTAGGACCTCAAACGGGGGCGGGGCAAACCCTAGCTACCCCCAATTACGGGGGCATTTTGACCCAAGCCCGTTATTTTAAAAAAATTAATTAACTGCCCATGGGCCAAAGCCCACAACTCAACTGTGGGCTCGGCCCACAAAAAAAGGGTCAGTAAATCTTGCTGAGGGCCTGAAGCTCGCATCCCAGAGAAAAAAATTAGGTATAAGGGGGGAAATAAAATTGTTTATGGGGGGTTTAAAGGGCCTAAAAACAAATAAAAATACGGTATAATATGGGGATGAGGTGTTGAGGGGAATAAAGGGGAAAATCCTTCCTTTTCGAAGGGGATAGAAAATAAATAATATTATGTGGGCATATCTCCATTTAAAAAAAATTCTGAACTAGACCCCATTTACCCGGCCCGAATCTTCCACTTCCACCACAGACCTCCGAAAAAATTCCATTTTACGTTGTTTTTTCCAGATATTTCGGGGGTGTGTCACATAATACAACAAGTATTATTAGCGGGAATACAACTCTAATTATAATATAAGGGCATAATTCAGTGTTATTTTATCTGAATTTGACATGCATGCACAACTAATTAATAGCATATATGATTGCCTACTTTGGATCATATTTTATGCATTGCATCATACTTTTCTGCCACATTTTCTGGGATAAATGTGTTAGGACCTAGCAGAGCTACACAATACACCAAAGCGAAGTAGAAGCATACAACAACAATGGAATTCAACGCAACCGGTCCTCCCCCGCTCTTCAATGGAACGGACTACCCAATATAGAGGAGCAAGATGATCAATCACATCAAGAAAAACAATCTCTTGGATGCGGTGACTTCGGGTGTCTCAAATTCCAATTCCTTGATGGACATCCACACCAAAAGGAGCTTGTGCATCTCCACTTGGGATCATGAATATGATGAAGTTGGAGGCATCGAAACGACACATGAAATGTGGAGCTATCTTGAGGCCAAGTACACCAGAGGTGATGCAATTTGAGTCAAATGACAATGAGGTATCTCAAACTCAATCTACTTATGAGCATAATGATTTTAGTGATAAAAATTCTTTAATTGCTCGTAAGTGTAGTGCAAATTCTTTTCATGATGATTCTCATGATTGCACTTCTTTGCATACGTCACATATTGATATGATTAAATCTTTGCATGCTGAGAAAGAAGTTTTTCTTTCTCAAATTCGTGAGTTACGTGAAGAAAATGCTTCATTAAAACGTACTCACATTTCGATTGTGATACCTTGAGAAATGATACAATGGATCTCAAATCTCAATGTCTTGAGCTTAGTTCACGTATGTCCATTAGGGATGACGACATTTCTTCTCTTTTGAATAAATGTGAGCTATTGTCCACTCATCTTGAAAGTTTCAACTTGAGTAAGGACAAGGCTTTGGGAACTTCAACTTTGAAGGTAACCAACCCAAGCTCTACATCTAGAAGCATCCATAACAAATTTGTGGGGGGGGGGGGGGCTTTCTAAGAGGTGTGTCACAATCAAGTCTTCTATTGACCAAACATCAAAGTCGATTACTAAGCCAAAGAAGAATCATGCATATATGTACACTTCATTGCATAAGAAGCCCATTCAAAAAACCTATTGGTGTGAATGCTTTTTCATATGTTGATATGCATGATAATTCTACACATAGGAATGAACTACATTGCTTGCATGCTAGAATTAATGACAATCATATGCATGCTTCACATGTTTCTTGGCATGGTAAAAAGTATTGTGTGAATGCATTGCATCTAATGCTAAATCTCTTGTTTCACACATGGGGCACGACAATGTTTATGTTCCACCTCATAAGCGTGCACCCTCACCTCCTACTCATGTCTTATCTAAACCTCTTCTTAAAAATCTCAAATCACTTTCTTTGTAGATTCCTAAGAATGTTTCTAGGCTTGATAGGAATTCGTATATAGATTCATATGTTTGAAATATTATATTTTCATATGACTATATACGGAAACCAAACTCCACTTTTGTTTGATTTCCACCTTGCTAGCTTACTCACATTGTTATTCATCGCTTGGGTACCATGCTTGTATGTTTACATTTTGTGCCCATATTTATGTGAATGTGTTCTTTACTCCCAATTTGGCATGTTTTGTATGATTATGTGGGAGTATGAAACTTTTGCTTGCTAGCATTAGTTTTTCTATTCATATGTCACACTGAATGTCATTCACATTATGTTTGTGCATATGGGATGGTTATTTCCCTTGCCCTTGGTTTTCATATTTGTCTTTTACCCATCTTATGCCAATAGGGGAGAGAAATGTGTTTTGTATAAATGTACCATATACTTTGTATGCATTATTACCTCTTGGTACTATTTATGCATAACTTCCATCAATATGATTTTGTGCACTCTTGCATATTGATTGGGGTGATTTTATTAGGAAATCAAACTCCTCTTGGGTTTGGTTCCCTAATGTTTAGGTCTCTCACACATGTGCATATTGCATGGGTATTGTGCTTATTTCTATATCTTAGCATACACATTGATTGCGTGTGATGTTTCATGATTTTGAAATTACTTTCAAATTATTTTTCATGAAAATGGGACCTTGGGGATTTCATTATCATACATGCTTTTATTGATTTATGTGTATGATAATGGGGGAGTTAGTATGTTAAGTATGTTTAAAAGTATTTCAAAACATATTTTAACTCTCATGTTGGGTGATTTTTTAGATGATTTTATACCATGGTTATTATGATCTCAAATTCAATCCATTGGTGTCGCTAATATTTTTCATGCTATATTTTCTATTGGCAATGTCATTTGTATCAATGATTCTTGATTTTTCTATAGCCATGCATCGATACAACTTATGCCCATGACTCCAAGTATTATTATTTACAATTGGTAAAGTTACTTTTTCTTTACAATTGGTATTAGATCCTAGAAGTCAACTTTTTGATCCTTTATCTGATCTAGGGGCATGTGATAGTGATTGATACCCACTTTAAATTTATAATTAGATATCAAACATCTCTTAATCTCTTGTTTTATTTCACATTTTAAAGAGGGAATCAATGACAAGAGTTAATTCTTGTATGTTTGATGTCCACCTTTTTGACAATGATAAGGGGGGAGAGGAATATGGATTATGTAAACCATACATGTGGAGAGTGTTATTTATTTATTATAACTTGTTTATGTAATCCATGCCTATTATATGTCACTATTGATCATACTTAGATTATTTACAATTGGTTATCTATTTTCAATTGGTGCATATAAGTAGGGAAAGTTCATTAGCATTATGCTTTATTTATTTATGTTTTACATAATGTGTGTCATCATCAAAAAGGAGGAGATCGTTAGGAATTGCTGTTTTAGACCAATTTTGTTTTGATGATGATCACAACATTATTTTGTTGCTAATGACTCTCATATTTTAGTCTCATGTTTAATCAATTGAAGAATATCATTTCTGGAGACTAATAGTTTGGTGCAAGGATGGACATCAAGAGGAGCATTGCCAAAGCTTGGAACTTGATGAAGGGAAGCTCATCAAGAAGTACCAAAGCTTGGAAGATGATGTGGAGCATCAAGACATCAAAAGCGTGAAGCCTTAAACTCTAGGAGATGCAAAATGTAATCCATGTAATTTCTATTACTTACATTTCTTTTTTTGAGTCTATGTTTTTGTATTGCCTTGATAGATGGTCTACTCATACATGCATATGCATTAACCATTTTAGTGAGCCATATGATTATCATAGAAATCAATCCTATAGGTTCCCCTTGCCAAGAACTCTTATTGGAGTTTCTGGCTTTCCAACAGGCGACTACTGACGGCAGGATAGGCGACTGGTGATTTCCAGGCAACTGGCCAGCCTTCTACAGGCGACTGTTGTTCACATCTCAAGTCATATTTTCTTGACTCTTTTCTTGAGCTTTCGGTGTAGGCAATTGAAATTCATTTGACAGGCGCATGTCTACCATCAAGCGCGTGAACTATGTTCTTCAATCGTCTGAGTGCCAATGTGCGTAACTTGTCATTTCTGGGCATCACTCCATCTTGTGTATCAGTTGACTGATGTAGAGTTTACAATCGCCTATCATTCTTCAGGTGCCTGGACTTTGCTCTTTAGTCATCTGAATGCAAAAGTACGAATGTTGTGTTTTTCCTGCTCCATTCCATCCCATGTGATAGCCGCCTGCTGAAGTATATCCAGGTGCATACACATTGTACAGGTGACTGTGTAGTCTTCTACAGTCACTTGCCCTGTCTCAGATTATAGCCGTTGGGATTAATTATATCTGTTATCCAGTCGTCTGTCGATCCTCATACATGTGTCTGTTGATGCCGTAAAATCTCAGATTCTAGTCGTTGCAGAATTCTTCCATTGGACTTTTTGCTTGGTTTTATGGGGGGTTTGGGCCTTCTTATAAATATGAATGGGCTTAGTTCATTTAGAACTCTTGGAACTTTTGAAACTCTTGAAGATTATTACGAATCTCAAAGCCACTCCTAATCTCTCATTTTCCTCTCATGAGCTCTATTCTCTTCATGCATTGAAGCTAGCTCAAGGAAAATCATCCAAGTGCATCAAAGCTCATCTCAACACTTGGAGATCCTCTTCCATGCCTTCTTCTTCATATTGAGTAAGTTCATCTCAAAGCATAGGTAAGAGTATTTATTTCTCTCTTTGTGATAGTTTGGAACTTTCTTTGTGAGAGTTCATATCTCTTTGTGAGATTATATTCACTACCTTGTGTAGGATCATAGTGAATATTTGGTGTGGCTGGATGTACCCAAGTTGGAGAACCAGTGTAAAATATCTGTGTTAGCGTTTGCTTAATCGTGTTGTTTAAATTCCTCTTGCACTTATAATTCTGCATTTGTAAGTTTAATTTTTAATTACATGATTATTGTCATTACTCTATTCACCCCCTCTAGAGTGTTTGTTGTTAGTATTGCAAGGCATAGACGGTCCTTACAAAATTTATGCTATGTTATGCGACATTAACTTAATAATTATGAAGATCATGCGACTGTTTTGCTGTTAGTTATCTAAGCTAACGGTGTATGACATCGCCCCATGGTCTGAATAATCGTTAAGTATTAAATTGATGTATTTATCATATTCTGAATCTGTGATGCTTGTGATGCGTTATGAACATGTTGAATGAACACAAATTTTGCAAGCATGGCTAATTGTGGATTTGGATCAGCTGTTTAGTCCCACATTTTACTTTTCATGCACTTTTATTTTTCTTTTGAGAGAAATTGTAGTGAGGACAAATATGTAATGCCCAAGACTATCCATGGCGGCGGAAGCTACTCTTGAAGGTGAAGATTTTCAAATGAGACCCAAGAGGTCTTCCGAAGTTGTAATTTTCTATTTCATTTGTATAAAATGGACTGTAATATGGAATTTGGAACATTATTTTTATGTGGTGACTGGTCGAACCATGCAATTAGCCTATTCATTATAATTGAATCTGCATGATATAATTTACAGTTTTATATCAATTCATGTAATTGTGCTTATAAATAATTATGTATAATGGCCTATGTCACAATTATTATTTTCAAATCTTTGAATAAATATTATTGGCAATTAGACCTGAAGTTCTACAGAAAATGCCAATACCCTTCTTCCCTTATAAACGAATAAATGGATGCACAAGTCATTATTGTCCTCTTCTAGACACAAGTCTTAAAAGATGAGCACCACGCGGTTAATAGATCATATATGATCTATGGTCCAATTACAAACCATTATGCACAACAAAAGGATGACATATCACCGCTAAGTGATCTCACCTCATGGGACATGATTATTATATCTAATCCTGAGCAATAATTCTGTCATGAAAAATAAATAATAAAATCACGCCTGAAGTCGTGACTTGACAGATTAAGTGAGAAACATACAAATAAGTATCACACCATTGCATTTGCCACCTAAATCATATTTCTTCTTCCATAACTGAAAACAGAAGAAGAAGAAATATGGTGAGCTTGTATCCTCCTAAGTGAGGTTAATGCTTCCTCTCTCCAAGAAAAGTACAAATATGGAGAAACGAAAACAGGAGGAGCATAGAAATTGCAATGAACATAAACAAAAAGAGGAAGGCAAAAGTATAGCTCGACGAAAAATAGCAATGGATAATCAAGTCTAGTAAAGACTGGCAAGATCTATAGATCATTAATGCCAAAACAATTTCAAGATTTATAAAGCTAGTCTAAAGACAAAAGCTGAAATCTATCTATTGCGTACTTAGCTAGCTATTCTTCGAGCAAATAAATATTTTGAAAAAATAACTTGCTTGACTAGTTGTCAAAATATAATAGTCATGAGTATTTTAAGATTGCAATCAAATACACATACTTCTATGCACTGAAATAAATTGTATACAAAGTTTTAATTACATATCATATTTTGATATAAATGGATATGTTTTTGTTGAGCCATTAGATCGGCACTCGAGGAGATTCGTTCGACGAGCGACTAAGGCCCGCAGAGCCCATGAGATAAGCCTGATATTGACTCAGTCAGGGCCCACCTCCCAGTTGCCCGTTGCACTCCCACCAATTGAATGTGTGATTGATGGTGAGCTCATAAATAGCGGAAACGTGGGCTACGGTTAACCCTAATAAAGGGGGATCATGGCATCATAATTGGTGACTGTTATCCTCCCAACGTCACAAAAAGGACCCGAGAGGTCTATAAATACAGGAGGTTTCAATTCCCAAGGTACGAGATCTAATACTCGGACTTTATATTTTCCAACTTATATTTCTTCTACAAAAGAGCTTGCGATGCCAGATCTGAGACGAACCTCTGTCGGTCGATCTCAGCTGCTCCAAGTTCTCTCCTTCTCTTAAGTTCCCATTCTAACTTAAGAATATGAGGGAATTTGGGTCAGGACCAAGATCCGACCTCCCTGACGCTTCCTTGTGGTGCAGATCTTCGAGTCTCGATCCTACATGAGAGTCTCGCTTCTAAGCTTCTCAGCCTCGATCGATTGACATACAAACACCTCGATGGTTGATCGAGCATTGCAAATCAACCATCATCCATCAACTACCCTGGTACTTCCAACATAGGATCCCACTCATCTGACTGACGAGGCTCCGACCCAGCAGGAAAGGAACTACGTCAGTAACTCAATTGTTTTGGTCATTTTGGCCTAACAATTTGGCGCCGTCTGTGGAAAAGTTCATCAGCTCGACATCCCAAATCGATCAATAAGCTATGTCAGCTGGACCCAGCAATATCGGACCGAACCCAGGTCCGAACGAGAAACAAAAGCGAACAGTGTCATGGTGGAGGATGCCTCAGATTCTACATCCTCATCAAAATGACCCAGGAGGGGCACCAAAGTACCTAAGGTGTCCCAGGAGCAGTTCAACCAATTTGCAGAGCGGGTCGACAAGAGTCTCAGCATTTTGGCCACTCTGGTAAGCCAAAGCATGGGAGATACACCACTCACAAATGAGCTACTACCACCCCCGAAACCAACTCTGACACCGACGAGAGGCACGAACATGCTTAGAGATCCAAGGGATCCGAGAGCAGATCGACAAGAGATCACCCCGTTGGATCCTGTGGATGGCAAACAACACTAGAAGGGGGGTTGAATAGTGTTGTATAAAATAAACTTTTAGACCTTAATAAATTAACACAAATCAAAGCCTTCTAATGTTGCCTAAGAAACCAAGTAGAGTGATCTACGCTTGGTTCTTAATCAACCCAATAAATCTTCAAATCAAATCAGAGATAAAAGTCTTCGGTAGTCGAATCCCTATGAACAGTAGTCGACTCCCAGAGGGAAATTAAGCACAGCTCAGTTAGTCAAATACTTAATGAAGATATACAAAATTTGCACAGAGGTACAGATACGAAAACTGATCTTTGCAGTATATTATAAATGAATTACAAAGATAATATTCAACAAACAAATGAATTATGATAATAACAAAGTCAATGAGAATTGCATGCAGAGTTTATCAAACACAGATAAGCAAACACAGACACAAGAATTTTTATCCTGGTTCCCCACAACTTGGGTACGTTCAGTCCCTGACCAATCCGGTACAAGATTTCCACTATATTCCTTAGTAAATACAAGCACCTAACTTCACTCGTTAGGATTTCCAACAACCTAGTCTTGACCAGGATTTCCAACTGCAATACCTAGACTGTCTAGGGTTTTCAACAACAACACCCTTACAACAAAGGGTAAAACACAAAGAGAAAAACGATATCCAACTCACCACAATTGTTTGGTGGAGATTGGATTTACACCCAAATTCTATAGCCAGTAGTAATAGACAATTACGTGCATTAGTGGCTTGATAGAATACGATTCTAGATCACACAAAGATACGAATGAGGTCTTTGTGATCTAAATCAAATGTTTTTCAAAATCCTTTTAAATAAAATCAGAGAATAAGTAATATGGATTTTGAAAACAAAAAGCCAAATAAAAAATTCGATCTTCAGAAAATAATATCTCAAAGAAATTACAAGATCAAGAATTAAAAACAGATTTGGCTAAGAAAGTAAGAGAGCTGAGAATTCGAGAACATTTTGCACAAGAGAATTTTGATTTCAAGAGTTGTTGTATTTTCTCAAAGAAATAGTCCTCTATTTATAGGTGAGAATTGAGAATTGAGAATTCAAATTTTTTTGACTTTTGTCCCGAAAATCATGGGAATAATAAATTAGAGATATGTCAAAAGTCAAGTCAAAACGTCAGATTTCGACAGCTGGTAGTCGACTCCCTGGGATTGGTAGTCGACTCCCAGTATGTTTCAGGAGAAATTAATTCTCAGCTGGTAGTCGACTCCCACTCCTTGGTAGTCGACTCCCAGAGGAGTTTCTTCTGAGACACGGCTAGTCAAATATGTAGTTAGCTCCAGGGTGTAATGGAGTTTCACTATGAAAATGCAAAGCGACTAGAAAAAGCTCTCAATAACTTTTGAAAAATGATTTAAAAGATATTTAAGATGTTTAACTTTGAAATCATTTGTGTGTGTATGTTTTCTAAATGTTTGGCTTTAACATAACCCTAAGAAAGACACAACACACTCACTATAGACTAAGACACGTCATCGGAAGCTTGATCAACTGATGATGATGTAGATGTGAGCTTCTCTTGAGCTTCTGTTCCATTTGAGCTTTGAGCTTCATCATTGATCTAGCAACGTTCGTCCTTGTCTTTGAACGTAGATTGCGCTTCTCTGGAGTATGCATAAAGCTTTTCATTTGTCACACAACCTGCACACTTAGTCGTAGTGCAGTTAGTACACTAAGCTTCATTTGGTGTGCTCATCATCAAAATCACTTGGGGGTGGAATTCAATTTCCATCACTCTCCCCCTTTTTGATGATGACACCCAAATGAAAAAAATGAAGTAAGTTGACATACTAATATGACATGAAAAAGTAAACTTACTCTCCCTGCTTTGATGCAGTTCTCCCCTTGCATCGAAGCCATTAGTAAAGCAATACATTCATATAATAAAGCAATACATTCATATAATATATTCATTTTTTGCATTTCAAATCTTTCTCCCCCTTGTCATTAACAAAAAACAATTAATGACATATCATTTCAACACATGAATCATTCAAGGTATAACAAAAATTTTGTCAGAGGGGAATTCAATTACTGTTCCTGCAAAAAAAGTGTTAGCATATGATCACCCAAAGTTTTAGCAGAATAGATAAGTTCATCCATATGCATAGTAGTAAAAGAGTAGCGAGCATCACACCCGAATATAGTTATTACAGATCAGAAGTTTTGACATCATTGTTTTAAAGACCATTGTTTGTGAAATCAAGGATGACCGCCGTTCTTCTTTAATTCCTTGATCTCATCAAGGATCATGCCAAGCGTCTCTTCTGTCATTTTGTTTCTCTTTGCCACGAATTCCTTGAGATCGTTCACTTTCTTGTTGAGGTCTTCAAAACCTCTTTTTTGGGATATCTTCAGCTTTCCAATTTTCTTCAAGAGCATTTCTTGAAGTTCAATGATGTAAGCCGGTGGCTCCTCGTCTTCTCCTTCTTCTTCACTTCCTTTTTCTTCTTCTTCTCCTTCTTCTTCTTCCTCAGAATCTAAAATAATAACTTTCTTACCTCTCCTGGAGGATGACGATCCTCTTCAGCAGCAAGCTTCTCTTCGGGGATGTTCTGATCAAGGTCTCTATGAAGGTTCATTCTCCCGAGAGCATGAACATCAAATATGCGTGCCGGATCCAGAATTGTGGTTTCATTATCCAAAGGCACATTATAACTAATAAACAAGATGGTGAGGTAATGTCCATGTGCTAAAGTGGATGAGGGTCTGTCTGAAGAGCTGAAGCAAGGATGGATTCCATAATGACTTTGGCCCAATTGACATGAATATTCCCTAGCATTGCATATATACACTTGGCTTGTTTCTCAGATAGTACAGAGTGACTACCAGATTTTTAAGTTATGTTGTAAGACAATATATTTGCAAGGATTCTCCCTGGATAGCAAAGATCGCTACAAGGAAGTTTAATTTGGAAATACTTTCCCGGTAAATACATTCTCTCCAAAATACTTTCATCAGTCATCTCTATATTATCCAGTATAATGCCAGTGTACGTGATACCTAGGGCTTCGCCTAAAGATTTTACGGTTATGTCAAGTTTAGAGTCAAGTACTTTGGTAACAAATCGGCTCTTGGCAAGGTCATAATCCATATTGGCATAAAAGAGATGCACAAGTCTGGGATAGCATAGATAAATATTTTCAGCAGAAAATAGATTAGCCAAGTTTTGAAATTATAGAATGCTGTCGATGCCATAGTTTTCTACATGATCAAGTTTCACAAATCTCTCATGAAGAATAGGTTTCTTGGAAACTTTGACAAAGTGTTCATATGTAGTACTCCTAAATAGATAGGGCAAGATGGTTTCTTTCTCAGAGATGGATTCACTTGAGACTTTCCTCTTCTTAGAAATCATTCTCTTGATAGGCATCTAGATAGAGTAAAAATTATTTACAAAACTAGATATGCAAGGATATATAAGAAAAATGAAGTAGAGGAGAGATTTTACCTTGAGTAATCTTGATGAGAGGAGGTAGACGATCAAGAGAGCTCCAAGTGCCAAGGGAAGTTTTTCAAGAGAAAGAGAGAAATGGGGTAGTCGGCTACCTAGGGTTTTACCATGGGAGAGATTAAACCAAGAGGTGAAAGGAGGTGAAGAGTAGATGCCATAGGATCAAGAGATGAGTGGTTGGGATCAATTTTGGCTTATTGGTTTTAAGTTGCCTTTGGATGCAAACCCATTAACTCAATGGAATCCAATAGGAGTTAGAAGAAATCAAA
This sequence comes from Scilla litardierei, assembly GCA_030789695.1. Lineage (NCBI taxonomy): Eukaryota > Viridiplantae > Streptophyta > Magnoliopsida > Asparagales > Asparagaceae > Scilla > Scilla litardierei. The sequence goes on along the minus strand of CM061142.1, from coordinate 646,575,824 downwards.
CCCAGAAATCCGCACAGCCGCTGGTAGTCGACTCCCTCATGTAGGTAGTCGACTCCCTACTGGGCTGAGTCGGCTTCTCATCCCGAAGGGTTTTGATCCAAGACTGAGTGCGTTTCTGAACAAAAGTTGTTTTATAAATATAACACAAACATTTATAATCATATAGAAAAAATATTAAATCATTTAAACATGTTTAAGCATATATTTTTGCAAAAGAAAACTTTTGATGCTGATCCAGTTTATCAAGCTTTGGATATGGTTTCTCCTCTTCGTTTCCTTAGAGTATCTGAAAGATAGACATTTATGATACTCTTTGCTTTTGAGTCCAGAGAGTTAGTCTCTAGAAAACCAAACCCAGTATGGTTTAGTTCCTTCATGAAAAATATATTTATAGTTTTTGCTTAAATGAACTTGCTAAACAAAGTTTGTAGCGTACCTTTTCTTTCTTTGATCGGACAGGTTCTTTGGTATCCAGATGCTCAGAAAATTTTTGTTAGAGTGATGTATCCTAGTATGCTTAACCAGTTTCTTGGTATGATGTGAATCATATCCGAGTCCGGTTTTGCTAGATGAGGCATTTTGGTTATTTATTAAACTATCTAGATTCTCTTTTCCTTTGTTGAAATTTTCAATAATTTTCATCGTAGCGTCATATTTATCTTTGACAGAAACGAGAAGATTATTCAAATTTTCAACCTTTTCATTTACGGAAAGAATGTCTTTTTGCAAAGAATCATTCTTTTCTTTAAGAAGACTATTTTCCTTAATGACTTCTTCCTTTTCTTTAACATCCCTTTTAATATTTCTAAGTGTTCTTCTATGTTCTTTTATGAGCTTTTCATGCATTTTGCATAGCTCCTTATATGCTCCCCTATAGTCCGTGTCTTCATCATCCCTTGATGACGAATCATTATCACTAGATGAATTATGATGCGAACTTACCTTAGAAGATGTGGAAGCCATGAAGCACATGTGTGATGTTTCTCTTCTTTCATCATTATCGTCTGTTGAGGATTCATTGGACGAGGAATCATCGCTCTGGTCGAAGGCTGCGTAAGCTTCCTTCTTTGGTCGTCAGAATTTGTTTCTTCCATTGTTTCTCTTTTCATTGCTATCTCGGTTCTTCCCACGATCTCTGGAATCACGATTGTTTCTTTCCAACAGACAGTCTCTTTTGACGTGTCCTGGTTTATTGCAACCAAAACAAATAATACCATTAGCGGGTCTAAAAGAGCGTTTACCATACTTACTTGTGATGAACTCTATAAAGCTCTTTGAGATGAAGGCAATATGGTCTTCTTTGTCCATGTAGTCGGAATCTTCTTCTTGAGCCTTAAACGTGAGATTTTTCTTCTTTGGTTTTCTTCGATCTTCTTATCTTCTTCGAGTTTAATCTCATAAGCCATGAGATTTTCCATTAGTTCTTCAATGGTAAGATCCTTTACGTTATGAGCTTCTCTAATGGCCGTGTGTTTTTCCCTTCCATTCGGGTCGGAGAGATCTCAATATTTTCATCACCTGCTCGTATTCGGAAAGTTTCTTTCCTAATCCTGCGAGCTCATTTGTAATGTTAGTAAAACGAGTATTCACATCGGTGATACTCTCTCCTTCTTTCATTTTAAAGGATTCGAATTTAGAATGTAAAACATTTATGCGAGATTCCTTTACCTTTTCAGTTCCTTCGTGACTTACCCGAAGAGTGTGCCATATTTGATGTGATGTCTCGCATTGGGAGACTCGATTGAACTCATATCCTGTTAAAGCGCAAAATAGTGCATTCATTGCCTTTGCATTAAGATTTGCTCTCTTCTTGTCGTCGGCTGACCACTTCCCAAATTCAACTTCGGTGGGTGCAATGTACGAAACTTTAGTGACAGTCCATGCTTCGATGTCCAATGACTCCAGGTGAGTTTTCATTTGGATCTTCTAGCTGGCGTAATTCGTTCCGTTGAACAACGGTGGTCGCATGGTATTGAGTCCTTCAGAATGGAATGATGTTGACGCCATCACCTTTATAGCCTCGCTCTGATATCAAGTGTTGGATCCTGTGGATGGCAAACAACACTAGAAGGGGGGTTGAATAGTGTTGTATAAAATAAACTTTTTCGATCTTAGTAAATTAACACAAATCAAAGCCTTCTAATGTTGCCTAAGAAACCAAGTAGAGTGATCTACGCTTGGTTCTTAATCAACCCAATAAATCTTCAAATCAAATCAGAGATAAACGTCTTCTGGTAGTCGACTCCCTATGAACAGTAGTCGACTCCCAGAGGGAAATTAAGCACAACTCAGGTAGTCAAATACTTAATGAAGATATACAAAATTTGCACAGAGGTACAGATACGAAAACTGATCTTTACAGTATATTATAAATGAATTACAAAGATAATATTCAAAAAACAAATGAATTATGATAATAACAAAGTAAATGAGAATTGCTTACAGAGATAATCAAATACAGATAAGCAAATGCAGACACAAGAATTTTTATCCTGATTCCCTACAACTTGGGTACGTCCAGTCCCCGACGAATCCGGTACGAGATTTTCACTATATGCCTTAGCAAATACAAGCATCTAACTTCACTCGTTAGGATTTCCAACAACCTAGTCTTGACCAGGATTTCCAACTGCAACACCTAGACTTGTCTAGGGTTTCCAACAACAACACCCTTACAACAAAGGGTAAAACACAAGGAGAAAAACGATATCCAACTCACCACAATTGTTTGGTGGAGATTGGATTTACACACAAATTCTATAGCCAATAGTACTAGACAATTACGTGCATTAGTGGCTTGATAGAATACGATTCTAGATCACACAAAGATACGAATGAGGTCTTTGTGATCTAAATCAAATGTTTTTCAAAATCCTTTTAAATAAAATCAGAGAATAAGTAATATGGATTTTGAAAACAAAAAGCCAAATAAAAAATTCGATCTTCAGAAAATAATATCTCAAAGAAATTACAAGATCAAGAACAAAAACAGATTTGGCTAAGAAAGTAAGAGAGCTGAGAATTCGAGAACGTTTTGCACAAGAGAATTTTGATTTCAAGAGTTATTGTATTCTTCTCAAAGAAATAGTCCTCTATTTATAGGTGAGAATTGAGAATTCAAAATTCTAATTCTGTTGACTTTTGTCCCGAAAATCATGGGAATAATAAATTAGAGATATGTCAAAAGTCAAGTCAAAACGTCAGATTTCGACACCTGGTAGTCGACTCCCTGGGATTGGTAGTCGACTCCCTGGGATTGGTAGTCGACTCCCAGTGTGTTTCAGGAGAAATTAATTCTCAACTGGTAGTCGACTTCCACTCCTTGGTAGTCGACTCCCAGAGGAGTTTCTTCTGAGACACGACTAGTCAAATATGTAATTAGCTCCAGGGTGTAATGGAGTTTCACTACAAAAATGCAAAGCGACTAGAAAAAGCTCTCAATAACTTTTGAAAAATGATTTAAAAGATATTTAAGATGTTTAACTTTGAAATCATTTGTGTGTGTGTGTGTGTGTGTGTGTGTGTGTGTGTGTGTGTTGTTGTTTATACGTTTGGCTTTAACATAACCCTAAGAAAGACACAACACACTCACTATAGACTAGGACACGTCTTCGGAAGCTTGATCAACTGATGATGATGTAGATGTGAGCTTCTCTTGAGCTTCTGTTCCATTTGAGCTTTGAGCTTCATCATTGATCTAGCAACGTTCGTCCTTGTGTTTGAGCGTAGATTACGCTTCTCTGGAGTATGCATAAAGCTTTTCATTTGTCGCATAACCTGCACACTTAGTCGTAGTGTAGTTAGTACACTAAGCTTCATTTGATGTGCTCATCATCAAAATCACTTGGGGGTGGAATTCAATTTCCATCACTCCCCACACAATACAACTCCTACATCTCATCAATATGGCAAAGGGGGGAATGACAATCGTACATTCGGTTTCCAGGGAGGACCTAGTCCCTCCAACTATAAGGAAGCGACTCGCAACATCCTGGATCAGGTAATATATGGGGTCTCTGCATGTTACCACCCTCTCAATTTTGCCGGTGGATATGGGAGGAGAGAGGAAATCCCAAAATGATCCTCCGGGGCTACATCGTGCAAGAAGGGATGGTCGATTCATACTTGTCTAGTTCGCACTTTGGCAGACCCCATTGAAGGAGAACATCATGTCTGCTCCTTTTCTTTCGAAGTTCAAACTCCATGCCTTGCCAGCGTAAGATTGCAGAGGTGACCCATGGTCGCACATCCGCAAGTACTTAAATGTGATGTTGCTTCATGGGGCCGATGAACCATACCTTTACCGAGCTTTCCACACTATCTTATTCAAGAGGACGGAGGGCTGGTACGACGGATTACCCGACGGTTGTATCGGGTCCTTCGATGAAATGACCGATTTATTTTACAGGCAATTTGTCGCAGGTCGACGTCCCAAGAGAATGTCCTCCCATCTCTTTACGTTTAAACAGAAGGATAAGAAACCAATCCGAACCTTTGTCCAGTGATTCAACGACTAAAGGCTCGAAGTGGAGGACACACCGGATGTAACTGTCATCGCGGCCTTCACTCAAGCGGTGTGGGACAAACACTTACAAATGGCACTCCACCAGTTCCCACCTAATAGCCTCACAAAGATGTTCAATATAATAGATCGGTTCATCATCTCTGAAGAAGCGGATGAACCAACTGAAGTTACTGGGAAAGGCACCCTTGCCTACCATGGAAACACCAGGCGGGAAAAGCCAACCTCGGGAACCCCTCGTCAGGAATCTCAGGACAAGAGAACGAGAGAGAGGATCCCTCGGAGCAAGGAGCGACCAACTTATGCAAGACCAAACGTGCTCAAGACGGAGGTCCTAAACTATGCCCAATGGGAAGAACTGGTCCAAGAATCCGCAAAGAAAGGAAAATATGAGAAAAAGGGACGAATTCAAATTCTGCAATACACAATGACTATGGTCATGATACCAACGACTGCTGGATGCTCAAGAAAGAGATCGACGCACTTGTTAAACACGGGTCCCAAGAACACGATCAGTAATCAACCCAGCAAGGAGGGGCCCTCGAAGTAGAAGGGCAAGATGACGGGGTCATCAATCACTAAGGTGGTCGACTAATGAGCTTCTAAACTCATGGTCAAATAAAAAGCGTGGAACAAAAGCAACCCCCGACGAGATTCGAAAATGCATGTACGCTTTTTCTTTCTTCAATAAAACATGTTTTTCATCAATTACAATTCTTCTTTCTTTTTCGAAACAACTTTCTTCGATAAAGCATTTGTGAATTCTATGAGGATTACCATATCAGACTCTTCACTAAAAGGATCCAATCCTTGGAAAAACCTAGATGTGATGAATTTATGTTGATTAAACCCTATCGTATTGTCACGGTCTGTTTTCGATCGTACGCTTTTCGTGAACGTAGTCTTGTTCGTGCACGTATTTATTTTAGACCTTGTTTGTATCCGAACCTTATAGTGTGATAAGCCGTTGTGACCCTCTCGAAGAGTACTAAATTGTGGAATTATTTTGGAACGTCATTTCACGGGTCGTTCTCCCACGATTTGACTTTGTTTGATAAGACGTCGCGATTTTCACTTTTGACGTGATGCCTTAGAATTTTTAGTTACGTTTCTCGTCGTCGAAATTTTGATCCATCTTCTTAGTTTTGCTTCTCTCGTCGTCACGGTCGCCCCAGTATTTATCTCATAATTTTAGAGCCTCGTTTGACCCACTTTCACTTTTTCCCCAGTTTAAATATTGGTTTAACTCTAAGTATCGCATGGTTTTATCCCCTAATAATTAATTATTAATAATATTTCATCTAAATGTTGACTTAGCCCACTCTTGGCCGCACACATACCCAGGGAGAGAGAGTGTGTGAGGGATCTTGGGTTTTAATATTAGATAATACCAAAATTTTAAAACAAACAAACTCCTTTAATTTCAAAACTATTGACCTAGCTAACCTATAGCCCTACTCACGTGATGTAGCAGTCCATACCCTATAAAAAATAACCCTAGGTTACTTTTATTTCACAGCTAACACAAAGCACAGCCGCCCTCCTTTCTTTTTCACGCAAACACAAAGCCCCAGCGGCGCACACTTCTCCCAGCCTCGACTTCGACCCACGCACGGTGGCCCCTCTCGTCGTCGGACTTCCTCTGGCCTCTCCCCGACGCCTGACGGCCCTACTCTGCCGTTCCCGCCGTTCCTTCGCCGTAGCAAGCCGCTGCAGCCCGTCGCAGTACGCAGCAGCAGCTGCAGCCGCCGCAGCCGCCACCCGGGACCCCCGACCACCGCAGTCGACTCCTCCCCATAAAGAACCGCCTGTAGCAGCCTCCCTCTCGCCGTTGACAGCCCTTGGCCGCTATCTTCGCGTGAACAGCAGCTTCCTCGCGCGGAAACGACGTTCAGCGACCCCTTCATGCCGCATCGACGTTCCAGCAGCCCTCTACCTTGCCTAGAGGTGTTCATCGACATCACGATCAGCCCCTACGACGCTCAACGTCGTAGTCTTCGTGTACGTCGACCCTTCGTCTCCGTTCGTTGTTACGGCTTCCCGTGAGCCGTAGAACGTCAACCGTTCACTTTGCTCACTGATTTGGACTCTTCTCGCTGATCTTGTCGCAGTCCAAGGATTGGCGATCATGGAATCATATTTTGGAATCTGGATTAGGATCGCTTTCTATATTCCAACCCCTGACGTCGCTACCCGACGTCAGTGTAGCTCTCGCAGCGTGTAAGGGTACTTTTCTGATCTCTTAGGACCCCCAACCAATGCATGCTAATCAAGATTAAAATCAGTATTTTAATAGCTTAGGAAATCACTAATGAAGATAATTTAATCTGGGACTGTAGGTTGGTGAATCCGAGCACTTAGGTAGATTGGACTGATTGAACGGTGTTTGCAGAACAGCTGATTGCAGGCAAGTGAAACTTGCCAACTTGTTTTTTAGGCCATGTTTTAGGCTATCCCTCGTTTTTAGCGTAAAAGAGACTAGGCGACGAAATGATAGTCGCCTAGACGTAATTTCAAGGTCTAGCTTGACAACGAAGCTAGATCTGACACCCTGCCATGCCATTCATACATTTTTGCCGGTCACGTTTAATTTCCATATCAGTATGCATTTTATTTGTACTCTACCATGCCTCTCATGTTTAATTTTCCATATCTGTACGCACTTTATTTGTACTCTTGCCATGCCATGCATCATAACATGGCATTCCATGTTTGAATGTTTGTTTTCGTAGCACACGCTACTTGTACTTCCTTGTTGAGGCTAGGCACCTGCGTTGTAGGCACAACCCTATGCCAAATACACTTTCTGGCTCGTGAACCAGAAGCGAGCTACATGTGTTGGTCAAAAGCCAATGCCCGATTACACGTGGAGGGTTAGGGTTAAGCGATCACTTGAGCTTAGGAGTTGGCTTGTACAGCCGCTCCAGCCAAAAGGCGTAAACTCTGTGCACGACGTGCTTACTTGTCTTGTAAATCCATGTGAATGTTTTAGTAGCTTTGCTACCCTTGCCATGTCATACCTGTTGTACTTTCTTACTTGTTGCATCCATACCATAAACTGCCATGTAATCGCATATTTTAGAACTGCTAGGTTGTTTCTCTTTCTTTTAGTTTCCTTGCACAAGTCTCTTGTAGACTTGCTGACATGCACCCTTGTCTCTTTTGGGTGTCGCATGTTAGTTGCTGAGCCAGAGCCCGTTGCTAAGGACGAGGAGTTTGTTGGCGTGGAGCCTGGCGTGGAGTTTGAGGACACCGACGACCAGTCGTAGAGACTTCTTCTGGGTTGCTTTCTGCTTAGTTCTTGTTAGGTTGTCGGTGCATAGCGCCTTTCCTTTTCTGTATGTTTATTTCTGTTGGCCATGCTTGGGCCCCTTTTAGACTCTTTTAATCCTGGTGGCTTTTCTGTGATGTTGGCCTTTATTTGTGGACATTCTGAGATTGGAATAAGATATTATTATCTCTATTTTATTATTATTTTTGTTCTGCTTCGTAATTACAAGGACTTCTACTTGGTTATACCAGACGCTTTACAGACTGTAGCCTCACAGCTTCAAGTCTGAGCGGACTTTTCACGCCTCGTCTTTCGTTTATGGGAAGCGGGTCGTGACAAGTTTTATTGGTGGCCCATGCAGGTCCCCTCTTGCAACTGCGAATTATCGGAACAACGATAATAAAATTAAAATGTCCATTGAATAAATTAAAACATCCAAGTCATAAGCCTTGAGTCTAATTTTTGTCGTTTTCTATGTCACTAGATGGCTGGGAGACGACATACCCGAGCTGGTGGTGGACCAGCTCGTGATGAGGAGCCGGATAGAGAGCCCACCAATGCTGAAGTCATGAGGATGATGCAGGGACAGCAGGGCATGCTCCAGAATGCCCCTCGCTTCGAGCCGGGAGCGATGCAGTTTCAGGAGCTGGGCCCGACCTATTTTATTGGATCTGAAGGGCCGTTGGCTGCAGAGAAGTGGATCCGGAATACAGAGGACAATCTGAGGATGTCGAAGAACAACCCAGCTGGATGGGTTGATTTGGTGAAGAAGCAGCTCAAGGATAATACCCGCAGCTGGTGGGATGCAGAGGAGGAGCTGTTAGTGAAACCTATTCCTTGGGATACTTTCAAGGCTAGGTTCGATGAGGAGTATTTCCCGAAGGCTGCCAGGAGGGAGATGTTGCAGTGATTCATTGATCTGAAGCAGGGAAATCTATCGGTGGACCAGTATCATCAGGAGTTCACCAAGCTGAGTCGCTTTGCACCGAAGATGGTGCAGGATGCCGAGGATAGAGCTCAGAGGTTTCTGCATGGTCTTTCCTTAGATTTGCAGAGCCTGATGTCTTCGTCAGATTTGGAGTCTTATCAGAAGTTGCTGGTAGCTGCTAGGAGGCAGGAGCTGATTGCGAGCCAGAAGAGAGGACAGACTTCTGGAGCTGGGAAGAGTGCCTATGGAGCAGGTCAGAGCAGTGGTTAGGCCGTGGTTCAAGCCTAACCAGTTGGTGCAGTTCAAGAGGCCAGGTGGGCCTACTCTAAAGACTTGCCATTTTTACGGCAAGAATGGGCATGTCAAGGAGCAGTGCAGGAAGATGCTGGGACAGTGCTTGGTTTGTGGTGATCCTGCTCATGTCATGAAGGATTGTCCGAAGTCCAGGCAGCCCTGGAGAGGACCAGTTGCAGCTCAGTCGTTGCAGCAGAGAGCACCTGTACCTGCTGGACGTGGAGCAGCCCTTGTTTCGCAGAAGCAGGCATTTTAGCAGGCTTTTCAGCCGAGGAGGCAGGCTTTCCTGATGACTGCAGTTGAGGCTGAGGCTGAGGATGAGGTTATTGCAGGTAACCCTCAGTCTAGTTTGTTTTTCTTTCCTTAGTTAATCTTGTTTGTTAGAATATGTTTGTTGCTAGAATATATTATGTTTGCTAGAATAGGACTTGATTGTTAAATTGTTTGTTAGGTGTGATTTTGGTTTGCACTTTCCCTGAACTAGTCCTCTTCGACTCTGGTGCATCGATGTGCATTATATCCCGGAGTTTCGTGGACAAGCATTCCTTGTCGACTTTCCCTCTTCCCAAGAGTTGGGATATCGTTACAGGGAATGGCATGGTCTCGGTGCATCGTGGTTGCAAGTCTTGTCCTTTGGTGGTCTGTGGACATGAGCTTTACGCCGACTTTATTGTCCACGACATCACCAACTATGATGCCGTTCTTGGAATGGACTGGATTGGGAGTTTCTACGCCATGATCGATTGCCGGTGGAAGAAGGTGGTGTTTGATATTCCAGGTCATCCGGTGTTTGAGTTCAGTCGAGGTAGCAGTTTGCTTGGTCCTGTCAGGTTTCGGGCCAAGCCGTTGGAGATCGTTGCCATGCAGATGGAGCAGAGTAGACCAGCTGTGGTGCGAGAGTTCGACGACGTCTTCCCTGAGGAGATGTCAGGACTGCCGCCCGATCGAGCTCTTGAATTTTCGATCGATCATATTCTGAGAGCGCAGCCCATTTCAAAGGCACTGTATCGTATGGCTCCAGCAGAGTTGGAGGAATTACGTAGGCAGCTGGATGAGCTTTTGCAGAAGGGGTATATTAATCTTAGTGTGTCTCCATGGGGAGCACTGGTGTTGCTAGTGAAGAAGGATGGTTCGCGTCGTATGTGCGTGGACTACAGGGAGCTGAATGCCGTCACCGTCAAGAATCGATATCCATTGCCTCGTATAGATGACATCTTTAATCAGCTGGGAGGATCGAGGGTGTTCTCTAAGTTGGACCTGAGGAGTGGCTATCACCAGCTGAAGTGAGGAAGGAAGATATCCAGAAGACATCGTTCAAGACGAAGTATGGTGACTACGAGTTCGTGGTTATGCCTTTCGGTGTAACCAATGCGCCCGCAGTTTTTATGAACCTGATGAATCTGATCTTCTACGACTTTCTAGATAAGTTTGTCGTTATCTTTATTGACGACATCTTAATCTATTCAAAGTCGGAGGAAGAGCATGCATCGCACTTGAGGACAATATTGGAAATTTTGAGGAAGCATTGTTTGTATGCTAAGTATTTCAAGTGCGAGTTCTGGCTTGATAGGGTTGCATATGGTGTCAGGAGATGGAATATCGGTGGATCCAGAGAAGATTAAGGCTATCAGAGAGTGTCCGGTTCCGCAGTCAGCGTCTGAGATCCGGAGTTTCCTTGGGCTTGCAGGTTATTATCGGCGTTTCATTAAGGACTTTTCTTGGATTGCTGAGTCGATGACTCGGTTGACGAGGAAGGATGTGCCGTTTGTCTGGTCAGATGATTGTGAGGAGGCCTTTGCTATTCTAAAGGCAAGATTGACAACTGGCCCTGTCCTAGCTGTGCCTGATCGGAGTGGAGGATTTGAGATCTTTTGCGATGCTTCTGGCAAAGGTCTTGGTTGTGTTTTGCATCAACATAGGCACATGGTTGCGTATGCTTCTCGTCAGCTTAAGGCTTATGAGAAGAATTACCCGACGCACGATTTGGAGTTGGCTGCAGTCGTATTTGCGCTCAAGATTTGGAGGCACTTCTTACTGAGTGAGAAGGTGAAGATCTTCACCGACCACAAAAGCTTGAAGTATATCTTCACGTAGAAGGAGCTCAACATGCGACATCGTCGATAGTTGGAGCTCATGGCAGATTACGAGATCGACTTGCAGTACCATCCTGGCAAGGTGAATGTGGTTCCGGATGCGCTGAGCAGACTTCCAGCGGTGATGATGTTGACTTCGCAGTGGAGGTTGCAGCAGGATTTTTGCGAGTCTGGTATTGAGATCGTGCTTCCTGGAGAGGCTTTGTCGTTGATGTATATGTAGATACAGTCGACGATCGTGGATCGGATCAAGGCTGGTCAGGCTGGAGATCCGAAGCTGAGGAGGATCCGTGAGCAGGTAGAAGCCGATCTGCGGACTGATTTTCGGATTCATGAGGATGGCTCGCTGAGGTATGGAGCCAGAGTTTGTGTGCCAGCTGGAGATATCAGAGAGGAGTTGCTTGTTGAGGCACATAGCTCGACGTATTCTGTGCATCCTGGAGGTACCAAGATGTACAAGGATCTTTGCCTGAACTATTGGTGGCATGGTATGAAGAGGAGTGTGGCACGGAGTGTCGCCAAGTATTTGGTATGTCAGCAAGTTAAGGCGAAACATCAGCGTACGACAGGGTTGCTACAGCCGCTTCCGATTCCGGAGTGGAAGTGGCAACACATCACTATGGATTTCGTGACTGGACTACATCGGAGTCCGAAGCAGAATGATGCAATTTGGTTGATCGTAGACCGATTGACCAAATCTGCACACTTTATTCCTTTCCGAGTAGGACAGTCCACTGAGACGCTAGCGAGGAGATATATGGAGGTAAAATTCTTTTACTCTCCGTTTTTATTTCCTTTTTCTAGTTTAGATAGTGATGTAACATGAATCGTGCAGGAGATTGTGCGACTTCACAGAGTCCCCGTGAGTATCATGTCGGACAGAGACACGAGATTCACATCTTAGTTTTGGCAGAGTCTGCAGAAGAGCCTGGGTACGAGTCTGAGTTTCAGTACTGCGTACCACCCGCAGACGGACGGCCAGTCCGAGAGGACGATTCAGATTTTGGAGGACATGCTAAGGGCATGCATGTTGGACTTCAAAGGATCTTGGGAGGATCATCTCCATCATGTAGAGTTCGCCTACAATAACAGCTACCAGGCGAGTATTGGCATGTCACCATTCGCCGCGCTATATGGGAAGAAATGTCGATCGCCACTGAGCTGGGATGACATTGGAGACATGGAGTTGTTATGACTTGAGATGATCGTGGAGGCTGTGGATGTTGTGAGGAACATCTGAGAGAAGCTGAGGATCACGCGGGACCGTTTCAAGCATTGGGCAGATGCTAAACGGAGGCCTTTGGAGTGTCAGCCTGGAGATCATGTCTTTCTGAAGATCTCTCTGAATCGGGGAGTTATCCGATTTGGAAAGAGAGGCAAGCTGAGTCCGAGGTACATTGGGCCTTTTGACGTCCTGGAGAGAGTTGGAGCGGTGGCTTATTGCTTGGCGTTGCCACCGTCGCTGGAGGGAGTTCACGACGTATTTCACGTATCTCAGTTACGTCGATACGTCGGTGATCCGTCTCATGCTGTGGATTTCTCGGAGATCACGGTTCGCCCGGATCTTACCTATGATCAGCAACCAGTTGAGATTCTGGATCGACGGCAGAAGCAGCTGAGGAATAAGACCGTCGACTTGGTTAGAGTGCAGTGGCGTCATGGTTCCCCTGGGGAGTCCACCTGGGAGCGTGAGGATGATATGAGAGAGCTCTTCCCGCACTTGTTTCCGAGCGGTAGTTGATGTTGATTCCGAGGGTGGAATCATTCATAAGGTGGGTAGGATGTCACAGTCTGTTTTCGATCGTACGCTTTTCGTGCACGTAGTCTTGTTCGTGCACGTAGTCTTGTTTTAGACCATGTTTGTATCCAAACCCTATAGTGTGATATGCCGTTGTGACCCTCTCTAAGAGTATTAAATTGTGGAATTATTTTGAAACGTCATTTCACGGGTCGTTCTCCCACGATTTGACTTTGTTTGATGAGACGTCGCGATTTTCACTTTTGACGTGAGGCCTTTTTATTTTTAGTTTCGTTTCTCGTCGTTGAAATTGTAATCTGTCTTCTTAGTTTTGCTTCGCTCATCGTCACGGTCGCCCCAGTATTTATCTCATAATTTTAAAGCCTCGTTTGACCCACTTTCACTTTTTCCCTAGTTTAAATATTTGTTTAACTCTAAGTATCACATGGTTTTATCCCCTAATAATTAATTATTGATAATATTTCATCCAAATGTTGACTTAGCCCACTCTTGGCCGCACACATACCCAGGGAGAGTGTGTGTGAGGGATCTTGGGTTTTAATATTAGATAATATCAAAATTTTAAAACAAACAAACTCCTTTAATTTCAAAACTATTGACCTAGCTAACCTATAGCCATACTCACGTGATGTAGCAGCCCATACCCTATAAAAAATAACCTTAGGTTACTTTTATTTCACAGCTAACACAAAGCACGGCCGCCCTCCTTTCTTTTTCACGCAAACACAAAGCCCCAGCGACGCACGCTTCTCCCAGCCTCGACTTTGACCCACGCACGGCGGCCCCTCTCATCGCCGGACTTCCTCCGGCCTCTCCCCAACGCCCGGCGGCCCTACTCCGCCGTTCCCACCGTTCCTTCACCGCAGCAAGCCGCAGCAGCCCGCAGCTGCAGCTACAACAGCCCGTAGCTACAGCTGCAGCCGCCGCAGCCACCACTACCGCCGCTCGCAGTCGCCGCTCGTGACCCTCGACCACCGCAGTTGACTCCTCCCCGTCGAGAACCGCCTGTAGCAGCCTCCCTCTCACCGTTGACAGCCCTTGGCGGCTGTCTTCACGCGAACGGTAGCTTCCTCACGCGACAACGACGTTCAACGACCCCTTCGTGCCACAGCGACGTTCCGACAGCCCTCTACCTCACATAGAGGTGTTCCTCGACATCACGATCAGCCCCTATGACGCTCAACATCGTAGTCTTCGTGTACGTCGACCCTTTCATCTCCGTTCGTTGTTACGGCTTCCCGTGAGCCGTAGAACGTCAACCGTTCACTTTGCTCGTTGATTTGGACTCTTCTCGCTGATCTTGTCGCTGTCCAAGGATTGTCGATAGTGGAATCATATTTTGGAATCTGGATTAGGAGCGCTTTCTATATTCCAACCACTGACATCGCTACCGGACGTCAGTGTAGCTCTCGCGGCGTGTAAGGGTACTTTTCTGATCTCTTAGGACCCCCAACCAATGCATGCTAATCAAGATTAATATCAGTATTTTAATAGCTTAGGAAATCACTAATGAAGATAATCTAATCTGGGACTGTAGGTTGGTGAATCCGAGCACTTAGGTAGATTGGACTGATTGAACGGTGTTTGCAGAACAGCTGATTGCAAGCAAGTGAAACTTGCCAACTTGTGTTTTAGGCCATGTTTTAGGCTATCCCTCGTTTTTAGCGTAAAAGAGACTAGGCGACGAAATGATATTCGCCTAGACGCAATTTCAAGATCTAGCTTGACAACGAAGCTAAATCTGACACCCTGCCATACCATTCATACATTTTTGCCGGTCACGTTTAATTTCCATATCTGTATGCATTTTATTTGTACTCTGCCATGCCTCTCACGTTTAATTTTCCATATCTGTATGCACTTTATTTGTACTCTTGCCATGCCATGCATCATAACATGTCATTCCGTATCTGAATGTTTGTTTTCGTAGCACACACTACTTGTACTTCCTTGTTGAGGCTAGGCACCTGCGTTGTAGGCACAACCTTATGCCAAATACACTTCCTGGCTCGTGAACCAGAAGCATGCTACATGTGTTGGTCAAAAGCCAATGCCCGATTACACGTGGAGGGGTAGGGTTAAGCGATCACTTGAGATTAGGAGTTGGCCCGTACAGTCGCTCCAGCCAAAAGGCGTAAACTCTGTGCACGACGTGCTTACTTGTCTTGTAAATCCATGTGAATGTTTTAGTAGCTTTGCTAGCCTTGCCATGTCATACTTGTTGTACTTTCTCACTTGTTGCATCCATACCATAAACTGCCATGTAATCGCATATTTTAGAACTGCTAGGTTGTTTCTCTTTCTTTTAGTTTCCTTGCACAAGTCTCTTGTAGACTTGCTGACGTGTGCCCTCGTCTCTTTTGGGTTGTTGCATGTTAGTTGCTGAGCCAGAGCCCGTTGCTGAGGACGAGGAGTTTGTTGACATGGAGCCTGGGTCCACAGTTGACGTGGAGTTCGAGGACACCGGCGACCAGTCAGAGAGACTTCTTCTGGATTGCTTTCTGCTTAGTTCTTGTTAGGTTGTTGGTGCGTAGCACCTTTCCTTTTCTGTACGTTTATTTCTGTTGGCCTTGCTTGGGCCCATTTTTAGATTCTTTTAAGCATGGTGGCTTTTCTGTGATGTTGGACTTTATTTGTGGACATTCTGAGATTGGAATAATGATATTATTATCTATCTTTTATTATTATTTTTTTTCTGCTTCGCAATTGCAAGGACCTCTACTTGGTTATACTAGACGCTTTACAGACTGTAGCCTCACAGCTTCAAGTCTGAGCGGACTTTTCACGCCTCGCCTTCCGTTTATGGGAAGCGGGTCGTGACATGTATCGTCAGCCGTAAGTCGATGGGACCACCCCTTCGCCACTGAACGACCTTATCGTCTCGTCAGCCATAAGTCGAAGGGGCCGCCCCTTTGCCACTGAACGACCCTATCGTGTCGTTAGCCGTAAGTTGAAGGGACTGCCACTTTGCTACTGAACAATCCTCTCGTGTCATCAGCTGTAAGTCGAAGGGGCCACCCCTTTGCCACTGAACGACCCTACCGTGTCGTCAGCCGTAAGTCGAAGGGGCCGCCCCTTCGCCACTGAACGGCCTTACAGTGTCGTCAACCGTAAGTTGAAGGGGCCACCCCTTCGCCACTGAACGACCCTACCGTGTCGTCAGCCGTGAGTCGAAGGGGCCACCCTTTCACCACTGAATGACCCTACTGTGTCGTCAACCGTAAGTCGAAGGGGCCACCCATTTGCCACTGAATGACCTTACTGTGTCGTCAGCCGTAAGTCGAAGGGGCCACCCCTTCGCCACTGAACAACCCTATCGTGTCGTTAGCCGTAAGTCGAAGGGGCCACCCCTTCGTCACTGAACGACCCTATCGTGTCGTTAGTCGTAAGTCGAAGGGGCCACCCCTTTGCCACTGAACGACCATATCGTGTCGTCAGCCATAAGTCAAATGGCCCACCCCTTCGCCACTAAACGACCCTCTCGTGTCATTAGCCATAAGTCGAGGAGATCACCCCCTCGTCACTGAACGAAGTGGTCTATTTTTGACATGGTTCAACAACTTAACCCTGACCATCTTCAGCAAGGGTCTAACCCATCAAAAGGGTCCATCGGGCATTGCAACCACATGGTATGAGCGACGACAAACAAAGAGATACAAGTCCAATTTTTCTGGCATTTATATTACAAAGTTTTCCTCGTATATATCTCAATTACCCCCTACATTTGAAAATTATGTCGGGAGTAAGAAGAGCGTCAAGATTCTGTAATGGGTCGCTAGGCCTTTGGTCTTCATCAAGCGCATCAACATGCTCTTGATCTCCCGGAGCACCAACGCCCGCATCGTCACCCATAGTAATGACGACTTCACTGGTAGGTGCGGCCTCCACGTGCCCTGGCTTAGTTCATTGTCATCGATATCCGGGAACAGTACAGGGATCTGGTCGATCTCAGCAGCTATACCAAGGAATCGGTCCTTCACTTTCGATTGACATCATTCATAGACTTACGTGTACATCTCATCGAAATCAGGTAATGAATCCTTGAATTCTTGGACCACCCTCTCCGCTATGGCCTCTGCACCAACTACCCGAGAGCTATCGACAAGTCGGAAGAGGAGCTCATTCTCCCAGACTTCCCACTTGGCTTTCTCCTCCAGCAGAGCTTTTTCTGCTCACTCCCTCGAGGCGGCTTGATCAGCTTCCCTCTTATGAGACTCGCGTAACTCATGCTCGAGCTGTTGAACGTGGTTTAGTCTCAGTTTGCACAGAAGCTCCACTCTATCCAGCTTAGCTTGAGATTTCTCCACGGCCATCTTAACGGCACCCAAGGTGACTTCATGATTAGCCACCACCGACGCGTGTGGACGTAGTGCAGCAGTGTCCATAAGAGCCTGCAAACAAGGCACGACAGTCAACATCCATGCTTGCATCACCTATAATGGAGGCTGGCACGGTAGTTACCTGGACATTCGCATGGATGGCCATTGACGCAAGCCTCTCATAGTCGACCCTCTCACAACGGACCTATCCTGCGGAAGGGTCATGTTGTCGGCAATCTGAGAGGCTGTCCAGTACTCCAGAAGAGTAGAATCGTCTCTCTTCATTAGAAACTCCATTTGAATGAGTTCCTCCATGGGATAATCAATTGGAGCCTGAGGTGATTGACTATCCAGCAAAATTGATCTGAATTCATCAGGAATGTTCTCAGACAGAGACACTGGAGGGAACAAGCCCCCAAAGGCCAGGAGTCCTCATGCAGAAGGAGCTCCGGAGGGGCCCGGGTCTCGCCTGAATTTCATTATAGAAGAGTTCCCTGCTCCTACTCGGGAATGTGGGTCTCGCCAAGCAAATGACTCATGTCCAAAGGCCTATGCCGCTCCACGGCTTCGGTCGACCCAGATGGCTCCAAGTCACTAAGGTGAAGTCACCGCCTTTGATTATTTTCCTCAATAGCAACCACCTCAAATTCAAAGGGGGCTTCTCCTTTTTCTTCCACTGGAGACGAGCCAGTTGAGTAGCTCCATCAGCGACAATGGGTAGTTCCTCGAAAGACCGAGCCGTTCCTTCTTCTGCAGAAGGCACTCGAGGAGATAACATGCTCTCCTCGGCTTCTCTGATAGAAGCCTCGGCCCCTTTCCTCAGTGCATGATCCACTGATACTCCAGACCAACCATGCCTACAGAAGAAAACATGTTAAGGCAGAGAACGAAGATCAAACACTTAATGGGCACGATTGAATCGACCTTTCGTCCATACGGTCCGGCGCAGCACCAAGTCAGACCACAACCACTTCATCTTCCTTACATGCTCTGGCAGGCTCAACAATGCACCAACGGCCTCCTTCTCTGCTCCAAACAAAGGCTTGTCCTCGGTAAGACATAAGTCAGGGACACCTCATTCGGTGTAGAAGCTTGCCTCGCCTTGAAAAACCAAAAACACGAACTCCTCTTTCCAGTTGAAATTCGAGGAAGGGAGATCATCAACTAGCTTCCTGCCTCGGTAGGCCATTACCATGTACCAGCCCGGATTCTTGAGAGGAGGAATCGAGAAGAAGTAATTGAACAATCCTAACGATGGTTCAACTTTCTTCATTACGAACAGAGGAATGAAGCCAACCAATGCACCTATGGCGTTTGGCATCAACTGGCAAAGAGAAAGCTTCAAGGTGCTCAAAAAGTAGCACATGAAAGGATGCATGGGGAATCGAAGCCCTCGTTGGAAGGCTTTGGCGTAAACCCCAACTTCCCTGTCGCCGGGACGATTAATCCTTTCGTCTCTCCCCAGCAACCAGATCTGATAGTCAAGCCAGACATATTTTCTCTGAAGTTCGGGGATCTGATCGGCTCCAACTTTGGATCTCAGATTGGCGATCACACCAGGCTCTATAGCTCCCAATTTGTCCTTCTGCATGACGGTGACCAAACTCCTTCCAGACACATGGACGGATGATGAAGCCATTTTTTAAAAGGAGGAGATCTGAATCAAGAGCGATGAAGACGATAGCTTCAAATTTCCAATCTGGAACCGTCTTATATCGACTAGACGATCGTGGCGTGATGAGACACGTGTCCAAGATCCAGGATTCTTAGCATCTAGGATTTCGAACCGGTGAATCATCCAAATCAGCAAAGCGGGCATTTTAGCGCCTAGAACTTGAGTATTAATTCATCGACTATCGTGCCCATTAATGCGATGTAACGTCGCTTGACCCTAACAAACAAACTCTCTGAGGTCGAACGACTAGGCCCATTGTTGTGCCATCGGGTTGGCACTCGAGGAGATTCGTTCGACGAGCCACTAAGGCCTGCAGAGTCCATGAGATAAGCTTGATATTGACTCAGTCAAGGCCCACCTCCCAGTTGCCCGTTGCACTCCCACCAATTGAACGTGAGATTGATGGTGAGCCCATAAATAGCGGGAACGTGGGCTACGGTTACCCCTATTAAAGGGGGATCATGGCACCATAATTGGTGACTGTTATCCTCCCATCGTCACAAAAAGGACCCGAGAGGTCTATAAATACATGAGGTTCTAACTCCCAAGGTACGAGATCTAATACTCGGATTTTATATTCTCCAACTTATAATTCTTCTACAAAAGAGCTTGCAACGCCAGATCTGAGACGAACCTCCGTAGGTCTATCTCAGCTGCTCCATGCTCTCTCCCTCTCTTAAGTTCCCATTCTAACTTAAGCATCTGAGGGGATTTGGGTCGGGACCTAGATTCGACCCCCCTGACGCTTCCTTGTGGTGTAGATCTTCGGGTCTCGATCCTACATGAGGGTCACTCCTGAGCTTCTCAGCCTCGATCGACAGACATACAAACTGCTCGAGGGTCGATCAAGCATTGGAAATCAACCATCATCCATCAACTACCCTGGTCTTCCAATCTAGGGTCCCACTCATCTGACTGATGAGGCTCTGACTCAGCAGGAAAGGAACCACATCAGCAACTCAATTGTTTTGGTCATTTTTGGCCTTAACAGTTTTACATTGACGTATATGTTGCAACGATTATACTTGCTACAGGTTTGACTTATTGAACTTGTCAACCAAATTGTGGATAAACCATCCACATGATCACTCATGACACATGCTATCAAAAGCATCTCACTCTAACGATAGTCCTGAAGTACTATCTTGAGACGTCTTGCAAGTATGTAAACTCTTGAACAAAATGTGAGGAAGCACAGTACTCTCAGAAAATATGGAAAAAGAAAAGTTTCAAGGATATCGTCGATACGAAATCCATAGTGAAACTAATGAAATAAATAAATACCGAATATTTGTATATAATGACTCAAGGTAAATAATGGCCTAAAGACCATACTTGAGCGTTTGAATGAACCTTAAAAAGGTCCATACGAAAGTCGAAGAATGAAGCAAAATTAAACGGAGCACACAAATGTGCCCGATCTCGTAAAACTTTATACTTTGCTACAAGTGGTTTAGACACACTGGGTTGGTAATGGTGCACTCCATCTTATCTTAAATCCATAAAATAATCTGTAGAAGACGAAGATTCTTCAGAAGGGTGAATCTCCATTCTATAGAGTGAAAACCAATCTCCATTAAAAATAAAATAATAAGATTTTTTCATTGAGAGTACTTAAGAGATATTTATCCACTCACCGTGCATGGCCGATAAAGTACCTTATCGTAGTTATCATCCTATAAATGGTCATTTGTAGGCATATTATCCAACCGCGTTCTAGCTTTTCTAGGACAAATTATCAAAATTGCAGGTAAGATGGATAAAATGGGATATAAAAATAATTTGCAACTGGAATAAAAGTTGAATAGCCTGAAGAATGTGTTCACGCCCAGAATGGGTTAAAAGGTCGATTGTTAAAAATGACTCTAATGGATTACACATCCATTGATTCCAGTTACTGGTGACTACATGGGAACATACAATCTTGTATGCTGCTTAATATATTAGCACCCGGATATACTCCCGAAACAAAGTAGTTTTACCGCAAGCGCATAGTTTAGTGGTGAGCAGGTATCGAATCACGGGGAGGAACTATTGATATCTATTTTGATTACTAGGCGAAGGTGAAATGATAATCCAGAAATGTTGGTGTCACAGTCGTGCAAAGTATTGTTTTTAAATTCAATTAATAAAAGTGCCTAGGGCTTGGGAATCCCCACTATAGATCTCAAGCATCAATGTGAAATATGAATCTCCATATCACTACTCTTGGTTTAAGGTGAACTTGTTGCAACTAGGTTGTGAACCAACGCACGCTCTCGTGCTATGCATGTCTATAGCAATCTAAACTAGAGCCTCGCTCTCTCGCAAGCCTACTTCAAACCACTAGCATTAAGATCGATAATATTATTCAATTCTAACTCAAGCTCGCTCTTGTGCAACATGAGTTCGAATCTAGACCGTGATAGTTCGTATTCGTTTTACCGTCATACAAACGAATATAATTATAGAAATATAATAAAGATGCTAGCTTTGGTCGCTCTTGCGCACCAATTCTAGGGAATCTCGATTATAGATCTAAATCGAATATCTATGGCTTCCTATGAATCAAGATCCTCTCTCGAGCTCTCAAGATCCAATGGAAATCCCTAGCTATCCGTAGAAATCGATCACAATCTAACGCTTTTACAAGTTTAGCAACATGGGTTTTCATTAAATTTCACATATCAAACTCTAAATCCATAGGGTTGATCAAGGAGATTACTCACGGTTCATTATAGAAAAAGCAATAGAATTGAGAAGTGCAGGAGAATTCATCATAGAAATCAGATCTAAACAGAAATATAGCATAAAAATAAGAACTTGCAAAAGTTTAGACAAACCAATGGTGTTCAAGCTCCAAATAATAAGAAAATTAAGATCTTGCACTTCAATCCTCTCGCGAAAATAAGATAGAACAAAGATATTTTTCCTAAGAACTACAGCTATGTCGTCTCTCCTTGACGGCTCTCAAAACTAGCTATTTATACTAACTCAAAACGTCCAAATCATCCTGAAAAAATACCCCCAGAAGGCTGGAAAAACCCTAGGTCAAAACTGGGTTGTCGGCGCACTCGCCCGAGTGGAACTGTCACTTGGTCGAGTGGCTCCTCTGTGGAAAATCTGGGAAAATCAGCCTTATGTACTGTTCAGGCCACTCGGTCGAGTGGTCTGCTCACTCGGTCAAGTGGGGTTTTCTGTAGAACCCTCCAAAATCGCTGTTCTGTTTGATAAATTTCTGTCTTCGGTCGAGTGGGCTTCTCACTCGGTCGAGTGGAAATTCCACTCGGCCGAGTACATTGTCTCTTCTTCTTTCTACTGGAGTTGTCCATGTCAGCGCCATTCGGTCGAGTGAGCTGTCTCACTCGGCCGAGTAGGCTGCTTCTTCTTCCTAATCTCATTCTTCTCGCTCCTTTCTCCATTCTCTCGCCTTTATTCCTCTTCTTCTCATCCTCAATCGCCGTAAGCTCCTCGATATCATCGTGATTGACGCTTCGACATGCATCTATGTGCTCATAGCTCCAAATTGCTCCCGATTGCTTTATATTTCCTGAAATCCAACAAAACATAGAAATAGTGAAATTCATCGTAAAATCGTCGTTTAAACGTTAAATTCGCTGTACGAGCAATCTTTATGGCATGGAAAAATGCAGAAATAAAGTGTAAAATATGAGCATATTCAAATCCATCAAGCTTACCTCTTACTCATCCTCGAGGAAGATAAGTAAAAAAGTTAACTTGGCGAATAAAATAAAAAAATCAAATAAATAGAAAAGAAGGCGAAGAGTGGAAATTCTATATCATTCTCTCAGAACTCGAATTCGCTTACTCAAATGCACCAATAATGAATATAAACATCACTAAAGCTTTTATTTCGATATTATTTCATTTGGGGTACACTTAATATAAAAACTGAGAACAATGTGAATCTTATGAAATATGAAATCATTTTAACGTTAAACATCGTCTAAGGCATATAAAATGATATACATAATCATAGAAAACACACTTTTCAATTGACTGCTTCTATTGGGAGTATAAGAGATAGCACACAATTCAAAGCAATAAGAATAGAAATATATGGTTTCATGAATTTCATGTCAATTTTTCAATTCATATATGTCGTTATACTTGAAGTCATCTTCCTAAGTATTAGAGATTACCTTGTTTAGGTCGTCATGCACATATAAGTAATCACTCTCTCACGCATCATTGGATTTCCTCCCTTAAGCTTATCTATAAGTGTTTGTACACGGATACGAACCCGATTTGGGTATCCACAAACCCGACCCGTTTATTATCTGCAACCAGTTACCCCCACACTCTACGCAGGCTACGACTGAGTCAGGCGAATGGATTAGAAGACCGTTGGACTGACGTCGACATTCAAGGAGGAGTTAATGGGGCCGAGTAAATGGGCTGCCATTAGCTCAAATCCCGGAGAAGATCGTGCCCTGATCAATGAGGGGCGGTTACGCCTCATCCAGGAAGAGCTGCTCATAAGTAGGTCGATGGACAACAGTAAAAGGGGGTTTCATCTTCAAGGAACGAGTACTAATACATAGAACTCTATCTTCTTACTTCTCTGTAACGGACTGTTTCCGTATGTACGTATTTCGTGCGTGTTCAATTAGTATAGTGATTTGAGTATTAATATATGATTTGTTATTATTAATTTTATAGCTCGAGACGCAACTTAGCGATCGCGTTTATATTTTCTTTAATTTTGGTTGATGTTGTTTACAGGGGCGATATCGTAATTATCCACTTATCCTAACTAGCTAATCCCTCGAACCATATCATGATCAAATCTAAGCATCTTAACGATATTGATTATCTAATTCAAACCCTAAATGAGTCTTAATGTCGCAATCAAATCATAGCCAAACAGATCTTTCCGATATCTTAACTATACGAGTCTCCCAATCTAATCTCAGCTAACTTTCCAAATCTAATCTGGATTCTAATATCATAACTGTTAAATTAGCTTAATGAACCCAATCGTAACTAAGTTAATAGTTTAATTATCTAATCGTCCTAACTAAACCGATTTTCATATCCGATATCCAAACCTAAATACCTTCTAAATCATATCTCGAACAAAATCTAGACCAAATCTTAAACAATCTAATCTTAAATGATTTTTTATTCAATTCGATCTTATCTTAACGAATCTAGTTGAACCCAACAAATCTTAACCAATGATCTTATCATATCTCCCTTGATCTTCGTATCAAATCTTAACTGAATAATTTATTCCATCCAAATTATAGGGGTTATCTAAATCATATTTTTAATACCTTAACTATATCTATATGATTCTTAACCAAGTCCATTATAATCTACATTCTACCTTGATAATCAAATCGTGCCTATTACTTAATCTAATTTTTATCCTTTAATCTAACTAATATATACTAAAATATCATCCTAAAATACTGAAAACAGAATGAAATCTAACCTTGCTAAACTGATATTAATAATCCTATATATCCTAACTTAATTATCTTAATAACTAATTAGCCCCCTCAACCCACGTTTCTCCTCTACCCTCCTTGTCCTTCGCATGCACGTGGCCCCGTCCCCATCTTTCTGAAACAACCCACGCAACAAAATTCCCCTCCCCTCTCAACCACGTTCCCGTACATGCGGCCACCCTCAACTTTCACGTTCTCTTCTTCTTCCTGTTTCTTCTAACCCCAGGTCGACAACCCTTCTCTACAAAAAAAAACGAACCCATCTCCTTCCTCTTAAGCTCCTTCTTCTTTTAAAAACCCAGGGAAATCTCATCTCTCCTTCTTTCAAACCTATACAGCTTCTCCCTTCCTTTTTCAAAAACAAAGCTACTTCTCCCCTAACCCAAAGCTCAGGCACCCAACAAACCAAGCCTGCCACGCCACCATCGAACTCCCCTGTGCTTGACCCTCCGCGCGCCAACTCAAGCCTGCCACCATCACCGACCAACAAGTTCCGACCACCGCCCTCAATGCAGAGGACCCGCCACGAGCTCCGCTCGTCCCTGCCGTGCTCCGCCTGTACTCGCGCCCTCCCGCCAGTTGCTTCGTGACCCATGCACAATCGCCGGATCCACTCGCCGCTGTCGCCACCTTGGACTCCACGTCGTTCCCCGCTCCGACTAAGGCACCCGCTAGAGCCACCCAACCACCCCGCCTCCGTTCGTAACCAAGTCTCCCCCTCAGACCCGCCATCTTCCCGACATCACTATCCGACACCACCATTCCCAAACCCCCGTCCGCTCAGCCCTCTGACCTCGCCGTCGACCACTGGCCTCTCTCCCTTCGACCCCCAGGCCCACACGCCCCACGCCCCCTTCCACTCTGCTCAGAACAGGGCACCCCTCTCCCCTCAGCCATCTCACCGCCCAGATCTCCGCTATTCATCTCCCATCAACCCACACCCCTTTCGAGCACCCCGACCTCACCGACGGCAACGCCAACCTCTCGTCGCCATACCGACAACCACTCCATCAGTCTGCAACCCACTCCGAAGACCCCCAGGCCCTCTTCCCTCCGGTCTCTTTTAGCCGCCTCGCATCCCACCGTGGCGTTTCCCGCCGTCCCGCTCACCTCCTCTTCCCCTGCCACCTTACTCCGGCAAACCATCCTCCAACGGACCAAGCCCCCTCGCACCGCCTCCAGGCCACATATATCGCCCATCGCCCCTGTTCCCACCTCAGGCCCGCAGCCACCCCGACGACTCCCTGTTCGACAGAGGCGCCGACCCAACGCCTCCATTCTCCCTCTTCTGCCCCTCCTCGACACCAAACCATCAGTCTCACCGCCGGCAAGCCCAGGACCCAAGCCCCTCTCCTTGTCCAAAGCCAAACCCGCAACCATCATATCCGATTGTCACCGCCAGCCTCTTCCCCGCCGGCCACCATCGCCTGATTCCTCCACCTGCTGCCGCATCTTCTTCAGCCGCCGCCCTGAGCCCTCTCGACCCCGATCGTCCTCCGCTGCAGGGAAGGAGCAAAGAAAGAAGGAGAAGAAACAGAGATTAGGGAAGAAGTAAGGGTGCAGAAACCAAGAGAGGGGCAGTCACAAGGTATTATAAGTGATATATGTATATGAGTGAGTTAGTTTTATTAGCATATTATTACTGAGTTAGTTATATATATATATATATATATATATATATATATATATATATATATATATATAATAAAAGAGGGATGTTATGCTCTTCTCCATTTTTCATATATATATATATATATATATATATATATATATATATATATATATATATATATATATATATATATATATATATCTTATTAACGAGTTTAATTACTATAATAACCTTGAACTGCACTGGTATAAGTTGCAGTATAATATCAAAACTTAATATTAATTAGGTTAGCTTAATAATTAACATGTTACTTTACTTAACATGTGAGGGTATATAGACTATCACCTAAAACAGTGTTCCATCACTTCCCTTATAATGTTATTATTAATTATATATATATAACAGTGAGCAACAGTGAATTATAGGTGAAACCGTATAATTGAACCCTTTAACTTAACCATTAAAATCTAATGACGCAGATAAACACGCCACCCGTTGCGATCGCTTGGATACCCACGGCACCCGAAATTGACTGATCAGGCAAGTGTGTATTTTATAACTTTTTAAGTATCGTTACATTTAACTGCTACGTCAAGAAATGCTAGTTTTGCTTCATGTCATGTTGCACATCATACTTGTTCACTCTTGATTGAATAGTATTTGTTGGAATGCATATTGATGGAACGTATTGACTGAACGGAATGCTTGAGATCGTGAAATTTTGAATTCGTGCGCCCAAGAGGCGAAATAGTGAAATCGTGATGTCATGTGAGTTGACAAGCTCGTGATTGTAATACGACTAGGCCGGCTCGTGTTCCGGAAAAATTTTGGGTGGGGTTAGGGTTGAGCGACCACTGGGCGTATGAAGGGCACTCTCCTCAAGAGCACCACCCGCACGCGGTGGGTTAGCGTCAATCACGGTAATCCCCCGTGAGAGGAACGACCTTCTCATCACGACCTAAAGGCGAGAACCCTAGGAGTGAATAGAAACACGGACGTGAAATTACAAATTGCCAAGTCATTACTTTATTTCAACTTGCTTAGAACTACCATGTTATTTGATGTACACACTACACTTGCCACGTTACTGCTGTACGCACCACGCTTGCCATGTTTACTGCTTCACACACACACTTGCCATGCTTATTGCTGTACCTATCACACTTGTCATGTTTATTGCTGAACACACTACACATACCATGTTTGTTGCTGTACGTATTACACTTGCCACGCTATTTACTTTGCACACCACGATTGCTATGATTACTACTCTGTACACCACTTCTGCCATGCCATGTTCCTTACGCTTGCCATGAAAATGTTTTTGAAAACCTTGCCGAGGGTCAATTATCTTAACCTTTTTAAATCTTGCCGAGCGACCCTCGCTGATGTATATTTCCTTGTCTTGTGAAATATACGTCAGGTATTAGACAGGTTTGCTGAGGAGTTGCTTAGAGACTGAGTAGGTTGACCAGGAGTACCTTGCTGTTATGTTCCGTCGCTGAGAAGCTTTGTGCCTACGTATCATTTTGTACATTGTTATTTCTTTCAAAACTTGTATGGGCTCTATGACCCTCTCTCTTTCATATCCTTTTGTTGTATTCATTCTTGAGACATTAAGATTGTAATAAAATTTATCTGTGTTGTTTGAGTCGCATGCAAGAACCTGCATGATGTTATCACAAATACGCATAATGTGCTTAAACCAAGGAGGAGAGAAAAGAAAAAGTACATCCTTCTTGCTTTAAGCACATGCGGACCTTCGTCGCGTCCTCGCTCCCAAGTACAATGCGAATGGAACAGAAGACCGTTGGACTGACGCCGACATTCAAGGAGGAGTTAATGGGGCCGAGTAAATGGGCTGCCATTAGCTCAAATCCCAGAGAAGATCGTGCCCTGATCAATGAGGGGCGGTTACGCCTCATCCAGGAAGAGCTGCTTATAAGTAGGTCGATGGACAACAGTAAAAGGGGGTTCCATCTCCAAGGAACGAGTACTAATACATAGAACTCTATCTTCTTACTTCTCCTTTCTATATTCGAGCTTACGTCGTTGGTCTTGGGACGAACCTTAGCGGGTCGATCTCAGCTACGCCAAGCTCCCTCTCTTCCTTAAGTTCCTTACTAACTTAAGCATTTGGGTTGAAACCCAGATCCGACCCCCCTAACGACTTCATGTCGCCTTCCAACGTCCAAGGTCGATATCGAGCTCTTCAACCTCGAACGACCAAACCGATGGTCGTTCTTAGGTCTATCAACGATCGTACCATCATCAACCACCAACTACCGACCCCGGTTCCTCCAATCAAGGGTCCCACTCCAAAGGCTGACTAGGCTCCAGCTCAGCGCTTCGAGTCTCTGTCAGCTTGACAACTGTCTTGTTCATTTTTGGCCTTAACAGTTTGGCGTCATCTGTAGGAAAACCACGAGTCGACATCCCCCTCGACGAACTACTTGAGTATGCCGACTCACCCAACCACATCCTCCGAGGTTGCTGCAGGATCCCCCAGTGTCAGGATCACCAACAAGAGAGGTCCCCGCAGAGCTATCAACCTCTCTCCAGAGTTCTTATGCTGGGAGATTGATGATAGTTTCCGTGGGGCAAAAATGCCCCAGATACTCAATGCCTCCTATCTCCTTCTCAGACGAAGATCTGTAAGGGGTGGAGCTACCACACGATGATGTTGTGGTTTTCATGGCCACGATCAGAGAGATCGCCGTGAAAAGGTTGCTCGTTGACACCGAAAGCTCGTGCGACATACTCTTCTTCACTACGTTGGAGAGGATGAAAATATCGTCCGAAGAGTTGATGCCTTGCACAGGACCCTTGGTAGGGTTCATCGGGCACTCCAACCCGATAGCAGGCATCATCACCTTACCGGTGACCTGCGGTACATATCCTCAACAAATCACTCGCCTAACCAACTTTATAGTGATAAAGATCAACTTGGCGTACAATGGGATCATTAGAAGACCGCTGCTGAACACCATGGAAGCGGTGGTCACGACCTTCCACCAGACGATCAAATTCCAGACCCCCGAGGGGGTCGGAAAGGCAAGAGGGAACTTGGAGCGTACGAGTCGACAGTTCGTCCACACGAGCTGGGAGCGGGGTTGGAATAACCATCCAAACCTCCGGGGCGACATATTCGAATACGACCTCTGCTTCGACTTCCGAACCACCAACGATGGAGCAGAATATGAGTCTGCCATCAACAAACTTCGACTGCCTCTAGCCCTGGAGGTGAGAGTAGTTTAACTATTCAGTGACTCCGGCCTCCTCGTCCATCAACTGAACGGGGCCTTCGAGACCCGTGACGATTCAACGCAGAGTTACGTGCAAGTGGCTAAAGCAGAACTCTCCACATTCACGCACGTGGAAATCCACCACATGCTAGGATCGAAGAATCATCAAGCTAACGCCCTGTCAAAGCTTGCTTCGTCGACGACCCAAAACACCAGGGAAAAGACGACCAATTGGTTCATTGTACATGACGATGAACTAGGTATGACCTTCTTCCCCTACTTTAAATGCTTAGCCCTGCAGGAAGCACACTACGTGATCCGAGAAGATCCACAAGGGCGATTGCGGGAACCCTTGCAGAAGAAAGTCCGTAGCTTTGAGGGTCGTAGAACAAGGGTATTTTTGGCCAATGAGGTTTAAAGATGCCATCGAACACAATCAAAGTTCCCTCCGCCAAATGGAGGCTGGGACTCCTTGAACCATTCGAACCAACGAGTTGTCAATAGATCCTGATAGTGGTGACCGGCTATTTTTTCAAGTGGGTTGAAATGGAGCCCTTGTCCCGAATCACCTGAGGGGGCTCGAAGCTTTGTCTGGGAGTCCGTCGCCTGACGCTTCGGTGTCCCACAGTCCACAGTAACAGGCAACGGGACACAACTCGATAACACCGGCTTCAGAGACTTCTGCGTAGAGCTAAAGATCAAGCTGGTCTTCGCCTCCACCACTCATCCCCGGTCGAATAGCTTGGTAGAGTACGCCAACCAAAGCATCTTTGGGCTCCGACAGAATAGAATAGTCGGGCTTGAAGAAACTTGACCGGATGAGGTCCTCGGCATGTTATGGTCGTACAGAACGACCTCGATAGGAGAAATGCCCTTCACGCTGGCCTACGAATGCAAGGCCATCATCTCCATCAAGGTCAATAAGCGACCGCTTCATCTCCAATATTACGACTAAGAAAGAAACTCGAGGGGGCCTCGAACTCGGCCTACAACTGGGGGACGAGGTCCGCGAACGGGTGTTGGCGACCCTCTTCGAACAGAAGGGGTGCATGGCTACTTCTACTCGAAAATTCGCGGACGCAATTTCCTTATGGGAGACTTGGTGCTACGCAAGGCAGCTGTCACTCCTGAGATCCTTGAGCAGGGAAAGCTCGCTGCAAGATGGGAGGAGCCCCACACAGTGATCGACACCCTCGTTCTAGCCACCTACCTATTCTCTACTTCGAATGGTAGGGAACTTCATCATCCTTAGAGCGCAGAACACATACGAGAGTATTATCAATGATTGTACCAAAAGGGTAAGTGGATCATTCAGCTTTTATCCTACATATGTTCCTTATAAGTGCAAAGTGGATCTTTCTTTGACATCAGTCATAACGAACTTTGTCGGCTGTAAGTCAAAGGGGCCATGCCCCTCGCCACCTAACGACCTTCGTCGGTCGTAAGTCGAAGGGGCCATACCCCTCGCCACCGAGCGACCCTCGTCGACTGTAAGTCGAAGGGGCCACGACCCTCATCACCGAACGACCCTCGTCGACCGTAAGTCGAAGGGGCCACCCCCTCGCCACCGAACGATCCTCGTCGGCCGTAAGTCGAAGGGGCCACACCCCTCGCCACCGAACGACCTTCGTCGGCCGTAAGTCGAAGAGGCCACGCCCCTCGCCACTGAACGACCTTTGTCGGTCGTAAGTCGAAGGGGCCACACCCCTCGCCATCGAACGACCTTTGTTGGCCGTAAGTCGAAGGGGCCACACCCCTCGCCACCGAACGACCTTTGTTGGCCGTAAGTTGAAGGGGCCACGCCCCTCGTCGCCGAACGACCTTCGTCGACCGTAAGTCGAAGGGGCCACGCCCTTGCAGCTTAACGACCTTCGTCGGCAGTAAGTCGAAGGGGCCATGCCCCTCGTTACTGAATGACCACTATATGGACAAAAGAGCGTGATTCATGGTCCACGACATAACTTGCCTAAGGATTTCTATGTTTTTTGAAGTTACGTCGTCGGGGGGCCATACAAACGCAGATATTCAAGAAGTTTTCAGATAAGGAAATAAAGTCGCAAAAAGATTTTCTTCATTGAGCTCAAAATAAAAAAAAATACAAAGTTAGGAGTTACATAGGAACTACCTAAAACCTAAGAGGGAGGGGGATCGCTCCCTGACACCAAAACCCTCGTGAAGGCCTCCATCACCTTCGTGACTTTAGTAGTCAGCTCGGTCTTCTCCTTCGCGGTAGCCTCCTCGAGCTCTGTAACTTTGGTTTTGAGCTCGGCATTCTCCACCTGGCTGGCCTCCGCCCACCTCTCAAAGTCGAAGACTTTGGTCCGAAGATTGACCGTCTCCTTCTTGAAAGTATAGAGCTCCTCTTCGAGCTGGGCCCTCTCTGTCCGCCACTGGATCTCGGCAGACTTGTGGATGGTCAACAGCGATGGAAGGCTGTCTTTTGCCTTCGTCACCTCCCACTCGACTGTCGCGTTGTCAGCGAGGGTCTTCCCCAAGGCTTCCTTCGCCTCCTTCACCCGTGCTTCGGCGTTGTGGGCTATATGCTCTGCATCCACCACCCACCAACCTCCGTCGGTCAAGTCGACAGCATGGCGACACAACGAATCCCCAAGAATAGACATCTGCAAAAAAACGAAGATCAGTCAAGAACGTCGACCAAGTTGGGTACCAAAAAACAGGGGCTCGGGTGACATACCTGATACTTGCTCCCAACGAAGAAGTTGGCCATCTGCTCTAGGTCCAGCTTCTACAAGAACTCTGAATCCTTGGGGAGGATCGAGTTCTCTACCACCCTGGTCGTCGTCCCAAAATCCGTCAGGGATGACTCCTCCTTACTGACGGTGAATGGGGGCAGATGAAGATCACCTTCGATCGGTCCCGTAGGCCGAATCAAAAGCTGATTGAGCATAAGCGCTCGATCTAACTCTCCAGGAATTGGGCCAACCATCGGCGTAGGCGACACGATGTCCCCTACGACCACAGATCTACGAAGGGCTTCATGGGGACCTGGGGAGTCGACATGGTCTTCACCGCTACTAGAATCTCGAGGGGAGCAGCTCCCTTGCCCTTCCCCATGGGGTCTTCTTCGTCCACTCGCCTCCTCTTTGGGGACCCCTCCTCTTCATGATAGGGAATCTCCCTTTTCTGACCGACTCCCTAAGTCGGCTCGATGACGTCAGCAGAATCGACATCAACAATCAATGGCACTGCTCCAAACACGATGAAAGCCAGGGGAGCTAGGGACTGTGGGGGAGCCTAGCCAGAGGCCTCCCTCGAAGAGGCTAGAGAAGGAGTCTTGGACGCCCGTCTGGTCACACCTCCTTCAGAGGAGGAGCTCTGGTAGACGGGGAGGGGAGACCGAGAGTCCGACCCCTCTACGTGAGTGCACGATTGGTCATTCCGAGTGCCTGACCTCTCGACCACCCTTTTCTTCTTCCTCTGCTCCCTCCAGACTCAGTCCAGTCTGGGCTCGCCACTATGTCGGTCGCTGTTGGTCATATTTGTAGACAACAAAGATAATTACCGCGAGTTGTGAAAATAAGGACATCGATGCGGAATACCTCACCCGGGTACCATAGAAGGATCTTTATCGTCTGATCATCCAGCAAGTAATGAATCGACATATCTTGTCTCGATCAATCCAACAGAGTCTTCACTGCCTTGACCGCACTGGACAACAACCTGGCTCTGACTTGCTCCAGGGACAGACGAGACTCCCTCGCAAGCTCGGGGTTCGAAAAACTCCAGCCATTGAGCAACAGACCTAGGTCGGGTAGAGCGACAAACACGAAGGTGTCTGACCACCCAGGGTCGAAAACTGGGAGGTCGTATATGAGTCTCATACCCGGGCGAGCAACTATGTGATTCCACACTCGACGAGGGTCGGCGACTATCTTAAAGAAGTACCCGAACAATCCGAGGGTCGGACAAACTCCACAAAGCTCACACAGCTCGATGAAACCCACCAGGGGAGGGAAGGAGTAAGGAGAAAGTCTACAGAGAGAAAGCTCGGAGGAGCAAAAAATCTCGATAATAAAGGGGTGAAGGGGAAATTGAAGTCCTAAGCAGAAAGACTTAAGATACACCGCAACCTCCTTCTTCCGCGGGAAACACACTTCCTCATCTGGGTCGGGCACCATAACCTTAAAGGGCTCGTAGAGACAACCTCGTCAAACCTTGACGGTCAGGTCAAGGGAAGACCTGGGGCCATGTCTAAGATAACTCTAGGAGCTTTCGACTTCCGATCCCTTCGATGAATGGGAAGGTCAGGCTCAACCCAAATTGCTTTCCCCTTTCCGGGAACTTCCATATGTCGAGGGGGCCGAAGACGCTCTGCCAGCTCCTTAAGGGTCGGCACCTTGAACACCACCGGAGTAAACATACCTGAATAACCTGTTAAGAGAGTCAAGATCGAAGAAAGGAGATACAATGGGAAAGAACATGCGATCTCTGAGAGAAGCGACGATGGAAGCAAGCAGGCGAAGCAAGGAAGAAGATGATGCCGGAAAATTTCAGCCTTTCTCTTGAAATCTCTCTTATATGTTAAGAAACTCAACCGCCAAGCCCTCGATGCACGCCACGTGTCCAAAACCGACCACCAGAAACGACGGAGATTGCTCCAAAGGTGAATGGGTTTTGGCGGCACATATCAAAGCAAATATTTTGAAATCCGTGCGCATTTAAGAAGACTACACATCATTCGGTCCAAGTCGGTGCGACTCCTGAGGCATGAATGATGGGGGCCATTGTTAGTACACGGATACGAACCCGATTTGGGTATCTGTAAACCCGACCCATTTATCATCTGTGACTCATTACCCCCACACTCTATGCGGGCTACGACTGAGTCAGGCAAACAGATCAGACGACTGTTGGACTGACACCGACATTCAAGGAGGAGTTAATGGGGCCGAGTAAATGGGAAGCTGTTAGCTCGAATCCCAGAGAAGATCGTGTCCCGATCAATGAGAGGCAGTTACGCCTCATCCAAGAAGAGCTGCCTATAAGTAGGTCGACGAACAAAGGTAAAAGGTGGTTCCATCTTCAAGGTACGAGTGCTAATACATAGAACTCTATCTTCTTACTTCTCCATTCTATATTCGAGCTTGCACCGTTGGTCTAGGGACGAACCTCAGTGGGTCGATCTCAGCTATGCCAAGCTCCCTCTCTTCCTTAAGTTCCTTACTAACTTAAGCATCGGAGGGGATTTGGATCGGAACCCAAATCCGACCCCCTAACGACTCCCTGTGGTGCAGATCGATGATCGTCATCCAATGCCCAAGGTCGATATCGAGCTATTCAACCTCGAATGACCAAACCGACGGTCGTTCTTAGGTCGATCAATGGTCGTACCATCATCAACCACCAACTACCGACCCCGGTTCCTCCAACCAAGGGTCCCACTCCAAAGGCTGACTATGCTCCAGCTCAGCGTTTCGAGTCCCCGTCAGCTTGACAACTGTCTTGGTCATTTTTGGCCTTTACAATAAGAGTGGTGGCATCGAGTATGGAATATAAATTCTCTTCCCAACTTTTGTAGAGTCATATAAAGAAAGTGAAATGAAAGAAAAGAAAACAAGGAATTGTGTGTATACAATGCAGTTCTCTTTTTCTTTTTCCCTTTTTTCCTTTATTTTTTATACACACGTAAATCCCATAGAAAGCTGTATACATATACATTATTTTTCTTTTGAGCTTTTGGGATCATGTAGCTTATTTTTTTAGGCAAGGGAAAGATGCACGAATAAGAAATCACTTTAGGGAAGGATCACCAATGATAATATATATATAGAAATGTAATTCAAGATATGTGGAGAAAGAATATATCATATCGCTCAGTTCACTCTTTGTATGTGCATAACTACTTCAGCAGGGTAAAGTCATCTACTCAGTTTGATTTCTAAAAGTAAACTAGTCTATTCATATCAAATGACAATCAATTCATTCAACCTGAAGGTTTAATACACAATTCATGCAATAAGAAGTGATATTAAGATAAGAAAGCAGTAGTCTAAGTATAATGCAATCAATGCATGAATCTTGGTGTGTTTTCTATAAAGAGTATACAATAAAGTAATTCTTAGACGAGTCAACGTTAAAATTCGTTTATGGACAAATAATAACACTTTGGAAGTTCTTTTTCTCAAGTGAACAACAGATATATCGCAAATGATATCAGAAATAGAAAACAATAGCATGGCAAAAGATGTGCATGCAAGTAAAGCGAAATCCAGACTATAGTCCTCACAGCGAATTCATTTCTAGCAAAGAAAGTAAAAGAAGTAAAAATAAAATAAAATCTAACTATACACATGCAAGCACTTCGAAGGTAAGGAAAATATGATGCATGAGAAAAAAATTGGTGAAAATAAGTGGAAAATAAAGAAAATAA
This sequence comes from Scilla litardierei, assembly GCA_030789695.1. NCBI lineage: Eukaryota > Viridiplantae > Streptophyta > Magnoliopsida > Asparagales > Asparagaceae > Scilla > Scilla litardierei. The sequence continues at coordinate 646,540,259 of CM061142.1, read as the reverse complement.
AGACGAAAATAAAGAAAATAAAAGTGTGTAAGTACACTCACTCCCCCAATCTAAACATCACATTGTCCTTAATGTGCAAAGTGTGGCACTAGGACATATAAGATAGGGGTGGGTGGGTGTGGATGCGAAAATGATGCAAAGAAAATGGAAAATAAAGGAAAATAATAAATGGAAAATATGATGGTATATGCAAAGGATGTGTGCAAAGCAAGCATGCAAAATGATGGATGGATGCAAAATGGTGGTCAGAAATATAATGCTTTCCCCCAAGTTGGAGTCTATGGTTCCCTGCAAAAAGTGAAGATAGGTGGGCATGAAAAATGGTGGGGGTGAGATGGGAGCAAAAGTATGACAAGCATCAAGTGGAGTGCCTACTCAGGTGCATCGCCCTCTCCTCCCTGTGGTGGTGGCGGCGGCAGAGGTGCTGGCTGCTGCTGTTGCAGACGCTGCAGGATCTGGTTCAACGTATGCTGAATACCAGGAATAAAGGCTATATGGATCTGCTGGGCAGTACTGGCCTGTGTGAGAGCTCGAACATCGAATCTAAGTCCAGATACCACCGACTCAACCGCGTGCATGTGCAGTTCTCTGTCGTCAGGAGCGGAGGTAGAGGGAAGTGCACGTGTGCGAGCTGGACTCACACGGCCTCCAAAAACTAGTAGGGCTACAATAGGGGGTGTGTGTGGGGGTGGAGCTCACGACAGAATGCTCAGCCTCCAGGTGAGATTGAGACACAGGAATGCTCTCAGAGATCGGTGCAACAGAGGTAGTGATCGGAATATCAATTGAGGTGGAAGAAGGAGCAGAGGTCCGACAACAGATGTGGTGACAAACACCACGAAACTCTCGCAAAAGACAGCGGTGATAGAGACTAGGACAATGACAGATGGGGTGGATGTGAAAACTGAAGATAAGGACACCCCAGAAGTCGAGATATTAGAAGAGATCAAGGTCTCTACAGTCGCGGAGGAGGAAGGATCATCACACTCAGAAAATAATGGGGCAACACTCTCAGAAATGATATACGTGATCGGATCAACACTCATGGGGATGGTATAAACAGGATCGGGCATAGCCACAATGCTCACAAAGGGGGTGCAGAAGTGGAGCTCTCAGCACGAGCAGAAGTGAAGACAGATATGCTGGGCTCGGGGAGTGATACAGTAGCATGCTCGGGAATAAAGATCTCAGGGTAAAGGGCTCGACAGGATGCTCCTGCTGCTCATCATCGGGCTCTAGTACGTATACAGGTGGGATGAGGAGGTCCATAGGGAACCTCCACTCCGCACCTGCTGGTCCAATGTGAGTCAGAATAGGGTTTGGAAGCACGATATAGTCTGCAGAGAATGGACCATGTTACCAGACCCAACGACATCATCTGTGAGGACGGATCATGTGCATGTGGGTCAAAACATAATCAGATAATGTGGTGGGGCCTGTAGCATGGTGCAGGTCAATGGAAAGCTGAATGTCGAAGATGGGTGCTAGGAGGGTGATCAGACCGCCACAGTATATCACCTTGGTGGAGGCGACCGTGGAAAATGCGCAGTCAAAAAACCATCTGGATATATCAATAGAAATGGCAGGGACTAAGGAATCCCCACCAGCCTCATAGGCTCTCTCCCTAGTCATCGCCCAGAGCATGAATAGCTCAGACATGGACATGGTCCCAACCTCTGGCCTGGCTAGTATGGTGGTCGCCAAAAGGCGATGTGCAAGCCGCAGGCAGGGGTGGAAATGGAAGAGGCCTTCGCCCTGCTAGGGTCGAAGTATGGCATGCCAGTGATCATCTCCCAAAATGCATCAGCTACAAAGACAGAGGGGGTGTGGTGTGAAGGACCATAGGCTCGGTTGGGGTCTGGGACAGGGGCCAATGGAAGTATGCACGTGTCATGTCGTGTGAGATCTCGCACTCCCGGTCCATGAGTCTAAATGAGTAGCCCCTAGGAGTCCCACGGATAGAACTCAAGACCTCTAGTATCAGGCGAATGTAAGTGCTCGCCGACACAGAAAGGAAATCACCCCAACCAACATTGTCATACAGCTGGTGCATCCCCTCAAATACCCCTATGTGCTCGAGTGTAGGAATGTGAGCGAACCTAGTGGGTATGATCTGGCGTCTGGAGATCCTCTCAAGTTTGGCGTGATGTGCACCATCTCTGAAGGTGATCCCATACATATCGATCGGTGTAGGGGGTTGTGCTAGTAGTGCAGGTAGTGCAGGGGTGGGATCGCTATGTGGTGGAGGCGCCGTCCCAGAGGAAGAAGGACCGGGGTCGCCAGTCTTCTTCCGCTTGGCAGCGGGCTGCCTACCACCAGAACGGGTGCATGGAGGCATCGATGAATGCCATGAAATGACGCACACTATATGAAATGCAAATATAATGCTCGAAATATGATATGGAATGAATGCACTGAGCAATGATGCGATTCCAAACTAGCGTATGAGTGTGAGGTGGCTCCCCCAAGCTTTGTCTCCGCAGTTGCAAATAATCACCCACAAGCTTTCCTGTTGCACAAAAGCAGATAATTATTGGTAAGAATCCATAATAATTAGGGTTGATCAAGAGAAATTGGAGATTAATATGGTTGAATAGGACTAGGGGTTGGATTTTGGCTTACGGGATTGATAGGACAAGATAAAGAGCGAGATAGGGCTTAACGGGGAGGAGAGAGGCCGGACTCGGTCGGGGATTACCGGCCGCAGGTGATTAGGGCCGTCGCCACGGTCGAGTATGGCTAGGGGCTCGGTCGAGTGGTGTTTAGGTATGAGGAGGATTAGGGCTGGATGCTTGATTTGGGTGAGATGCTCCAGCGAGTGTTTTTTTTGATTTAAATATGGGCTATACTGACTTAAGTCACTCGACCGAGTGACGATGGTCACTCGGTCGAGTAGCCTGATGGGCTGAAATCTTGAAATTTTGGGCATCAGCTGAGTCGAGTGACTCAGCGGAGTGGGTCAAGTCACTCGGTCGAGTGGTAAAAGTTACTCGGTCGAGTAAGAAGATGTGACCGAGTGTTGTTTTTTAGGTTCTTTGATTATAGTCTCCCACTCGGTCGAGTGGAATTAGTCACTCGGTCGAGTGAACTAATGACTCGGTCGAGTGAAAAGGCCTTACAGAGCATAGAATTTCAACTTTCTGATACAAGGGTCAACTCGATCAGTGACATAGTCACTCGGTCGAGTGGTATAAAAATTTTAGAGTGAGTTTTGAGTCTTCCTCTGTTTAGTGTGTCACTCGGTCGAGTGATTTCTTCACTCGGTCGATTGAAAATCTCACTCGGCTGAGTGAGCTGTCTTTTTCAGCCTACTGCTCTATGTTTTTCTCCATCTTCTATTTATCCCTCTTTATTCAGTTTCCTCCTCCTTTTCTTATGAAAGCACATCCCCATGGCTGCTCTCAATCACCATGGCTACCTTCCATTCAATTGGCATCATCGTATCTTCTTCCTTTAATAAAAACGTTGCCCATTGTCAGTTTTTTCCTAAACTCTTTAATCTACTAATCTAATAAGAATCTAAAGGAAAAATGACAACTAAAATTCAACTTAAACTAAGATATAACTGTCGGGTTGCCTCTCGATAAGTGCTCGTTTAAGATCTTAAGCTCGACCCCTTATGATTTATGTTGAGCGCGTGATGTTCGGCACATAGGAGATGCACGTATCAAATTTGGTGAGGAGGCTGGTAGGATTGAGATGTTCTACTTCTTCTTGTTTGGCCTCCTTTATGGGCACCTCCTCTCTAATGATGGCAGGGAATGAGTCCCCCAAGCTTTCCTTCTTGGCTTTAGAGCGCTCCGTGTTCTTTCTCGACGGTGATGAAGACTTTGTCAGTGGCGCATGCTTTCTTTGAATCCCAGAAGAGAGCTTGCAGAGCTCTTTTATCCTTACGACATCAGCATCATTCTCCTCTTCTTTGGTGAGAGGGTCCGGCGTGTCTTCATGTTGGGGGCCATCTTCAGAATTTGGCCCCATTTCAACATCACCCATGTGCAAGGCGTTGATGGCATATGGCATAGATTCCTCAATGACCTCTTCAAGTAGGTCCACATAGTCATTTTCCTCAAGTGAGGATCTATTCTTCATGGTACGCAGGAGATGGAATTCAACTTCAATATTTCCAATGTTGAGCGACAATGTTCCTTCTCTCACGTCCACGATGACTCCGACGGTGGCTAAGAAGGAGCACCCATGAATACGAGACGTGTCTCCAACTTCCTTCATGTCCATGATGACGAAGTCACATGGCACGCAAATTCCTCCCGGTATTTGTAGCGACACATTTTCAGGGATCCTCACCGGCCTAGTGATACGCCCATTGGCGAGTTTCATGTCGACGGGCTTGAGATCGGTCCCCATATTTAGATTTTTTAACATTGTGAGAGGTATGAGACTCACGCTCGCACCCAAATTAACCAAAGCCTTTTATAGGGGGACTCCGCCAAGTGTGCATGGAATTCTAAAGCTTCCAGTGTCCTTCAATTTCTTTGGCACCTTGGCTTCCTTGACGAACAATGTACCTTGGGTGGCAAGCATAATCTTCTCCGTTCTTTTCTTTCCCGTAATCAAGTCTTTAAAGAACCTTGCATATGTCGGGATTTCAATGATGGCATCTAGGAACGGGATGTTTAGGCTTATACCTCTCAAGTACTCCAGGAATCGAGCAAATTTCCTCTCCAATTTCACCTTTTCAAACCGTTATGAGAATGGTATCGGTGGCACATATACTCTCTCCTTCTCGAACTCGTCAACTTCAAATTTTTCCTCTTCATTGGGGGTCGCCATGGGCCTTTCTTTCTCATTGGTTCCCTCTTTCTCAACTGGAGTGTCATGCTTTAGTCTTCGAGTTTGAATCATGACTGGGGTAGTGTCCTTTCCGCCTTTAGTAGTCACCGCCACTACCGCATTGATGTGGCCGGTGTTGCTCCTTGGATTTGCCTCTGGTTGAGCCGGCAATTGTTTTTGGGCCTTGTTTAGCAGTGTGATTTGCTCCGCTAGTTGCGCTACTATGATATTGTCTCATCGATAGTTTAGCATTTATCTTCTTTTTCTCGGCCATAAATTCCTCAACTCTTGTCTCATGTTAGGATCTTTGCGGCGCCGGTGGTGGGTTTTGTGGCCTCCAACTTTGATTGTATCCGGGGAGTCTATAAGGCCCCACTTGTTGCCTCTGCTGAAATTGCTGCTGTGGTGATTGTTGAGAATGGTTTAAGGCTCCATATTGTTTGCATATGAAAATCCGGGGTGAGTCTTTCAATCCAGATTCACCCAAGACCCCATTATTTGTTCCACCTGGCTTGTAATCTGAAACATACTGAACCTGCTCCACTGGTTCGTCATGTGCTGTACCTCCTATGTACATGACTTGGCCTTGCCAATCATTTGTGTGCCCAACTGATCACGAAGTGTTCGGTGCACTATATGGTTCAGTCAGCTTCTTTTCAAGTCTCTCTACTACTCTAGATAGAGAGTCAAATTTTCCTGCCAAGTTTATCACTGCTTTGGCTTCATATATACTTGCTGGCTTCAAAGATGACGATGGTTGGCCTCTTTCATCGGCCCACTACTGATTGTTAAAGGCCATCTCCTCAAGTAATGTTGTGGCCTCCTTGGGAGTCTTTGATAATATTGCCACATTAGCGGTGGCATCAATGATCATCTTTAGTCTGATTTCAACCCATTGTAGAAGCTATGCACTAACTCCCAGTCGTCGATGCTGTTGTGGGGGCATTGATGTTGAAGATCTTTGAAGCGCTTACACGCCTCATACAAAGATTCCTGGGGTCCATGCCTAAAAGACATCAAAGAATTCCGTATTCTGACGGTCTTTGATGGATGATAGAATTTGTTGACGAAGGCACTTGCAAGGTCGTCCCAAGTAGTGAATGCGCCATTTTCTTCCATCCTCAACTAATATTGCGCTTTATCTTTAAGGGTGAAGGGAAAAAGGCACAGGCGGATGTCGTCCTCTGGTACGCCAGGAATATGAAAAGTAGCGGACTTCGCCAATAACATTTGTATGTGGTAATGTGGATTCTCATGTGCATTCCCATGGAAAGTGTTAAGTATTGGTGTTTCATACCAATCTTATTTTGATGATGATCACAACATTATGTTGTTGCTAATGAATCTCATGTTTTAGTCTCTTAGTTTATTTCAAGGATATCTTTCTTGGAGACTAATCACTTAGTGTAAGGATGGACATCATGTGAAGAAGGGGCCAAAGTTTGGACTCAAGGAGTGCCACAGCTTGGAGATGGTGGAGAGCAATCAAGACATCAAGATTGAAGACTTAGACTCTTAAGAAAGCATTGTAATCCATGTAATTTACTTTATTGCTTTCTCTCTCTTTTGAGTCTAGGTTATTGTAATGCCTTGTTAGATGGTTTACTTTTCATGCATATGTATTTAACCATCTTAGTGAACCTTAGGATTATCATAGAATCCAACCCAATAGGTTCACTCTATCCAAAGACTTATTTGGAGTCTCTAGCTTTCCGTTAGTCACCTGATGAGGGAAACACAGCCGACTGGGTGATTTTCAGTCGCCTGTAGATCCTTCTACAGTCGCCTGATTTGCACAGCCCAAGTCAACATTTCAATTGACTTAAACTTGAGCTTTACGCACAGTCGTCTGTCGATCAGTTTACAGTCGTCTGTATACTTACAGTGGCCTGGGAATTAGCCAACAGTCGCCTGTCTAGCGTAAGTGCAATCACTGCATCTCTCTGTCTTCTCTCCATATTTTACAGTAGTTGACTGATAAAGAATATACAGTCGCCTGACTATTTGACAGTTGACTATAGTATTAACTTCAGTCGCCTGTGCAAAGAATTGGAGAAAGAGTGCAGCTCTCTGTTTCGATCCATCCCCTGCAGCAGTCGTTTGCTGAAGGATTAACAGGCGCCTGTCCTGTTTGTCAGTCGACTGTATTGTCTTCTTCAGTCGACTGTCCTGGCTCAGATTATAGTCGTTGGATATTTTCTAACCGTTGACGAGTCGACTGTCTTTTGATCAACAGTCGACTGTTCCTGTCGTTTTCACCCAGTTTCTAGCCGTTGTAGATTTCTTCATTTGGCTATTTCTTTGGGGTTTTGAGCTTGATATAGGATTCCTATATATATGAGTGTGCTGCCTTCACTTGAGAAATCTTGACAACACTTGATAATTCTTGACTCTATAGAAAATCTCAAGAGATCAATAAGCAACTCTCAAGCTCCCTAATTTTCCTCTATTTGAGCATTCATCTTTCTTCATGCATTGAAGTCCAGCTCAAGGGAAATCATCCAAGTGCTCTCAAGCATATTCCAACACTTGGAGATCCTCTTCCATGCCTTGCATTCATTCATGAGTAAGCATCTCAAGGCATAGGTAAGAGTATTTAATTTACTTGGTGTAATTTGTTTTCCTATTTCTCTTTGTGGGATTAGGATACTCTCTTTGTGGGAGTTTCTCTCTTTGTGAGAGGTTGTCTCTATGTGGGACTAGGGAATTCTCTTTGTGGGAATTAACTTTCATTGTGGGAGTTCTAGTGTCCTAGTGTAGGGCTAACCCTAATTCTCTGAGTGGGAGTTAGTGATTCTCTGTGTGGGAGTCTTGATCCTTGTGTAGGATTGGTTGGGTCCTTGTGTAGGGCATAAATCCTATTTGTGGGGTATCTCCTTGTGAGATTTGTATTCACTTCTCTGTGTGGGATTATAGTGAAGATTGGTATGGCTGGATATACCCAAGTTTGGGGAACCAGGGTAAAACTTTGTGTTTGCGTTTGGATTGATTGTGCCTTTTAATTCCTCTTGCATTTATAATTCAGCATTTGCAAGTTAAATTTTAATTGGACAATTTTATTGCCATTACACTATTCACACCCCTTAGTGTGTGTTGTTAGTATTGCAAGGGTTAGTCGATCCCTACAATTGGTATCAGAGCGAGGTTAAAACATACTGTAATGATGGCATTCAACGCTACATCCGTGCCTCATGAAGAAGGTTTTTCTACCGTCCGACCACCGCTCTTCAACGGAACCAACTACCCGAGTTGGAAGATCAGGATGATGGTCTACTTGAAGAGTCATGACCTTTGGGACATAACAGAGTCACCTTTCGAGGAGCCTACTTCACCCGCAACCTTGAGAACTAAAGCGGAGAAGGACTTGATCAAAGTCAATGCTAGGGCTATGTGTGTTCTCCATTGCGCCCTCACTCCGGATGAGTTCGATCGCATCTCCATTTGCAAATCGGCCAATAGTATTTGGCATACATTGGAGATCTCTCATGAAGTGTTACTTCAACATAAGGAAGAGATTCAGTCAACCACACCCGAGAAGAAAAAGGGCGTTGCTCTTCATGGTGAGAAGGAGTCTTTCAAGTGGAAAAAGAAGTTCCAACAAGAAGCTCTAAGTGAATATGAAGAAGATCTTAGCGACGATGACTACATCGAGCTTGCCAAGCAATTCAAGAATTTCAAGGCATTCCTCAAGGACAATCAAGGTATGTCTTCATCAAAGTTTGTCTCACAGTCTAACAAGTTGGTTTGTTTCAACTGCAGTGGAATAGGTCATGTGGCTACCGAATGCCCTTCTAAACCCAACATAGATACCGGTAAGGGTAAATGGAAGAAACATTGGAAAGCCAAGTCCGAGGTCAAGAACCAAAAGAAGGGTCTTATCGGCACATTTGATGATTCCGATGGGGACACATCTAATGATGAAGAAGAGGATGAAAAGGAGTACGATCAAAGGTGTTTCGTTGCCTTTGATGATTCTTCATCAACTTCATCTAACACTAGCGATGAAGAGATAGAGACATGGCTCAACTCCAAATAAGAAAGTTGCTTTATGGCTAATGGGGAAGAGTCTTCGTCAAGCTCAAGCAAGGAGGAAAGTGATGAGGAAGCCGAGGAGGAAAAGCCATTCTATGAGGAGCTTGAATACCGCCTAAATGTGGCCTCCAATTTGGCAAGTAAGTGCATCGACTCATATGAGAAAATGAAAGCTAAACTTGATAATGCTATGAGTAGGGTGCATGATTTAGAATCTTCTAGTGAAAATATTCATGATGAAAATCATGTTTATGACACTTGTGAGAGATACACAATTCTCTCTCAAGTTAAGGAATTGAGCCTTTCTAATGAAAAACTCATTGCTCAAAACCTTAGCTTAGATGCTCACATTCAACAACTTACGTTGAAATGTGAAGAGGAATCTCGAAAGCTCATAAGCTTTGTGTATTCTAGGGATTCACTCCACGATTTGTTGGAAAAAAAACATCCGTCAAATCATAGAGGAGGTTTGGCTATATTCAAAATGTGGTTCCCAAACCCACCTCTAATTCCTCTTTTGGTGCAAATTCAAGAAATATTGCTAAAGCACCAAAGAAGAATCACCATGCTTTCTTGTACAACAAGAACACCAACAAGAGGCATGTAGATCACAAGGTGATGAGCAAGATCACTCCCCTCATTAAATCTTCATTTTTTGCTAAGAAGCAAAATCCTCATTCTTTGCATGCTAAGAAATTTGTTTCTACACCTAAGCATGCAATATCCTTCCCTCTTCCAAAGGCAAAACCCTTGCCTAGGAAATCCTTGAGATTATGGATTCCCACTAAAGTTAGTGTGCAAGAGAGAGATAGTTACATCAACTCTCTAGTTAGGGATGTGATCACCTCGTGTGATTACGTTAGGAAATCAAACTCCTCTTGGGTTTGGTTACCTAATGTTTAGTTTCCCCACACACATTTGCATATTGCATGGGTATTGTGCTTAATGCTATATTTTTGCATACCCATTGGTTGTGTGTGTGTTTCATGTTTTTGAAAATACTTTCAAATGTGAGTATTCTTCATGAAAATGGGAATCTTGGGGTTTGTTGACATACATACATTTTTTGATCCATGTGTATGTCAATGTGGGAGTTAATATATTATATGTTTAAATTATTTTAAGACATATTTTAACTCTCATTTCGGAGGTTAATTGAGATCATTATTTACATTTGGTTATTTTGGGTCTCAAACCAAACCTCTTGTTTATTGCTAATATGTTTCATATTTCATTGTTTTTGGCAATATCCTTGTGTATCATTGAAGCTTGATTTTTCCATATCTATTGCTTTGATACACTTTTTGGCCCATGGCTCCATTAATTATTGGTATTAGATCCTAGAAGTCAAAAGTTGACCATTTCTATGATCTAGGGGGAGCATGGGATAGTGAATTGATACCCACTAAATTTCTAAATTTGGTATCATACATATCTTTCTTTTCCTGCATATTGTCACATCTTGGTTAAGATGTCAAAGGGGGATATATTTGATGTCCACCTTTTTGACGACGTCAAGGGGGAGAGATATATGCATTATGTGATCATATCTATAGGGGGAGAGATATATACATATGCATATGGGGAGAGATATCTCTATCGGGAGAGATATATGGGATTAGATAAACCATTCATGTTTGCATGCTTTTATTCTTTGCAATTGGTTTATGTAATCCATGCCTATTATATGTCACCATGTTTTCTATTGGTATTATGAGTATTTACCTTTGTGTAGCTCATTATGTAATGGTGCATATAAGTAGGGGGAGATCATTAGCATTGTGCTTTAATTCTTTATGATTTACATAATGTGTGTCATCATCAAAAGGGGGAGATTGTTGAGTATTGGTGTTTCATACCAATCTTATTTTGATGATGATCACAACATTATGTTGTTGCTAATGAATCTCATGTTTTAGTCTCTCAGTTTATTTCAAGGATATCTTTCTTGGACACTAATCACTTGGTGTAAGGATAGACATCATGTGAAGAAGGGGCCAAAGTTTGGACTCAAGGAGTGCCAAAGCTTGGAGATGGTGGAGAGCAATAAAGGCATCAAGATTGAAGACTTAGAATCTTAAGAAAGCATTGTAATCCATGTAATTTTGTCACACCCCGCTTCCCAAAAATATGGAGGCAAGACGTGAGAAGGTCCGCTCAGAAGTGAAGCTGTGAAGCTACAAGTCTGATAAGCGTCAATAAACTTTAAACGGCAGGTCCTTGCAATGCGAGACGAAACAAAGATAATAATAAGGGAAATGAGACAAAACGGCAATGTCAGAATATCCATAAAATAAGTTTCAACATCACAGAAAAAGCCACCATGCTAAAAAGAAAAGAGTCTAAGGCCCAAACATGGCCAACAAAAGTACAACGTACAAAGCAAAGGTGCCACCTACCGACAACTAACAGAAATCCTAAAACAAAAGGAGAACTCAGCGTGGTCTCTAAGAGTGGTCACAGGTGTCCGCAAAACTCCTCCTGGATAGACTGGGGCTCAGGCTCAGCGTCAGCAAAACATCACGTACTCAGCAACGGTCTCTGGCTCAGGGTCTAACATGTGACACCCAAAAGAGCAAGAAACATTTCAGCAAGTCTACAAGAGACTTGTGCAAGGAAATTGAAAGTAAAAGTAAGCAACCTAGCAGTTCTAGCATGATGTAATGACATGGCAGTAAAGTATGAGTACAACAAGTAAAGTGAGGTACAACATGCATCTAGCATGGCATGGCAAGAGTAGCAAACTACTATCATTCACAAGTCACGTTTTCATGTCTTGCACAGAGTTCACGCCTTACAGTTAGAGTGGCTGATCGGGCCAACTCCTAAGCTGAGTGGTCGCTCAACCCTACCCCTCCACGTGTATCGAGCCATGGCCTTACCCCCCGAACGTGAATGCTCGCTTCTGGATCACGAGCCAGGAAGTGTTTTTCATGATGGCACAGGGGTGCACCTAGCCGGGACAAGCAAGTACAAGTATGTAGCGTGTGCTACGAATGCAACATTCAATGCATGGATGACATGGCATGGCAAGTAGCAAGGCGTACAGATAAGGAATTTAAACATGGCAGTTTACAAATGCATGAACAACAAGTTAAAGGGGGGATCTAGCTTCGTTGTCAAGCTAGATCAAATGAGGTGACAGATCTAGTTTCGTTGTCAAACTAGATCAAATAGGCGTCTAGGCAGCTATCATTTCACTGTCTAGTCTCTTTTACGCTACGGTACAAAAAGTGGCCTAAAACATGGCCTAAACAAGAAGACGGCAAGTTTCACTTACCTGCAAGTCTGACGTCTGAAAAACACCGCCCAAAAGTCCACAAGTCACAACAAACTATGTACACAAGTCCACCGGCCTACAGTCCCATATTATTAATCTTGATTAGTGAATTTAAAACACTTTAAAAACATCAATTTTAGTCTTGATTAACAGGCAATAGGTTGGGGGTCCTAAGGGTGCAGATCGTTACCTCAACACGACACGAAAGCTACACTGGCGTCGGGTAGTGAAGCAAGGGGTTGGAATAAAAGAACATGCCCCTAGTCCAGATTCCAAAATAGATTCCTCGCTCACCAAGTCTGGACAGCAACTAGATCAACGGACCAAGATTCCAGAGCTAGAACGTGCGACGACGGGCTACGACGTATCGTAACATCGTAAACGGCAAATCCTCGAAGAAGAGTCACCTAGGTGGGGCCCACAGTAGTTCTAGGGACCAATGGGAGACCCACAATACCTCTGGAGAACTTGGGGGCCCACGGTGGCAAGCGGTGCGAGAGTTGTGACGTTGCGACGAACGTCGCTTGGTCAGACACTGCCGGTGCGAGGGAAAGTCTCGGTCAGACACAGCGGACGGTGCTGTGCAGCGCTTGCGGAGATGCGGTGCGGGTCGGTGCGGGGGAGGCCTTCGGTCGGAGCGGGAGGATCCGGGGGATCGGGTCGGTCGGGCGCTTGGGCGAGGCTTTCAACGTTGCAACGTTGCAACGGTGCGAGCGAAGCGGGGGATCTCTCGGTCGGTGCGGGTGGGAGCGTCGGTCGTAGCGGGGATGCGGAGCGGGATGCGGAAAGGGGGTCGGTGCGGGCAGAATCCTCGGTCAGACCGAGGGAAGCTCTCGGTCGGACACGGGGCGACTGCTGCGACGTTGCGACGAATCGTCGCAAGCGAGATTTTGGGTTTTGTGACGGCTAGGGTTAATTTCTTACGAAAATGAGTCTTCCTAGGGGTTGTTTATATAGTGTAGAGGGGTTGACTTGGTCTAGGGCTAATTCTAATAGGATTAGGATTTTAAAATAATTTAAAAAATCAAAACTCTCTCTCTCCAACCCACACAAGGATAGGGTGCGGCCAAGATGAGTTAGGATTTGGCACAAAAATATTTTGCAGCGTTATAATCTTATAAAAATTATATTTGGCTAAAAATACTTTAAAACTTAGTTATTAAAAATATTATAAGCTTTGCTAAAAATGTAAAATAGGTCAAACGAACTCCAAAAATTGTAAAATAAATATTGTGGTGATCAGGACGATGAGAGGAAGGTAACTAAGTAGACGGATCTCAATTTCGACGTCGAACGACGAAACTAAAAATAGAAACGTCTCACGTCAAAAGTGAAAATCACAACGTCTCATCGAATAAGATCAAATCGTGGGAGAACGACCCGAGAAATGTCGTTCCAAATTAGTGCCACAATTTAATACTCTCATAGACGTTCACAACGGCATATCACACTAAAGTGTTCACAAACAAACAAAGTCTAGAATAAACACGTGCACGGTCAAAAGCACGTGCACGAACAAAGTACGATCGGAAAGCGGCCGTTACATCCTCCCCACCTTAGAATAAAGTCCGTCCTCGGACTTTCTAACCTATCTAGTCGCTCTAGTAACTACCCCAATCATGTCACCTTATAATTTAACCTATGTATAGCTAATACAAGTGCTTATATATGCACTAGGTAGTCAAACATTAACACTACCAACACGTATGTATCACGTACATTATACACTTATACCCATTATAGTCAGTCAAATTTATACACGTATTCCAATCTTATATGTATACACATGCATCCCTTATATAACTACTACTTACCTAGCACAAAACAATAGTTCAGATACTCATATAAGTATAGTCTCACACTAGCAAATACAATCATTGCTTTACGTATGGATAACTACCTATGCACCAAACAAACATGGGTATACTACTCCCTAATATTCATCCGATACCAAACATCTCAACACATGTAGTCACATCATACCATTATTAAATCAGGTTTTACTATATCTTATATACATTCACCACTACTATATTTTCACAATACCTAGTCATTCAAATGTATGCAATTATTTCACCATATATTCACATCACATACGGTCCTATAACTATATTCACGACACGTCACACATATACCGTAGTCATCAAAACTTATAACTAGGCACATACTTACCCGTGCATGGTGCACACCCACGCACGCTAACATTTCATTCACATATACCAATCGTACCATTATATAACCAGCACATCTACACACTTAGTTTAGCTAGCACACATACGTTCACACAGGCAAGTCCTTAGTAATTAACTATACCACAAGACCAACACCTATAACTATATACTGGTATAGCGACTCACAATCATGTGCGTAGCACAACCAGGCACAAACACTCCTATCACTATACATAAATCAAACATTGCTATATGTAACTACAGACATACATAACAATATACTTAGAGTATACCCACTCAAGCTTGAGTGAGACTCGAAACACATATCAGAATACTCTATATACGTAACACGGTATTTATACATATACCAATACCACTCCAATGTATACACATCTACCAACACAACCATATACATACCATATGTCCATCACGCTTCATATTTAGTCAGGTAACACCCACATAGTTCAATCAATTTATATACCATAATAATATTGCAGACATCAGCACACGTATAATTATAATACCCTTCCTAATACGTGCATTCACCGTATAGTCACACACATGTAGAACATATATTCACAACATATCCTACTACCAATAATTAGTATACCAACACATCAACTTCATACATAGTTAAGATATGCAATAGTCGTGTATACCTCATGGTATACACGCATACAACATCCTATTAAAGCAAGCAATATCAATCAAATTATAATCCTACTACCATATGTATATCACCTATATACTCATGCAGCAAATACATAACTACTTACGTCTTAGCACAATACGTATCTACGTACGAGCACATACATCTCACGTACTAACATATAGATCACACAATAAGCCTATTTAACTATAAGTACACCTATTATCATCACACCTATCAACACATAGCTTTACCAATCATATTATTTCAACTATTATAAGTATCTCCAACTACATACACCCCATTAGGTATTCCAACACTGATTCTTATATATATACAGACGTCCCTAGAGTGGTATAGCTAACCTCACACATACCTATAAATACTAACACACATACAATTTCATAACATCATGAATAACTCAGAGTATGTATATATCACACCATCGGCAACCATTATTATACTACAGGGGAGAACACTCATTCAAGCCCACACACTCAACTTAGGTACATGCACTATAAAAACGTCACAAAGGCCCAAGGGCCTGCTAACAACTAGGGTTGACACAGTCATTGACAAACACTAAAGCCTAAGCAATAGAGGGAGACCGAGGTCGATAGCATAACGAGGGAAGGATCAATAAGCACGGGTTCAGATAGGACGAATATAAGGAGACAGCTTGGTTAAATGAAACATTGACTCAATTGTGAATGTTTAGGTACGGGAAAGGGAGATGTAGTGATACTCTTATAGGATACAGAAATAAAATAGTGTAAATAGCATAAGCTAAAATACGTGAGAGTTGGAAACTGTGGTACTTCAAAAGTTGGAGTCTTCGTCTGTATAAAAATATTTGGAGGTCGATAAAACAAGTTGTTTGAAATAAGTTTGAGTCGAATATACATAACAAGAGGAAATAATTTATTGGCTTATCGAAACTCATTATGAAAAGGAAGTAAATCTTTCATACGAACATTAAGGACGTAGTTTTAGAAAATATTATACGGCAGTAATTTAATATGGTTTCGGCAAAATTTTGAAATTCAAAGAATGAAATTAAATGAACTGAAGAATTTAAGCTCATGTTGAATGCTTTCAAAGTCTTTAAGCTAGTGAAAAAAATTTAAAATAATCAATATTGAAACTAATTTTAGAGAAACCAGAATTTGTCAAAAAGAAACTGATTTACACAAAGTTCTTAACATACGAGCACAACGAACCTGGTACGGATATATAAAAATAATTGAAATTCTATTTAGTTTAGAAATTATTCTAAAGGTATGTATGGTGAATGGAAAGAGAATAATAACTTAATAGTAGAATCATCAAAATTGGCAATATAGCTTTAAAACCAAATTATGGACGGTCTATATCAAGAAGTGGTTACGAAATATTAATTTTACAAAAATCTGAAATAGGGGGAACGATGAGCACAAAATCGACTTGCTGAAAGCTGAAGTTCCAGGGGACTTGAAAAGTATATTAAAAGTAAGCGAGATGTGTTGTTCGAATGGCATAAATAAGGAAAGAAAATTATAAATCGAATTGGGCAAAATAAAAGTTCGGTTCAGAATAAAACTAGTATACGAAGGGACAAGGTATTTACATAGGTACGAAAAGTATAGGCTGGAAAATATCATAAGCTAGTATTCAAAAATCTCGTCAAAAGTTTTAAAAATTTAAGTCAACGAAGGAGTATGAATTCTAAGTATATATATTAAAAATTTTCGAGCAAATTTAAACTTAGGGAAAGAGGAAATCGAAAAGAATACTTTTAGAAGATTCAAGATTTGTGACGGAGAGATTCGAAAATTGACGACGATCGTGATGAGGCGATCTCGTGAATCGAGGCAAGAAAAATGGTCGGATGATCAAAACATACATACGCCTAGGATATGGCCCAGGAACCCTACGGAGAAACTCCTACGGTCGACCAACTAAAGATTAAGAAACTTGGCGCTACGACTTCCTAAGGGGTTAGACGGTAATGAAATGCGTTCAACTTGGTCCGAAATCGATGAACCCAAGCGAACGACTAAAGAAATTCTAAAAGTCTACCATGGTCAGAATTAGGCAAGAACCACTAAGGTAACTCCTAAGACGATTAAATCAATTCCTAGCGGGGAGTCTAACTAACAATCAGGGACCTCTAACTAGCAAGCTCAGGAGTCTAACTAAGTCTTCCTACCACCTAATGACATAGAAAACGATTAGAACTAGGCTTATGATTCGGATGTTGCAATTTATTTAATGGACATTCTATCATTATTATCGTTGTTCCGATAGTTCGCATTTGCAAATAGGACCTGTATGGGCCACCAACAAAACCTGTCACGCCTCGCTTCCCAAAAATATGGAGGCGAGACGTGAGAAGGTACGCTCAGACTTGAAGCTGTGAAGCTACAAGTCTGATAAGCGTCAATAAACTTTAAACGGCAGGTCCTTGTAATGCGATACGAAACAAAGATAATAATAAGGGAAATGAGACAAAACGTCAATCTCAGAATATCCATAAAATAAGTTTCAACATCACAGAAAAAGCCACCAGGCTAAAAAGAAAAGAGTCTAAGGCCCAAACATGGCCAATAAAAGTACAACGTACAAAGCAAATGTGCCACGCACCGACAACTAACAGAAATCCTAAAACAAAAGGAGAACTCAGTGTGGTCACTAAGAGTGGTCACCGGTGTCCGCAAAACTGCTCCTGGACAGACTGGGGCTCAGGCTCAGCGTCAGCAAAACATCACGTACTCAGCAACGGTCTCTGGCTCAGGGTCTAACATGTGTCACCCAAAAGAGCAAGGGGCACATGTCAGCAAATCTACAAGAGACTTGTGCAAGGAAACTGAAAATAAAAGTAAGCAACCTAGCAGTTCTAGCATGATGTAATGACATGGCAGTAAAGTATGAGTGCAACAAGTAAAGTGAGGTACAACAGGCATCTAGCATGGCATGGAAAGAGTAGAAAACTACTATCATTCACAAGTCACGTTTTCATGTCGTGCACAGAGTTCACGCCTTACAGTTAGAGTGGCTGATCGGGCCAACTCCTAAGCTGAGTGGTCGCTCAACCCTACCCCTCCACGTGTATCGAGCCAGGGCCTTACCCCCGAACGTGAATGCTCGCTTCTGGATCATGAGCCAGGAAGTGTGTTTCATGATGGCATAGGGGTGTACCTAGCCGGGACAAGCAAGTACAAGTATGTAGCGTGTGCTACGAATGCAACATTCAATGCATGGATGACATGGCATGGCAAGTAGCAAGGCGTACAGATAAGGAATTTAAACATGGAAGTTTACAAATGCATGAACAACAAGTTAAAGGGGGGATCTAGCTTCGTTGTCAAGCTAGATCGAATGAGGTGACAGATCTAGTTTCGTTGTCAAACTAGATCAAATAGACGTCTAGGCAGCTATCATTTCACTGTCTAGTCTCTTTTACGCTACGGTACAAAAAGTGGCCTAAAACATGGCCTAAACAAGAAGACGGCAAGTTTCACTTGCCTGCAAGTCTGACGTCTGAAAAACACCGCCCAAAAGTCCACAAGTCACAACAAACTATGTACACAAGTCCACCGGCCTACAGTCCCATATTATTTATCTTGATTAGTGAATTTAAAACACTTTAGAAGCATCAATTTTAGTCTTGATTAACAGGCAATAGGTTGGGGGTCCTAAGGGTGCAGATTGTTACCTCAACACGACGCGAAAGCTACACTGGCGTAGGGTAGCGACGCCAGGGGTTGGAATAAAAGAACGCGCCCCTAGTCCAGATTCCAAAATAGATTCCTCGCTCACCAATTTTGGACAGCAACTAGATCAACGGACCAAGATTCCAGAGCTAGAACGTGCAACGACGGGCTACGACATATCGTAACATCGTAAATGGCAAATCCTTGAAGAAGAGGCACCTAGGTGGGGCCCACAGTAGTTCTAGGGACCAATGGGGGGCCCACAATACCTATGGAGAACTTGGGGGCCCACGGTGGCAAGCGGTGCGAGAGTTACGACGTTACGACGAACGTCGCTCGGTCAGACACTGCCGGTGCGAGGGAAGTCTCGGTCGGACACATCGGACGGCGCTGTGCAGCGCTTGCGGAGATGCGGTGCAGGTCGGTACGGGGGAGGCCTTCGGTCAGAGCGGGCGGATGCGGGGGATCGGTTCGGTCGGGCGCTTGGGCGAGGCTTGCAACGTTGCAACGTTGCAACGGTGCAGGCGAAGCTGGGGATCTCTCGGTCGGTACGGGCGGGAGCGTCGGTCGTAGCGGGGATGCGGAGTGGGGTGCGAAGAGAGGGTCGGTGCGGGCAGAATCCTCGGTCAGACCGAGGGAAGCTCTCGGTCGGACATGGGGAGACTGCTGCAACGTTGCGACGAATCGTCGCAAGCGAGATTTTGGGTTTTGTGACGGCTAGGGTTAATTTCTTACGAAAATGAGTCTTCCTAGGGGTTGTTTATATAGTGTAGAGGGGTTGACTTGGTCTAGGGCTAATTCTAATAGGATTAGGATTTTAAAATAATTTAAAAATCAAAACTCTCTCTCTCTCTAACCCACGCAAGGATAGGGTGCGGCCAAGATGAGCTAGGATTTGGCTCAAAAATATTTTGCAGCGTTATAATCTTATAAAAATTATATTTGGCTAAAAATACTTTAAAACTTAGTTATTAAAAATATTATAAGCTTTGCTAAAAATGTAAAATAGGTCAAACGAACTCCAAAAATTGTAAAATAAATATTATGGTGATTGGGACGATGAGAGGAAGGTAACTAAGAAGACGGATCTCAATTTTGACATCGAACGACGAAACTAAAAATAGAAACGTCTCACATCAAAAGTGAAAATCACAACGTCTCATCGAATAAAATCAAATCGTGGGAGAACGACCCGAGAAATGTCGTTCCAAATTAGTGCCACAATTTAATACTCTCAGAGACGTTCACAACGGCATATCACACTAAAGTGTTCACAAACAAACAAAGTCTAGAATAAACACGTGCACGGTCAAAAGCACGTGCACGAACAAAGTACGATCGGAAAGCGTTTATTGCTTTCTCTCTCTTTTGAGTCTAGGTTATGGTAATGCCTTGCTAGATGGTTTACTTTTCATGCATATGTATTTAACCATCTTAGTGAACCTTAGGATTATCATAGAATCCAACCCAATAGGTTCACTCTATCCAAAGACTCATTTGGAGTCTCTGGCTTTTTGTCAGTCACCTGATGAGGGAAACACAGCCGACTGGGTGATTTTCAGTCGCCTGTAGATCCTTCTATAGTCGCCTGATTTGCACAGCTCAAGTCAACATTCAATTGACTCAAACTTGAGCTTTACACATAGTTGTCTGCCGATCAGTTTACAGTCGTCTGTATACTTACAGTCGCCTGGGAATTGGCCAACAGTCGCCTGTCTAGCGTAAGTGCAATCACTGCATCTCTCTGTCTTCTCTCCATATTTTACAGTAGTCGACTGATGAAGAATATACAGTCACCTGACTATTTGACAGTTGACTGTAGTATTAACTTCAGTCGCCTGTGCAAAGAATTGGAGAAAGAGTGCAGCTCTCTGTTTCGATCTATCCCCTGCAGCAGTCGTCTGCTGAAGGATTAACATGCGCCTGTCCTGTTTGTCAGTCGACTGTATTGTCTTCTTCAGTCGACTGTCCTGGCTCAGATTATAGCCGTTGGATATTTTCTAGCCGTTGATCAGTCGACTGTCTTTTGATCAACAGTCGACTGTTCCTGTCGTTTTCACCCAGTTTCTAGCCGTTGCAGATTTGTTCATTTGGCTGTTTCTTTGGGGTTTTGGGCTTGATATAGGATTCCTATATATATGAGTGTGCTGCCTTCACTTGAGAACTCATGACAACACTTGTTAACTCTTGACTCTATAGAAAATCTCAAGAGATCAATAAGCAACTCTCAAGCTTCCTCATTTCCCTCTATTTCAGCATTCATCTTTCTTCATGCATTGAAGTCCATCTTAAGGGAAATCATCCAAGTGCTCTCAAGAATATTCCAACACTTGGAGATCCTCTTCCATGCCTTGCATTCATTCATGAGTAAGCATCTCAAGGCATAGGTAAGAGTATTTACTTTACTTGGTGTACTTTGTTTTCCTATTTCTCTTTGTGGGATTAGGATACTCTCTTTGTGGGAGTTTCTCTCTTTGTGAGAGGTTGTCTCTTTGTGGGACTAGGGAATTCTCTTTATGGGAATTAACTCTCTTTGTGGGAGTTCTAGTGTCCTAGTGTAGGGCTAACCCTAATTCTCTGAGTGGGAGTTAGTGATTCTCTGTGTGGGAGTCTTGATCCTTGTGTAGGATTGGTTGGGTCATTGTGTAGGGCATAAATCCTCTTTGTGGGGTATCTCCTTGTGAGATTTGTATTCACTTCTCTGTGTGGGATTATAGTGAATATTGGTGTGGCTGGATGTACCCAAGTTTGGGGAACCAGGGTAAAACTTTGTGTTTGCGTTTGGATTGATTGTGCCTTTTAATTCCTCTTGAATTTATAATTCCGCATTTGCAAGTTAAATTTTAATTGGACAATTTTATTGCCATTACACTATTCACCACCCCTCTAGTGTGTGTTGTTAGTATTGCAAGGGTTAGTCGATCCCTACAGAAAGATCTTGTTGCATCAGCACAACTAATCCAGTCTTTAGCTCGAAGTTCTTGTCAGGCGGTAACTCTGGCATAAGAATAAATGAAGTGGCAGAGTTGTTTGGAGTGAGTCTATCTCTGATGGAAATAAGCCTGTGTGTTCTTGGTGGAATATTTTGCTCTGCCATTTTATCTGCATATAGAATGTGCCTCTTCTCTGCTCTGAGTTTCCTTGTAGTGCGCTCAATCTCGGGATCAAATAATATAGCTCTGTCGGTAGCCCTTGATCATGTGTTCATGCACAAAGAAAGAGAATCTACAAAGAAGTGTCAGCACAAATAGAGGAATAAAATAGAAAAGAATTGATAAGTAAAAATATAGAATATCGTCACCTCCCCGACAATGGTGCCAAAAACTTGATCGCGCCCGGATGTACTCTGAAAACAATGTAGTTTAACCACAAGCACACGGTTAAGTGGTGAGTGGGTATCAAACAACAGGGAGGAACAATTGGTATCTATATTTATTACTAGGCAGAGGTGAAATGGTAATCAAGAAATGTTGGTGTCGCAATTGTGCAAAGTATTGTTTATAAATTCAATTAATAAAAGTGCATACGGCTTGGAAATCCCCACTATAGATCTCAAGCATCAATGTAAAATACGAATCTCCATATCACTACTCTTGGTTTAGGGTGAACTTGTCGCAACTAGGTTGTAAACCAATGCATGCTCTTGCGTTAGGCAAGTTTATAGCAATCTAAACTAGAGCCTCGCTCTCTCGCAAGCCTAGTTCAAGCCACTAGCATTAAGATCGATAATATTATTCAATTCTAACTCAAGCTCGCTCTTGTGCAACATGCGTTCGAATCTAGACCGTGATAGTTCGTATTTGTTTTACCGTCGTACAAACGAATATGATTATAGAAATATAATAAAGACGCTAGCTTTGGTCGCTCTCGTGCACCAATTCTAGGGAATCTCGATTTTAGATCAAATCGAATATCTAGGGCTTCCCATGGATCAAGATCCTCTCTCGCGCTCTCAAGATCCAATGGAAATCCCTAGCTATCCGTAGTAAATCGATCACAATCTAAGCCTTTTACAAGTTTGGCAACATGGGTTTTCATTAAATTTCACATATCAAACTCTAAATCCATAGGGTTCATCCCTTTGCCATAGAGCAAGGAGATTACTCATGATTCATCATAGAAAAAGCAATAGAATTAAGAAGTGCAGGAGAATTCATCATAGAAATCAGATCTAAACAGAAATATTGCATAAAAAGAAGAACTTGCAAAAGTTTAGACAAACTAATGGTGTTCAAGCTCCAAATAATAAGAAAATTAAGATCGTGCACTTCAATCCTCTCGCGAAAATAAGATAGAAAAAATGTATTTTTCATAAGAACTACAGCTATGTCGTCTCTCCTTGATGGCTTTCTAAACTAGCTATTTATACTAACTCAAAATGTCCAAAAAAATCCTGACAAAAATACACCCAGAAGGCTAGAAAAACCCTTAGGTCGAAACTGGGTTGTCAACGCACTCAGCCGAGTGAAAATGTCACTCGGTCGAGTGGCTCCTCTGTGGAAAATTTGGGAAAATCGGCCTTCTGTACTGTTCATGCCACTCGATCGAGTGGTATACTCACTCGGTCGAGTGAGCTTCTCACTCGATCGAGTGGGGTCTTCTGCAGAACCCTCCAATATCGTTGTTTTGTTTGATAAATTTCTTTCTCCAATCGGTCGAGTGGGCTTCTCACTCAGTCGAGTGGGAATTCCACTCGACCGAGTACATTGTCTCTTCT
Organism: Scilla litardierei; assembly: GCA_030789695.1. Taxonomy (NCBI): domain Eukaryota; kingdom Viridiplantae; phylum Streptophyta; class Magnoliopsida; order Asparagales; family Asparagaceae; genus Scilla; species Scilla litardierei. Next base: position 646,516,930 of record CM061142.1, on the reverse strand, counting down.
TCTTTCTGCTGGAGTTGGCCATGTCAGCGCCACTCGGTCGAGTGAGCTGTCTCACTCGACCTAGTAGGCTGCTTCTTCTTTATAATCTCCTTCTTCTCGCTCCTTTCTCCATTCTCTCGCCTTTCTTCATCTTCTTCTCATCCTCAAGCACTGTGAGCTCCTCGATATCATCGTGATTGACGCTCTGGCATGCATGTATGTGCTCATAGCTCCAAATTGCTCCCAATTGCTCCATATTTCCTGAAATCCAACGAAACATAGAAATAGTGAAATTCATCGTAAGATCGTCGTTTAAACATTAAATTCGTGATACAAGCAATCGTTATGACATGGAAAAAGCAGAAATAAAGTGTAAAATATGAGCATATCACAGATGCAACTAGCATATGGAACACCACCAAATATCGCTCATTTGAGGATTTAGGGTATGCAGTTTACATCCCTACAATACCACAGAGAATAAAATGAGGAGATCAACGCCGTCTTGGAATCCATATAGGGTTGATGCACCCTAAATACATTGCACCCCAAATGGGGGAGGCGTTAAAAGCACGTCCTGAAGACTGTGCATAGGTATGTCCACATTCCTAGTGTTAAACTCAACTCGTTTGAGGCATGAAGCCCTACTGACCATTCAGAATAAATAAACAAAAATCTATGATCCGATAAATATAAAATGTGATAAAGAGATCCTGAAGATCCATCATAATCAAGAAAATGGTTCAACGGTTATTGGACATAGTTACTGACAACCAGAAGATTGTCAGATCACATATTCCTGCTGCGAATACTCCAGCTAGGATTGACATCCCTGAGAATGAATGCAATCCACCAGCGGTAGAAGTGGATGTTTCTCAACAGAAAAGATGCATACCACCAAACTCCAAGGAAAAATAGAGAAAAAGAAAAACTCCTGGAGACCTTGAGACAATACGACCATGGGACAATGAGCTCATGTCCATATACTCGTCCTTTTTGAAATCCACTGCAGAGAAAATGCCGGGAAAAACCGAAATAAAAGTAAATGTTGTACGTACTTGGGAGGTGTTGGACAAAAAGAACACAATTGTCGGCAATATATTCTCGTATCATATTACCACATACATCGCAAAAGTGATGATACTTATATAATATCGTTCCATACTTCATTGCTAAAGTGCAAACGTAGAGATTGTCCAAATATGGAACAAAGCAATAAAATATGAGCTGGACTCACTTATGAAACGTGAAGTATTCGGACCTGAAATCCAGACACCAAAAGGTGTCAAACATGTGGACAAAATAAGTATTGCACAAATAAGAATAAATAAGTACAAAATCGTATGTTATAAGGTACATCCTATAGCACACGGATTTTTTGCTGAAACTGAGAAATAAAGAATTAAGATGAGCATGACTCAATTACAGAAATGATGCATCAGATTCCCTAGTTATAAATTATGAATACCTTGCTGTTAAAGCCAAAAATGGCGTTAATGGTGTGTGGCCTGACGTGGACCTCTCCTGTTGAGGTGGAGCCTCGTCAGCTGGTTACGTAGGACCCTGTTTAGTAGAACCGGGGTCATTGATAGGCAGATTTGGTATGTGGTAGCCATTTGTCCCACCGAGTAGATCGAGTCTCAAGGTATCGTTGACAAAGATGTGACCTTCTTGTTGAGACGTTCCACGATCTTCCTGTATCACAAAGGAACGTCAGGAGGGTTTGATCTGGGTCCCGACCCAAATCCCAACCGATGCTTAAGTTAGTACAGGACTTAAGGGATGGAGCTTAGAGCTGCCGAGATCGACACACAGAGGGTCGTCTCGAGTCAGGCGTCATAAGCTCTTTAGAGGAAGAAATATTAGGTGGAGTATGGAATATCAGAGTATCGGATCTTGTACCTCCCTTGTTCTGTTCCTCTCCCCTCTATTTATAGACCTTCCCGGTCTCTTCAGTGATGTTGGGAGGATAACGATCACCAATTATGGTGCCATGATCCCATCTTAATAGGAGTAACTATCGCCCACGTCCCCATTATTTAGGAGCTTCCTTTGATCCCTTGTACGACAGGCGTGAGTGCAACGGTCGAATGACACGTGGGTTTTGACTGAGTTTGCTTCAGGTTTCCTTCGTGGGCTTTGTGGGCTTTGGTTGCTAGCTGAAAGAGCCTCTCGAGTGCCGGCCCAATGATGCAAAAATAGCCCCCGTCGCTCGAGCTCAGACAGTTCGCCTGTTGGGGTCAAGCGACGTTACATCTCATTAATGGGGCATGGCAATCGAGGAACTAATACTCGAGTTTTAGGCATCAAAGTGCCCGCTTTACTGATTTGGATGATGCGCCAGTTTGAAATCCAAGATACTAAGAGGTTCGAATCTCTGACATGTGTCTCAACGCGTTCAGGCCGTCTTGTCGAAATAAGACGGTTTCGGAGGGAAAAGTTGAAGGCATCGTCTTCGTTATTCCTAACTTAGATTTTCTCCTTTAAATATGGCTTCGTCATCTGTACATGCCTCTGGGAGGAGCTTGACTTCTGTCGCACAGAAGAGTAAGGAGGAAGTGTGATGCCCAGCCTGATCACTAACCAAATATCCAAAGGGGGAGCCGATCAAATCCCCAAACTCCAAGAAAAATATGTCACTCGACTACCAAATCCGGTTACCGAAGAGAGACGAAAGGGTTCATCGCACTGGCAATCGAGGGGTTGGGGTTTATGTCAAATTCTTCTATCGAGGGCTTCGCTTCCCCATGCATCCTTTCATGCGCTACTTATTGAGTATATTGAGCCTTTTTCCTTTACCAGCTGATGCCAAACGACATAGGGATATTGGTCAGTTTCATCGCTCTGTGCGTGGTGAAGAAGTTTGAACCGACGATGGGGTTATTCAATTACTTCTTCTCGATTCCTCCCCTCAAGAATCAAGGTTGGTATATATTAACAGCCCACCGAGTCAGGAAGCTATTTGACGATCTTCCTTCCTCGAATTCAAATTAGAAAGACGAATTTGTATTTGTGGTCTTTCAAGGCGAGGCGAGCTTTTGCATCGAATGGGGTGTGCCTGATTTGGGTTCGACCGAGGACAAGCCTCTATCCAAAGTGGTGAAGAAAATCGTCGATGCAATGTTGAATCTGCCAGAGAGGATAAGGAAAACAAAGTGGTTATGGTCCAACTTGGTGCTACGCCGAACTTTGTGGACGAAAGGTTGATCCGACTCTGCCCATCAATCGTTCGATCTTGTCTTATTGAATTTTGTTTTTTCCTTGCAGACATGGTTGGTCTGGAATACCAGGTGGACCCTGTGTTGAGTGAGGGGCTAGAGGCTTCTATCAGAGAAGCTAAGGAGAGCATGTTATCTCCTCAAGTGCCCCTTTTGGAGGAATGAGTAGCATGAACCTTTGAGGATTTGCCCATTGTCGCTTATGGGGCTTCTCAGTAAGCACGTCTCTAGCAGAATATAAAGGAAACTCCCCCTACCGAATTTGAGGTGGTTGTAGTTGAGGGGAAGAAAAGGTGGCGACAACTCTGCCTTAGTGACTCGGAGCCGTTTAAGTCGAATTATGCTGTAGGTTGGCCTACGTCTTTGGATGCGAGTCAATTGCGTGACGAGGCCCGTCTCCATGAGCAGGAACATGGAACTCCTTTAGAAGGAAATTTAAGGGAGTTCCCCCTCTTCTGGAGCCTCTTTTGTATCAGGATTCCTGGCCTTGGAGGGGCCTGTTCCCTCCAGTGCCTCTGAATGAGGATATTCCTGAAGAATTTAGATCGCTTTTGTTGGAAAGTCGATCGTCTCAAGCCCCATTTGATTGCTCCGCGGAGGAGCTCCTTCAGACGGAATTTTCGATCAAGAGATGTGATTTTGTTCTTTAGGATTGCGGGACCACCTCTAGGATCGTCGAAAATGCATCCCTTCCGTGGGATAGGGCCGTCCTGGAGAGTGTCGATTACAAGATGATCACTTTAATTATCGTCCATGCGAAGGTTCAGGTAACATTTGTGCTAGTCTTCATTATGGATGAAGCATGCATGTAGGTTGACATCTATGACTTGTATGTAGGCTCTCGTGGCTAATGTTGTGTTGCGTCGACGCGCACAGGTGGTGGCCAACCACGAAGTCACATTGGGGGCAGTCAAGCTGGCCGTCAAAAAATCTTAAGCGGAGCTGGATAGACTTGGGCTTCTGTGTAAACTCAGACGGTCATGGGTACTTGAACTCGAGCATGAGTTAAGTGAGTCTTGTAAGAGGGAAGCAGCCCAAACTGCCTCAAGGGAGCGAGCAAAAAAGACGTGGCTGGAGGAGAAAGCCAAGTGGAAAGTCAGAGAGAACGAGCTCCTTTCTTGACTTGCTGACAGCTTTTGGGGAGTTGGCACATAGGCCATCACGGAGAAGTCAGTCCAAGAAGATAAGGATACATTACCCGACTTCGACGAATTATATATACAGGGGTATGAGCGACGTCGGTTGGAAGTGAAGGATCGATTCCCTGATATCACCGCTGAGATTGACTAGATCACTAGATCCCCGTGTTTTTCCGTCGATGGCGATGATTTAAGTCAAGGCATGGAGGAAGCAGCTCCAGTTGGTGAAATTGTCACCACGACAGGTGAAGATAGCGATGTCTCCAGGGGATCAAGAGCATGTTTCTTCCCTTGAAGAAGACCAAGGGCATCTTGATTCACCGAGGGACCTTAATGCTCCCACCAAAATTTTCAAATATATAGGGGGCATCGTTGTATAAACGATGACAATTTTGCAATGTAAGATAATGCCAGAAGAGTCGACTTATGTCTCATTGTTTGTCATTATTCGTATGGGTGGTCGTATTGCCTGTTGGCCCCTTTTGATGGGTTATGCCCTTGCTCAAGATAGCAGGGGTTGAGTCGTTGAATCATATCCTAGCTAGACCATCTCGTTCAGTTGCGAAGGGGGTAATTCCATCACCTTACGGTTGACGATACGATATGATCACTCAGTTGCAAGGGGGTGGACCCCTTCATCTTACGGCTGACGACACAATAGGGTCGTTCAATTGCGAGGGGGTAGCTCCTTCGTCTTACGACTGATGACACGATATGGTCATTCAATTACGAGGGGGTGGCTCCTTCGTCTTATAGCTAAACGATACGAGAGGGTCGCTCAGTTGTGAGGGGATGGCCCCTTCGTCTTACAAATAACGACACAAGAGGATCGTTTGTCACGCCCTGTTCCCCAGAATACCCAGCATTTAAATTTTTTTTCCAAGTATCCTGAAGAGTGAGGGTGATGAGAGAGGAAAAGAGAGAGAAAGAAGAAACTGAATAAGCAGAACACTGCACACATGCTGGGATAGTACAAGCGAAGCTCCACTATAATATCAAACAACACATAATGACATAGAACAACAACAACACATTTTATATAACAACTTTCATTTATATACATAACCCAGTTACATCATTTCACATACACCAACACTCTCCACCTCCCAAGACAACCAAGTCACTCTGCAAGCTACAGCTCACACTGATTACAACCCCTGAAACCCAACTCCAAGTCACCTCCAACCAAGCTGACCCTACTACCTAAAAAATGGGGAGGAGCACGTCAATGCATGCCCCAATAGGAACCAACTTGGATTTGGAACACCGTTAAATTGTTATCAACTAGTAATCCAAGCATGAGAAATAAGGCACGTAAACTAAGTAAGGTAACTGAAGGTAATCTGCCAGGTAAGGGATCATACCTGCGGTCCAATGTCGAAATACTGCAAGAGAAGGGTTAGCACGAATAATAAAGCAAGTGTTCATACCAATATGATCTAAAAGGGAAGGTATTAGTGCCAAAAGTGTATACGATATCATCATCATAGCAAATAAGGACAAAGAAAATGCTGCAAGCAGAAGAAGTAACATGCAAAATTCTTATTTTATAATTGAATTGATTGAAAACTTGGGTAAACTGTGTGATACTAGGACCTGGACATCACCCCAAATTTGGGGTGAATATAGCACACGTCGCAGTGGACAGGGGCAATGTATGACACCGGGCATCTCAGCTCCCATGTCCCTGGCAGGAGTGAGGATCTCCACATAATAACACAACCTCCGTATGTCCCCTCCACTCCCGGTAAAGGCGAGTGGGTATAAATATCCCCTCCACTCCCGGTAAAGGCGAGTGGGTATAAATATCACATATCACATAATCATTTCCCCCAACTTCTCAGTCCAGGCCTCATATCCACAATTTACTCAAATCCCACCTAAAACCCGGGTTTTGCTAGCTTACCCTCATTAGAGAGGATTGAGACTTATTCAATTTTATAAGTTAACATCATAAGTGACACATTAGGGGTCATGATGGCATGTGTATGCATATATCACCTCAGCTGTCCATCATTAAACATACGGTCATGCACTCACGTGACATGCCCTCTATCACAACATATCATCCACTCACAAATACGGTGTATCCATGCCATTCAAGCCTCTAACTTCACCAATCATCACTGTGGCTCAAGGCCAACACTAATACATGCACATTCTGCAAATTACCAGATATTGCCTTCATTGAGGCATTTCATCGAGCACATGACGAGCGTCATTCATATCAAATCAACACAATATCATTTACATGTGCCAAGGCATGAACATTCATTTCACCACATAACCATATTAAGCAAGAATAATGATGGCCAATTAACCACAATTAATGAGTAAGAACATCACTTAATGAATTCAGCTTGCTGAAATTGCAGGATAGTCAGATTGAGGGTAGTTTTTGAGGCAATTGCAGTTGGAATTTGGAAAAACTTAAAATACAAAGTTGTAGATATGGGTGTTTTCCGTTTACTGGCCAATTTTCATAAGTTCAGTTGACATATGTGATTTATGGTGAATTATTTGGTGAAGTCTGTCAAATCTGTTTTTCAGGCAGATTTCAGGGTCTGCAAAGATTGATGTTTTTGAGCATGTTTTAGCTAGAATTTCGAAAAATATTCACTGATATGAAATTTTAGAAAAACTTGTTAACTTTCCAACGAGACCAAGAACATCAAATTCCATTATGTTTGCAGGTACTTAGGACAATTTTACTGAACTGTGTCAAGACTGAAGATCATGCAGACATGTTGTAAAGATGGAGTTTTTACTCCTAACTTCTGAATTGAACATATATCAAACTTTATATGTTTTTGGGGTGGAACTTCAAGATCTATCCGAATATAATTTTTTCGAAACTTAATTCGAGCTACAGTAACCAGTATCAAAGCAACAACAGACATCAGTATTTTTGAATTTCAAAGGAGATGATTTTGCTAAGAATTTCAAGGGGAAATTCATGAAAATTCAATCAAGGCACATTCATTTGATTACCACTGCTTCATATCAGTAAATCATGCTATAAAATCATGATAGCAAGAACAAATTAAGGTAATTCCAAATCCAAGTAATTCCTACCTCAAAAAGTTGATTTTTCCTCTTTTCCTTCTCTTCTTTCTCCTCCACCTTCTTCTCTCTTGAAACCACTTGTGTTTCATGGCTTTATGAGGAAGTAATTAGGGTTTTCAATAGAAGGAGGAGAAAAGGGGGTGGGGATGGCCGGCCATGGCTAGGAAGGAGAGGGGAGAGAGAGGAGATGAGGAGAAAATGAGAGAGAGAGAGAGTCTTCTAGTTTTCTCTCTTCTTTTCTTCTCTTTTCTTATTCCTTTCTTCTCTTCCAAGAAATGAATATTCCAACGGAATATTCCATGTGGAAATGACCAAAATACCCCCATCTATAGGTAATTACAAGGTTGCCATTACTTTACGTACACACCATTTTAGTATGTACACTCAGCACTTTTGACCCAAATGACCATTTTGCCCCTCGCCTTTCTAAAATTTTACGGGGTTGCCATTGACCCCTAACCCCTTTCACACTTGCATGGCTTTCCTACACATGCCGAGGCATGCCTACACATGCATACATGCACCACACACACGTCTAATACATACACGTTAAATAACACACACGATGTCATTCGCACTTCTCCCGCATTCACACTTCGCATTCACTTCCCTTAGCCACGTATTACGGCCCAATTCCCCTTGCACTGCGTTACATACATTGATATCTATGTTTATTTCATGCCTACCCATGTGTCATAAGTAGGAATACCACGTGTGTTCAGTAGAATACACTATAGTTCAAAATAGAGCATGACATCGTTCAGTTGCAAGGGGGTGGCCCCTTCGTCTTATGGATGACGACGACACAAGAGGATCGTTCCTTTATGAGGGGGTGGTCTCCTCGTCTTACGGTTGATGACACGATATGGTCCTTCAGTTGCGAGGGGGTGGCCCCATCGTCTTACGGCTGACGACATAATAGGGTCGTTCAGTTCCCTTCATCTTACAGCTGAACGAATGAGAGGGTCGCTCAGTTGCGAGGGGGTGGCCCCTTCGTCTTATGGCTGACGACACAAGAGGATCGTTCAGTTGCGAGGGGGTGTCCCCTACATCTTATGGCTAATGACACAATAGGAACGTTCAGTTGCGAGGGGGTGGCCCCTTCGTCTTACGGCTGACGACAGAATAGGGACGTTCAGTTGCATAGGGGTGGCCCATTCGTCTTATAGTTGACGACACGATAGGGTCGTTCAGTTGCGAGGGGGTGACCCATTCGTCTTATAGCTGAACGATACGAGAGGGTTCGTTCAACTACAAGGGGGTGGACCCTTCATCTTACAGCTGAACGATACAATAGGTTTGTTCAGTTGTAAGGGGATGGCCCCATCGTTTTACAACTGAATGATATTAGAGGGTCGTTCAACTGTGAGGGGATGGACCCTTCGTCTTACAGCTGAACGATACAATATGGTTGTTCAATTACGAGGGGGAGGACCCTTCGTCTTACTGCTGAACGATACAATAGGGTCGTTCAGTTACGAGGAGGTGGACCCATCGTCTTACAACTGAACGATATGAGAGGTTCATTCAACTGCGAGGGGGTGGACCCTTTGTCTTACAGCTGAATGATACAATAGGGTCATTCAGTTGCGAGGGGGTGAACCCATCATCTTACAACTGAACGATATGAGAAGGTTGTTCAACTATGAGGGGGTAGACCCTTCGTTGAATTGATTGAATTGATAGTAGCTTGGCTACTCTTGTCTTGTCCCGATAAATTGTTCCCTTGTACAAATTGTCTTGCCATGTTATAATTGTGCACTCATGTTATAACTGCCATGTCATGCATACTAAACTGCTAGGTTGCTAGTTGCCTTACATTCAGTTTCCTTGCCCAAGTCTTTTAGACTTGCTGACATGTGCCCCTTTACTCTTTTGGGTGACACATGTTAGATCCTGAGCCCGAGTACCTCGTTGAGGACGAGGTGTTTGCTGACGCCGAGCCCGAGCTTGTGTTTGACGGGGAGTACGTGGACACTGGGGACCAGTCCTAGTGTCTTCGTTGTGTTTTACTTTTGTTAGACAGTTGTTTTGTTATCGGTGCGTAGCACCTATACTTTGTTATGTCGTTTCTTTGTTGGCCTTGTTCTGGGCCTTTAGACTCTTTTCTTTTAGCCTGGTGGCTTTTCTGGATGTTGGACTTTTGTTGATGTTGGACAATTTGTGAGATGTGGAATTTTATTTCAGTCTCGCCTTGTGTTATTATTGTTATTCTGTTGTGGTTACAGGGACCTGTTTATGTATTGTGGACGACACTTCGTCTTACAGCTGAACGATACAATAGGGTCGTTCAGTTGCGAGGGGGTGAACCCTTTGTCTTACAACTGACAATACAGTAGGATCATTCAGTTGCGAAGGGGTGTACCCTTTGTCTTACAGCTGAACGATACAATAGGGTCGTTCAGTTGCAAGAGTGTGGCCCCATCATCTTACAGCTGAATGATATGAGAGGGTCGTTCAACTGCGAAGGGGTGAACCCTTCGTCTTATAGTCGAACGATACAATAGGGTCTAAGTCCGCTTCTAATATGAATTGAGATGAGCGCAATTGATTTAGATTATGCTAAAGAGTATGCTCTGATCGCTTAGACGGAGCGAGTCTCTTATAATTCACGAATATTACGGGCAAGTGAGACATTTTTTTTGAAGAAGAGACAGACTTTATAAAATGAGTACTTTGACATGGAAGGAAAAGTGTACATGCATTTTGATATCGCTAAGAGCCACCTGGTACTTTATTCGATTCTTAGTGCAGAAACTTGCTATCGACCACTTTAGTAGAAGATGACTCGGTCATTGGCCCCTTGCCTTTTGGTTTGGAGGTCCCTTCTTTGCATGGTTGGTCATTGATATGCTATTATTTTACATATTTTATCCCATATCTTCATGACATATTTCACCCTCCAAACCCCCATTTTATACACTTTTGTGCTATTATTTGGAACAATATGACTTTCGAAGCGATTATTTCTATTTCAGGGATTTGGGGCGATATTGGAGCAACTTGGAGTCAATAAGACGATCGGCGACGTGAGAGCACCAATGAAACTCTTGATGACATGCTTGAGGTGCCAAAGAATAATACTGGATCAAGGGGCAAGAGAGAAGGTCGCTCGATCGAGATATGATGCGGCGAAGGAATCGAGCGATCCGAAGTGCTGGAAATAGGACAGCTGTGCACTATTTCTAAATCTGGTATCACCTGGGATTTTCCAATATTTTTCTGATATTGTTTCCAGACAATAGACTTCAAGATGGTTCCAACGTCACCAAGAATGCATCAATCGGAGGTCAGATGAGCCCTGTGGAATTTCTGCAAGATGATGCTGCAGTGATAAAATTGTGCTGAAAGCTGTCTGACCGAGCAGAGCACTCTACTCGACCGAGCGGGGTGAAAAATGATGCTGAAGTTAGTTTTTCGTACTGTTCGACCACTGCTCGGTCGAGCAGTTGATTGCTTGACCGAGCAGAGTTGTTTTTGGGCTGAAATTGCTGCCGTTCGACCGCTACTCGATCAGAGCAATCCTTTACTCGATCCGAGCAACCTCATACTCGACCAAGCGAAATCTACTCTGTCCGGGTTGGCATAGCGGCAAATTTTGGAGAAGTGTGGCTCCCTGACGTACTCGACCGAGCAGGAGGGCTGCTCGACCGAGCAGGAGGGCTGCTCGACCGAGCAGCCGGACTACTCGACCGAGCAGGTTTCACTCGGCCCGAGCACTGTTTTGGAGGACGTATCATACTTGCTGACGACTCGACCGAGCAGCTTCCTCCTCGGGCCGAGTCATCGTGGGCCCACGTGAGTTTTAGATAGCTTTTTTAGAGTTTTTCGACGACGATCATTGGGGAGTTAGGCCATACCCTAGGCCCCTCCTTTGTATCAAGATAAGTACTTTTGTCTCTTTAATTCTATTTTTGTTATTTCTTTATGATTATTGATTGAATATCTCGTTGTTACATGCTAAGATGAATTCTCTTGCTATTATTGAATCTTCTGTTGTTTTTCCTATGATGCATGTGTAGTTCTATCTAGGGCAAAGGGATTAGCCCATGGATCTTAGGATTTAGATGTAAAGTTGGGATTTTTATGGTGCGTTGGTTATAAATGAGGTTGTATTTTGGTTGATCTAGCAAAAGCCCTAGGAGAACTCGTACTGAGATCGTGCCCACTGTAGGTGGAATCGATTAGCTTAAGGAGTATCATATGGATTTAATTAAGGAGTTAGTGGATTCAACCGAGGTACGTGACCATGACCGGCTCGCGCCTTGATGGGATCCACCGACGAACTATATCACTAATTGACGGCTACCGCCATTGTGTCAAATAGAGCCGCCAAAGTACCTCAAAACTCTAACCCACGAGAGTGGTACGAGTTGAGAGCAATCGAACCAAGAGAGTGGTGAGATTATTGTAGATCCTTAATGCATGTATCGTATACGCCTATTGCGAGAGCAGGGTTAATGCGATACGTTAGATTCATGATGCCCAGACACATGAATTCACTTCCTAGATGCTATAATCTCTAATAAAACCAATGCAACGTAAGAGTCCTAGCCTAGCGTCGACGTCCGACGATCCTAGTGGTGAGTCCTAAAGCCCTAGTCTTTTCTTTCTTTCTTTGTGTGGACCCCTTTGTTTGCGACATCGAGTGACACGACTTTCGCATCCACCATCATTACGACACTCCATACTCCACATCCACCAATAAACCTGCAAGTCTAACTCAACCTAGGAGTAGATAGGTAGTATAGCACCGCTTTCCCGTGTTCGATACCCGCTTGCCACTATACCGTGCGCTTGATGTAAACGACATCGTTTCGGAGTTGATTCCGGCTCGATCAAGTTTATGGCACCGTTGCCGGGGATTTATCTCCATGTAATTCGCGCCATTACTAGGTCGATCTAGGGTTACATCTCAGATGCATCAAGTTTATGGCACCGTTGCCAGGGAGGCGTTCTGCCATATTGCCTATTTATCACGATTAGGTTGTTAGACTTCGAATAAAAACAAAAATTAAAAAAAACATAAAAAACACACAGAGAGAAATTTTTCACTGCCACCTACTTTATTATTATTTCTGTCTTCTTGTGCCACTGACATTTTTCTCTAGGTATTTGTCTTTGTTGATCAGGTGTTATGGCTGACATGGCTGAGATTATATGGACCACACATTTTTATGCGTACTTTGATAGGATTCTTGCACGGCAGGCTGAGGACCTTGATGCTTCAACCTGTGAGGAGACAACGGTCTTAGAGCTTCTACAACCACCTCTTCCTTCCACTGACGCCGAGGACTATCTCACAAAGCTTATTGCTCCCATTCAGGGAGAATCTTTTACTCCATCGCCCTTTACTTTTGATTCCCCTCATGTATATGATGTTTTTTATGATTCAGATTTTGATGACCATCGTGCCTTCTGCAGGATACATATACATATGATCAAAAGGTACGATGGGACGTATACGAGGAGGAGCGAGGAGTTATCACACATAGATGTTATTGAATATGATCAGGAGGTGCGTTGGGATGAGTCTGACGATGATGAGGAGTGGCCTGATGAGATCCACACTCATACGCCAGAGTTGCCTGAAAAGCCTTAGACGAACGACGGAGAGTTACCTGTCGTGGTGCATGAAAGCGGAGATACATTTTCAAGGAAGTGTCGTCAACCGATCTTTATCTTGAATATTTCTTTTGATGACCTTCTTTGGAATACATTTATCTTGGGGAAGAATTATCCACATCAGATTGATGCGGCTCATCTCTTGCAGGATACAGGTGGAGTCCTTGGGGAGATGCTGGGAGCTGCATTGCTGGAATCTGATGGAGCCCGTAGAGATAGGCACCTGGCGGAGCCGCGAAAATTGCAGATAGAGCAGCTGCCTGCACCGACAAAGATATTGGACCCGCCTTTTGCTACAGGTGGTATCAATCTAGTAGTATAGTATTTTATGCTTTCAATAATCACGAATCCTCTCGACAGCGAGAGGACCGTATAGGATTTTATATGCTTTTTTTAGTTTAATAAATTCACCCCATATAATGGCTTCAAAATCTTTTACACCCCGAACCCATTATTTTTATTAATTACCCTCCTCATATTTTGATATGTCCCGCCATTTTGCTAACCACTATCGAGCATTTCTTTCAAGTGAATACGCACTTTCTTATTCGTTTGACTTGATCTCGCTTAGCGAAGCCGTGATTTTTTTGATCGAGTCTTTCGAATAGGATTGTTTGATATAAGCTTGGGGAAAATCGCTCTCATGCATCATCGTATGTGCATGTAGTTGCATTAGGATTTCATGTCATTCATTTCATCATTTTTCATTCACCCCCCTCATATTTATCGTTGTTCCTCTCCTTTTTCTTTTAATGATCACATTGAGAACAATGTGAATTTTAAGCTTGGGGGATTGCATTCACATGCCATTTAGTTGCATTTTTTCTTCATTCTAGGATATATATATTTTTAGAATTTTTCAAATTTTTGCATCATCTTTTTGTTTTTTTCCATCTCATTTTCCTTTTATGTGTGTTCATGCATCACATTGTGTGCTTGTTTTTCTTTTATTTCTTTCTTCTATTTTTATTTCTCTATTTTCTTCTCCTTCTCTTGCTAGAGATGTTCCATATCTTATGCTTTCACCTTTCTCACAACGCTTATTTTTCATGCCATGCTACTTAGAGAATTTCATAATCCTAATCCTTATAAGTACTTGAAAATATTCTTTTGATGGTCTCTCTAGTGCGAATGCATGAAGCTTATTGAAACTGAATATGTAGAGTAGTATCTCGTATGTTTTCATTGGAAATACACCGAGATTCACGCATCACTAGAATATCTGAAGCCTTACTTTCATCTCTTATTCGCATTCTTATGCATGCTTGATATAATTGAAACATTACTGCTTGACGTCACCACTCATTAATATGATTAAGGATACACGTACTATTATACAAGTTTAGTTGATGTATTATTTTACAGAACCGTTTGTGCACACTTTTGAGTGAACTGAGCGTTATATCTATTCCTTCTCCACATATACCTTATATTCTCTACATGTCACTTGATTTCACCCCCCAAAGCTATTTCTACCGCATCCATTCCCAAAAATTCCCAACAAAAGAAAAGCTTGCTCCAAAAAGTCCAAAAAACCAAAAAGGTGCCAAAAACCAAAAATACAAAAACTATTGCTCCTACAAAATCCAAAAAGAAAAAAGGGGAAACAAAGCTCAAAATTCAGAGAAGAGCTCAATTTTCATTACTTGGAGCAATACATATACTATTGGGAAAACCAAAGCAAAATTTCAAATCCACAAATACTTCTTTGGATGCGGCGCCTCAATTCAAGCTTGGGGGGAAATCTTTTGACCACATGAGTGAGCATGACATTAGAGTGGAGTCATGCACGAACGGAAAAGTTTGATAATGCTAAAACTTAACGAAACAATTTAGTTACGGGGATTTCTTATGATTTGATATGAGGATGTGTATGTCTTGATTTTTACTCTATTTTTTATTGCATGCTTTGTGTGAATTTTTACGCTTCAGTTATATCTTCTGATTGAAACGTGTGTCGCCAATGTTATGCATATTCGATGTTATGAAACATAGGATGTTGATATAAACTAAATGTATGAATACTAGAGAGACCCCTTTCGTTCATCCTTAACTCTCAAGTACTTCGTTTATATAAGATATGAAATCTCTGTGGTAGTGTGTGATTTACTTTCTTAGTCATTGTGATTTATGGTGAATGTTAATGAGACAATAATCTAGCGACCCTCTTTTCTTCGTATTCCTTTTTGTTTTCTTATTTTTACCTCCCGGTGAGCTTCGTATTCGTCTTCCTCGAGGACGAGTAAGAGGTAAGCTTGAGGGATTTTGATATGCTCTTATTTTACATGTTTTATCGCATATCTTCATGACATATTTCACCCTCCAAACCCTCATTTTATACGCTTTTGTGCTATTATTTGGAACAATATGACTTTCGGAGTGGTTATTTCTATTTCAGGGATTTGGGGCGATATTGGAGCAACTTGGAGTCAATAAGACGATCAGCGACGTGAGAGCACCAATGAAACTCATAATGACATGATTGAGGTGCCAAAGAATAATAATGCAGCAAGGAAGGGGCAAGAGAGAAGGTCGCTCGATCGAGATATGATGCGGCGAAGGAATCGAGCGACCCGAAGTGCTAGAAACAATATAGCCGTGCACTATTTCTAAATCTGGTATCACCTGAGATTTTTCACTATTTTTCTGATATTTTTCCCAGATAATAGACTTCAAGATGGTTCCAACTCCACCAAGAACGTGTCAATTGGAGGTCGGATGAGCCCTGGAGAATTTCTGCAAGATGATGCTGCAGTGCTGAAATTGTGCTGAAAGCTGTCTGACCGAGCAGAGCACTCTGCTTGACCGAGCAGGGTGAAAAATGATGCTGAAGTTAGTTTTTTGTGCTGTTCGACCACTGCTCGGTTGAGCAGTTGATTGCTCGACCGAGCAGAGTTGTTTTTGGGCTAAAATTGCTGCCGTTCGACTGCTACTCGACCGAGCAACCCTTTACTCGGTCCGAGCAACCTCATACTCGACCGAGCGGAATCTACTCTGTCCGGGTTGGCAGAGCAGCATATTTTGGAGAAGTGTGGCTCCCTGACGTACTTGACCGAGTAGGAGGGCTGCTCGACAGAGCAGCCAGACTACTCGACCGAGGAGGTTTCACTCGGCCCGAGCACTGTTTTGGAGGATGTATCATACTTGCTGACGACTCGACCGAGCAGCTTCCTGCTCGGACCGAGTCTTCGTGGGCCCAAGCCTGTGTCCAGATCGCGATTTTGTTTGGCGAGAGTTTTTGAGTGATTTTTGGGCAGCCGCCAGAGGGGGTTCTAGAGGGAGTTCTGTAGAGATTTTTTTGTAGAGATTTTTGGGGAGAGATTTTTAGGGAGAGTTTTAGAGATATTTTTTAGAGTTTTTCGGCGACGATCTTTTAGGGAGTTAGGCCATACCCTAGGCCCCTCCTTTGTATCAAGATAAGTAATTTTGTCTCTTTAATTCTATTTTTGTTATTTCTTTGTGATTATTGATTGAATATCTCGTTGATACATGCTAGGATGAATTCTCTTGCTATTATTGAATCTTCTATTGTTTTTCCTATGATGCATGTGTAGTTCTATCTAGGGCTAAGGGATTAGCCCATGGATCTTAGGATTTAGATGTAAAGTTGGGATTTTTATGGTGTGTTGGTTATAAATGGGGTTGTATTTTGGTTGATCTAGCAAAATCCCTAGGAGAACTCGTACTGAGATCGTGCCCACGGTCGGTGGAATCGATTAGCTTAAGGAGTATCCTATGGATTTACTTAGGGAGTTAGTAGATTCAACCGAGGTACGTGAACATGCCCGGCTCGTGCCTTGATGGGATCCACCAACGAACTATATCACTAATTGACGGCTACCGCCATTGCGTCAAATAGAGCCACCAAAGTACCTCGAAACTCTAACACATGAGAGTGGTACGGTTGAGAGCAATCGAACCACGAGAGTGGTGAGATTATTGTAGATCCTTAATGCATGTATCATATACGCCTATTGCGAGAGCGGGGTTAATGCGATACGTTAGATTCATGATGCCCAGACACATGAATTCACTTCCTAGATGCTACAATACCCAATAAAACCAATTCAATGTAAGAGTCATACCTAGCGTCGACGTCCGACGGTCCTAGTGGTGAGTCCTAAAGCCCTATTCTTTTCTTTCTTTCTTTGTGTGGACCCCTTTGTTTGCGACATCGAGTGACACGACTTTCGCATCCACCATCATTACGACACTCCATACTCCACATCCACTAATAAACCCACAAGTCTAACTCAACCAAGGAGTAGATAGGTAGTATAGCACCGCTTTCCCGTCTTCGATACCCGCTTACCACTATATCGTGCGCTTGCTGTAAACGACATCGTTTCGGAGTTGATTCCGACTCGATCAAGTTTTTGGCGCCATTGCCGGAGATTTATCTCCATGGAATTTGCGCTATTACTAGGTCGATCTAGGGTTACATTTCGGACGCATCAGTCATCACCGGGCCTTTTGAAATGACCACGCTTGACCAGCACTTAGATCTCCTTCTTCAGTGTCCAGCAATCGTCGGTGTCATGCCTCGTAATCATTATGGTACTTACAGAATTTGAGGTCATCTCTCTTCTCATACATGCTTTTCTTTACAGGTTCATTGGCGAGCTCTTCTTGCGGAGTGTAAGCTATGACTTCTCCCTTTGGGGCATTTGCTCTGAAAGGGCGTTCCTTGCTTCGAGTGCTCCTTTCTCTTCGTCGCTTATCCCGAGGCTATTAACGAGGGGTTCCTTGGGGTTGCTTTTCACGCTTTGTTTCTCCTCGACGAGTTGGAGTGTCGTTCTCCACAGCCTCAATCGCCTCTTCTGATATTATGAACCGATCAGTTATGTTGTTCAGCTCCACCAAGTTATTCTGCAACGGCTTGTTTTCATCAACACAAATATTACGTATTTAACTATCTTCAAATTTTTTTAAAAACTATTTTGTAATGGTTTGTTAGGAGTTTTACGATTTCAAAAATTTCTTATAAAATTATTTTGAATTACCAGACTAGTTATGGAGTATTTTAGTAAGATCGGGTTTCATCAAATACCTCTGAATAATCAGATAAAAATTCATTTTCAGTTATTACCATTTTGACTCAATGAATTTATTTTCTATTTAAACGTCTTCAAAACGTTTTCAAACTTCTACAGTAGCAGCCTATGATCATTTAGGGCTCTCCACATTAATTTCGTAATTTTCTGATATCATTTCAATAGAGAACCCGCATACCCGTTTTCTAAATGTTTTGGCCCAAAACTAGTATCTTCGTAGCTCAAACCCTGAAACGGACTTTGCATTCGCGATCCTCGTGACAATACGATCCCGTGTGTATGTTTTCGTAATTTTTCGGACACGTTTGCTGGTACGGACAAAATTGTAATTTCGTGTTTCTAATTATGCTACTAATTACTAATTACCCTTTACTTTACTAATTACAAAATCAACTCCCTAGAGAAAATCATCATAAATTTCATTAGATTAGCCCTTACAGCTGCAACAGAACCATACATGTGATTAGGTTATTGTGACAAAACTAATCAAATCAACTTATTACTTATATCATGCATTGTCGTGCGTCGTTTCCCAAAACAAGAGAGGGGAGCTAAATGCACCGCATTGATTGCGGTGGGAGGTGACTTCTTGCTTTTTTAAGATAATTTGTAACACCATATAGGATTGAGGTGATTTTTGATTTTACAAAATTTTCCAAAAAAGGCAAAAAATCAAGTCAACCCCGCACTCGCTGCGGTGTAGAAAGCAATTCTCAAACAAGATTACGAAATGCAAGACACGACAAGCTCGCGACGTATTTAAGCCAATGGACACTCTCTAGACTTACATGCATTAAGTGTAATATCAACAAATATGTAGGGTAGTAACGCAAAAACCTACATGTTATCCACAATTTGTGCAGTGACATTGAATTAGCAATTCAAGCGAGTAAACAAGAGAATAAATTAAAAAGATTTAAAAGATTTAAAATGCATAGATAAGCTTATTAACAATTGTTAAGAGAAACTGTGTCGCATGGTACACAATAAAAAGATGAGAAACATAAAATTAAAGTTGAGCCCCTACCTAATAGTGTATCCTTTTAGTTTAGAACGTCGCACCAAAATTATATACTCGCCAACTAACATTGTTATTGTTATTATTTCATTTACTTACCCGTCATTAGATATTCACATTCATTTTTATTTTTATGTACAGAAAATCATAAGCATCTATTTATATATAAATTGAGATGATCAGAGCATGTTTGGTTTGTGAGGATGAATATTTGAAAATGTACTAGAAATAACCCGTGCACAAAGTGCACCAACCCACACAATCAGGACGCGGGACCTACACGGGTGTTTCGATGAGTGCAAAACCGGGTGAAAATGAGAAGAGTGTGTGCTAGTGTGTGTATTGTATTTGGGTTTTTGGTTTTTTTGATTGGGGGTGTGACTTTGGGTGTTTTGAGTTTAGGTGTGTTTTGGGGGTTGGACGGGGTTTTGGGTTTTTTGGTTTTTGGGTTTAAGGAGGTTGTCCCATGCGACGATGTGACATTGTCACATGAGACAAATTCGAAAGCTTCTCCCATATGTAATAAGGATTTGTCGATGTGACAGAGCAAAATTTCGTGTTCGTTTGGAGTTGACATCATAGTATTTTTGAGTAGGAATGACTCTTCACTCAATCGGGCTTATTGTTTAAATGATAGTTGGAGTCAAAACGCAATTATTGTGCCTTTTAGGCTTCAATTGGGCTTATTGTTTAAAGTTGGTTGGCGTCAAAACGCAATTATTGTGCCTTTTAGGTAGGGGTGGCAATTCGGGCCGGTCCGGTCTTATCGGGCCGTGCCGGCCCGGTCCGGTTTTCTTAAAGGATTGAACCGGCCCGGTCTTATCGGGCCGTGCCGGCCCGGTCCGGTTTTCTTAAAGGATTGGACCGGCCCAGCCCGATAAGACTTCGGGCCATTTCGGAGAGGCCCGGGCACGGTCCGATAAAAATTCGGGCCGCCCGGCCCGGTCCGATAGAGTTGAATGAATTATGTATTGTGACAATATCTTATCATATTTTTAAACAAAAACGTGTCTCATATGTTTAAAGATGCATTGAAATGGAGCACGCAAGAAGAGGATTAAGTGGGTTGCATAAGTTGATGTGTCCTACATTGTTTTCATTTATTTGTTAAGATGAAATAACATGTTTGGTGGTTCTTTGTCTCTTCTCGAAAACTGAGATCGACCCCCCAAGATCCAAAGACATCAAAGTTGGTGCTGGCGGGAAGTTGTTAAACTTTATGATATTTGGACCTTGATCTAATAAGATTCATGACATTGGACTCAACACCATAAATGAATGTATATTACTGAAATCTGTTTTAGATCAGTGTGTGGTCAAATTGAAGTGGGGCGATCAAATGCTTTTCGTGCCGTGCCGTGCCGCCCATGGGCTGAAAAGCTTGGCCCGAGTCCGGCCCGAAAATGAACCGGGCCGGGCCGGCCCGGTCCGATAAGAATTTCGGGCCAAAATTGTTGGCCCAAACACGGTCTTATCGTGCCGGACCCGTGCCGGGCTATCGTGCCGGGCCAAAAATTGCCACCCCTACTTTTAGGCTCCATTTACATCACATTTTACCCTTCTAGACACGAGGAAAATGAATATGTCGCTCAAAGGAAAATGAAGGAAAACGAGGGATGTGTGGTTGTGTGTCGGTAGCGTCTGTGGCAAAAATGTGAAAA
This sequence comes from Scilla litardierei, assembly GCA_030789695.1. Taxonomy (NCBI): domain Eukaryota; kingdom Viridiplantae; phylum Streptophyta; class Magnoliopsida; order Asparagales; family Asparagaceae; genus Scilla; species Scilla litardierei. Next base: position 646,496,170 of record CM061142.1, on the reverse strand, counting down.
AGAGCGGCATAAGTGCAAATAGAGGACAAAGTGCAAAAAGTGAGGTGGCAAACCTGTAAATGTTACAGTGAGTGAGGAGTTTCTTTGGTTTCATGGAAAAGATACGACAATCATGCAATTAATGTAGGGGGTGCTTTTCTTTAGTTGACCCAAACGAACACCTAAATCCGGACCCAAACCCACATCCAAGCCCCAGCAGGGCCCACCTTGCTGATGTAGTCAAACCATGGCCACATCTCTGATCATCCTTTTGTGCTAGTGGGATTTTCCCATGAATTTGCTCATGAGTTTAAAAAAACCAACATCAACGTCAACATCAACATTAACATTTTTTTAAGCTACATCAGAGAGCCTTCAACGTATTAAAAAATACCCCAATTCGGACGCAATCCTCCACACAAGCCCCAACGGGGCCCACGGATTTCCGTTTGTGCTCGTGGGATTTCCGTTTTGCCACGGATTTGCCCGTGGAGAAACTCTCCCATATGCATGGAGCTCATGCTTGCTTCATTTAGAGTTAAAAAAAAAGAGCAACTGGGGTTCAACATATTAAAACATAGAGAAAATTATCATAAATGTCATGAGATTGGCCCTTACAGCTGCAACAGAACTGTACGTGAAAGACAAAGCCAACTAGATCTTTAATGAAGTTTTTTCTTTCAGGATTAAAATAATCCCACGTGGGTCTTTAGACATTATATAGATTGCGATGCATACCAACTTCTGCGAATTCTATTAAATGCCTTTTCACTAGCACAGATAAATGGATGTGGTGTTAAAACATTATTTTCTGTATGCTTTAATAATAGGTTAGGGTCGTAAAAAACATGGATCAACATACAGAACAAGGTCCTCAGTTAACAGCCAAAAAGGCACATAGACAAATCTCAGACCCGTTTCGGTTTATAAGTAGGATATATTATTGTTGATACATGGGTCTGGCACACGAAGCGGGTAGATGAATTCTACCTGAAGAGCACGGCCCATTGAGAATGGTACGCCTCGGCCCAATAACCCCGAGGCCCGCCAAGAAAGATAAATCTATACACAGCCAATGTGCCAGCTCATTTGGCCGTTGGATCCCGCTAACCCCACGGGATTGGTTAATAAACGCAGGAATAAATGTGCGAACGTTATCATTATTCCCGGAGAGGATCCCGCCATCATCAGTGGAGGACAGTTATGCATCAGAGAAGGAAATCGTCATCTATAAAAAGAGAGAAGGACAATTGGAAAAAAAGGTTCAGACGTCAGATGTACAGAATACTAGGTACTCTGACAAACTCATTCTTTCCACTCTTATACTTCTTCCTCCAAAAAAACTTGAGGTGACTGAATCGAGACGATCTCCCTTGGGTTGATCTTGATAGCCCAGAGCCTTACTTAAGTTGTTACTAACTTAAGCATCGGAGGGTATTTGGGTCGAAACCCAGATTCAACCCCCTAACGATTGTCTGTAGTATAGGTCGTTCGAGACACGACCCAGAGGAAAGATCGAATGGACGTCATATTCGACCGTGAGATTGGTCGAGCTTCAGTCTGAAACTCAAATTCCGGCCTTCTTCGACCCTGGACCCACCAACCAAGGGTCCCACATCAACAACTGACGAGGCTCCACATCATTGAAGGAGTCTACGTCAGCCCCGATTACTGTTGACCGAAACGCAGTTGTCAACAGTTGGCACCGTCTGTGGGAAACCACAAAAGTCAACATCCCCGTCATCTAGTCACTCTGACGATGTCGACTCGCCCAACAAGTCGGGGAACAGATATGCAAGTCCCTCCTGATGAGAACGTCTAGGATTTTCCCAGTACAGGTGTCCTTGACATGATACTGGGGGCCACCACATCCAGAGTTGTCTACCTCTCTTCAGAGTTCATACGCTTGGAGGATGATGACATCGCAGTAGGAAGGAAGCACCCGAGGGACTCCACACCCCCGATATCTTTTTCTGATGAAGATTTAGAAGGTGTGGAGCCGTCGCATGATGATGTCATTGTCATTAGCGCCATCATTGACACGGTGGTAGTGAAGAGATTACTCGTTGACACGGGGAGTTTGTGCGACGTGCTTCTATTCACTACGTTGGAGAGGATGGGATTGCTTCATCTGAGTTGAGGGAGTGTCCGGGCCCACTCGTCGGTTTCACGGGACACTCTGCACTGGTCACGGGCATGATCACGCTACCGGTGATCCTCGAGACGTTTCCACGGCAAGTCACTCGCTTGATCAACTTCATTGTGGTAAAGATCAATTCCACTTATAACGGAATCATCGGCATGCCACTTCTCAACTCTGTCACAACCCGCTTCCCAGGATACCCGATAAGTACGAATCCGTATCAGGTATTTCCGAAACTACAAGTGTGAAGAAGAAAAACGTGGAGAGAGAAGAGAAGTACTACTCAAAATAGAAAACTCCGCAGGCCACTACGCACGTGCTGGGAAGTATAGACAATGCTCCAACCAAACCCACAACACAGACAACACAGGAACAACATAGAAATAATCAAAAGACAACAATGGAAACTGATTGATTTTATTTATACATCAACAATATTACATCATATCTTTCTTTATAGCATCACCATGTACAAAACCTCATATACATCACCTTACCACTCTCACCAAACAAAACCTAAAAGGTACAACACACTCTCACTCCCATCTCACTGACCAACCCCATTCTCAAGTACACTGTAACAGCCAGTATTTTTAGGCGTGTTTTCAATTTTCCGTACATGTATTTTCTTCAGTCATCAAGTTAACTTTTCGTCCGTACGAGTCGACGCGAGTGCGTCACTATTTTCGTTTTACCGTGTCGTCAATATTCACCATCAAGTTTAACTAAAATATTTCAATTAAATTATTCTGCTAATTACATTTTATTAATTAAAAATTCCTAAATCCCTTTAATTACTTTCACTAATTTCTTCACTCTTTAAATAATTACTATTAAAATCTACTTAATTATTTTTACTAATTAATCATCACCTGTCGACACCTCAATTTGTTGAACGTGTGTCATTGACTAAACACGTAATACCCGTTTCAAACCAGCTCACTTCTCTCGAAGGCAGATTCTTCCCCTCAAAAATTAGTCAAGGTTCACATTAATTTCCATCTCAAACCAACACGTCTTTCTTCAGACACACATCCTAATCTAATTAAATCTGCCTTGACAAATTGTGAAGGGTGTTCCCCTGAGCATCTTCTTAAGCCAAGCATCTCCCCCTGTGAATTCTCCAAGCCAGAAACAAAAGAGAATCAATCCGTTCTTCTTTCCTAAACCCTCAAACAAATTCATCCCAAGAACCTATTTTATCCAAAGCAAATCACCAAACACAAATCAGCCACAATAAACCCTATCAACCCAAACATCCTAAACACATACATTCATCACAAAAACAGAAACAAAAATCAAATCTGAAATTGGGGTTTCAGAATTCAAAAAAAAAAACAAGAAAACCAAATCATCTTCTCTTCTTCTTCTTACTCCTCCCTCTCCCCTAGGCCGGCCACCCACCTCAACCCATCGCCGGAGGCCACTGCTGCGCCGCCGCAGGAGGAGACCTTCGCGCCACCCAGCCACCCGCCGGAGGCCGTGCGTTGCCGGAGGCCGAACCCGCCGTCCGTCGCCCTTGCGCGCCGCCCCACCGTCGTGCGACTGCTGCCGCTGCGTCACCGTACGCCGCCGGAGGAGAACGTCGGAGAGCGCGCAAACGCCGGAGAGCCGTGGAGTCGCCGCCTTCCCCCTTCCGTGCGCAAGTTCTTCTTTCCTGTGAGTTCTCTAGCTGCTGCAAATGAAAATATAAAAAAAACAAGAGAAACAAAAGAAACTGAAAGAGAAAGAGAAGGCTCTGTGAGTTTAAGAGAGGTTAAGGGGAGAATGGCAGGTAGAGGGCAGGTAGAGAAAGTAAAGAGACGATGGAAGGAATAAATTCATTTTGGGTATTGGGTTTATTAATGAGTATTGGGTACAGCCCATTAGATTTTAAAATTATTGGGTTTTGGGGTATTGGGTGTTGAATAATATTCCTATTGGGTATGTGCCTATTGGGTTCTAAATTATTGGGTTGGGATATAATTAGCTTATTGGGCGTTTAATGGGTATTGGGTTTTTAACCATGTTATTGGGTTGGATTTTTTTTAAGCTAGTGAGTTAAATCTAGGTTGCTATTAATGTTATTATTCAGCAAATTATAACTCTGTGTTTAACCAAAACAGAGAACCAGCAGTACCGTTTCGTAGTACCCATCAAGACGGACCCAACGGCACCAAAATCAGGCAAGTATACAATTTATAATGTATTTTGAAATTGGATGCTCAATTGGTCTTTTACTTGATATATGCTAAATTTTTTTATGATAACAAAGAAAATTCATTTTCTACAAAATGTTCATCAAACCAACCTGCTTTCCATTCTTTCATTTATTGTGAATGTTGTAAATTAATGGTGAAACGTTGACAACTTAAATTGAAAGAACATCTTGCTTGGTCATTAGAGAGTGACATCGTGAGATCGTGCGCCTCAAAGGCGAAATCGTGATTTTCGTGATGTCATGTAAGTTGACAAATTCGTGCTTGTAATTCGTGAATTAGGCTGGCTCGTGTTTCCAGCACAAATCTTGGGTGGGGTAAGGGTTGAGCGGCTGCTAGGTGTATGAACGAGTACTCTCTTCAAGGGCACCACCCGTAGGCGGTGGGTTAGCGCCAATCACGGTAAGCCCCCGTGAGAAGAACGACTCACTCATCACGTCCTAAGGGCGAGAACCCTATTGTAGAATTGACAATGCTAACAATCGTGAAATGCCAACATCGTGAAACTTGCAACTTGAAATTATTGTCTCAGTTGAATTGACATGTTAATGAAACAAAGAAAGGATCTACACTGCTTAGAACTGCATGTTAGGATGTCTTTACTTTAAATCATTTTATAATCAGTTTGTATAATCCTTTCGTCGTTATCTCATTTAAATGATTAATGCCTCTTAAATGCAGTATAAATTTGTATATTTCTTGCCTTGGGTTCTAACCTTTACTTGCAGACCCTTGCTGACATACATTCATGTTTTTGGATGTATGTCAGATTCTGAGCTTGAGTACCAGGAAGTTCCATACGAGACATCTGACTTGGAGAGTCAGGAGTTCGCTGTAGACGCCAAGTCTCTCCCTGCGGAGGACTAGTGGACTTTGCCGTTGCTGCTTATCTATAATTTGTTTTCAGTTGTTGTTGCGTGTACGTTTTTATTTTGACCCAGCTGTGGCTTGTTGTTGTATTTCGTGTACGGACGCTTATTATTCTGGATGTGGCTTGTAATGTATGAATAATTCTGGTTGTTCTGAAAAGCGTGCAAAGGACCTGCCCTTGCGTTTTACCACAGACGCTTAATGAACCTGAGTTTCATCGCTCCGGTTCAAGCGGGCCCAGTAATGCTCTCGCTTCCGCCGTGTTTTGGGAAGCGGGGCGTTACAGGTTTTAGTGGTGGCCCATGCAGGTCCGTCTCTTTGCATTTGCAAATTCAGAACAATGAGAATATTTTCATCGGCCAAACATCTACAGAATCACATTCACGAGATTAATTTGGGTTTTCCTATCTCAGAATGGCTGAGGAACGAAGCACCCAAAATGGACCCGTACCTGCTGGTGGCGGAAGTGATGACATCCGCCAGATGCTTGGTGTTATGAGGGAAATACTTGAAGTTCAGCACCACTTGGTCCAGCAGGGACGTCAGGCTCCACCACCACCTCCGCCACCCCGTTATGAGCCTGGAGCCAAACAGTTCTGAGAGATGCATCCGACGAACTTCTCTGGACGAGAGGGCCCACTAGCGGCCGAGGAATGGCTTCGCAACACTACGGATAACTTGGGTCTTGCCCGAGTCAATCCAAACGAGTGGGTGGAACTCGCCAAGAAACAGCTGACCGATAATGCCCGTCACTGGTGGGATGCTGAAGAGGCTAGGCTAACCAAGCCGATTCCTTGGGCTACCTTTCATAAGAGGTTTGACGCCCAGTACTTCCCGAAGGCTGCAAAGAGGGAGATGGAGCAGCGCTTCATCAACCTGGAGCAGGGCACCAGGACAGTCGATGAGTATGAGGCGGAATTTACCATGCTGAGTCGATTCGCCCCTACACTGGTAGCAGATGAGGAGGACTGTGCACACCGCTTTCTACAGGGCTTAGATCTGGACATACAGGGTGTGTTGTCCGGGCACACCTTTACCACTCATGAGCAAGTCCTAGTAGCTGCGAAGAAGCACGAGCAGGTAGCTTATCAGAAGAGGGCACGTCAGACGGGCAAGCGCCCGATGGAGCTACAGAGGAGTGCACCTAGGCCTGGTTTTCGTCCCGTTCAGACCACACAGTTCAAAAGGCCAGCTGCACCTGTCCCTAACCGAGCGGAGCTGACTTGCCACTTCTGCGGCAAGCTTGGTCATATGAAGAAAGACTGTAGGAGGATGCTGAATCAGTGTTTGATCTGTGGATCGCCTACTCATGCTGCGAAGGATTGCACCCACGGTTCTTGACCACCTGGACCTGCACAGCGAACCGCACCTGCACCTGGACAGCGTGGACCACCTCTGGTTCCACAGGAACGAGCTTTCCAACAGGTCAATCCGCCTAAGCGTCGTGCATTCAATATGACAGCCGTTGAGGCTGAAGCCGAGGAAGACGTGATTGCAAGTAACCTCTAGACTAGTCTTTCTTATTTATGCATTATATTTGATTAGTTAGATCCATGTTAATTTAGTTATATATTACCCTTAGGTGTCATTTTAGTTTCATCTCAACCGGCCTTGACCCTGTTCGATTCTGGAGCTTCCATGTGCATTCTATCTCGGAAGTTCGTAGTCGAACACTCGATTCCCACCTATACACTTCCTAAGTGTTGGAATATTACAACTGGGAATGGTGTGGTGAAGGTTGCACTGGGATGTAGACCATGCCCATTGGTGGTTAGTGGACACGAACTATATGCTAATTTCATTGTCCACGACCTATCCAATTTCGATGCTATACTCGGCATTGACTGGTTAGGAACTTTTTATGCCACGATCGACTGTCACCGGAAGAAAGTGGTATTCGAAATTCCTGACCACCCAGTGTTCGAGTTTGTCAGCGGAGGACGTTCACTTGGACCTGTCAAATTCCGGGCCCAGCCGTACAGTTTGACTATTGCATCCATGATAGCCGAGCCAGAGAAGCCTGCAGTAGTGAGAGAGTTCGAAGACGTCTTTCCTGAAGACATTTCCGGACTGCCGCCCAATCGAGCGTTGGAGTTCGGCATCGACCTCATGCCAGGGGCTCAACCAATTTCAAAGGCGCCGTACCGTATGGCTCCTGCGGAGTTGGAAGAGCTGAGGAAGCAGTTGGACGAGCTACTACAGAAGGGTTTCATTCATCCCAGCGTATCTCCCTGGGGTGCACCCGTCTTGCTGGTGAAGAAGAAAGATGGCTCGCGGAGAATGTGCATTGATTATCGGGAGCTGAACAATGTCACAGTGAAGAATAAGTACCCGCTGCCCCGTATTGATGATATCTTCGATCAGCTTGGTGGATCGAGAGTATTTTCGAAGTTGGATCTCTGGAGCGGATACCATCAAGTCAGAGTCAAGAAGGAAGATGTGCTCAAGACCGCTTTTCGGACTAAGTACGGGCATTACGAGTTCGTTGTCATGCCATTCGGTGTGACCAACGCTCCTGCTGTGTTTATGAATCTCATGAACCTTATCTTTTACGACTTACTCGATAAGTTCGTAGTGATCTTCATCGACGACATCCTGGTGTACTCGAAGAGCAAGGAGGAGCATGCAGAACATTTGAAGATAGTGTTGGAGACCCTCCGTCACCATAGACTATATGCCAAGTATAGCAAATGCGAATTCTGGCTGGATAGAATTGCATTTCTTGGCCATGTAGTATCAGGGGCTGGTATCTCAGTGGACCCGGAGAAGGTCAAAGCAGTCAGTGAATGGCCTACACCTCGATCGGCATCGGACATCAGGAGTTTCCTTAGATTGGCTAGATACTACCGCAGATTTATCAAGGATTTCTCGAGGATAGCTGAGCCGATGACGAGATTGACAAGGAAGGATGTTAAGTTCAGTTGGTCAGATTCTTGTGAGCAGGCTTTTAGCACTCTGAAGGAGAGGCTGACTACCGCACCAGTCTTGGCTATTCCAGATAGAAGCGGAGGCTTCGAAATCTTCTGCGACGCATCAGGCAAGGGACTTGGATGCGTTCTGCATCAGCACAATCATGTAGTCGCATATGCTTCGCGACAATTGAAGGTCCATGAGAAGAATTATCCGACCCACGACTTGGAGTTAGCTGCCGTCATCTTTGCTTTGAAGATTTGGAGACATTTCTTACTGAGTGAGAAAGTGAAAATTTTCACCGATCACAAAAGTTTGAAATATATATTCACTCAGAAGGAGCTGAATATGAGACAACGCAGATGGTTGGAATTGATGGCGGACTACAACATCGACCTTCAGTACCATCCAGGGAAAGTGAATGTCGTACCAGATGCTTTGAGTCGACTGCCCGAAGTGATGATTCTCACAGCTCAGTGGAGATTGCAGCAGGATCTGCGAGAAATGGATGTTGAAGCTGTCCTACCTAGAGTCACATCGTCATTAATGAACATGCAGATTCAATCGACGATTGTGGATCGAATCAAGATTGCTCAAGCTGGAGATGATAAGTTAAAGAAGATCAGAGAGCAAGTCGAAGCAGGACTTCGGACAGATTTCCTGATTCATGCGGATGGATCTTTGAGATACGGTAGTAGGATCTACGTGCCTGCAGGAGATATCAGAGAGGAATTGATGAATGAGGCTCATAGCTCGCCTTATTCTATTCATCCTGGGGGTACTAAGATGTACAAGGATCTTCGTCAGAATTTCTGGTGGCATGGGATGAAGAGAAGTGTGGCGCGTAGCGTTGCCAAGTGTCTCGTGTGTCAGCAAGTGAAGGCTGAACATCATCGCACTGCTGGACTACTCCAACCTCTGCCGATTCCGGAGTGGAAGTGGCAGCACATCACGATGGACTTCGTGACTGGCTTACCTCGGAGCACCAAACAGAACGACGCGATCTGGGTCATCGTTGATCGATTGACCAAATCCACGCACTTTATACCTTTCCGAGTTGGTCAATCCACGGAGATATTAGCAAGGAAGTATATGGAGGTAATGACTTAACTCATGCCTTTTATAATTTCCTTCTGGTACAATTCGTGATGTGAATTATGCCGTGTAGGAGATCGTGCGCTTGCATGGAGTCCCTGTGAGCATCGTATCAGATCGTGATACACGATTCACATCTCAATTCTGGAAGAGTCTGCAGTCCAATCTGGGTACCAGTCTGAAGTTCAGTACTGCGTATCACCCGCAGACAGATGGCCAGTCAGAGCGTACCATACAGATCTTGGAGGATATGTTGAGAGCCTGTATGTTGGATCTCAAGGGTTCATGGGAGGATCATCTACACCTGGTGGAGTTCTCCTACAACAACAGCTATCAGACAAGCATTGGCATGGCGCCTTTTGCTGCTCTCTACGGGAGGAAATGTCAATCACCACTGAGTTGGGATGACGTAGGTGACAGAGAGCTCTTGGGGCCAGCAATGATAGTGGAAGCAGTTGATGTTGTGCGAGATATCAGAGACAAGATTCGGATTGCTTAGGATCGTTATAAGCATTGGGCAGATACTAAACGGCGTCCCTTGGAATTTCAGCCGGGAGATCATGTGTTTCTGAAGATCTCACCAAATCGAGGAGTGATTCGATTTGGGAAGAGAGGCAAGCTTAGTCCGAGATATATTGGACCATTCGATGTGCTAGAACGAGGTGGAGAAGTAGCTTACCGCTTAGCTTTGCCACCATCTTTGGAAGGAGTTCATGATGTCTTTCATGTGTCCCAGCTCCGTTGTTATATCAGCGACCCTTCTCATGTTGTGGACTACTCGGAGATTACAATTCGACCAGATCTGACGTATGAACAGCAACCCGTGGAGATCCTAGATCGACGTCAGAAAATCTTCAGGAACAAGACAGTTGATCTAGTCAGAGTGATGTGGCGTCGTGACTCGCCAGGAGAGTCTACCTGGGAGCGAGAAGATGAGATACGAGAGCGCTATCCATATTTATTTCCTGCTCCTTAGTTGATAAGAATTCCGAGGACGGAATTTTTCTTAAGGTGGGTAGAATGTAACGGCCAGTATTTTTAGGCGTGTTTTCAATTTTCCGTACATGCATTTTCTTCAGTCATCAAGTTAACTTTTCGTCCGTACGAGTCGACGCGAGTGCGTCACTATTTTCGTTTTACCGTGTCGTCAATATTCACCATCAAGTTTAACTAAAATATTTCAATTAAATTATTCTGCTAATTACATTTTATTAATTACAAATTCCTAAATCCCTTTAATTACTTTCACTAATTTCTTCACTCTTTAAATAATTACTATTAAAATCTACTTAAATATTTTTACTAATTAATCATCACCTGTCGACACCTCAATTTGTTGAACGTGTGTCATTGACTAAACACGTAATACCCGTTTCAAACCAGCTCACTTCTCTCGAAGGCAGATTCTTCCCCTCAAAAATTAGTCAAGGTTCACATTAATTTCCATCTCAAACCAACACGTCTTTCTTCAGACACACATCCTAATCTAATTAAATCTGCCTTGACAAATTGTGAAGGGTGTTCCCCTGAGCATCTTCTTAAGCCAAACATCTCCCCCTGTGAATTCTCCAAGCCAGAAACAAAAGAGAATCAATCCGTTCTTCTTTCCCAAACCCTCAAACAAATTCATCCCAAGAACCTATTTTACCCAAAGCAAATCACCAAACACAAATCAGCCATAATAAACCCTATCAACCCAAACATCCTAAACACATACATTCATCACAAAAACAGAAACAAAAATCAAATCTGAAATTGGGGTTTCAGAATTCAAAAAAAAAACAAGAAAACCAAATCATCTTCTCTTCTTCTTCTTACTCCTCCCTCTCCCATAGGCCGGCCACCCACCTCAACCCATCACCGGAGGCCACTGCTGCGCCGCCACCGGAGGAGACCTTCGCGCCACCCAGCCACTCGCCGGAGGCCGTGCGTTGCCGGAGGCCGAACCTGCCGTCCGTCGCCCTTGCGCGCCACCCCACCGTCGTGAAACCCCCATCCGCCGCCCTGCCGCGCGACTGCTGCCGCTGCGTCGCCGTACGCCGCCGGAGGAGAACGTCGGAGAGCGCGCAAACGCCGGAGAGCCGTGGAGTCGCCGCCTTCCCCCTTCCGTGCGCAAGTTCTTCTTCCCTATGAGTTCTCTAGCTGCTGCAAATGAAAATATAAAAAAACAAGAGAAACAAAAGAAACTGAAAGAGAAAGAGAAGGCTCTGTGAGTTTAAGAGAGGTTAAGGGGAGAATGGCAGGTAGAGGGCAGGTAGAGAAAGTAAAGAGACGATGGAAGGAATAAATTCATTTTGGGTATTGGGTTTATTAATGAGTATTGGGTACAGCCCATTAGATTTTAAAATTATTGGGTTTTGGGGTATTGGGTGTTGAATAATATTCTTATTGGGTATGTGCCTATTGGGTTCTAAATTATTGGGTTGGGATATAATTAGCTTATTGGGCGTTTAATGGGTATTGGGTTTTTAACCATGTTATTGGGTTGGATTTTTTTAAGCTAGTGAGTTAAATCTAGGTTGCTATTAATGTTATTATTCAGCAAATTATAACTCTGTGTTTAACCAAAACAGAGAACCAGCAGTACCGTTTCGTAGTACCCATCAAGACGGACCCAACGGCACCAAAATCAGGCAAGTATACAATTTATAATGTATTTTGAAATTGGATGCTCAATTGGTCTTTTACTTGATATATGCTAAATTTTTTTATGATAACAAAGAAAATTCATTTTCTACAAAATGTTCATCAAACCAACCTGCTTTCCATTCTTTCATTTATTGTGAATGTTGTAAATTAATGGTGAAACGTTGACAACTTAAATTGAAAGAACATCTTGCTTGGTCATTAGAGAGTGACATCGTGTCGTGCGCCTCGAAGGCGAAATCGTGATTTTCGTGATGTCATGTAAGTTGACAAATTCGTGCTTGTAATTCGTGAATTAGGCTGGCTCGTGTTTCCAGCACAAATCTTGGGTGGGGTAAGGGTTGAGCGGCTGCTAGGCGTATGAACGAGTACTCTCTTCAAGGGCACCACCCGTAGGCGGTGGGTTAGCGCCAATCACGGTAAGCCCCCGTGAGAAGAACGACTCACTCATCACGTCCTAAGGGCGAGAACCCTATTGTAGAATTGACAATGCTAACAATCGTGAAATGCCAACATCGTGAAACTTGCAACTTGAAATTATTGTCTCAGTTGAATTGACATGTTAATGAAACAAAGAAAGGATCTACACTGCTTAGAACTGCATGTTAGGATGTCTTTACTTTAAATCATTTTATAATCAGTTTGTATAATCCTTTCGTCGTTATCTCATTTAAATGATTAATGCCTCTTAAATGCAGTATAAATTTGTATATTTCTTGCCTTGGGTTCTAACCTTTACTTGCAGACCCTTGCTGACATACATTCATGTTTTTGGATGTATGTCAGATTCTGAGCTTGAGTACCAGGAAGTTCCATACGAGACATCTGACTTGGAGAGTCAGGAGTTTGCTGTAGACGCCAAGTCTCTCCCTGCGGAGGACTAGTGGACTTTGCCGTTGCTGCTTATCTATAATTTGTTTTCAGTTGTTGTTGCGTGTACGTTTTTATTTTGACCCAGCTGTGGCTTGTTGTTGTATTTCGTGTACGGACGCTTATTATTCTGGATGTGGCTTGTAATGTATGAATAATTCTGGTTGTTCTGAAAAGCGTGCAAAGGACCTGCCCTTGCGTTTTACCACAGACGCTTAATGAACCTGAGTTTCATCGCTCCGGTTCAAGCGGGCCCAGTAACGCTCTCGTTTCCGCCGTGTTTTGGGAAGCGGGGCGTTACATACACAACCTTCACATAAGCTCTACAGCTCCAGCTCCCTGATACAACTCCTGCTATCAAACTAGACCTGAAACCACAAGGTGGGACACGTCACAGCGTGACCCAGTAGGAAACCTAACCACCCTGGGTAGGGACCAGTCTCAGAGTTGCTCACACTACAAAGGTCTAACTATAGGTGACAATCATAACTACAGACTAATGCATAAAGTAAGGCAAAACTTCACACGCATGTACCGAAAGAAAGAACTGCATAACGTAAAACAGGCAATATTGCATGTACTGAGCATAAAGGAAAATACTGTAGAACTGATATGCATAAAAGTAACAGACGCATGCTAAATGCCCAATCACATATAATAACTTAAGGAATTTCTTTTGAACATTATTCTTCAAATACATTTCAGTTATAATTGTGATTCGGAAACCCGGGTAAATCTTAGGACACTAAGAAACCGGAGTTCACCCAATGTGGGTGAAAAGTGGTACCTCAACCAGCAACACGGGCACTGGAGGGCCTCTCGTAACTCTCTACCTGAACGGGGCAAGGTATGGGAGTGAGACAATCTATCATCTCGGTTTTTATTGGGACAAACGGAGCAAACCATCAATTACTGCATGGTGCATCACGAGTACACCACCGGCCTCTCTAACTGTAGTCTACTCCCCCTCACGGGAGTGACAAGCGAGTGAGAATCTATTATATGTCCTCTCCTTTGCTCCTAAAATTTACCCGCATTTCCCCCAAAACCCGTATCTGAAGTCTCACCCATTTTAGAATGGATCGAGCGCTACCGACATTATCTCTCTGCCTCACTCTCAGTTTATAGAACAATTCATCATTTCATTTGTTTCCGTAGTCTCATTTACCATATTCACATCTTTTCATTCTTTCATCAATTCTCCGATGTCGTGTTTAAATGAACATCGCATCAACAATTTTGTAAAGAGGAACACCGCAATACTTCATCTCTATCATTAGTACATTAATGCATAGAATAAACTACTATCATTTCATCCACATTTAACAACATGAAATGAACGTTACATGGGGCATAAAACTTTAGCATGAATATCAATATGAGCATCTTTTTAAGAAAATTGTGTGAAGCATAATTTAAATTCCAAGCATGGTATTAAAACCCTTTAAGCATGATGCTACCAACTGTTAGGGTTGTGAAACTAATACCAACATAATCACACCAAGAGTTCTACTAACATAATCTAGCCATTGTTTTGAAAACAAAAAGCATAACAAGTGTAGCATGAGTTCCATGGTGTAGTTGCCATAAGATGAGCGTGGAAATCAACATACATTAAGCACGTATAACACCACAACTTACGCATAGATTCTAACTTACTTAATAACATGAATTCTATGGTAATTAACATGATGTGAACATGGAACCTAATGTAATATGACAAAACATAGAATGTTGAACATGCTACACATCAAAAAAGAGTATGTGGGGGTTGCTAACAAAATCATGGCATACTAAATCAAAAAGATATAACATCTATTGAAGTGCTGGAAATGGCATTCAGTCTTCAAACAGTGCTATTTTCCTGAAATTACAGTTAGAATATGAAGAAAGTGTCAACTGAAAAGTTGTAGATATGACAGTTTTACATACTCCCACTAAAATTTCAAAAAATAATATTAAGTGTTTGATTTATGTGGATTTATTTGGTGAAACATGTCAAATCTGTTTTCAGGCAGAATCTGTGTACTTTAAACATCACAGTTTTAAGACATAGCAGGTAGATTTACGAAATTGTGACCAAGTTGAAAGTGGTAAATAATGAAGTCAGCTTTCCAAATTGTGCAGGAACACCAAATTTCATGAACTATAGATGGAGTTATAGATATTCTACTGAAGGGTGTCCAAACAGCAAGAAATCTGATATGTTGTAAACTGACACATTTTTCTCCTAATTTCTGAACTGAACATATGACCTATTATACAAGTTTATGGGGTAGAATTTCATGAACTATTTGATTATATTTTTATTAGATTTTATTTTTAAGTAAAATTAACAGATATTCACAGTTCAAGTAGAGGGCAGTGTGCTGGAAAAAGAAAGACAGATTGCAATAACTCTATTCCTACTAAAATATTAGAATTTCCTATACAATTCTAAGAGGGCAGTGTGCTTGGGCCTTTCTTTTCCTAGGCTTCCTTCAATCCACTAGCTTCTTCTTCAACTCTCCTTCTTCAAGCTCCTACTTCTCCTCCTTTCTCTTCATCTAAGGGGTTCATGGTTGCATGTGAGGTGGAAGGTGGTGGAGATGGTGGTTGTGTGGGTGGTGAGAGAGGAGGAGCTAAGGGAGGAGAAAGGGGAGAGAGGATGAAAGCATGAAAAAAGTCTCCTTTTCTTTTTCTTTTCCCATTTGTATTTTCATTTGTTTAATCCTCATCACCCTTTCATGCAACAAGAGAAGGCCAAGTGTATACTTCGGTGTCATGGCTTAAGCCATGGTTAACATGCATATAGAAACATAAGTAATAAGTAGGTGAGGTTTAAGGAGAATATGACACATAAGAAGGGGTAAGTGTCATCAAGGAATTTTTTCCAAAATTAAATTTTTTTAGGAAATTAAAAATACACTAATTAATACCAACTACTCATTACATACTATGTATTCCATCAAGTATTCCAAATATACTCATGTCTAATAATCCTTAAAATTATTTAAAATAGCTTTTTTATTATTATAAAAATTAGGGAAAATTCACAAAAATACCCAAAATTTATACGTACACATACGTCCAGAAATATGTATATTATACTCGCATGTATGAACACGGGGTATTACAAACTCGGTGGAGACGGTGGTCTCAACTTTATCAGATGATCAAGTTTCAGACTTCCCACGGAGTCGGAAAGGTGAAGGGAAACTAGATGCAATTCCGATCGTGCTACCTCTTATCCACCTCACGGAGGAAGGTATAACAAGCAGACCCAGATGGTCTCAACTGTCATAAGGGTAATCAGGAAGATCGACGACCCACAGCGATCGAGCAAACAGAGAGTATCCGAGTCTCTGGATGGGAAGGAAGAAAGGTTTCATTGGGTTGATGCTCCCTTTTAACCTAATGGAACAATTAATAACTCTCCAAAGGGAAAATGCCGGCGTGTTTGCTTGGTTCCTAGATGACATGCCTGGCATTGACCCTCGGGTAATCTCTCACGAGTTGAATGTCAACATGACCTTCAAACCCGTGAAACAAAAGAAGAGTAATATTGGTGGCGACAAGATGAAATCAGCTATTAAAGAAGTAGATTTACTTCAGGAGCTGGTTTCATTCAGGAAGTTCACTACCCTGAGTGGCTACCCAATGTGGTAATGGTGAAGAAAGTCAATGACAAGTGGAGGATGTGTGTCGACTTCAATAATCTCAACCAGGTATGCCCGAAGGACAGCTACCCTTTACATCGGATCGACCATCGCATTGAAAATGACTTCGGTTACGAGCTCTTGAGTTTCATGGAAGCTTTCTCTGAAGGGGTTTTCAAATCCTTAGGGCTATAAATTCGACATCCGGCCTAAGTCGGACGGACGACGAAAATAAATCAGCAGTGAATCATAGATTTAAAATAGTTTTAAATCAAGCACTAAAGATATTAACCCTAGCCAAGATCTCTACTATCCCGAGGTTGGATCTGACCAACCCCTATGGATAGATCTATCTAACAGTTGCAATTTATAAACGCATATTATTTAAGCTACATACCTTTCACTTCGTTTCCGCAGAATACGAAGCGTCGTTTTCAGCAACATTTCTTTGGCCCCTGCACCGCTTCTCCCAAGCCGAACCGCATTCCGAGTCGCTCCTTGTCCCGAGCTGAACCGCTTCTTGAAAAACACCGCATCCCGAGGCGAGCAACACCCTTGTCACCGAGTCAACTACACAACGAAGAAGATTTCACCTTGAGTGGATCATTCATCAAGACTTCGGATCCGATTCGAGCTCCTTCTTAGCTTTGTTGAGCCTAAACATGAGCAAGGAAGAAATCTAAGGAAAACGAGAATATTTAATTTAAGCACGGATCCGGGCTTGCTCACGTTTAATGGAGCTACTCAGATCTGGAGCTTGGGACAAGTTTCAAGGAGGAGAGTAGGCCCCGATTTATATAGGCAGCTGACCCCTCTCCTTCACTCCATATCCGATGTGGGACTAAAAGTTTTTGGAGGAAAAATTAATTAAAGTTTGTCTTTCACAAAGGCAAAACTTTAGCGAATTTTTCCTCTCTCACCGTGGAGCTTCGCAAGTGATACAAGCTATCAAATCAAAGAGGGTTGAACGGTGAACGCGTAGGAAAAAATGACGCATCATTCCGAGTTCGTTTAACCCTTCAAACGAGTGTCCAAATATAGCCAAATCCCAGTTTTTCGCAAAAACTGCAGCCGTCAAGGAAAAATGGGGAAGCAGACTCGCTGCCCTAGGCGTGGGGCCCACCGCATTGTCCCCATGTGCTAGCACGTGCCAGGCTGGCACATGCTGAGTGCACGCCCGCAGCGGGCGGGTGGGCCCTGCCCACTGCCAGCGGGTGCGCGCGCCTGCGCCCGCCTTGCGGGGCGGGCCCGCTAGACTTACAGGCGCGGACCCGCATGGCTGGTGTGGGCCTGCCCGCCTTGTGGGCACGCTCCCCCCACTTTCTGGTGACTGCCCTTCTAGGCGGGTCGGGTGTTCGCCTAGTGAGCGCTCGACCCGCAATGCCCAAAAAGGCACATTTCCTTGTTTTAGCTTTATCTAGTGCGTTTGGAGTCCGTTTTCGATGCGGTTTGAACCTCCATTTAGACCGGAACGATTTTGTCATCCAGGTAACCATTTTCACGTGTTTTATTATATTAAATATGCACGTAAACAATTTACGACACATTTAATTTCCTTTACATCAAATGCAAAATTTCCACATCTATTATAAAAAATCATTTGCATCAAATACAAATGAACTAAGGGCATACATCCTCCAACCTCTTCCACTTGCACTCAGTATCATTTATCCCGCATGCAGAAGCTAACTGCAAACTCTTTGCAATTTTCTATCCCTTGCATCAAATGCTCCCTAATTTCTACCTATACTTGATGAAGGTCTCACTCTGTGTGAGACCATATAGCTTGACCTTACTACAGGTGGGGATCGAGACCTTAGATGGCAGAGACCACGAGTAATAGGTGTCGTCCCTGTTTTGGTATCATATTTATGTGCTTTACTCATTGACATGAGTATTTTCGGGACCACCCTGACTGTGTCCATGGTGAATACTGCAGTTATAGTCTTTTCATCAAAACTATGCCGCTTAGTCAAGCCTAAGGTATGGTCAACTATCAACCCTACTAGCTTGAACTTGGTTAGTCTCCATCAATCTTTAGTCAAATAATGTTGGACTTCTTCCAACATACTTTGGCCAGAGTTTTCACTAAAGATCGAACTAACACTGTGACACTAACTCCCCTTGACCGGGAGAGACGAATACTTTCTTGGTCATTACTCTCCTTGCACGCTTCAAGTGTCACTCAACCAAAGACCTTTCAACATGGCTTACCCCGAGGCTAGATCAGTGATCTAAGTGACACCGTTCACGTACAGGTTCGTACAATGATCTCAAGTCAAAATACCAACTTGCTTATCATCACTAATAGTTATCATTGATAGACAGGTCAATATTAACCATATGATAACTCTCGGTGGGTCATTCAGTGACCTCATTCTCCAATGAGCACATGTGTCTCGTCTTCGACTTTCTAAGTCAACCGACCATGATATCATCATCACCATTACATGGTGAAGACTAAGACACAATGGTCTATCCGATGTTTTGAAATCATTTTCTCGAAACATCTATGACCACGAACGATTTCATACTTATGCTACTAACGATCAAATAATTCTCTATGATCGAGATCCTCATTTCGATACTTGTTTAACCTCGCATTAAGTCTTAGGACTTAACCTAAGTTCTAATGTCGACTGCATTATGATTTAACTTAGATAAATTCTTACCATACAGCTTATTGTAATTTTGAACAAGATGTTTGTACACTTACACAGAGATAAATTACCTCGAGTTCGAGGGAATACCTATCTCCCAACATCTTTCACCTGCATTCAGGCACATTTAACCCGGTATCTCATACCGCATTTACACATAAGTCTCTATAGACTTTATGTGATAGAGCCTTTGTGAGTGAATCTGTGAAATCGTCTACTGTATAGACTTAAGGGTTTTCTATGTTCTTGTTAGACCACCTATTTGAATCTCATCCAAATAAATTCCTTGGTCTCTTGGAATCCATAATTAATGTCTTGCCTAGATATCATCCAGCTCATCGTACTTTACGAGAATAATCCAAATAAGTTACTGGTCATTTAGACGGTTCATAATTATTTCTGATAAAGTGTCAAACTCTTTAACCACTTTGTCAAAACATATGTTTCGGTTCCTTGATGCCTCGCATGAATTTTATTCGCTCCCATTGACTTTGAAAGCTCTCTGGCTGATTCATATAAATTTGTTCTTCTAAATCATATTTAGAAAACAGACTACACATGAATGCTCCAGTTTTCATGGTCATCATGAGCATTTATATCGAGTTCGGTCTGAGTAGATTTGTACAGATCTGCTGGCAAGACAGTTTCATCATACTCGGTTTATAGAAGTTAGGATGATAATCGTTCTCAACCAACATAAGTTGTACTTCACTATTTTCTTTCTGCATCAATCTTCTGTCTTGAAGATTTACTTGCAGCCAATAAGAAACACTTTCTTTAGGCACGTAACTAAAGTCCATACTTTATTTACGTGCATGGACCTTTTTGGATTACATAAAGTTATTAATCAGAGTCCCTACTCCAATTGGCATCCTGTAAGTTGACTAAGTCATCATCAACTATGATGTTTTACTCGACTTATTCGTCTCACGATACTAGAGTAATCCTTCAACTTCCTAACGATTGATTTAATGAATATCGTATTGATAAGGTCCTCATAGAACCTCATCAAGAATCTAGGCATTATTATCTGGGACTTAACCCAGAGGGAGGATTGTAAATCAGAGTCACTTGCCATGCATCGCACTATGTCTAACAAAGTGCGATTCGTGCTCTCCAATACACCGATGTGTTAAGAGACTTGACCTGAGAGAAAATCACATTTTTCTTTTAATTACGCAAGATTTATACAGCTAAGTATTCGACTCTTCGATCTGATCGAAGCAGTTCAAATACTTCTGTCATTGTGTTATCTATTTTATCAGACTTGTGTTTCAGTAAGAACACGTGTCGTAATAAAACAAGAACAACTTATCCTGGCTAACTTAGACTTGGGTCTGGGTACATCCGTATGTACGAGACTACGAGTTCACCAACTCATTCTCCCACTGTCTTACAGATGGAATTTCGACCATCATACCTTTGAGACAAGATTCACAAGTGTCTATTGACTTCATAATACGAGATCAGACCCCTCTTTATGTGACACGTAAGTCTTAGTCTCTTTGGTACGACCTAGTCTATTTTTCCATATAAGTTTTGCTACAGTCTTGTGTATTCATGTATTAACATTTAATACATTATCGTTATACAAATTACTCATTGCTACAGAAGCAAGATGACGAATTCGCCAAAAAAATGTTAGACGTCCTCTATGGTCCAAGAAACAATAATTGCTCCTTTTTCCAACACATATGACAATCTATTTAGTATAACGAATATCCTGAAATCGTGACATCAAATATGTCACATTTTTATTCACTCCTACTTTTGCCTTTACTAATGATAGATAAAATTTCTTGCTCAATTGACGTGCAAACATCTCATGTATCCAAATGCTTGAGCTTTGCAATATTGAGTGTGCTCAATAAGTTGCTCATCTCAAGATCCGGTTGGGATACATAGTCTTGCACCGCTTATACACTCATCTTCGATTCAAACAATTTGATCGAAGTTTCGAACTTTGCGGATCGAAACCATTTTCCATATAACCTTGAGTTGACTCAACAAATAGTATGGAGAAATATGCTTTAAACATCAGTATGTTCAAGCTGCACCTCATAGAGATGAGTGACAGTAGCATGCATTTAATTTGTTGGACCCAGAGCTTAAAAATATCATTGTCCTCAAGCCTGTGCTATGAAGGTCATTTTTAATGTCAGTGAGAACATAGTTTAGTCTATCAACTAGAATTTGAGTTGATATTCCATTAACAAAATATATGGACCGGTTAACTTATTCTGTTAGGATATTATGGTTTTTTAATTCCATCGATAAACATAGAACTACCCTAATTTAGCATATGTTCGATTTTAAATATTGATAGAATAACTTTTATCTAACTATATCCTCCCACTATTTTTGCGATCATTTTTAGCCATAATAATGAATGATTAAATTAAATTAAATTAAATGGAAAAGCGATCCAATCACCCTGAGCCTTACAACCTTGAGTGTGCTGAACAAATTGGTTGACTCTACGATTGGTTGATGACTCCTCATCAATCATATCATATATGATTTCCTTATTGGTTTTTACCCCTAGCCACTTATGATCATGAGTGTGCTCATCCAAATCACAATGACTAGTCTAGTCAGACCCTTGTTTTCATGTCTAGCCTAACTTAGGTCAGCGATTGGTGTATAGGCATGACGCGACGGTTTGGGTTAAGTCTAGGCTACATCTCTTGAGAAGTTGGTTTTCTTAAAGTAGCAATGACATAACTTGAGTGTGCTTAACAACTATAACATAGAACCTATAGTTGCCAACCTCTAAAATAATGAGGGTTACGACTAATCTTGAAGAGGATTTTTAACGTAATTGACTAGATATAATCGACGAGTCACATAATCATAATTCACATCCTTGCAATTCAGCGGAACGCGGCCAGGGATTTGGCCAGACCAGGATCACTATCCCCAGTCGAGCTAGGGTGATCCACAACACTAGTAAAAAACACTAGACCGGATCATGGTCTATTGAAGGAAACTTATTATTCATATGTGTCCCGTTGATTAGAAATGGCTTCATTAAAACTAGTTAATCCTATCAACTAATTGAATCCTAAAATTCGAAATTATTAGGATTGGTTAATAACTTTTATTAAAATTCGAAATTATTAGGATTGGTTAATAACTTTTATTAATGTCCTTATCAACTATAAGGATTTTTAAGTTGCTATCTTAATCATGTATTAGGCATTTAAAATTTAAGTTGCAATAGTTTAAATCATAGCATTTTGTTCAAAATTATTTTTAGAACAATTAAAATAATAATTAGGAGAGGACTACCCTAAACAGGAATTCAATATGTTGCAACAATTTTTCAAACATAGCAAGTCCAAAAAATTATCTCATAATTTTTCTGAAAGGTTTTAATGGCTATCCTAATAGTTTTTCTTGAATTATCACATAATCAAAATAACTAATATAACCATTAAAATTATTAACTAAACAATTTAGTATAATAACAAAGCAATTGAAATTTATCTCATAAATGTTTCTTGCTAAACATGCAACCTAAAATTTATCACATAAGTTTAAGTTACATCAAAAATTATCACATAATTTTAAAGATTTAATTTTAAAATAAAATTAAATCTAATTTTCAAAAGCAATTTTCAAAAATAAAAAACGTTGCTTTAAAATGAAAATTTTAAAGTTTAAATAAAACATCCATCTGATGGAGAAGCATGCTGTATCATATACATTTTATAAATTGCAAATCATAGATCATGTAGACTGGCTTTGATACCAATGAAGGGTTTTCGAGTCCTTAGGGCTATAAATTCAACGTTCGGCCTAAGTCGGACGGATGACGAAAACAAATCAGTAACGGAAAATAGATTTGAAACAGTTTTAAATCAAGCTCTAAAGATATTAACTCTAGCCAAGATCTTTACTATCCCGGGGTTGGGTCCGACCAACCCCTATGGATAGATCTATCTAACAGTTGCAATTTATAAACACATGTTATTTAAACTACATACCTTTCACTTCGTTTCCGCAGAATACGAAGCGTCGTTTTCAGCAACATTTCTTTGGCCCCCCGCCGCTTCTCCCAAGCCGAACCGCGTCCCGGGTCGCTCCTTGTCCCGAGCCGAACCGCTTCCCTAACTGCACCGTGTCCCGAGGCAAGCAACACCCTTGTCGCCGAGCCAACTACACATCGAAGACGATTTCACCTTGAGTGGATCCTTCGTCAAGACTTCGGATCCGATCCGACCTCCTTCGTAGCTTTGCTAGAGCCCGAACATGAGCAAGAAAGAAATTTAGGAAGAAAGAGAATATTTAATTTAAGCTCAGATCTGGGCTTGCTCATGTTTAATGGAGCTACTCAGATCTGGAGCTTGGAATAAGTTTCAAGGAGGGGAGTAGGCCCCTAGTTATATAGGCAGCCGACCCCTCCACTTCACTCCATATCCGATGTGGGTTTTGATGGAAAAATTAATTAAAGTTTGCCTTTCACAAAGGCGAAACTTTAGCAAATTTTTACACCCTCATCGTTGAGCTTCGCAAGTGATACAACATATAAAATCGAAGATGGTTGAACGATGAATGCGCAGGAACAAACGACGCGTCATTCCGAGTTTGTTTGACCCTTCAAACGAGTGTCCAAACATAGCCAAATCCCAGTTTTTCACAAAAACTGCAGCCGTCAAGGAAAAAGGGGGAACAGACTCGCAGCCCTAGGTGTGGGGCCAATGGCATGGGCCCCACGCACTAGCACATGCCAGGCTGGCGCCCTCAGCATGCACCACGCGGGCGTGGGCTAAGCGCACGCTCGCTGCGGGCCCTGCTAGCTGCCAGCGGATGCTGGTGCCCATGCCCGCCTTGCGGGTGCAGGCCTGCCTGACTTGCGAGTGTGGGCCTGCATGGCTGGTGCAGGCCCGCCCACCTTGTGGGCACGTGACGCACACGGAACTTACACACAGAGATGGTGACAGTGTATTTGCGGTCTCAGATTATTTTTACATCTCGAAGTGAGGTAGCTGTAGTTTGAGAAAGTTTGGTTTTGATGTTGTTGTCGATTTGATAATAAGGAGAACTAGAGTTTTAGGGATCACCGCTAATACCATCGGAGATCGATGTTGGAATAGGATCCTCACGTTGCATTAGGTTTAGGGGATTAATCTCTCAATTCATACCACTCTCGTGGGTTAGAATTGCGAGGTATTTTGGTGGCTCTCATTGACGCAATGGCGGTAGCCGTCGATGTAGTGATATAGTTCATCGGTGGATCCCCTCAAGGCACGAGCCGTGCATGGTCACGAACCTTGGTTTGATCCATCGATTTCCCTATTCAAATCCCAAGGATACCCCTTAAGCTCATCAATTCCATAGACCGTGGACATAATCTCAATGCGAGTTATCCTAGGGATCCGGTAGGATCGACTGAAATACTCTCCTTTATTCCTAATTCAACTTAGAGATCTAGATCTACATTTCCTCCCTAAAGTCTTATGGCTAACCCATCAACCCTAGAGGAGACTACTCACACATAGCAATCTTAACGAATAAAAATACGATTTTTATAAGAGAGAACATCGCAGCAAATGAATCAATTGAGAATCGAATAACTTACGCATCAAAGACGAAGAAAAACAATAGCCAATAATAATACAGAAAGATCCGTAGATTCCAAAACGCCAAGAAAAGTAGATCTTCCAAAAGCAATTCAATAATCCAAAGAAAATTAGGTTTTTAATCTAACAACAATTTTCTTATCTCTTATTCTCTCTAAAAATAATTCAAAAAGTTACAAAAGAATGAACTCTCCCCAAAAACGTCACTCCCAGATCCGCACTTCACTCCCTTACGTGCAACAGACGACCACGCGAAGTTTCCAAAAATAGCCTTCATTGTCACCGACCGAGTCAGTGACTCGGTCGATCAGAGGCTTGCTCGGTCGGGCTGCTCGGTCGGGTTGCTCGGTCAAGCAGCCCTCCTACTCGGTCGAGTATGTCAGGGAGTCACGCTTCTCCAAAAAAATTCCACTCTGTCTGCTCGGCCCGAGTCAGCCTTGCTCGGTCGAGCAATCAACTGACTCAGTGGCTATAAGATCTGCTCGGCTCGAGTGGGAGGTTGGCTGAGCTACGAAATTAGGGGTTGCTCGATCGAGCACCATATTGCTCGGTCCGAGCAGCCTGCGTATCAGCTCCCATTCTTCATCTTGCCTCTGATCGACCGAGCAGGTGCTCTGCTCGGTCGAGTCGCCTGGGAAATCCTGAGCTGCTTCTTTGCAGCTTCTCCTCCACTCCTGGAAATCTCCTCTGCTCCTCCCATAGGCCTCCAAAACTCGGTGAACTCCTGTAGAGCCACGCCAACGGGCTCCAGGGTATGTCGGATGTGTCCATATCCAAAATGGGTCCCGAATCGCTCCAAAATCCCTGAAAATCCACAAAACTCTACGAAACTCGAATATGGCGTTAGAATTGCAATATCGTAGTAAAATACAGTATATGGATGCGAAAATGATATAAAATGCAATGGGATGATGTTATGAAAAGATGGAAAATATGGACATATCAAAATCCCCCAAGCTTACCTCTTACTCATCCTTGAGGAAGACGAATACTAAGTACGCCGGGAGATAAACAAAAGGAAATCAAAAATAAAAGAGAATATGGATGGATAGAGTGTGCTAAGATTGTTCAATCAGATCTCAAGCCTCAGCAGTATATCATGATGCTTCGAATATTAAAAACACATGCTAATGGTATTTTCAAGTTTTACTAATCATATGTCTAGCATGCAAATATAGACAAAAATAGGGATCTTCTAAAATAATGCCATCAACTCATATCAATCTCATGCAATCTATAGAGTCTAGTATAAAAAGAGTTAGCAATGCACTTTTCAATCAATAGATACAAGTGGAGCATATAGAAATCACACCAGCATGCAATAAAGAATGGAAATGAATTGTGCTATTCAAATATTCATTTCGAATCATGAAAAATCTCCAAAAACTAAAATATTTCGTAAAGTTCAAGCATTATCTAATCTCCCCGGTGTGCACCGTCTCCACTCTAATGGTATACGCATTCATATGATCAATTGGTTCACCCCCCAAGCTTAGCTTGAGGCGTCGCATCTTGGAATAGGATATGGAAATTTCTTTGTATTTTCCCAAGTAATTGTGATAGCTTCTAATAAAGGAATATGAAACAATTTTATTTCTTTCTTTTCTTTCTTTTTCTTTTATTTTTCTTTCCTTTTTCTTTTATTTTTCTTTCCTTTTTCTTTTTTCTTTTCTTTTTTTCATTTTATTTAGAAGCTATATTTTTTTCTTTTTGGGATTTTTGGGAAATGAGATGCGGTAAGGGTAGCTGCGGGGGTGAAACCGACTGATATGTAGAGAATCATAAAGATATGTGGAGAAGGAAAATAATAGATCATTCGGTTCACTCATAAGAGGTGCACAACGATTCAATATGATAATACTCTAACTAAACTCATAACTAGCATGGATATTTTCATTCATCTAGACGAATACTGAAAAGCATGCAGTAATAAGCACAATAACATCAAGCATGCAAACAGAAGTGAGTGAGATAACAAGCAGATGCTCCAAGTGTTCTAATGATGCGTGAACCTAGGTGCATTACCCAACATAGTGCATACTAGATACTATTTCATGCATTTGATTTTCAATTCATAACATGCATTAATTTAGATAGATCAGCAAAAGAATATGCAAACATATAGAAAGTAAAACTGAAACTACCCTGAATAGCATGTCATCAAATAATAATCACCGTGAGAAGCTATTGAGGGCAACAAGAAGTATCATCATGCAGAACGATCTCAGCAAAGAGAGAAAAAGGTGGAGAAAATAAAAGAATGAAAAACAGACATGCATACATGGCAAAAAAAAAATGAAAAACGTGATGCTGAATGAGAAAAAGGATAAAAAGGTGGAGAATGTGTGGAAAAGTAAACTAAAAAGCTGAAAAGGAAGAAAAATATAAAAGAAAAATGAAAATAAAGCGATAGCGCTCATCCCCCAAGCTAAACCCAGTAGTGTCCTTACTGCTGAGAAAACGCTAGTATGCGGGAGATGATGCTAGAAAGGGTGGGCGGGTGGGGGGATAGAAAATGAATGAGAAATAAAACTGTATAGACGAAAATAAGATGTGGTATGATGAAATGCTAAAAAGATGATGCATATGCAAGAATGATGCATGGTGGGTCCTTCTCCAAGCTATGTGAGACCAGGGCCCCAAATAGACAGATGGGCACAATATAATGTAAGTGAGGCAAAAAGTGGGGAGGGACATGATCATGCAGGGGCACCACCCTCTGGAGGAGGTGGTAGGTCCCACTGATGTGGACCAGAAAATGTGGGGGTGAATATAGGACAAGAGCAGTAGTGGACTGGACTGTGGTGACCGACTCAGGTGTGGAAGAGGCAAGCTCTATAGAAGCCTGGGAATGTGGAGCACTGAGTGGTGCAACGGTCGTCACAGGGGCTGGCCGGGGTGGAGGGGCGTGAGCTAGGATCACGGGAGGTGGGCCACGTGTCCGAAGCAGGTCAATAATGGAGGCCAGGTCTGCCTCGACTCTCACATGATGTGTGGACGTCGACCGTACGAAGGCGTCGAATCCTACCTAAGGCAAGAAGTCGACTCCTCTAACGCAGTCAGACGACCGTCGGTGGTACGGGAGTCGGGGGGGGACGTGAACCGTGAGACACCACTCTCATAATGCGGCCCCATGGAGAAAATCCACGGTGCCGGGGCTGGAAGGTTGGAGAGGGCAAACTCGATGGGATCTCAGTAGTGTAAGTGGCCGGAGATAGAGCATTCGTCGACACAGAAGTGTGGACAGAAGTCGAGATGCTCTCGATAAGGATATCTGCTGCTGGTGACGAAGTGGTGCCAGCAAGTGGAATGAGGGGCCTTAAGGAGATGGGCATTGAAGCTATAAGGTCCCTAAGAGGTGGAAGGGTGGTGGCTGGATCGTGCTCATGGAGGGCTAGATCAATAGGCTCTGAAGCAGACAAAATATCAGTGCCCTCAGGAACGGAGACAGAAGAGACATCAGCAGTGGCCTCGGGGCAAAGGGTGGTGACAGTCCCCGAGGTCTCTATGGTGGTGGAGGTGGTAAAGACAGAGGTGGAAGAAGACGTGCCTCCTGGTGGAGGTGGGTGTATAGGCGAAGCTGGAAGGACGGCCACAAGGGCTGCCTGGTCGTGCTCCTCGTACTCGGCGGAGCGTGGCACCCGGTCATCGACGATGGCCTCGACGGGAGCTCCCGAGGGCTCGAGTATGTGGAGTGCCGGAAGTGGGTGTACTCTA
Organism: Scilla litardierei; assembly: GCA_030789695.1. Classification (NCBI taxonomy): domain Eukaryota; kingdom Viridiplantae; phylum Streptophyta; class Magnoliopsida; order Asparagales; family Asparagaceae; genus Scilla; species Scilla litardierei. The sequence goes on along the minus strand of CM061142.1, from coordinate 646,467,859 downwards.
TCAATCATCCAGCTCAGCTGGACATGTGCAATGGTGGTGAGGTAAGTGGTAAGATGGACGAGGTGGGGTGTGTGGAGGGTGCCAACAAGGTACGTCCAGTGACGGTCTCCATAACGCCTAATAATATGCATGTGCTCAAGCACACCTAAGGTCAAGCGAGTGGGGCCAGGAGGGGTCACTAAGTCATCATGAAGATGGAAATCTAACATATGTGCAAAGATGGTGAAGAATCCGTCACGCAGATATCGGTGGAGTAGTGGGTGGTGGCGGTCTGCAGAAGGCGAAGACACAACCAGTGGGCTGCGTCAGAAAGTACGAAGGGGCGGATGGAGCCGTCGGAGTGGAAGAGCATAGGTCGGGTCATCCCCATAAGATGGGTAAGCTCGTGTATGGACATGGTTCCGACCTCTGGCCTGCAAAAAATGGTGGTGGTAAGATGTCTCTGCACGTAGCAAAGGCAAGGATGCACAATGCATGATGCCTTCGCTCGGCTAGGGCGGTAGTGGTCCAGACTTGAAATGCGATGCCAAAAAACTGAAGCATCGAATGTGCCAATGTCGTAGTCTGGGAAGAAGGAAACTTGGGGGTCAGTGATGGCTGGGAGGTGGAAGTGGTCGCGGATCATGGCGTGTGTGATCGTGAAGTCGTGATCCATAAGACGGAAGGTGATGCCATCACCTTCCTGTGTGTGGGTGATGGAGCTCAAAGCCTCCAGGGTGACGTGAGAGTACGTGGGGGCGTGAACGACTAGGAGCTGCTCAAGCCAATCGTGCGGTAGAGCCAATGGACTCCCTGCAAGAGTCCAAGGGATCGGAGGGTGGGGACGTCTATGAATAGTGTAGGAACGAGACGACGCTGCGAGAGCCTGACGAAGTGCTCGTGGTGCTCGTCGTCATGGAAGGTGATGCTGTATGTCTGCACACGGGACGGCAGAGCGGCGGGAACGGCAGGAGGTGCGGGAGGGACGGCAGGTACAGTGGTGGGGATGGGTGTAGAAGTGGTGGGTGTGTGTGGGACGTGGGGGAGAAGAGTCGGATGCAGACGACGGATCGCCCACGTGCTCCTCCTCGGTGGTAGGGGTGGTGGCACGACAAGGGCATCGTGTAGGTCGAGAAGAGGAGGCGCCAGTGGCCAGCCTCTTCCCACGACGAGGAGATGTGGGGGCTCCTCTAGTGCAAACCATCATGCAAGGCTGAAACGTCAGTGTAAAGGTAAATAGGTTAAACAGTGTACCGACAGAGCGATCGCAGCGAAAGTCTCCCCCAAGCTAATCCCGGTAGTGTCCACTGACGTAGGCAAAGCGTACCTGAAATAGAAACAAATAGAACGTTAGTATATGAAAGTCAAAATAGGAGATATGTGCATCTCCTCGACCGAGCACTAGCCTTGCTCGGTCGAGCGGTGTAAATGCTGAGAGAGTGCTGAGTTGGTGCTGCTCGACTGAGCAGATGCACTGATCGGTCAAGCAGATCGGCTAGTTGGAATATACTGACCGAGCAGCTAATATGTTTGGTCAGCTGTGTCGATTAAGAAGGGGGAGGAGGGGATCTGCTCGGTCGAGCACCATGGGTGCTTGATCGAGCAGTGGGGAAGCCCTAGGGCAGTGGCGACCGGGAGATGGGGGTGTTGCACGATTAGAGGTGGGGGTAGAGGAGGGTGGATGTCGATGGGAGTGTTGTAGTAGGAAGGGGGGTTTGTGGGGGTGGTGCCGGCGTCGACATGGGTGGCGCCAGCGGCGGCCGGCGGCGATCTGAAAAAGGGGGGAAAAGAATAGGGGCGGAGAGAGAGAGAGAGAGAGAGAGAGAGAGAGAGAGAGAGAGAGAGAGAGAGAGATGAAAGAGAGAGAAATAGAGGGAGAGAAGAAGAGACTGACTGAAGAGGGAGAGGGAGTTGATCGTACGGGTGGCACAGGCGGTGGCACGGGCAGAGGAAGGGTGAACGGCGACGGTGGGGGTAGAACGAGTAGGTTAGGGATGTTTGCTCGGGCGGTAGACTTAGATTAGAAAGCTTAGGGATAAGATAAAACGAGTTGGGTTTTAAATACCTAATTTGTTTGGATGTGGGCCCCGCAAATCATTCGGATAAAATGACTCGGTCGAGCAGCGAAGCTGCTCGATCGTGTCGGACAAACATAAAAAAAATTTAATAGCACTCCCTTATATGCTCGAAGGAGCATGGTCTGCTCGGTCGAACAGTTACATACTTGTGCCAAGCAGAAGCTGCTCGGGCTGCGCAGAAGTTGCTCGGGCCGCGCAGACAGAACGTCGTTTCTTCTTTATTTTGGCAAGCCTGTGCTGCTCGACCGAGCAGGTGGCTGCTCGGTCGAGTCGGTGTCTACTCGAAGTAAGCAAAAGCTGCTCGGGCCTTGTAGACATAGTGATATTTTTTAGCTTCCTTCTCGTACCTGCGCTGCTCAACCGAGTAGGTGGCTGCTCGTCGAGTCGGTGTCTGCTCGGGCCGAGCAAAAGCTGCTCGGGCCGTGTAGACAGAGTGATATTTTTGAGCTTCCTTCTCGTGCATGTGCTGCTCAACTGAGCAGAGTGGCTGCTTGGTCGAGCAACCTGTGTCCCCTTTTTGCTCTTCTCCTTTGATATGCTCTTCAAATTTGCTTCTCTCCTCCAGCTTTCTTCCATTAAAAACGTCAATTTACGTGCCCCTTCATGTTCAACCTATAAAAAGGAAGAACCTATCAAATTTTTATGATTTTTGTATTTTTAAGAAGAATAAATAGCGTTTTTATTTGGTTTTCTTAAATATATAAAGCAAAAATAAGAAATCGGAAAAGAGAATCCAAGATATTAAAGATTGGGTTGCCTCCCAATAAGCGCTCGTTTTGAGTCATGAGCTCGACTCCCTCGGGTTCTTTAATGGTCGTTTGGTGTGCATAAGGTTCATGCATCATTCTTACCAACGATACTGTGTGGCGGTATTTGGTATCCTTCCCCTCTAGGTTTTTCCTCGGCAGCATAACTAATGACCTCTGGCTCTTCGTGGTGCAAAGAATGGTCCAAGAGCACCTCATCCAACACATGGATATAGGTGATGACCGCTTTGTGGTAAACTGGGTCGCCGTCATCATCAACACTCATTCTTATCGGGTCCTTCATGACCCCTTCAGCGGCATGTTCCTCTACTGCATCATCTTCTAGGAGCTCCAGATAGCTAACTCCTTCTCCTCTGGTATGCTCCCTCATGGTTTTCTGCAGCCTGAATTCAGCTTCAATATTACCGACATTCAACAAGAGAGTCCCTTCACGGACATCTATCAAGGCGCCGGTCGTCGCCATGAAGGGGCGGCCAAGTATAAGCTGGGAAGTCCATCCCTCAGGCATATTCATAATAACGAAATCTACTTGCACACACAATCCAGGACGTATCTGCAGAATAATGTCCCTGGCAATAGTATCTGCAGAATAATGTCCCTGGCAATACCTACCGGATATGTGATCGAATGGTCCGCTAGCTGTATGGACATGTTCGTCGGCTCCAATTCCCTTCCGGTCTATAGTCTCTCAAATATAGAGAGCGGCATCAAACTGATGGTCGCTCCTAGGTCGATCAAAGCACGACTGATGGGCATGCCTCCGATAGAGCATGGAACAGTGAAGCTTCCCGGATCCGTCAGCTTCTGCGGGAGATGATACTTTATAATGGAGGTAGAGTCCTCCATAAGCTTTATCTCTTCGTGCTTCCTCTTCCCTGTGATAATGTCCTTTAAGAACTTCGCATAAATGGGAATCTCCGTGATGGCATCCATGAATGGGATGTTGAGCTGGATGCCCTTCAGAAGCTCCGTGAATTTAGAATATTGCTTCTCCATTTTGGCCAAAGCCAACCTCTGTGGATACGGTGGGGGAGGTCGGCTTCCTTTGTTCCTTACGACATCATTAGGAGATGGTGTTGTGGTGGACATGGTGGATAGTGAATCTGCCTTCTCCTCATTCTTTGTAGGCTCTTTAGTAGCCTCTTCTCCATCACCGCCAATAATGGCCTCCTCAGTTATGACTTGATCCTTATTCACAACTGGAATCATAACGGGGTCAGTTGCCCGTCCTCCACGTGTGGTAACGGAGACCACAGCATTGGCTTAAGCCCTCGGATACGGCTCCGGTTGCGAAGGCAACCTCCCTTGGTTCTTCAGCAGCTGGGACATCTGGCCCTTCAATTCATCGAGCGATGTGTTTATGTTTTTGAACTGAGCAGACGTGTCCTGGTTGAACCTAGCCTGCCCACTCATAAATGTTTCCAATGTGGCCTCCAGATTGGATCGAGGCTGATTTGGTGCATATCCCTGCTGAGGTGGGTGATTGAACTGGTAGCCTGGTGGTCGATATGGCCCAGCTGGCCTAAACCCACTCTGCAGTTGATTTTGTGGATGCCCTTGTTGTTGTTGAGGAGGGGGTGGCGGTCACTGAAACTGTGGAGGTTGCAGTCATCTACTCAGGTTTCCGTAAGAAAATCCCAGATGATTTCTAGTGGCCGGGTGTTGCCATTGGTTGCATCCTCTCCTTGGACATATTGCCCGGACTCAGATGATTCAGCACCATCATAAAGCACCTCATTCGGAACATAACTGTGCTCTCCATATTCCTTTGAAGGATGGCAAGCAGATGTCCCGGTGGTCGTTGGGATGGAGTCCAAACGTTGTTCAATTCTGGCCACCTGTTTACACCAGGTCTCGATGTGAGAATCAAAATGGCTGGCAACTTTGACCTCGGGGGGTCCTGGTTACAATGTTTCGCTCTTCGCTCCACTGCTGATTATTTGCCGCCATATGCTCAAGCAGGTCTATGGCTTCTTCAGGAGATTTGTCCAGCAAGGCACCTTGTGCGGCAGCATCAATTATCATTTGGTGTTGGGCTGCAGCCTACTACAAAAACTCTGAACCAAGTCCCAGTACTGGATTCTGTGGTGAGGGCACTGATGTCCTTAAACATTTTCCATGCCTCGTAAAGATATTTTTTGTGGAAGCTGTTTGAAATTTGAGATCGCCCCTGGATCCGCATCGTCTTTGAGGGTGGATAGAATTTATCCACAAATGCGAGTGCCAGCTTCTCCCACGTAGTAAAGAGGTTGGGTGGGTGGGCCCGTAGCCAGTACGAAGCTTGATCCCTGAAGGTGAATGGGAAAAGCCTCAACTCAATGGCATCATCACTCACATCCTTAGCCTTAAAAGTGTCACACTTGCCAGGAAAGTGTCGATGTGGTGGTTGGGATTCTCATGAGGATGCCCGTGGAAGGGATCCTGCTGCATTAAATTTATAAGCCCCGTCTTCAGCTCGAAGCTAGCTGCTACCAGTTGCGGCCTCAAGATAGAAGAATTATTTCCAAAGGTGGGCTTCATGTGGTCCCTGGTGAACCTGATGCGAGGTGGGGCAGTGGTATTGGCTGCCAACTGACAAGAGGGAGATTGATTTCTACTTGAGGCCCTCAGAGCCCTTGCCGTTTTCTCGATCTCAAGGTAGAATAATAGTTCTTGATTAAATGCCCTAACGCGAGTGTTCATGCACCAAAATAACTCAGAAAAATACCATTAGTAGCAATGTAATAATTAAAAGAATGAAAAGGGTGATAAGATAAGGGCGGGTAAGATTTGCTAGCAAACTCTTCAAAATGAAAATAATAAACTGAGATACACTATTGCCGTCCCCGGCAACGACGTCAAAAACTTGACGCACCCGGAACCTACATCTAGATTCCACCTAGCGGTGTTATGGTCGCTAGGCGTAGTACGGACCATAGGTGTCAATTTCGGGTTCTATCCACAAGCAGACGGTGTCAAATTATAGTATAAAAGACGTCGGATCCCACAGGGACGGTGACGGTGTATTTGTGGTCTCAGATTATTTTTATATCTCGAAGAGAGATAGCTGTCGGTTGAGAAAGTATGGTTTTCATGTGTTGAGTATTGGTGTTTCATACCAATCTTATTTTGATGATGATCACAACATTATATTGTTGCTAATGATGCTCATGTTTTAGTCTTTCAGTTTTATTTCAAGAATATCTTTCTTGGAGACTAATCACTTGGTGCAAGGATGGACATCAAGTGAAGAAGGACCTTTGCTTGGACTCAAGGAGTGCCAAAGCTTGGAGATGATGGAGAGCAATCAAGGCATCAAGATTGAAGACTTAGACTCTAAGGAAAGCATTGTAATCCATGTAATTTACTTTATTGCTTTCTCTCTCTTTTGAGTCTAGGATTAATGTAATGCCTTGTTAGTTGGTTTACTCATTCATGCATATGCTTTTAACCATCTTAGTGAGCCTTAGGATTATCATAGAATCCAACCCAATAGGTTCACTTTGTCCAAAGACTCATTTGGAGTCTCTGGCTTTCCATCAGTCGCCTGCTGAAGGAAACACAGTCGACTAGGTGATTTCCAATCGCCTGTAGATCCTTCTACAGTCGCCTGATATGCACAGCTCAAGTCAACATTTCAATTAACTCAAATTAAGCTTTACGCACAGTACTACTGGTCAGTTTACAGTCGCCTGTATATTTACAGTCGCCTGTGGATTGGTTATCAGTAGCCTGATCAGCGTAAGTGCATTCTCTACATCTCTCTGTCTTTTCTCCATCTTATTCAGCAGACGACTGATTAAGGTTTTACCGTCGCCTGACTAATAGACAGACGACTGTATTATTGACATCATTCGCCTGTGTGCTTAACTGGAGAAAGAGTGCAGCTCTCTGTTTTATTCCATCCCCTGCAGCAGTCGCTTGCTGAAGGATTTACAGGCGCCTGTCCTGTTCTCAGTCGACTGTACTGTCTTCTTCAGTCGACTGTCCTGGCTCAGATTATAGCCATTGGATATTTTCTAGCCGTTGATCAGTCGACTGTCTTTTGATCATCAGTCGACTGTTCCTGTCGTTTTCGCCCACTTTCTAGCCATTACAGAATCGATTCTTTGGCTGTTTTCTTGGGTTTTGGGGTTTGATATAGGGCTCCTATATATATGAGTGTGCTGCCATCTCTTATACTTCTTGATGCTATTGAATATCTCAAGAGATCTATAAGCAACTCACAAACTCCCTCAATTCCCTCTCAAGAGCTCTCATTCATCTTCATGCATTGAAGTCCAGCTCAAGGGAATTCATCCAAGTGCTCTCATGCATATCTCAACACTTGGAGATCCTCTTCCACGCCTTGCATAAATTCATGAGTAAGCATCTCAAGGCATAGGTAAGAGTATTTATTTTACTTGGTGAATTTATGTCTCTAATTCTCTTTGTGTGAATTAGATCTTTCTCTCTTTGTGGAAGGTTGTCTCTTTGTGGGACTAGGATATTCTCTTTGTGGGAATAACTCTCTTTGTGAGAGTAACTCTCTTTGTGGGAGTTTAGTGTCCTAGTGTAGGGCTAATCCTAATTCTCTGAGTGGGAGTTAGTGATTCTCTGTGTGAGAGTCTTGATCCTCGTGTAGGATTGGTTGGGGTCCTTGTGTAGGGCATAAATCCTCTTTGTGGGGTATCTCCTTGTGAGATTTGTATTCACTTCTCTGTGTGGGAATATAGTGAATATTGGTGTGGCTGGATGTACCCAAGTTTGGGGAACCAGGGTAAAACTTTGTGTTTGCGTTTGGATTGATTGTGCCGTTTAATTCCTCTTGCATTTATAATTCCGCATTTGCAAGTTTAATTTTAATTGGACAATTTTATTGCCATTACACTATTCACACCCCTCTAGTGTGTGTTGTTAGTATTACAAGGGTAAGGTGATATTTACAATTAGTATCAGAGCGAGGTTATAGCATACTGCAACGATGGCATTCAACGCCTCATCCGCGTCTCATGAAGAAGGTCATTCAACCGTTCGACCCCCGCTCTTCAACGGAACCAACTATCCAAGTTGGAAGATCAAAATGATGATCTACATGGATGGTCAAGACCTATGGGACATTACAGAGGTGCCATTTGAGAAGTCCACTACTCCTGCAGCTTCTAGGACAAAGGCGGAGAAGGACTCGATCAAGTTCAATGCGAGGGCTATGAATGCATTACATTGCGCTCTCTCAGTAAATGAGTTCAACCGCATCTCCATGTGCAAAACGGCCAACGATATTTGGCATACCTGGGAGATTTGTCATGAAGGAACTACGAAGGTAAAGAAATCTAAACAAACTGTGTTTAGATCTAAATATGAAATGTTTAAGATGCAGGAAGGCGAAAGCATTTCAGAGATGTTCACAAGGTTCACTGATATCGTGAACGCTTTGGAGGGACTCGGAAAGATGATTTCCCAAGAGGATCGTGTAGAGAAGATCCTTGACTCTCTCACACCTCGTTGGGAGTCAAAGGTCAACAGAATTTTGGAGTCTTATGACACGTCTAACTACACCGTTGAGGAGTGCATTGGTAATCTCATGGCGTATGAAGTGAAGCTTCAACACAAGAAGGAGATTCAACCATCTACGCCCGAGAAGCTGGAAAAGCAAAAGGGGATTGCATTCCATGCCAAGGAGGAGTCAATCAAGTGGAGGAGGAAATTCCATCGAGAAGCTCCTAGTGAAGAAGATGAGCAAGAAGATGCAAATGGAGAAGAAATTGAGGAGCTTGCCAAGAAATTCAAAGCATTCCTCAAATGCAAGCAAGGTTAGTCTTTGTCAAAGTTTGCCTCCAATTCTAACAATGTTCCTACTTGTTACACTTGCAGTGGAAAAGGTCACTTGTCCACCGAATGCCCTTCCAAACCCAACAAAGAAACTTACAAGGGTAAAGGGAAGAAGCATCGGAAAGGAAGGTCCAAGTCCAAAAATCACAAGAAGGGACTTGTCGGGACCTTTGATGATTTGAGTGAGGACACTTCGAGTAACGAAGAAGAGGATGCAAAGGAGGATGCTCACGCATGCTTTGTAGCCATTGATGGTCCTACTCCAATCCCCTCCGGATTAAATGAAGAAGAGTTGGATGCTTGGCTTGACACTTACAATTCCTATGAGGAATCGTGCCTCATGGCTATGGAGGAGAAGTCATCAGCAAGCCCTAGCAAGGATGATGATGATGTTGAGATCGAGGAAGAAAAGATCTCATACGAGGAGCTCAAGAACAACTTCGACTTGGTCTCCAAAAAGGCTAGTAAGTGCATCAACTCTTACAATAAATTAAAAGCAAAATATAAGATTGCTAAGAGTAGATTGCATGAACTAGATATTGCAAGTGTAATTCATGATGAAAGGCATGTTTATGACACTTGTGAGAGAGTCGCACTTCTCTCTCAAGTTAAGGAATTAAGTTTAACTAATGAAAATCTTGTTGCTCAAAACCTTAGCTTAGATTCTCACATTCAACAACTTACGTTGAAATGTGAAGAGGAATCCCGTAAGCTCTTAAGCTTTGTGTATTCTAGGGATTCACTCCACGATTTGTTGGAAAAACAACATCCGGCAAATCATAGAGGATGTTTGGGTTATATTCAAAATGTGGTATCCAAACCTACCTCTAATTCCTCTTATGGTGCAAATACAAGAAATATTGCTAAAGCACCTAAGAAGAATCACCATGCTTTCTTGTACAACAATAACATCAACAAGAAGCATGTAGATCACGAGGTAATGAGGAAGAATGAAAAATCTTCATTTTTTTCTAAGAAGCAAAATCCTCATTCTTTGCATGCCAAGAAACTTGTTTCTACACCTAAGCATGCCACATCCACCCCTCTTGCAAAGGAAAAACCCTTGCCTAGGAAATCCTTGAGATTATGGATTCTCACTAAGGTTAGTGTGCAAGAGAGGAATAGCTACATCAACTCTCTAGTTAGGGATGTGATCATCTCATGTGATTACATTAGGAAATCAAACTCCTCTTGGGTTTGGTTGCCTAATGTTTAGGTTCCTCACACATGTGCATATTGTATGGGTATTGTGCTTGAATGTTTTTTAGCATACCCATTGTTTGTGTGTGTTTCATGATTTTGAAAATATTTTCAAACTTATTTTTCATGAAAATGGGGACCTTGGGGTTTATTGACATGCATGCATTTTTGATCCATGTGTATGTCAATGGGGGAGTTAATATGTTATATGTTTAAAATATTTTAAGACATATTTTAACTCTCATTTCAGAGGTTATTTGAGATCATTATTTACATTTGGTTATTTTTGATCTCAAACCAAACCTCTTGTTTATTGCCAGCATATTTCTTATTATATTCGTTTTGGCAATATCCTTGTGTATCTTTGAAGCTTGATTTTTCCATATCTATTGCTTTGATACACTTTTGGCCCATGGCTCCATTAATTGTATATTTGGTATTAGATCCTTGAAGTCAAAAAGTTAAACATTTCTATGATCTAGGGGAGCATGTGATAGTGAATTGATACCCACTAAAATTTTCAATTTGGTATCATACATCTCTTTCTTTTCTTGCATATTATCACATCTTAGTGAAGATGACAAAGGTGGATATATTTGATGTCCACCTTTTTGACGATGTCAAGGGGGAGAGATATATGCATTATGTAAATATATATGGGGAGATATATTCATATGCATATGGGGAGAGATATATCTATAGGGAGAGATATATGGGATTAGATAAACCTTTCATGTTTGCATGATATTGTCTTTTCAATTGTTTTATGTAATCCATGCCTATTATATGTCACCATGATCTTATTTGGTATAATGAGTATTTACTATTGTGTAGATCATTGTTTAATTGGTACATAAAAGTAGGGGGAGCTCATTAGCATTGTGCTTTAATTATTTGTATTTTACATAATGTGTGTCATCATCAAAAAGGGGAGATTGTTGAGTATTGGTGTTTCATACCAATCTTATTTTGATGATGATCACAACATTATGTTGTTGCTAATGACTCTCATGTTTTAGTCTCTCAGTTTTATTTCAAGAATATCTTTCTTAGAGACTAATCACTTAGTGTAAGGATGGATATCAAGTGAAGAAGGACCTTTGCTTGGACTCAAGGATTGCCAAAGCTTGGAGATGATGGAGAGCAATCAAGGCATCAAGATTGAAGACTTAGACTCTAAGGAAAGCATTGTAATCCATGTAATTTACTTTATTGCTTTCTCTCTCTTTTGAGTCTAGGATTAATGTAATGCCTTGTTAGTTGGTTTACTCATTCATGCATATGCATTTAACCATCTTAGTTAGCCTTAGGATTATCATAGAATCTAACCCAATAGGTTCACTTTGTCCAAAGACTTATTTGGAGTCTCTGGCTTTCCATCAGTCGCCTGCTGAAGGAAACACAGTCAACTGGGTGATTTCCAGTCGCCTGTAGATCCTTCTACAGTCGCCTGATATGCACAGCTCAAGTCAACATTTCAATTGACTCAAACTTGAGCTTTACGCACAGTCGACTACTGGTCAGTTTACAATCGCCTGTATATTTACAGTCGCGTGTAGATTGGTTATCAGTAGCCTGATCAGCGTAAATGCATTCTCTGCATCTCTCTGTCTTTTCTCCATCTTATTCAGCAAATGACTGATTAAGGTTTTACAGTCGCCTGACTAATAGACAGACGACTGTATTATTGACATCAGTCGACTACGTGCTTAACTGGAGAAAGAGTGTAGCTCTCTGTTTTATTCCATCCCCTGCAGCATTCGCCTGCTGAAGGATTTACAGGCTCCTGTCCTGTTCTCAGTCGACTGTATTGTCTTCTTCAGTCGACTGCCTGGCTCAGATTATAGTCGTTGGATATTTTCAAGCCGTTGATCAGTCGACTGTCTTTTGATCATCAGTCGACTGTTCCTGTCGTTTTTGCCCACTTTCTAGCCGTTGCAGAATCGATTCTTTGGCTGTTTTCTTGGGTTTTGGGGTTTGATATAGGGCTCATAAATATATATGAGTGTGCTGCCATCTCTTATACTTCTTGATGCTATTGAGTATCTCAAGAGATCTATAAGCAACTCACAAACTCCCTCAATTCCCTCTCAAGAGCTCTCATTCATCTTCATGCATTGAAGTCCAGCTCAAGGGAATTCATCCAAGTGCTCTCAAGCATATCTGAACACTTGGAGATCCTCTTCCATGTCTTGCATTCATTCATGAGTAAGCATCTCAAGGCATAGGTAAGAGTATTTATTTTACTTGGTGAATTTGTGTCTCTAATTCTCTTTGTGGGCATTAGATCTTTCTCTCTTTGTGGGAGGTTGTCTCTTTGTGGGACTAGGATATTCTCTTTGTGGGAATAACTCTCTTTGCGGGAGTAACTCTCTTTATGGGAGTTTAGTGTCCTAGTGTAGGGCTAACCCTAATTCTCTGCGTGGGAGTTAGTGATTCTCTGTGTGGGAGTCTTGATCCTCGTGTAGGATTGGTTGGGTCCTTGTGTAGGGCATAAATCCTCTTTGTGGGGTATCTCCTTGTGAGATTTGTATTCACTTCTCTGTGTGGGCATATAGTGAATATTGGTGTGGCTGGATGTACCCAAGTTTGGGGAAGCATGGTAAAACTTTGTGTTTGCGTTTGGATTGATTGTGCCTTTTAATTCCTCTTGCATTTATAATTCCGTATTTGCAAGTTTAATTTTAATTGGACAATTTTATTGCCATTACACTATTTACCCCCCTCTAGTGTGTGTTGTTAGTATTGCAAGGGTAAGGCGATCCTTATATGATGTTGTTGTCGATTTGATAATAAGGAGAACTAGGGTTTTAGGCATCACCGCTAAGACTGTAGGAGATCGATGTTGGAATAGGATCTTTACGTTGCATTAGGTTTAGGGGATTAATCTCTGAATTCATACCACTCTCGTGGGTTAGAACTGCGAGGTATTTCGGTGGCTCTCATTGAAGCAATGGCGGTAGCCGGTAATGTAGTGATATAGCTCGTCGGTGGATCCCCTCAAGGCACGAGCCGGGCATGGTCATGAACTTGGTTGGATCCATCGATTTCCCTATTCAAATCCCGAGGATACCCCTTAAGCTCATCAATTCCACAGACCATGGACATAATCTCAGTGTGAGTTATCCTAGTGATCCGGTAGGATCGACCGAAATAATAATCTTTATTCATAATTCAACCTAGAGATCCAGATCTACATTTTCCCCCTAAAGTCTTACGGCTAACCCATCAACCCTAGAGGAGACTACTCACACATAGCGATTTTAACGAATAAAAATACGAATTTTATAAGAGAGAACATCGCAGCAAATGAATCAATTGAGAATCGAATAACTTACGCACCAAAGACGAAGAAGAAAAATAGCCAAAAAAATCCAGAAAGATCCGCAGATTCCAAAATGCCAAGAAAAGTAGATCTTCCAAAAGCAATTCAATAATTCAAAGAAAATTAGGTTTTTGATCTAACAACAATTTTCTTATCTCTTTTCTCTTCAAAAATAATTCAAAAAGGTACAAAAGAATGAACTCTCCCCAAAAACGTCACTCCCATATCCACACTTTGTTGTGCCCTGTGGTAGCTACTACACACGTACTAGAGGGGGGTGAATAGTACTTAAAATAATTAAGATAGTTATTCCTAATTATTGTGCAAGAAACAAACGACAATGCGGAATTAAACAACTATCAACAAGAAATAAACAACGCAAACAACGAATGTTACTGGGTTCGGATCCACCCAAGTCTCCCCGACTTGTTCCCGGTGATCCTACGTCCCAACCACCCGGATCCCCTCCGGATACTTGAGTTAGCAACCCTAACTCAAGATTTCCACTATGAAGTACGTGTGAACAACCTTCACAAGTCAAATCATACACAAAGTAATTTGTGACTCCCACAACCCGGGATCACAACCACACTCTCACAACCGAGAGTGAAACTTACAATTCAAATATGAAATGAAATAAACTCTTACCTTACAAAATCCTATGCCTTGAGTATACTTACCAAATTAAGGCAATGATGGATTTTGAGGAAGAGGATGTCACCAAACCCTAGCTTCAAGAAGATGACCAGCAATGGAAGCCTAGGGTGGAGTATGGTGACTAGAATCAAGCTCTTGGCTTGAGAAGCTCACAATGGAGAGAATCTCTCTTGAGGAAGATGGCTCAAAGAGTGAAGGGAGAGATTCTTGTGAGGGAGAGAGAGCTTTGAATTAGCTTGGGAGAGCTCTTCTCTTAGGTCTGAAATTGCTTGGAAATAGGACCTCTTACTCTCTTTCAAACGAATCAGGATTCTATTTAAAGGGGCAAGAGAAATCGAGTTTGAAAGAATCCCAACGGCTCTATTCTGAACCAGCCTAGTCGGTCAAAGAAGGATCACTGACCGACTAGTTCATCAACTAGTCGGTCGGTGATACAACGTAGACCGACTAACGGTAGAACAGCCAAGAAGTCGAAGTACAGGCAAAGACAACTAGTCGGTCTAAGAAGACTTGCCGACCGACTAGTTCCACAACTAGTCGGTCGGTGAATGATCTTTGACCGACTAACAGTCGAAATAGAGTAGGTTGACTTCAAGATGAATTAGTCGGTTTAAGAACAAATGCTGACCGACTAGTTTCTCAACTAGTCGGTCGACAAACGTTATTTGACCGACTAACTCGAAACAGTAACTCAGGCTGTACAGAGGCAAGCTCAACTAGTCGGTCCAAGAAGGATTACTAACCGACTAGATCGTCATCTAGTCGGTCGGTGACTCTTCTTTGACCGACTAATTGATCAACCTGGAAAGAGCTGAATAAAGCAAGGCATCTAGTCGGTTCATGTAGAGTTGCTGACCGACTAGATCGTCATCTAGTCGGTTGGTAACTCTTCTTGAACCAACTAACATGCACTCGAAGCCGAGGGAAGAAGCGATAGGCTTCGGGAAAGTTTCTAATGGCTTCTATGAATATCCTAGCTCTAAGATATGAGCGAAATGAAGTATATAATGTAAGTCCTACTCAAGGCTTAACATTCTAATCTATGAAGCTAGAAGACAATAAATTAAACCTTACGAGACGTCTTCAAAGCTTCAATCTTCATTCCTCTTGACTTCCATATTGCTCCTTGAGCTTCAACGAAGCTCCAGGCACACGATCACGCGTATTGAGAAGTCTTGAGATGTCGCTTTAGATGTACTGGTATATTGGCGACGATCTCCATAACTGCGCTCACAAATAAGTTAGTATACATTATTTATGTTTGCTCATCATCCAAAACCAAATCCGGGGAATCATATCACAACATTCTCCCCCTTTTTGGTGATGACAAACCAACATAAATAATAATCAATAATAATGATTCAATTGAAATTTACTTACTCCCCCTGCATTGATGACACGTTAGTTCCATATTCAATAATATTCATATGCATCAAGCAGCGAGGGAAATATAAAATATGAATCCTACTATTGACATATAGGATCTAAATCCATTTTATATCTTCACTCCCCCTGAATCTAACACATCAAATTAGATTCATGGTAAATTCCTTTGAATTATTGGTTAGCACATTGTCATTATTATATCTCTCCCCCTTTGGCATTAGCAAAAAGAGCGGGAGGAGAACAATAACACAACCAATGGCTAAAAATAATGCATGGGAGTCGAAGAATACGACCAAGGTCCAAAATAACACCAATGCAAAATATCAAATGTAAAATACCGAATAAAAGCAAAGCGTGTCAAGGAGACCAAAGTCGAAAATCGGAAACCGAAATCATCAAACTATAGGCGAAATACGAAATACGAAATCATCTAGCCATAGGTGAAACTCGAAAACCGAAATCATAAAATCATCGGCGAAAATCGGAAAACGAAATCACCAAGCCATAGGCGAAAATCGAAATACGAAATCATCAAGCCATAGGCGAAAAACGAAATCCGAAATCATCAAAACTCAAATCAATTTTACTTATTGAGTTTTGGAACATACTCTCCAAAATCAATAGAATGCATGGAAAACAATTCTATGTTTCCATAGAAAGAATTCTATTAAATCCATAAAATCGTCGAACGACGAAATCAACATCAGAGACAAAAATAATCCGATGTGCATACTAAATGTTGCATGCAAGAATGTTATGCCAAAAAATAGATAGAACATCATATAACAATGGCATACACAAATCTAGCATACCAAATGAAGCAAAATGATACCAATTGTAATATATTCTACCAATGGATACCAATATGAATCAAAAGTATGAACATACTTACAACATTAAGCTCCCCCTACTTTGGTGCATCACTCAAGCACCAACAACTCCAATCGAACGAAAATCCTTGCAAATCACGGAGTTGGTAGGGTTGGTATCTCATGGTGGATTTAACCTAGAGAATATCATTTTGGTATCCAAAAATCCTTTTGGATCCTATGGGTTAGGCAATAAATTTAGCTAACTAAATTCAAATTAAATGTAACCCATACATACCACAATTGCTTTGGTACCCATAAAATGAAATTAAAACTTATGGTACCAAGCAATGAAGGGTCAAAGGAAACTAACCCTTCGGAAACCAAGTCCAAGAGGAACTTGATTTCCCAACATAATCATCATTCAAAATAACATCATTTATAAACGATTTCACATACAAATTCTTAGCATGCTTGCTTGTGTTCTTCGGACCCCAAATAGTGTATGTCTTGGGAGTCCTAATCCTATTGGGAACATGCATACGTTGTTGATTTCTATGTGATGCATGACGTGGGTAAGCATATGGCATGCGATGCAATGGTGCATGACGATAATTATTCATATGAGAATGAGGATGAACATATGAATGTGGAGGAACACGTGCATGAGTGTGTCTCATAAGGTGTGCACGTGCTCGTGGGTGCGGAGCATAAAAATCATCATTTGTGCTAACATGTGGGGTAGGATGTGTGTTCCTATGTGGCATGGTATACATGTAAGCATGACCCTTCTTTGGAGGTCCACCCAAAGTGGGTTTCTTTCCAAATGGGGGCGTGTTCCTAGCGGAAGCACCATTGGTAGAAGATCTACCCATGACGTGTTTACTTCCACTAGTAGAAGCATTGGAAGATGGCCTAACAAAGGTGGAGGACGATTTGGATGACTCTCCCATCTTATACCCCAAACCAATGTGATGATTGGCCGGAGGTAAGTCATTTAGGATATCATCCAACTTGCCCTTACCTTTGTTGAATTCATGAATTCGGCCTAATGTGCTCTCATGCTTCTCGGTGAGAGAATGCAAAGAAGCATCCTAAGTGGACACTTGCGATGCGAGTGCACAAACACGTGACTTGAGATTTTTATTCTCAATACTCAAAGTTGAGATTTGAGACGTCAAATCCGCTATCACATGTTCATCCGAATCCTCGATATGAACATGCTCAAGTTGAGACTTGAGATTTTCAATCTCATTTCTCAACCCATCAACAACGGTGTCGTTGTTGACGATGAAAGGCTTAGGCGAGTTTTTAAGACTATCTAATTCATTTTTAGTCTTCATAAATTTAGTAGCCATATTAGAAAACTTATTCCATAGTTGTTCATTGGCTATTCTAAGTTCATCATTGGTTACCTCTTCGCCTTCATCCTCGCTTCCATCCTCGCTTTCATCGGAGGAAGTCTCTTCATCACAATCCTCTTTTCCCATGAAGCACGTGTGTGCATTCTCCATTCTTTCATCGTCCGACTCTCCACTTGAGGAGTCGGAGTCGGTGAAAGTGCCGACAAGCCCTTTCTTGTGCTTTCTTGACTTGTCGTGCTTGGATCCCTTCCATTTTCCCTTGTGTTTGTAGAGAGGACAATCCGGCTTGATATGTCCTGGCTTGTTGCATTTGTAACACACGGGAGTAGAAACATTAGTCGAAATAAATTTAGATTTACGATTCAACTTACCTTGTCGGAAGAATCGGATGAATTTCTTTGCCATATTGGCCAATGCTTCCATGTCCAATTCTTCGTCCTCTTCTTCTTCCGAATCTTCATCATCGGTAGATGGAGCGGCCTTGAATGCAATTGCCTTTTTCTTTGGCTCGTCTTGCTTCAAGTACGCCTTCATCTTTTCCCTCATCCGGATCTTACTATCCTTGCGTACCTCATAAGACAACAGGGTACCCATTAGTTGTACGACGGTATATTTATTCATGTCATTACCTTCCTCGATGGCGAAGGTACGCTTCTCCCAACAAGAAGGAAGTCCATCGATTATCTTCGAGACTTTCTCCTTTTGGGTGTAGGTCTTCCCAAGAGCTTCCAAGTCGTTGGATATATCCACAAAGCTAGCATAGTACTCCTTCATGGTTTCACCCTGCTCCATATGAAACAACTCAAATTCTTTGTTAGCAACGACGAGTTTAGAGTCTTTTACCGTACTCGATCCTTCGTGCAATATGAGGAGTTGGTTCCATATTTGATATGCACTCTTACATGTGCATATCTTGTTGAAGTCCTCGGGCTCCAACGCACAATTCAAGGCATTCATTGCCTTGGCATTGGCTACTTCCGCGGCGACCTCCACGGGAGTCCACTTCGCGAAATCTTCTTTGGAAGGCTCGACATACTCCGTCATGGTGGCTCTCCATAGTGAAGCGCTCCGAAGGAAAATTTGCATCCGGCATTTCCAGTACCTGTAGTTGGTACCGTTGAAGTGTGGAGGCCTGACGGAGGATAGTCCTTCCATAACTGAAGAAGCTCCATCACGGTTCTTGAAGACGTTGTAGTCGTTGTTCGTCATAGCTTTGAACTTGTAGCTTTAACCTTGGCTCCGATACCAATTGTTGTGCCCTGTGGTAGCTACTGCACACGTACTAGAGGGGGGGTGAATAGTACTTAAAATGATCAAGATAGTTATTCCTAATTATTGTGCAAGAAACAAACGACAATGCGGAATTAAACAACTATCAACAAGAAATAAACAACGCAAACAAAGAATGTTACTGGGTTCGGATCCACCCAAGTCTCCCCGACTTGTTCCCGGTGATCCTACGTCCCAACCACCCGGATCCCCTCCGGATACTTGAGTTAGCAACCCTAACTCAAGATTTCCACTATGAAGTACTTGTGAACAACATTCACAAGTCAAATCATACACAAAGTAATTTGTGACTCCCACAACCCGGGATCACAACCACACTCTCACAACCGAGAGTGAAACTTACAATTCAAATATGAAATGAAATAAACTCTTACCTTACAAAATCCTATGCCTTGAGTATACTTACCAAATTAGGGCAATGATGGATTTTGAGGAAGAGGATGTCACCAAACCCTAGCTTCAAGAAGATGACCAGCAATGGAAGCCTAGGGTGGAGTATGGTGACTAGAATCAAGCTCTTGGCTTGAGAAGCTCACAATGGAGAGAATCTCTCTTGAGGAAGATGGCTCAAAGAGTGAAGGGAGAGATTCTTGTGAGGGAGAGAGAGCTTTGAATTAGCTTGGGAGAGCTCTTCTCTTAGGTCTGAAATTGCTTGGAAATAGGACCTCTTACTCTCTTTCAAACGAATCAGGATTCTATTTAAAGGGGCAAGAGAAATCGAGTTTGAAAGAATCCCAACGGCTCTATTCTGAACCAGCCTAGTCGGTCAAAGAAGGATCACTGACCGACTAGTTCATCAACTAGTCGGTCGGTGATACAACGTAGACCGACTAACGGTAGAACAGCCAAGAAGTCGAAGTACAGGCAAAGACAACTAGTCGGTCTAAGAAGACTTGCCGACCGACTAGTTCCACAACTAGTCGGTCGGTGAATGATCTTTGACCGACTAACAGTCGAAATAGAGTAGGTTGACTTCAAGATGAATTAGTCGGTTTAAGAACAAATGCTGACCGACTAGTTTCTCAACTAGTCGGTCGACAAACGTTCTTTGACCGACTAACTCGAAACAGTAACTCAGGCTGTACAGAGGCAAGCTCAACTAGTCGGTCCAAGAAGGATTACTAACCGACTAGATCGTCATCTAGTCGGTCGGTGACTCTTCTTTGACCGACTAATTGATCAACCTGGAAAGAGCTGAATAAAGCAAGGCATCTAGTCGGTTCATGTAGAGTTGCTAACCGACTAGATCGTCATCTAGTTGGTTGGTAACTCTTCTTGAACCAACTAACATGCACTCGAAGCCGAGGGAAGAAGCGATAGGCTTCGGGAAAGTTTCTAATGGCTTCTATGAATATCCTAGCTCTAAGATATGAGCGAAATGAAGTATATAATGTAAGTCCTACTCAAGGCTTAACATTCTAATCTATGAAGCTAGAAGACAATAAATTAAACCTTACGAGACGTCTTCAAAGCTTCAATCTTCATTCCTCTTGACTTCCATATTGCTCCTTGAGCTTCAACGAAGCTCCAGGCACACGATCACGCGTATTGAGAAGTCTTGAGATGTCGCTTTAGATGTACTGGTATATTGGCGACGATCTCCATAACTGCGCTCACAAATAAGTTAGTATACATTATTTATGTTTGCTCATCATCCAAAACCAAATCCGGGGAATCATATCACAACACACTTCACTCCCTTACGCGCAATAGACGGCCACACAAAGTTTCCAAAAATAGCCTTCATTGTCGTCGACCGAGACAGTTACTCGGTCGAGCAGAGGCTTGCTTGGTTGGCTGCTCGGTCGAGTAGCCCTCCTGCTCAGTCGAGTATGTCAGGGAGTCACGCTTCTCCAACAAAATGCCGCTCTGTCTGCTCGGCCTGAGTCAGCCTTGCTCGGTCGAGCAACCAACTGACTCGATGGCCATAAGATCTGCTCGGCTCGAGTGGGAGGTTGGCTGAGCTTCGGAATTAGGGGCTGCTCGACCGAGCACCATACTGCTCAGTCCAAGCAGCCTGTGTATCAGCTCCCATTCTTCATCTTGCCTCTGCTCGACCGAGGAGGTGCTCTGCTCGGTCGATTCACCTGGGATATCCTAAGCTGCTTCTTTGCAGCTTCTCCTCCACTCCTGCAAATCTCCTCTGCTCCTCCCATAGGCCTCCAAAACTCGGCAAACTACTGTAGAGCCATGCCAACGTGTTCCATGGTATGCCGGATTTGTCCATATCCAAAATGGGTCCCGAATCACTCCAAAATCCCTGAAAATTCACAAACTCTACGAAACTCGAATATGGTGTTAAAATTGCAATATCGTAGTAAAATACATGATTTCGATGCGAAAATGATATGAAATGCGATGGGATGATGCTATGAAAAGATGGAAAATATGGACACATCAGTGTGCCCCCCCCACTTTCTGGTTCCTGCCCTTCTAGGCGGGTCGGTGTCCGCCTAGCGGGCGCCCGACCCGCAATGCCCAAAAGGGCACATTTCCTTGTTTTGGCTCTATCTAGTGCGTTTGGAGTCCGTTTTCGACGCGGTTTGAACCTTCGTTTAGACTGGGATGATCATGTCTTTCGAGTTTGTTTGACCCTTCAAACTAGTGTCCAAACATAGCCAAATCCCAGTTTTTCGCAAAAACTGCAGCCGTCAAGGAAAAATGGGGAAACAGACTCGCAGCCCTAGGCGTGGGGCCCACCGCATGGGCCCCACGTGCTAGCACGTGCCATGCTGGCATGCCCTACATGTGCTATGGGGGTGCGTACTGAGCGCGTGCTTGCAGCGGGCGGGCGGGCCCTGCCCGCTGCCAACGGGCGCGGGCGCACATGCCCGCTTTGCGGGTGCAGGTCCGCCCGACTTGCGAGCGCGGGCCCGCATGGTTGGTGCAGGCCCGCCTGCCTTGTGGGTGTGCCCCCCACTTTCTAGAGCCTGCCCTTCTAGGCAAGTCGAGTGTCCGCCTTGCGGGCGCCCGACCCGCAATGCCCAAAATGGCATATTTCCTTGTTTTGGCTCTATCTAGTGCGGTTGGAGTCTGTTTTCGACGCGGTTTGAACATGCGTTTAGACCGTGACGATCCCATCATCCAGGTAAACATTTTCACGCTTTTTATTATATTAAATATGCACGTAAACAATTTACGACACATTTAATTTCATTTACATCATATGCAAAATTCCCACATCTATTATAAAAAATCATTTGCATAAAATACAAATGAACTGAGGGCATACATCCCCCAACATTCTCGAGTTGCAATCAGATCCAAATGGCACTTGAGGGCGAAGAAATTCTTCTTTCATTACAGACCGAGGGATTTTCTGCCATAGAAAGATGTCATTCGGGTTGAAGAATGCCGGGGCAGCCTTTCAACAGATGATGAACAAGGTCTTCAAGGCTCAGATTGGAAGAAACTTGAAGGTCTACGTCGACAATATGTTGGTCAACTCAAGGAGCCATGCAGATTATATCGTGGACCACCGGGAAACTTTTGCAGAGATTCACCGGTATAACCCCCGACTAAACCCCGCTAAATGTACTTTCAGGTTTCGATCTGGAAAATTCCTCGGGTTTATGCTAACGAACCGAGGAATTGAAGCCAACACTGACAAGGTCGCGATGATCGTATGCATGAAGGAGCCCACCACTATCAGAGAGCTCCAGAGATTGAATGGAAGGATAGAAGCACTCGGTCGTTTTCTGTCAAAATCGACGGAGTGGTCGCTTCATTTCTTCAGTCCAATTCCCTTTGTAGAGTGGGGATTAGACATTCTTGGGCCATTCACGTCAGTGAGCAGACAACGAAATTTCTTGATCGTAGCAATGGACTACTTCACCAAGTGGATCGAAGCGGAACCTCTGGCTCGCATCACTTGGAAAGAGGTCAAAAGTTTTGTATGGAAATCGATTGTTTGTTTATTTGGCGTCCATCACTCCATTGGAACCGACAATGGAACGCAGCTCGACAGTGCGGACTTCAAGGAATTTTGTTCTGATATGAAGATCAATCTACGCTTTGCTTCCCTGGCCTATCCTCAATCCAATGGTCTGGCCGAGGCAGCCAACAAGTGTATCCTGGAGCCGTTGTGAAAGAAGGTTGGAGAAGCTAAAGGTGCATGGCTAGATGAGCTTCCCGACATATTGTTGTCGTACAGGACGACTCGAAAGGGCTCGACGGGTGAAACCCCTTTCATGCTTGCCTATGGGTGTGAAGTGGTTGTACCTGTTGAAGTAGGCAAGAACCACTTCGCCTCAAATACTTCGATGAAGAAAGCAACTCAGAAGGACTCGAACTCAACTTGTAATTGATTGACGAGGTAAGAGATAGAGCCATTACCACCCTAGTCAGACAGAAAGGACGTTTAGCTTGCTATAACAACTCCAAAGTGTGAGAGTGAAACTTAGACATTGGCGATCTTGTGTTGCAAAAGGCAGTTTTTTCTCCAGAGATCACTCAACAAGGAAAGTTTACCGCAAAATGGAAAGACCCCTACAAGGTGACCGATGTCCTTGGCCCAGCCATTTATTGGCTCTCGACCACAGAGGATAAAGAGCTTACTCAACCCTGAAATGCAGAGCATTTGTAAAAGTATTATCAATAGGCATACATGTGAAGAAAATGAGTTGTACCAGTTCTTAGTTCCCTTTGTATTTTGTCGAGTTAATGAATGCATCACAAGTACAAGGTCGACCATGCCTTCCCTTGTACAACCTCCAAAATACATCTGTCGACTAAGTTTGCTTCGAGCGTCATATCTCTACTGCTGATATGCGATGCCACCGAGCGACCCTCGTCATCGACCATAAGACAAGGGGCCATGTTCCTCCCTATTTTGAACGACCCTTGTCATTGACCGTAAGTCGAGGGGCCACATCCTTCGCCACCGAACGACCCTTGTCGATAGCAGTAAGCTGAGGAACCCCTCCCCTCGCCATCGATCTTTTTACCTCAATAAGCCTATCTTAAATGCGCTTATAAGGCAATGCGATTGAGGGGTTGTTACGACAATAAGGATCCCACGAAGAAAGATTGTGCATGTTAATTCCACGATCCAAGTTCAGTCATTTTTCCATGACAAACCTTAGTTTGTTGAGGGGAAATATACATGTGGAATAAGCTCAAAGCTTTAACTTTTCGCCAAAACCACAATCTTGATAAACTACAACCCCCCTTTTCTTTTGCTTCCCCCTCGGGTGTGGGACATTTCCATCATCATCCTCGCCCTCCGACTCGATGCAACTCAATGGAAGAGCTCCATCGGCTTCACTCCTAGCTTCTAAAGCTGGGGCATTGACATGCTCCCCGAATAGAGCAAGTGCATGATCAGCGCCAGAGTGCCCACAACTCTCGCCCTTGAAGTTCCAGCTTGGTCCCCCCTACAGAACTGGGACGACCGTGGACTTCACCTTAAGTGGAGTGGGGGCATGGAGATTCTTCATCCCTCCCTTCGGGCAGTCGACGCTCTATTCGCATACGTCAAGGTTCAGATTAGAACCACCTGCAATAGGAAAACTGGGGAAGTTAGCAACTGGGTGAGAATCTCAAATTGATGACATCTAAATAGGTACTCGCCAGCAATTGAGGGATCCTCGCCAAGATTCATGCTCTGATCGATAGGCATGACATGCAACACATATATTGCCTGATTCGACAACAACACCTTTTGGGAGGGGAGGCTAGGTAGCCATCCACCCCCACCAGTCCTGCTCGTGCTCCCTGACCATCCTCAGAAGGTAGTTATGTTCCACCTCAAGGCCACCCGAACCAATGGGGCATCCGCCCGTCGGTGGCAACGACCCCCTCCTCAGAGCTCTCCCAGCTCCTAGTGAACCAAAACTACTTTTCTTTCCAATGTTTGTTCGATGAGGGCTTCTCTTCAAAAATCATTGGCATCCCAATTCGGCTGTTGTAATAGTACTAGGTGTCCGAGGTCCTCTTCAACTTGGACACGGCAAGCACCAGCTCGACGGATAGCCACCCTTTCCTAAGGGTGGCGAACATTGTGGCCGATGCATTCAAGGCCATGAAGTTGTTTGGCACCAACTTACATGGCGCCAAATTGGAAAGGCACAGGAATTGTCAAACCAAACGGTTGAATGGAAGACGAATTCCTGCTTCTAGATGTGCCATGCTCAGCGCGATGGCACCGGGACTAGGAGAGTCCGGGGTCCCTTTTAGCTCCTGGGAAAGCCACAAATGCATCGAAGCAGTGATCACATACCTCCTCAAGACTTGCTTCAAGTCCTCGCACTTCGAGGGCACGAAATCTTGTCCTCCGAGGCATGGCGGCCTCTCCTCAGCTATCTTCCCTCCTTGACTACAGAGGTCATCGATTCTAGCCTCGTCAATGGCATATAGATCTGGATACAGCTGGGGGGTCGGCGACACTTGACATAGTTTTGGCTAAAGGAAATAAGAGCAGGGGAGGATAGAAGGTTAGGTAGGAGATTACTCTCTCTGGCAGAAACAATGAGCATGACAGAGACTTGAAGACTCAAGAGCACAATAGCAAGAGAGACCGAAAATTTTCCAAATACAAGTGGAGGTGCTTGGTGATTTCGTCCCCCCTTTTATACTCTAGGTGAGGAATGACAGGGCCCGATTATTGCCATCTAAGTGCCATGATCTCCTCGAGCAGGAGCAAATCACAACCATCCATGCTACACGATCAAGTGACATCCTAGGGAGACACCACTATGAATCAGGCTCCGTCACATCATCCTTTTGGGAAATGGGCTTGTCCTCTCTAGTCATACATTAAACGCGAGTCGCATCAGCTCTTTCTTTCCATGTCCCAATGGACGAGTTTTGGTGTCAACATGCATGATGGATTCTCTCTGTCCTAGGTGCCGCCCTCGAAGTGAATTGGTTTAATCAGACAAGGTTTGCCAGCTCCTCTCTAGATCATCTCCTCGTCTCTCCATGACCAGCCTCGGGAGTCAGCTTTGGTCGGCCACGTCGAGCAAGAAGACAAAGGGCCTTTGTAGATAACACTCCCACCGGGGCCCACCAACGGTGGGACCCGACTGAGCTGGACAGATGAGACCCATCGATAATTTTGTGCATCCATAAAGGTCGCATGACATCAGCTTAAGGTGTCGGCCTGGCTGGACACCGACAGCAACTCCACAGGGACGACCCCTTGAAGCGAATCCCAAAGCAGCACAACTCAGGTGGACGAGCCACACCCTCTTCAAGCCATTATTAGCGGATTTGTCCAGCATGTACGTGGCGTTCGGCTTTTTTAGTGGGGTGCACATCTCAAATTTTTAGGAAGCAGTTATGACATGCACATCCCAGCTCTTGATAATCCTGTTGACAAACAAATAGCCTGTTACAAAGGAGAGTGGGGGGCATCCAACATGACAAGGGACGTCCCCCCATCCTACAAAACCCAGATGGCATCCCCTTCTTCAGGTATTGGGGAGATTTCTGTGATCTACATCTTTGACTCACAACCTAAAACCTTAGCGGTATCCATACCCGACCATACTCCCTCATTCATGTGCTTGCCACTGACTTAAGTATCAGAGTCGAATTGGAGGGCCCCACACACCCCCCACTTGCCCACCCCCGGTTTCCTATGACATGTTTTCTCTTTGTTTCGGACAGTGATGAAGGAGCCTCTCTCGACCCGGTAAAACCATGTCCAGGCTATTTGTTGCGTGAATACTCATTCTGACAATCACACCTGAGCTCCACATATTTCTAGGCATCAACAAATACCAACATTGAAGTGAGCATAGAGTAGTCCGCTACTTTCCTTCCTACTCTTTGCTCCAGTCTTAATTTCGATCCCTAGTAACTACCCAAAGACCGAATCTCTTTCTTCATTCCAACACATCATTTCATTTTGAACTCTCAAACCCACTCTTTTGAGCTCATCCATCTCTTTAGAACTTGTTAACGGATGGGTTCCAGCCAACAATAAAATGGGCTGACTTGGATACATTTGATAAGGTGGAGCCTCGTCAGCTGTTGAGTGGGGTCCACAGAGGATGAAACCCCGGTCGTAGAGTGCGAAGCTTCGAGCTACTAGGCTGAAGCTCGACCTTCCTATGGGTCGTAGATGACGACCCTTCGACCTACTTGATGGGTCGAACCTTGAACGATCTGCACCACAGACACTCATTAGGGGGTCGGATCTAGGTTCTGACCGAAATCCCCTCCGATGCTTAAGTTAATATCGACTTAAATAGACTCGGGGCTGTCAAGATCGACCCAAGGGAGATCGTCTTGATCAAGTCACATCGAGCTTTTGGAGGAAGAAATATAAGAGTGGAAAGTAGAGAATAAGATTGTCATAGTACCTAGTATACAGTTTCTCTAGATTGTCCCCTCTACTATTGACGTTCTGACTATTTATAAGTAAAGCTATCCTTTCAGTGCCGTTGGAGGATAACTGTCTTGCCATAATATGGGAGCGATTGCCCCCTGAAGAATAGATGTAATCATTGTCCACTTACCACGTCATCAATATGCCCATTACTAACCGTCACCTGATGACTCAAAAGCTCAACGGGCAAAAACGTGGCTCGACTTTGACTAGGTATCTTCCCATGTGGGCTTCTGGGCTCACTAGGCTTGGATGTCCCTCTTGCAGGCATCATAATCTAAGTGAGAACATATTCCTCCTCTTTGAGTGCCGGTCTAGTGACGTAACAATGGTCCCTGTCACTTGGACCCTAACGATTCGTCGATTGAGGTCAAGTGATGCGATATCTCATTAATTGGGCACAGCAGTTGAGCCGGGGGTATTTGAGTTAAAGCGCCAAAACCCTCCATCCCTTTGATTTGGCTGTTGTATCAGCTCAAAGGTCAGGATACGAATGCATATGGATCATCGACACGTGTCCTCTCCAAAAAAGGGTCGGTCGAGATCATCGTGGGATGTTCCTTTGCTTATTTAAGGAAAATGAAATTAAAAAGCGAAGTTCTTCATTTCGGGTATTTGGAACAGAGCTTCATCCTTGAAGGTTTTAGCCATGGCTTCTTCTTTGTTGCCTCGTACTTCTGTTGGGACATCGACCTCTGTTCCTCAAAAAGGCTAAGGGGAAATTTGCAATTCCAGATGTAGTCTCCAGCCAAGCTTCTCAAGTAACAGCTGATCAAATTTCAGCTTTTCAAAATAAGTATGTTTCGCTCAATTATCAGATTTGATTGCCGCTGCTGGAGGATATGATCTGCTTCCCTGGAGATTGTGAAGTAAGGGTGTACATTAAAGCCTTTCATCTTGGGCTTCGATTTCCCATACACCCCTTCATGCTCTGCATGTTGAACACATTAGAGGTTTACCTTTGTCAGCTACTGCCAAATTCTGTGGGCATTCTGATTAGCTTCATTGTATTGTGGAAGTCAGACCTCCTTTGGAGGTATGGTCGGGAAAGCCAGTTTCCAACTATGGATCACTTCGAGTTTGGGGCTATCCAAGTTACTATGCTATGAAGGAAGACAAACTCGATTCTCGAGCCAAGAAAGCCATCTTCTTGGACTTCAGCAGTGATGTCAAGGGTTACCGATTATGGTGTCCGATACAAAAGAAGGTGGTCCTGAGCAGAGACGTAACGTTTGATGAGTCGGCGTTACTAACGAAGGAGAATGAGCCAAAGGTGGAGGTCGAACACCCACACTTGAAGCAGGTTTTTGACAACGTGTCTGATACTCCACAACGGTCGATCGACCCACACCAGACGTAGCAGAAGGCAGGCTACAGGCCGTCGATGATGTAGTTGGTAGCTCAAGCTCAGTTGGTGGAGATAGCTCGTCTCCAAGGATCGTTCGGTCGAAGGATTCTATCGCAGTGTCGAGGCCGAGGCATGAGATAAGAAAACCTGTGAGGTACTTGGAGTTTGTCTCATTTTCGTTTCTCGCATTATGTATCGATGTTCCCAACTCATTCGGTGAGGTGGAGCAATCCGAAGACCCGAAGCGATGGAGAAGTGCGATGGACGAAGAGATGGAATAATTGGTGAAGAACGACACATGGGATCTCATGGAGCTTCCTAAGGGCAAGAAGGTAATTGGGTGTAAATGGATCTACACCAAGAAGCAAGGGGTCGAATCAGGAGATGTTCGCTACAAAGCTCGCCTCATAGTGAAGGGCTTTGCACAGAGAGAAGATATCGATTACAATGAAGTGTTCTCTCCTGTGATGAAGCATTGCTCGATTCGAATCCTGCTACCATTGGTTGCTCAGTTCGATCTTGAACTGGTACAGCTAGATGTCAAGACGACGTTCTTGCATGGAGAGCTCGAATAGGAGATCTATATGGGTCAGCCCGATGGCTATGGGAGTGATGACGGTCGTGCATGTCGATTGAAGAAGTCACTCTATGAGTTGAAGCAATCACCACGGCAGTGGTATAAGCATTTTGACGCTTTATGACAGATGATCTAGGGTATGTTCATAGTCCCTATGATCATTGTGTGTTATATCGGAAGTTGGTTGACGGGTCCTTTATCTATCTTCTGCTTTATGTCGATGATATGTGTATTACTTCATCAAATAAAGAGGAGATTCAGAGATTGAATTCTCAATTGAATTCTGTATTTGAGATGAAGAGTCTGGGCAAGGCACGGAGGATTATTGGGCCGGAGATCATAAGAGATCGAAGTGGAGGTACCGTTCATCTTTCACAGAGTCGCTATTTGAATTCTTTTATACAGAAGTTTGGCTGTGAGAAGATGAAGACCATAGTTACTCTGCTAGCACCTCACTTCAAGCTCAGTGCCAAGCAGGTCTGAAGAACGAAGAGGAGAAGAAGCTTAAGATGAGCATACAGTATGCCAATGCGGTAGGGGCCTTGATGTACGTGATAGTATGTACTCGACCCGATCTATCACATGCAGTTAGCATGGTGAGTAGATAATGCACAACCCAGGAAGAGAGCACTGGCAAGCAATGCAGTGGTTCCTACGTTACATCAATGTCACAGTCGACGTTGGACTGACATATAGCCAAAGTGTTCATGGTCTACACACTGTCAGGTATGTCAACTCAGACTATGCAGGCGACTTGGATGGGAGGCAATCGATGACATGCTACGTCTTCACCCTGTCAGGTGCTCCAATATGTTGCTAGAGTATCTTTCAGTCTACGGTGGCCCTGTCTACTACTGAAGCAGAGTATATGGCATTGGCTGAAGCGGTGAAGGAGACAATATGGCTGATGGGTCTGATGGATGATCTGGGAGTCTACCAAGAGAGGTATGAAGTCCATTGTGATAGCCAGAGTGCAGTGTACTTGGCTAAAAATCAGGTTTTCCATGCTTGCACGAAGCATATCGATGCTAGATTCCACTTTGTCATGGACTATGTGGGAGAAGAAGACGACGACATCAACTTGTTGAAGATCGGAACAACTGACAACCCGGGGGACATGCTGACGAAGGTTGTATCGGGAGTAAAGTTCAAGTATTGTTTGGACTTACTAAATGTTGTTCCTCGAAGAAGTTGACGTCTGCCACAGGATGGGGCATTGAGGCTTGGTGGAGCAAGTTGAGACTCGAGAGAGTCAGCCAGTCTCAGGAGGAGATAGTTGTAGCTCTGGCGAAGCATTTGGTTCTTCGAAAAAAAATGGGGGGAGCACCATTCGATGCTCTACAAAGGTCAGTGAAGGTCAATGGAAGGCTCGAATCTCGCCAAGGTGGAGATTTGTGGAGAAGTTGGCTTGATTCAGCGCACGAGAAGCATTCGTAGTGCATACGAGTTGTCTTGTGTAAAGGTAACTCGTCTGCACCTGGATTCAACATATCTAACTCTGCACAAGTCAGATATGAGGATGCTGGGCATGTGGCTTCTATAGTGCATTTGGTTTTTTGGTCGTTAGTTCGAGTCTGAGGGTCGAACGCTTGACATTGGGTCGATGGGTCGTAACGCGGTTGGAGTCCATGTTCGGTCGATTGGTCATTTGAAGGCTCGAAGGATAAAGGCTCGTACGCGAGGCACGGTACTTGGGTCGTTCGACACAGAAGGAAGGTCGATTGGTCGAAGGGAGCCCATCGGGATGCGGCCCATTAGGAAGCGGCGATTGGCCCAGTAGGTTGTGTTGGCATTAATTGCGTAGAGCGGTGATTGAAATGGATGCCGTAATTGTCAAGATTTGTATCCGTTAGGAGACCTTAACCAATGATGACATATATTGTAACCCAGGGTTATAAATAGGAGGTTTTAGGTTATGGTTTCGCATGTGGACACCATTGTATCCTTTGATAAAGCCGCCATTTATGAGAGCCAACTTTGAGAGATTATATTGTAAGCCTTTGGAGAGATCTTGTATGCTTCTTCTTCGTTGGACGAAGAGAAGAATTGCATTGTTCTCTCCTTTCATAATAAATTTCATCGGTGTTCCCCCTTGGCCGTCCACGGCCTAAAAACAATCTTAACTGTGCTTTGTTGTGTTACTGATCTTTCGTCCTCGGTCTCCATGATCCTGCATCTTCCATTGTGTTTGTGTTGGTAGAGCTAGGCTACGCTACACAACAGTCCGAAACGGGTTTGATCGGGGCTGCAACCCAACGAGTTGCTCGCTATAAACGAATCGCCTCTCGCTATCACTTTAAGTCACGTATAAAATTATAAATGCTTTTGTTTGTTATTTAAAATAAAATAAATAAATAGATAATTGTGAAGTCCATGGTTCTTGATTACTCGTTTGTTGACTACTAATTATAAGTGTTGCGGGTCGAAATCCGCCCGACAATGTAATTTGTTTAATGGAGAATCAAGGGCACGATGATTAAAAAGTTAGGGGGGATTAGGAAGGCTGTTTACAAGTGGTGAGGGGATGTAGAGACCAAGCACACTTCGGATGATGATCCCAGGATCAATCCTTCAAGGTCGCCCCTTGTTCGCCGCGCTAATGGAGTTGGTCGCTGGTTGCTCGTTGCTTGGTGGAGCTTTCCTGCGTAAAGAGCAGCTCGTCAGAAAGGCGGGGTTGGGTTCCAACCCTTAGCCTCTCTGATGCCTAAGTCAGAATTAGGGCTTAGAAATGTGGGTCAGACACGTAGGCCGAGCTAGAGATAGGTCAACCTTAAGTGGCGAGCTTGAGTGGAAGAACAAATTTGTGGACGATATTTGCTCGTGTGTGAGTGAGAGTTTATGATTTCGATGAACCAACCTCTTTCTCGATGGAAGTGGAGGGGTATTTATGGCTGAGTGAGGCGGTTGGATTCGGCTGAGCTGGCATGCTGAGCTGGCATGTCAAACTGTGGAAGGTTCGGTCGAGGATGTTAGATCTGTGCATGTCAGGCGTGCTTTTGTCAGGGTGTCAGAGCCAAAAGCATCAGGCATGCTTTTGTCAGACGGTCAGATGGCGCAACGGCCAGGTGCTCTTTTGTCAGGCTGTCGGGTGGCGAAAGTGTCAATGATGTTCTCATACAAGGACGTTTGTCGTGTTCAATAGACTGAAGGGACACCGAGGCATGTTTGAGGAGAGGGGCCGCTCATGGGTCGCTTGGTCGCTCCCCGAGGGCGTCGAACTTGTTACCTAAAGGCGATGCCCCAGGGTCTCGATGGACACCCCTCGCGCCCCGATCGGGGGGCAAACTCGGAGGAGAATGAGCGAGCTGGTTGCTCGACCGGCGAGCTTGGAGGGAAACATGCGACCAATCGGTGAGGCTGGGGCGAAGTGCAACCTTCCTGTTTCGACGAGGCGGACTTCATGGATGACAAGCGAGCTTGTCACTCGTCTGGCGAGCTTGGAGGTGTAATGGCCCTAATGCCCTATATGTAGGATGTATATAGTAACGTGTGTGTATAGTAATTCTGTTGTATGCATAGTAATTTCCTATGTGAATGGCTATATGGTTGTATTGGATGTTATTATCGTTTATTGGTGTGCTTGGTGATGACATTCTAATGAGATTATTTTAATGAGATTGTTGTTGTTGTTGTTGTTGTTGATTGTTTTTGTTATTGTTAGTATTATTATTGGTGTTATTGGTATTATTATTGGTGTTATTATTGATGTTGATTATTATTATTATTAATCTTGATTGGGCCAAGTGCTAATTCTAGTAACTTAAGAGGTGGTTGGGCTTTGATAGTGGCATTAAGTTATTAGAACAGAGAATGAGATATTTTTATTGAGAATGGCAAACTTGTAAATAGGGGTTCCTATTTTTATTTAATTCCTTTCCTTTCAATTTCTACAAGCTTCTTCACTCTTCCTCCAATTTATTTCCTTTTCTTTTTCCCTTATCATTTCCCCCCAAACCTGGCTGAAGCCAAGCTGCCGAAATATTTTCCCACATGTGGCCGAGACCTCCCCCTTGATGTTTTGCGTTCCCTGCAAGAAAGAAAAAAAAGAGAAGTAAAAAAAGAAGGAAAAAAAGAAAGAAAGAAACAACAACAAAATGAAGAAGCTTCTCCACACTTGTGGAGAATAAATGAAAAACAAAAAAAAGGAGAAAAGGGATTCAGCAGTAAGAAGGAAAAGAAAAAAAACGGGGGAAGAAAGAAATAGAAAGAAAGAATAAGAGAAAAAGAGAAGAAGAGGAAGAGAAAGGGGGGGTTTTTCTTAGAGGAAGGTGGAGATTTGTGGAGGGTGTTGTTAGGGTTCCCATGGAGCTAGGGATGAGTGCTTTTGATCATTTATGAGGTAGGAATCCTACTCCATTTAGAACATTAATTTATGATTTGTTCTTAATTAGAAGAATTGCTTGATTAAGGGTTTTGAATTCATGAAGAAGATGCATCCTTTCTTAAGTGGGGTTCCTTACTTTGTGCAAAATTGTTAATTTGGGTTGCTTTTAATAATTGTAGCACCAAGGTGTCATTTTTTATGGAGATCTTCATAGAAGCTCAAAGATTCTAGCTTGTTGAATGGTTATATGGTTCATTTTGTATGGCTTTGTGGTGTATGCAAGTGATAACTTGTAGAATTGTGTTGTTTCATGTTGGTAGCATCTACATATTGTAGCCTGTAGAATTATGTTATTGGAAATAATTTAGTGGCCAATCACAAGTGAATTTTAATGAGGGGAGTTTCATGTTGGTAGGTTCAAAGTGGTGGGAGATTGGTGTATGTTGCTTGCAAATTTTAAAGCCCACAATAATTATTTGTGTTGTCTGTCAATGTTACATGTTGTTTTACTAATGCTAAATACTACAATTCATGTTACTAATGCTATACCCCAAGGGTTCATGTTGCTTTAGTTTCATAATGTTAAAAAGCACATGTTGTAGCTAATCTTTAACTCCAGTTGATGCATTATGAATAATGGTCCACGATGTTTGTTAATCCCAAATCACGTAAAGAACTTTTATGCTTATTGGTTCATGTCGCTAATAACTCCCGAATCCAATAATGGTGATTTATTGAAATTAGTACATATCGCTTCCATATTAGTCATGATTTTTCACAAAGAGAAACATGCATTTTGCGTAACTCTCTTCAAGGGTAGTACTCCCCGTATAGTTTTCCTCTTAAGTTTACTTAAGCGCGTAATTTTTTTACTACATTTAAGTTACATCCTTGAGGGTCTTTAGCATGTTTCATTAAAATTAGGATTTTTCTTAAAGAACTTTAACTAGAGTTCCTAAAACTAATATGTTTCTTATAGATCCTTAAACAAGTTCTTTAAAGGTTATATTTTAAGCTCAAGTTGTTTCCTTTAGTGGAGTACGCACGACTAATGTTAAATTCTACTTATTTAGTTGTAGAAATAAGCCTTAGTTGCCAAGTCTCTATCTTGATATAACTTCTAAGTACCTTCATTAAAGTGAGTCTTTGATAAGATTCTAAGTAAATCTACTAATGTTAGTCTTAAGCTGAACCTTCAAGTGTTTTTGCATTAAAAATCACCTTAAGGGATTCATATGCCTCTTTGTTAAAGGTAGTAATACCTATGTATGTTCTAGGGTCCATATGTAGTTTTCCTACAGTTGCATTTTTGATTACAAAAGATTTGCTAAAGCTTGCATCTTGGGATGAGTTCTTAGGTGGGTTGCTAAGTGTAGCCAAGTTTCTAACTTCTTGTATGTATGTGTTAGTTGCTATTCCACATTGATATGAGAATGTCAAATTGTTTGCTTTAACATATCATTCTAAGGTTACTCCCCTTGCATTAATTCTTGCAAAGTGCTCTCTTTTGCATACGTGTATTACCATGCATACTTAAAGGTACTCTCATTTATGAAAGTCACAAGTTGTTATCTGTCACAAGTTTTTATCTTTGTTGATGCTACCCGCGCAAGTTTCCCTCCTTGTTGATAATTATGCTCAAAGTTGCTTAGATGTGGAAGTGTGCAAATGATGTGAAATTATCTTCTTTAAAGGGGTATTGCATATGACAAAAAAACCATAAAATTGTCGGTCATCGGCCTTTTATGTGCATTTAAGAGCAATTTATGAACTATTGCTATAGTTGCTTCTTTTTTTTATTGCTAATTGGTGGTGATGCAAATGCTGTATTAATTGCTCTGTATACATGTGGTGATGGGCTTCTTTATGGTGTGGAAATAAAAAGATGGTTTGATGGAGTTGAAATGGTTGGTTTCATATGTAGAAATGGAAAGAGTAATGTTTCATGAACATGTGCGATGCGATAGAGTTTCAGTCCTCCTATTAGAGGGTGACACGGGTTGGGGGGGGAATTTCGAAGTATCGGGTAGGCCTATAGGATGGACTGGTTGTGGTGTCTTTGTGGTTTTGTGTGGTGTGTACACTTGCACTCTTAATGGGCTAGCGCAGCGGAGAGTGTAGAGTGGTACCTGAGGCTCCTGACGGGCTAGCGCCGCGGGGAGTCCTCTTTGCTATCACACACATTTGGGAGAGGTCCAGTCCCATACGTCGTATTCGATATTGGGGTTCCAAAAGCTAACATTGTATGCAATTGTTTGACTGACTCTCTTTTGCGCTTTAGGCGTACTTGTTGTTATTGCTGTTATATCGTCACCCCTCCCCTTATACCCGTCGTTTGGTTCTGTTCTCTTTTCTTATGTACAGTACAGTTATTGCTCCTTTGGTTGTGCATGCCATATTTAGTTATGGCACCTTCACTTGTAGTACTGCGCATTTATTAATGGTTTTAGTGTGTGCGTGTGTGCGTGTGCGTGTGTGTGTGTGTGTGTGTGTGTGTGTGTGTGTGTGTGTGTGTTGCATTTAGGTTGGAGTATGGAATTCCTACTGGGTCACGCGTTGACGTGCCCCCGTTGAATTTTTAGGTGTTGGAGTTGGACTGGAGAGTTGGAGTGAAGGTTGCAACTGGAGTTGGTGTTCAGAGGTGTCGATATAGGTTGGGGTGGTGAGAGGTGAGGTGAGAGCTTGTAGTTTTTGGTTTCTTTTGTTTGGCATAGACCCTTGTACTTAGGGTTGTGAGAATGGTGATCTTGATGTATAAGATGATCATTGGACTCTTGGTGTTGATAATTGATCAGATGGTTTAGTTTAGCGTCCTGTGTGATTTTAGTTCCCTGTTGAGTTGACTGTGTTGTTTCTCTTGTTGCGCTGTGTTGGCCTTTGTGTGTCTGTGATTCCTTGTGTCTGTGTTTGGTGTTTGTTGTGAGCATTAAAGGTACTATTCCCAGCAGCGCGCAGTGAACCTGCAGATACGTTTTTAGTTCTCGTCGTGTACCCTGTCTTTCTAGGTATTCCAGGGATGGGGTCGTGACAGGTAGTGGCCCACACAGGTCCCCTCACTGTGATTGTGTACGGAATAGTACGAGTAGTGTTCATGTGTTTGTGGGTAGTTGAGTCCTAAGGTGGGTAGAGTCCAGCCTTGTGATGGGACCGAATAGCAGGAGCTTGAGGTATAGCACCCTGAGGGTTGATATTCGAGTGTTGATTCTATATGAATGTATGTACATATTTACGTGTGTAGGTATGTATGCATGTACATCTATAGTTCTATGAGTGTTGGATATGGCTTGTTGAGTATATTGGGATGATATACTCATGTGCATATGATTGTAATATATGTACGAATGATTATATGGCAATGTGATTGTATTTGAATTGCATGTGTTAATAAATGGTTGACATATAAGTAGTGTGTAAAGTTAAGTTATATACTTGACTGAGATGCAGGTAGAGTATGGATGTACTGTGTTGTAACTATATACTGCAGGTGATATGCACATGTAGAGTGTGCAGATGCATGTGTGGATCCTTGAGCTCCACTCATGAATGTGTGGATGTCTTAAGAGTATATGTGATAAGTATATGATACATATATGACTGTAAGCTGGCACGCTTACACCTGTATATGGATGAATATATTTTTGTGTAATCATCTATGTGCATTGATGTTGATATAGTAGGCCTTGGGTGCTGATACATCTGTGAATGTTTGGATGGATGCTAAGAGACATACATGATTGTATGTCTGAGTATAGAGGTGCATGTGTGTATGTGATAATATATGGTAGCCTATGAGTAGTATGTATCATAGAACTATATAGTTGATTGAGTTCTAAGCGATGTATAGTTATGGTATACCGTCTGTATCTGCCGTCTGCATATGTAGTATGCGGTATATATGTACATGCTGATTGTGTAGATCCATGTGCAGATCTTTGTGTTCCACTCAGGTATGAGTGTGCATGCCCTAGGTGTATTAGAGTGGCATGTTTGATATATATATGGTAGATGTATATGGTTTCCTGTCTGGTTGTAAGCAGGTACGCTTACACCGAAGTTGGATAGATATATCATTATGTGAATATTTGTGTGTATTGGTACTGTTATATGAGACTCTATGTGATGACATGTATGTGTGCTTGGATATATACTAAAAGACAAACATAATTGTATGCCTATATTTATAAATAGAGATGTATGTATATGTATATGAGGTTATCGTATCTATGCGTGCTTGTAGTTTGCGTCCTATGCTTATGTGCAGATATGAGGCGTATGAGTATTAGTATGTGAGTATACTTGGGGTAGACTTGGAAGATTGGTTGAGTATACGTATGTGTGGGGATGACTCCTTGCAGATGCATGTATGTATGCTTATATACTTAAGTGTTTATTGATATTCATATGTATCTGATATTTATGGTCAGGCATATCTCTATAATATACTCGTGTGTGCAGCTGCAGCCATAGCTGTAGCTACTATTTTAGATACTTGTATGAATATGGGTCGGAATGTTGATATTATAAAGTATATATGATTGCAAATGGTTGACCTATAAGCTGTATGTTTAGGACAGCTATTGTGTTGCGCGAGATGTATATAGTGTGTATATACATAGCGTGTGTTATAGGTATATTACGTGTGAGCATCTGTGCTCAGGTATGAGTAGGTATGTTAGAGGAAGCATATGAGCTTATGCTTGCCTATGGTGATTTATGTGTATAGGTGATAATCTGCGTGCTATATACATATTCACAGGTATGGTTGTGAACATGTACGCATGTACATGTTTGTGGGTACCTATGCTGTCGCATGGATATATTTGTGTGTGATGATATTAGTGTATATGTGAAGATACTGGTTGTGCTTGTAATGGTCTGTCAAGTCATAACGTAAGTTATGACATGTGAGTGTTTCATGTTATATTTCATGTCATAACACTTGTTATGGCATGTGTGTGCTTCATGTTATAATCCATATTAATAGAAAGCAACGGCCCACTGCTGAGAGTGGGCCGCGATCTTGGGCCGGCCGTTGGGCCAGCCCACAGGCTCTTTTATTTATTTATTTTTGTTTTGATTTTTTCTTTTCCCAAAAATCCAGAATAGCTTCTTTGCCTCCAATAAATCCTGAAAAATATCCCCAAGCTCCAGAAAATTCTGGAAAAATTCCAGAAAATCTAGAAAAATACCAGGAGTACCTGAAAAATAAGTGGATCAAAGATTAGTCCATATGATG
This sequence comes from Scilla litardierei, assembly GCA_030789695.1. Classification (NCBI taxonomy): domain Eukaryota; kingdom Viridiplantae; phylum Streptophyta; class Magnoliopsida; order Asparagales; family Asparagaceae; genus Scilla; species Scilla litardierei. The sequence continues at coordinate 646,429,394 of CM061142.1, read as the reverse complement.
AGAAAATTAATATAATGACTATTAAAACTTAATATTGACCTCCCAAAATTCATATAAAATGATCCATTACTTAAATAATTCTCAAAAATTGTCGATATGATCACAATAATAGCAGGAGCATATGAAAAATGGTAGAAAGTCAATAAGGACGATAAAAACCGTATTTTGTGCAAAGAATGAGGATAAGCTACAAAAATGACATGAAGTGAAAATATACCCAAAAAGAGCAAGTTTAAGCTTACTCTTTAGCACAAAATGGGGGTGGTTATGGGATATAAATATACACTTTTCATCCCGAATCACACCCCCAACTAGCTTTTTGCTAGTCCCTAGCAAAATATGCAATAAATTCGGATAAAATCGAAAAAACATGCACCAACTCACAATATCCTCATGGCATACCCCAAATGGTATTTCCAAATGATTTCAAAGCCAATATACCCAATGTATGAAAATAAATTACAAATGACACTCCCCTCAATCCAATTCAAAGAAAAGTGAAGTAATAAGTACCGTATCGCATTTGTCGAGATATATCACGTTGTCAAAGTTTCTAACTTTCATGGAAATGACCAAAACAAAAGAAATTCTTCTAAGTGGTGGGAGATGAGATTGCATCACTCATGTTGCTTATTCTTTCATTTATTCATTCATTTTTCTTTTCTTTTCTTTTTCCTTCTTTTTTTGTATTTTTTATGTTTATGTTTTGCATTCACGCGATAAACAAACACTGCCCACTTTGCATACATGCGATAACGCTATATAGGCAAAGGGATGGAATGATCCCCCTAAATCTCATTTTTGGCGTCCTCCCCAATGTTTCATGGGGCACCGGCTACTCAATTTGATTAGAAAGAAACATTCACTTATATTAACTCTATTTCTCATTCAAAACATGAATTAGCAACTCATCCACTCATTCCTTAGAAGAAAACAAAGCATAACAATTGGCCAAACCCAATCCAACCAAAAACTACACCATTCATGCCAACATGAAATCGCTTACACCAAACTTTTCCCAAATTTTTTCAAAGAGAGCATTACGACATATGAAATAGTCTCATACATGGCATATTAGCATTTGAATCCAAATTGGAAAAGAATTAAACCATGCCAATCAAACATTTAGGAATTTGATACCAAAATGATAATCCGAAAAATTGCATGGCATTAAACATGTAGGGACTAAGCACAAAGCAAGCGGCATATGGACAAGGAGGCTAAATATGATATGCAATGAAGTTCATGGGATGAGGGAAAAATGGAGGTATCTCAAAAAAAATTTTACGCTAACATCAAAATCCTAACAAACCTAAAGATTCTAACACTCTCCCCCAACTTAAAATAAACATTGTCCTCAATGTTGGAAGAGTATTAGATCTCACAAAAGATCCTAGAAAAGAAAAGAAAAGCATACGAAATCACTAAAATAAAACATTTATTTATTTACACTATTGGAAAGAACACATCGTGGCAAAAGGCGGATCCAAAATTTCCATCGGAGGTGGAAATTGTTCCAACGCTCCTTTTATTTCCTCTGCCAATGCTCCTCGATCGAACGTGGCAATGGCGACCACGTGCACAACCCCAAGCGTCTCCTTAAAGTATGTACCTATATAAGGAAGGAGACGGGTTGTGTAAGAAAGAGATGGGGACACTTCCCCAAAAAAAAGACATCCACACATAATCATCAATATAGAATACGGAATGAAAAGTATGATGAATGTGTGAGAAAACTCCCTGGATGGTTGAAAATGATGTGGTTTGAAGTTCATCCCTGCGGCATTCAATATCAATCGGGGGAGGAAGTGATATCTCCATAGAAACTACCGACGGAGAGGGAAGCTCGGGATCTATGATAGCATATGGTATAAACTCATCCTTGCTTGCCTCTTCTTCGGGCTCATCAATACAAGAACAATCCTCCTCGCCCACTTCGCTTCCAAGTGTGCACGCGATCGACTCCTCTATCTCCACCATGTCAACAACCAACTCCTCAACAACTAATTGACACCGCCCAACAGAAATAGTAGGTGCCGTCATGATAATTTCCTCCACCGGCTCAACCAACTCCTCCATGCCAACACTTGGTTCCACAAATACTACTTGGCATGGGGCACTCAATTCTCCAACTACCGATGGGGTGAGATCCATAAGAACTTCTTCATTCGAGGCTTGGTGGACCAAAACTTCATGGCTTGGCTCATTTGGAATCACAACCAATGTGTGATCTTCCTCCTTATAGGACTTCAAATAACGCCAAGCCACATTCTCATCCATGTCCAAAAAGTGGCCGTTGTCCAACATATCCACAAAATCCTGCGTCTTCGGAAGCAGACTTTCCAAGAAGAATCCAAGAAGACGCACCCTGTCAAATCCATGATGTGGACAACCGTGCACTAACTCTAAAAAACACGTCCAAGCCTGAAAAAATGTCTCACCAATGCGCTGAGCAAAGTTCACCATTCTTTCCTGCCATGTTTTGGTCCTGTAAGATGGAAAAAACTTCATACAAAACTTTTGCTTTAGTACAAGCCAAGATGGAATAAGATGTGGGAGATAAACTTTAAACCATTTTAATGCACTACCATCCAAAGAATATGGAAAGAATTTAAGATAAAACTTTTCAGCACATGTGTTTCCATCAAAATGAAGCTTCCAAGCACTCTCAAACTTCTTAATATGTAGGTAAGGGCTCTCCGCATCCTTACCAATGAATCTCGGTAGGGATTTGATCACCCGCATGTCAAACCAAGAGAGTTTGAAGTACTTGCCATGTTGGAAAAGAAAATAAAAGCAAACAATCAAAAAGACTCAATAAGCGTAAAATAAATAAGGATGAACAATAAGTGAAAGATAAAGAATCGAAAAGACTCACACTGAGAGATAGTAGTATCACACTAAGAGATAGTGTGTATGTGTGTATTGCATTTAGGTTGGAGTATGGAATTCCTACTGGGTCACGCGTTGACGTGCCCCCGTTGACTTTTCAAGTGTTGGAGTTGGACTGGAGAGTTGGAGCGGAGGTTGCAACTAGAGTTGGTGTTCAGAGGTGTAGCTATAGGTTGGGGTGGTAAAAGGTGAGGTGAGAGCTTGTAGTTTTGGGTTTCTTTTGTTTGGGATAGACCCTTGTACTTAGGGTTGTGAGAATGATGATCTTGATGTATAAGATGATCATTGGACTCTTGGTGTTGATAATTGATCAGATGGTTCAGTCTAGCGTCATGTGTGGTTTTAGTTCCCTATTGAGTTGACTATGTTGTTTCTCTTGTTGCACTGTGTTAGCCTTTGCGTGTCTGTGATTCCTTGTGCATGTGTTTGGTGTTTGTTGTGAGCATTACAGGTACTATTTCCAGCAGCGCGCAGTGGACCTGCAGATACGTTTTTAGTTCTCGTCGTGTACACAGTCTTTCTAGGTATTCCAGGGATGGGGTCGTGACCGGAGGGGAAGTTGAGGCGTTCTGATCTTTGGTTGTAACAATTGCCTCCATTATTCGAGCTTGAGGCAGAAGCCTGGCCTAGTTCGGATGACGTACAATCTCTCCATCTATTCGAAAGGGGAGGGGACGATCTTCGCTCTGAATATTTGGATATGGCGGTAATTTATTTGAAAAGACCACCCACAACCGCTCCAGCCATCAGTTCGATTCGAAAGGCGGGAAAAGATCGAGGCGGCCCAGCCATTTCGAACGTGACGCATGGCTGACGTGACGGTGTGAGGCTGTCGAGGCGTCAGAGTAACTTGGATTTGTGCCACGTGGCCCGACTTCGACGGTGGAGATGAACTGATGCTCGCTATAAGTAGGGGAGGGGGAGATCCTGTAAGAGACTTCTTCATCTTTTAATCTTCTCCGAGTTTTCTTCTCCAAGTTTCCGACTACCATCACTACCGTCGCCGGAGTTCTTGTTCACTATTCCGGATACTTCCTCGGAACGTCTTCTTTCTTCTCGGTAGCTTTCTTAATTCTTAAATGGTTTCAACATCTTCTTCCCATTCCACCGCTTCTTGAGAGATCGAAGGTTGGTATAGGGGTGGTGGAGCACCAGACAGCTCCACCACGGACACAGAGGAGCGGGTGGAGGAGACTTCACCAGTCAGGCAGGACCGTCCTGAGGCGGGCTGGTGACCGAGCATGCTACCGCTTCGTCGTCAGCGGACCCTAGGGACCCTAGGAAAGGGAAAGGGCCAGCCATAGGGAAACCCAGACTGTCTGCTCAGGCTGTCGTGACCATGGCCGAGGCCGGGGATATTCCTGCTGAGATCTCTAGCGTAGAATCTGTTGCGCCGACCTCCTTTATACCCCTAGCACGTGCGAAGTACATAAGGCTGCTCTAACAGTCCGTGTTCCAACCTCTACCGAGCGGGTGTGCTTCCCTAAAGACTATGAGGTCAGAGTATATTTCGCTTGCTTCACCCAAGGACTTCGATTCCCTCTTCCTCCCTTGCTTCTCCATATTCTAAATTTTCTTGAACTCCCTCTCTTCCAACTGATGCCGAATTCCATCAGTTGTATCGTGGGTTTCCTCGTCCTCTGTGCTGGAAGCGGGATTAGTCCGACCATGCCCATGTTTCGATACTTCTTTGGAACCAAGAAGCTGGAAGCGCACTTCTATATATCGACGATGAGATGTCAACCCCTAGACATGGGCCTACCAAGGAGGATCAAAGATTGGAAGGAGCGAACGTGTTCGTCTCGACGGCCAAGGATCTAGCACTGAGGTCGAACTGGGGCGTGCTGAATCCTGAGGTGAACAGGGAGGTCCTCCTTGAGGCGAACGATGTAGAGCAGGCCAAGATCTTGCTGGGAATCTCAGAGGCGGAAAGGAGTTTTGAGGATCTTGCCACGGAAGAAATGATCGTCCGACACATTTGGCCTGAAGGTAATCCGAGCTTGTTCGCTCATGATTTGCTCACCCTGATATATTTCCTTCTTGTAGGTGAAACGATGAGTCTGTCGATGGACTAGCTTGTGATATTGGCCACGGAGCATTCGGCCAAGAAAGCAGCGAAGGCTGGCCCGAAGAGAGCCCAGGAGGGGTCGTCCATTGCGAAGGCAGAGAATCTCGTGCGGACGAAGAAACTAAAGGTGGTGGGAGCCACAACTGCTTCTGAATCTCTGGCGATTACGGCAGACTTAGGCCATCCTACTGAGGACGTGGCAGCCATGGTGTGCCCCATTCCCATCGATGGCAATGTCGAGGATGAGGCACAGGCGGAGCAGGAGGTCCGTGGGTCGTAGAGGGAGCAAAGACCTCCGATCCCCTCGGTCCCACTTCAGACGGTCGCGCCTCAGGGGTCTCCGGCCGGGTTGGCGGAGGTTTCACTCGCGTGAAACTTTCTTTGGCGGTGGGTGGCTCGGCGACACGGGGATTGATCGCCTCGGGATAACCCAAAGAACGGTTGTAGTTTTACCGCAAGCGCACGGTATAGTGGCGAGCGTGATATCGAACACAGGGAGGACGAATGACCGTGCTTGTTCCAATCAACCTGGCTATTTAAGAAGAGAGAAATTTGCCTTGGGCGATCCTGTCACAATCGTCAAACAAAATGTGGAAATATCAAATCAAATAAAGAACGTCTAGGAAATGGGGAATCCCCGCTACTCACCGTATCTCGTAAATGTGGTTCGTCGGTATCAAAATTGCTAGAATAACATTTTGGATGAACTAGTCACAACTGAATGTAGAACCAAGCTCACGCTCTCGCGCTGTTGCCGGTCTATAGCTATCCTAGGTTTGGGTCCAATCTCTTGCAAACCCTAGCCTAGGGAAGCTAGCATTAGGATCAACATCATCGTTCAATCGCGCACCGAGCCCAATCTCTTGCAAACTCGGCCCGCGACCTAGGTTGGGATAGTTCCTACCCGTCCAATCTCTTGCAAACGGGTATCGGCACGGAATTGGAACCGGAAACCCTAGTATCGGTCCAATCTCTTGCAAACCGATGCTACAGAAATTCGATTCCAACCCAATTCGGATTTCTAGGGTTTCCTACCGAATTGGGATCCAATCTCTTGCAAATCCCAATCGGTATGAACTCCTAGCTATCCGTAGTAAATTGATCCCAATCTAATCCCTAATAGCAATTCTAGCAAAATTTCTACCAATTCATCACAAATATGAAATTGGGCTTGTAGGGTTCATCCCCACGCCCCAAGACGTGGCGACTACTCACAATTCATAGCGCAAACACAAAAATAATCAATGAAATAAGCAATAGAATTCATCACAATATTGAGATAAACAATAAAAATAGAATTTTTAGAGAAGAGAGAGGCAAACCAATGGAGTTCTTCAATTAATCCAACAAAAATCCACTTTTTGTCTCCTCTCCAATCACAAGAATAAAGCTAAAAAGTAAAACTAAAAAGCTGCAAAAAAATCTAAGAAGAAGCTCTCCAAACTAGGGTAAAAACAGGGGTTAAATACCCCCCAAAATCGTCCAAAAACTGTGACCAAAATACCCCTGCGCAGCCTGTTTTCCGCAATTTTCGCTACAGGCAGCGCGTCGCACTCGGCCGAGTGACAAAAGTCGCTCGGCCGAGTGAGAAACCCTGTAATTTTCCAGTAAGTCTTGATCTTCAGGGGTCTTCACTTCGGGGGCGGCTCGGTCGAGTGAGTTGACGTCACTCGGCCGATGGCTTCTTGGTACTCGGGCGGTCGGGATTATCCACTCGACCGAGTGGGTCTTCTGAAGCTCAGGCAGCCGAAAGACAGTAACTTGGTGATTTTTGAATAGCTTCGTCTGGACGCCACTCGAGCGGACGGGGTCTCGTCACTCGGCCGATGTGGTCTCCGTCGCTCGGCCGAGTGCACATATAAATCGTGTCTGATCTGGTCGGCCGAGCGGTGTCTCGCTGGTCGGCCGAGTGACTCCTTCACTCGGCCGAGTGTGACACTAAAAATGCCCAGATTGCTTGTTTTGGCCTCCTCGTCGCTCCTGCGACGTCCGTTCTTCTTCTGCTCCTCTCCAACAGCAAAAATACCCCTCGGGGAGATCGTCGGTGATCCTCTGGAGTAAGCGCATCTCGAGATCACTCCAAATCGCGCCAAATCACCTGAAATGCGACAAAAACAACAAATCGTGAAAAGCATCGCAATATCGTCGATATATCGTGAAAAACATGATTTGGGCGATCAAAATGGCATGCAAACATGCGGTAAAAAAGTGTAAAATAAGGAGTGATCAAAATCCCCCAAGCTTGCCTCTTACTCGTCCTCGAGGAAGATAAGTAAAAGGCGAACCCGGTGGATTCGGAAAACGAAAACGGCGAAAAAATGAAAAAAATGAAAAACGGAGAAGAATGAAAAACGAAATAAAAATAAAAATAAAGAAGAAAGGAAGAAGCGAAGAGGTAGGCTGCTAGATCATTTTCTCAGGACGTGGGTTCCGCTTACTCATATAGCATGCTTCGAATGAAAAATACATGTCAAAGAGTTTTATTTTGATATCATAGTATAATAGCGCAAATAGAAATAGAAACCCACGAACAACGATATAATCATGAAAAACGGAATAATCTTATAATTAACATCGTCTGAATCATTTAAAGCGGTATACAAATCACAGATCACACACTTTTCAATTGAATGCTTTCTATCAGGAGTATAAGAGTATCACACAATAGAATAGAGAGAATAGAAAAGTATGGATTTCATGAAATGAGTGCTAGGCTTAGATTTCTGGATTTAGTAAAGCTAGAAACAATCTCACCGAGTATAGAATATTACTTAGCCTAGGTTGCCGTGCAACGTCAAGTAGTCACTCTCTCACACATCAATGGATTCTCTCCCCCAAGCTTATCCATAAGCATGGTGGCATAAAAAATATTCACATCCCCATTTTTAGAAAGCTCCAAAAGCAATGAAAAGAGAAGAGAAAGAAAGTAAGTGAGATGGGATCTTTTATTGAGGATTTTTCCTCTTTTTTTTGATGCAATAGCATATATACACAACGATCCCAACTCAAAGAGAGATAATGGTATACAAGAATATTTTCTCTTTTTTTTTGAATTAAAGAAATTTGGAGCTAGGAATTAATAGCGGGGGAAATGCCATATAATAGAGTCGCTAAGGGGAGATTCACCAATGATTTTAAAAGTAGAGAAATGATGTTCAAGATTTGTGGAGAAAGAAATAAATATTTCTCTCGGTTCACTCTATAAGACATGCACGACAACTTCAGCAGGGTAATCTAATCTACTCAGTTTCGATCACAAAAAAGCTAACTAATCCAGATTTATCATAGCTAATCATCATTCAATCATCCTGAAGTGAAATGTACAATTCATGCATATAGAAGTGATATAGGAAAAGAAATCAGTACTCCAGATATAAGCATTCAATGCGTGAATCTTGGTGTGTTTTCTGTGATAGCATGCATATGAATATTCAGACTCAGCTAATAATAAAATTTCATCCATTTTCATGTGGAAAAAGTGTGGGTTACTATCTCTAGATGCAAGGCAAGTCATAGCATATAATATCAGAAATAAAGTCTAAGACATGACAAATATAGCATGCAAATAGAGTAGCTAACTCCACGCCATCATCATCACAGAAAAGTCATCTCTAGCATGAGATGAAAAAGAAAGAAATAAAGATAAAGGGAAAATAGAACTATTTACAATGCGGCACACAGAAAAATAAGAAAAACGTGATGCATGATAAAATGAGAAAAAAATGATGAAAATAAGTTCAAAAGCGGAAAATGGCGTGAAATACTAAAAATAAAGGTGGCAAATCGAAAAAGAACGTGAGAACTCACTCCCCCAAGCTAAATGGCATAGTGTCCTCAATGTGCAAAGTGGGGCACACCGAGAGACAAGTAATGGGAGGGGAAAGTGAGGGTGCATGCATGATGGAAAAAAGAAAATAAAAATAAAGAAATGAAAAATATGATGTGGACATGATGCATGCAAATATCGGAGTGATACAGATAGATAGATGTGGCACCAAAAACTCTCCCTCTCTCCCAAAAAGATATATAAAAATACGATCAGAATGAGAATCCCAAAATAAGTGAGGGGAGGGGGGTGGGCAATAATGTGACAGGACCCAGTAGAAACGGGCAGCACAACGGCAAAAATAATCGACGGCATCAAGGGTGCCTAAGAAGGTGGTGATGCACCGTCTCCGTCCTGAGGCGGAAGTGGTGGTGGCTGGACAGGCTGCTGAGCGGGTGTGGGTGTGGAAGTGGTAGCAGGCTGAGTGTGGGTGGAAGTGTGGGTGGGAACCTGCTGTGTGGGCACGGGTACACGTGGGAGACGCTCCAGGACCTGGGTAAGGCAGTAGTGAATCTGTGGAAGCAGGTCAAAGCGGTGAGCCATATCGGTGACGGTGGCGGACAGGGTCCGAAGGTCGTCTCTGAGGCCACTCACCGCCCCCTCTAGAGCACGAATGCTCTGAAGTACAATGTCAGGGGGAGGTGGTGCAGAGGGACGCACCGGTCGGGGCTGTGCAGGGCGGGGATGGCGTACTCGGGTCGCATAGGTGATGGGCTCAGCAGGGAAGGGAACGAAAGGTGCTGTGCTCGCGAATGTGGGCCTGGCCTCAGTGTGAGGCCGGGGCACCGGCTGGTGAGAAGTGGAGGCAGCAGCAACGAAAGAAGAATACAAAAGAGGCAGCGAGGCGGCCGGAGAGGTCGGTGGCACAGAAGTGTGGACAGACGCCACGACACTCTCGGAAAATACAGCAGCAGTGGAAACAGAGGGCTCTCCGCACTCAACTACGGTCGGCGGGCGCTCGGGTGGGGCAGAAGAAACGGGCTCGGCAGACAGAGGGCCAGTGGTGGTAGTGACAGGCGTGGAAGTAGTGGGAGTGGGCTCAGCTAAGGTACTCCCGACACCGACAGAGGTGTGGACAGAGGTGTCAGGAGCAACGGAAACATCGGGGATAGGCTGAGGGGCCACGGGGTCAACAGGGGCAGCAGGCTCGGCAGGTGCAACAGGGTCTGCGGGGGCAGCATGGGCAGCATGGGCCTGCTCGGCCTCCTCGGCCTCGAGCACGTAAGCAGCGGGGATGAGAACATCCATCGCAGGGAGCCAGTCCACGTGGGCTGGTGCAATCTGAGTCCGAGCTGGGCTCGGAAGAATCATGTAATCGGCACCGTAAGGGCCGTGCAACCAGACCCAGTGTCGCTCACCGTGCAGACGAAGCATCTTCATCCGGGCCATAACGTCAATCGACAGAGAAGTGGGGCCCGGTGCTCGTCGCAGGTCGTCAGGGAAGTCCTCGCCGGTCATAAGGGCAAGCAAGGTGATCAGGCCGCCGCAGCATATCGGTGAGCGAGCGCCCACCGATACAATGATGCGGTCCAAAAACCAAGCCGCGACATCAATCACGACGGCGGGGACAAGCTCATCGCCATCCCTAGATAGAGCTCTGGGCCGTGTCATCGCGTAGAGCATGTAGAGCTCTGGCGTGGACATTGTGCCCGGCTCATATCTGGCCAAAAAGGTCGTCGCCATAAGGCGCTGAGCTATACGGAGGCAGGGATGGACAATGGCCAAGGCCTTGGCCCTACTAGGGTCAAAGGCAGCGTGAAGACCCGTAATCCGGGCCCAGAAGGCACCGGCGTCGAATGAAGGCGGGGGGATATCGGTGGGGGCGTAACCTCGGTCGGCCCCCGGGGACATCGGGCCACGAGAAAAATGCTCTCATCATACCGAGAGTGACCTGGCACTCCGGTCCATGAACCGAAACGAGCATCCCTCGTCGGTCCGGGCGATCGAACTAAGTACCTCAAGTGTCGGACGGATAAACGTGTCCGCCGACACCTGCAAGAAATCTCGCCAGCCCACGTTGTCGTACAACGTGAGCATCCCCTCTAGTACCCCCAGGCGTCCTAGGTCGGCAAGGTGTGCAAACCTGGAGGGTACGATCGAGCGCTGGGATATACGCTCGAAAGCGATGCGGTGTGCGTCATTCTGGAACGTGATCCCCAGCGGCCCGATAAGTGGAGCCGGAGGTGGAGGCTGTGGAGCGGCAGGGAGCGGCTGTGCGGGGTGTGCGGGCTGTGCGGGCTCTGCAGGCTGTGCGGGGTGTGCGGGGCCTGCAGGCTGTGCTGGGTGGACGGAGTGTGTGGGAGAAGGCAGAGGAGAGTCCTCCAACTCGTGGGAGGGGCCGGCATCATCCGACCGCTTCCGCTTGGCGGAAGCTCTCTTCGACCACGGCCGGAAAAAGGCGAAATAGGCGATACCGGAGGTGGCCGGAGTGGTGGCCGCCGCCGGCGACTCGGGCGAGGCGCGACGGGGGCTCGGCCGGCGGTGGCTGGCCAAGCGGCGGCGCGGCGACGGCGGTCGGGCGAGTAGGGGGTGCGAGCGGGCGAGGGAGCTGAAGGGTCGGGGAAAAAATCGCGTGCGTCGTTTCGAAAAACGAGCCCGACCCCCCCCTTTTTATAGGAAAAGTTACGACTCGGCCGAGTGACAAGGTCACTCGGCCGAGCGAGATCAATGGAAAATTCATCCCCGCTATCGCTTCGGCCGAGTGGCCTTGCCAGCCTCGGCCGAGTGGAGTAAGTCCATTCGGCCGAGTGGCTCAAGCTACTCGGCAAGACTCGCCTTAGGAGCGTATCCTTTTTACTCGGCCGAGTGAATATATATACTCGGCCGATTAGCAGTTATACTGAAATCAGGAAAATAAACAGAGAGTTGGGTACAGCAGACTTCCCTCGTTCGTGAGCGGCTCGACCGGACGAACTTGTGTACTCGGCCGAGTGACTAGTATACTCGGCTGAGTGAGCCTTGTGTTCTGCTGTTTGTCTTCGTTTGGGCTCTAAACTCCGTCTTTCTTCCTCCAGTAGATTTCATCTTCCTCCTAAGCATCGAGCGCCTTCCTGGGGTGCTCCTTATCACCTCGTTCATCCTCCTCATGATGGATTTACCTATCTCCTCTCCTGTCAAGAAAAATAGGACCCGTTATCACAAAATTTTTGGGCGAACGACTCGAAACACTAAAAATTTCTAAAACAAAAATAAAGAGAAAGTAAAAATAAAGCAATAACCGTCGGGTTGCCTCCCGACAAGCGCTCATTTAAGGTCGTGAGCTCGACCCCCTATGATTTTCAATTAACGCGGGATGTTTGGTGCATATGAGATGCACCCATCAAACTTTCCGGGGAGAACGCTTGGAGTCGGAAGTGGCGACGGCGTGTTCTCCCTCGGTGGTCTCCCGTCTCGAATAGTGTTGGGGGGAGGCTCCCCCAAGCTAACGTTTGCTCCGGTCAACGGCTTCACCGGTGACGCCGATTTCCGTATCGGCGGAGCTTTCTTCGGAGACTTCAATTTCGAGAGTTTGCAGAGCTCTCGAATCCTTGCGACATCAGCGTCGCCTTCATCATTTTCAGCGGAGAGGTCGGGGGAATCATCTATCTTCTCATCTTGGCCTAGATCCGGGCCTTCCTCAAAATCCTCATCGAAAAGAGCTCTGATTTCTAAGTCGAATTCTTGCAACAAGAGTATCCACCTAATCAACCGAGGTTTGGCCTCCTTCTTGTTTAAAAGATACTTCAATGCCGCATGGTCGGTGTGGACAATCACCTTGGAACCGAGGAGGTAGGAGCGAAACTTCTCTATGGAATAGACGACCGCTAGAAGCTCTTTCTCGGTAGTTGTGTAGTTTTTCTGCACGTCATCCAATGTCTTGCTCGCATAGTATATCGCATGAAGCTTCTTATCTTTTCTTTGTCCCAACACCGCTCCAATGGCTTGGTCGCTAGCATCACACATTAGCTCAAAAGGAAGGTTCCAATCTGGTGGTTGTATGATGGGCGCGGAGACTAGTGCTTCCTTCAAGGTGTTGAAGGCTTGCAAGCATTCTCCTGAAAAAACAAAAGGAATATCTTTAGCGAGCAAGGAAGTAAGTGGTCGGGTAATCGAGGCGAAATCCTTGATGAAGCGGCGGTAAAACCCCGCGTGACCAAGAAAACCTCTAATGCCCTTGACATTAATAGGAGGAGGGAGTTTCTCGATTACCTCAATCTTTGCTTTATCTACCTCAATTCCTCTTGAAGAGACAAGGTGTCCGAGAACTATACCTTCCGTGACCATGAAGTGACACTTCTCCCAATTGAGAGTGAGGTTGTTTTGTTGGCACCTTTTTAGGACTTTAGTAAGATTTTCCAAGCAAGAGTCAAACTCACTTCCATAAACCGAGAAATCATCCATAAAAACTTCCATAATATTTTCAATGTAATCGGAAAATATGGATGTCATACATCTCTGAAAGGTGGCGGGAGCATTACAAAGACCAAACGGCATCCTACTGTAGGCATAGGTACCGTAGGGACAAGTAAAAGTGGTCTTTTCTTGATCGTCTTCATGCAAAGGGATTTGGAAGAATCCCGAATACCCATCTAGATAGCAAAAGTATTTATGTTTTGCTAGGCGTTCAAGCATTTGATCAATGAAGGGCAATGGGTAGTGGTCCTTTCGGGTGGCTTTATTGAGTTTCCTATAGTCAATGCACATTCGCCATCCTGTGACTGTGCGCGTAGATATGGGCTCACCTTTTTCATTTTTTATGACTGTCATCCCCCCTTTCTTGGGGACGACGTGAACGGGGCTAACCCACCTTCTGTCGGAGATAGGATAAATAATACCGGCGTCTAGCAATTTTAGGATTTCCTTTTTAACCACCTCCTTCATATTAGGGTTTAACCGCCTTTGAGGTTCTATGGAGGTGGCGTCAGTATCCTCCAAATGGATCCTATGAGTGCAAAGCCTAGGGCTTATCCCTTTTAGATCAGAGATAGTGTAGCCAAGGACATCTTTGTGGCTCCTAAGAACGTCTAGGAGTTTTTCGAGTTGGTCTGGCGTGAGGTGGGAGTTTACTATCACCGGGAAAGTTAATTTGTTACCCAAAAAGGCGTACCTTAGATTCGGAGGTAATTGTTTGAGTTCTACCTGAATAGGCGCCGCTCCTTCTACTTCATCAGCTCGCATGAGTTTGGCTTCTTCCTTGTCAGCCGGGTCTAGCTCGTGCTCAGGTGGCACGCTCTCTTGTGAAGAGTCAGACTCACTACTTAGTGAGGACGATGCATCGAAATAGGCGCTCTCCGATTCTGTGCTAGCATCGTCTGAACCTTCACCCTGTTCCGGTTCGTGCTTGGAATCAAGAAACACATCAGACGATTCATAAAAGCAAGAGTGAGCGTCATAGAGTGCAACTCCCTAAATGTCGGTTTGCTCGAAGGATTCTTCGCGAGTATAGTGTTCTTCGACATTTGTTCTACCGTCTTCGAAATATAATTTGTCGTCGATCACGTCAACTCTGACACTGCCCCCGATAGTCCCCTCCGGGGAGATCTGGTCCATCACAAAACTAGCAAACAGTTGTTCGTCGGGGTCCTTGACATCGATAGCGAAAGCTCCGGTAGCGTGGACCTCGTCGATAAGCTCCTTAAGGAGGTCTGTGAAGGAGTCATAGTCTTCCTGACTGAGTTCTATTGTTGACATTACATCCTCCATTCTTCCGGGTGGTCGATGACGAACACCGTCAAAATGCCCTCCCCGGCAACGGCGCCAAAAACTTGATCGCTCCGGGATGTAACCCAAAGAACGGTTGTAGTTTTACCGCAAGCGCACGGTATAGCGGCGAGCGGGATATCGAACACAGGGAGGACGAATGACCGTGCTTGTTCCAATCAACCTGGCTATTTAAGAAGAGAGAAATTTGCCTTAGGCGATCCTGTCACAATCATCAGACAAAATGTGGAAATATCAAATCAAATAAAGAACGTCTAGGAAATGGGGAATCCCCGCTACTCACCGTATCTCGTAAATGTGGTTCGTCGGTATCAAAATTGCTAGAATAAGATTTTGGATGAACTAGTCGCAACTGAATGTAGAACCAAGCTCACGCTCTCGCGCTGTTGCCGGTCTATAGCTATCCTAGGTTTGGGTCCAATCTCTTGCAAACCCTAGCCTAGGGAAGCTAGCATTAGGATCAACATCATCGTTCAATCGCGCACCGAGCCCAATCTCTTGCAAACTCGGCCCGCGACCTAGGTTGGGATAGTTCCTACCCGTCCAATCTCTTGCAAACGGGTATCGGCACGGAATTGGAACCGGAAACCCTAGTATCGGTCCAATCTCTTGCAAACCGATGCTACAGAAATTCGATTCCAACCCAATTCGGATTTCTAGGGTTTCCTACCGAATTGGGATCCAATCTCTTGCAAATCCCAATCGGTATGAACTCCTAGCTATCCGTAGTAAATTGATCCCAATCTAATCCCTAATAGCAATTCTAGCAAAATTTCTACCAATTCATCACAAATATGAAATTGGGCTTGTAGGGTTCATCCCCACGCCCCAAGACGTGGCGACTACTCACAATTCATAGCGCAAACACAAAAATAATCAATGAAATAAGCAATAGAATTCATCACAATATTGAGATAAACAATAAAAATAGAATTTTTAGAGAAGAGAGAGGCAAACCAATGGAGTTCTTCAATTAATCCAACAAAAATCCGCTTTTTGTCTCCTCTCCAATCACAAGAATAAAGCTAAAAAGTAAAACTAAAAAGCTGCAAAAAAATCTAAGAAGAAGCTCTCCAAACTAGGGTAAAACAGGGGTTAAATACCCCCCAAAATCGTCCAAAAACTGTGACCAAAATACCCCTGCGCAGCCTGTTTTCCGCAATTTTCGCTACAGGCAGCGCGTCGCACTCGGCCGAGTGACAAAAGTCGCTCGGCCGAGTGAGAAACCCTGCAATTTTCCAGTAAGTCTTGATCTTCAGGGGTCTTCACTTCGGGGGCGGCTCGGCCGAGTGAGTTGACGTCACTCGGCCGATGGCTTCTTGGTACTTGGGCGGTCGGGATTATCCACTCGGCCGAGTGGGTCTTCTGAAGCTCAGGCAGCCGAAAGACAGTAACTTGGCGATTTTTGAATAGCTTCGTCTGGGCGCCACTCGGGCGGACGGGGTCTCGTCACTCGGCCGATGTGGTCTCCGTCGCTCGGCCGAGTGCACATATAAATCGTGTCTGATCTGGTCGGCCGAGCGGTGTCTCGCTGGTCGGCCGAGTGACTCCTTCACTCGGCCGAGTGGGACACTAAAAATGCCCAGATTGCTTGTTTTGGCCTCCTCATCGCTCCTGTGACGTCCGTTCTTCTTCCGCTCCTCTCCAACAGCAAAAATACCCCTCAGGGAGATCGATCAGACTCCAGCGGGCGAACGACAGCTGCAGACCACTGGCCTTACGGTTGTCTGCCGTCTGGGCTTGGAAAGCCCGCCCACCCGAGCTACGAATTAGCCCTTGTGACTTTCAAGTCAAAGAGTGAGTGCTTCTAGCTCTTTCGACAGAGGATTCGGTGTGGCGTCGTATCCTGTTGGCGCAGCTAAATCGGTTTTTGACGAAGCAGAAGTGGAGGCGCTGCTAGCCAAAAATAGTTTGCTGCCAAGAGATCGGGCATCCCTTACGAACATGGACACGGAAAGATTGTGCACCTTGGCCATCTGGCACAATATGCAGGTAGGTCGGCCTTTGCTTCTAAGATACAGCTCTCTTTATTCGGGTGTGCGCTTTATTCTTCATTGTTTTTTGTGCAGGCGAATGCTATGATGGTCTTCCTCTGATGCCACACGACTGGGATAAACAAGGCCGAGGCCACACTCGGGAGGAAGACGGTCGAACTTGAAGCGGTGAAGAAAGTGGCTGAGGAGAGAGCCACGCGACACAGGGCCCGGCTAGAAAAGCTGCAGGGGTCATACACCGAACAAAGGGTGACGATCCTCAAGCAGGAGAAGTGTCTGGAGGAATTGGAGAAGAATTCTCAGACCAAGTAGGCACGCAGGGTCGAGGTAGAGGCTGCCCTCGAGTAGGAAAAGAAGAGGACGGCAGAGCTGGAGGTGCTGGTGGCGTCGAGGAAGGCCGAGCCCGAGGCAAAGCCGGTGGAAGCGGCCCGACACTATCAGTTGATGAAGCTTGTCCCGACAATGTTGGTGATGAAGGAGAAGTGTTATACGGAGGGCTGGGAGGCGTGCCTCTAGAAGTTAAAGGAGGATGGGGAAACTTTATCCCTCGGTTGAGGTTGATTTCTCGAGACTACAGTCTCGGATGACGATGAAGAGGAGGAGGTAGCTACACCGGCCGAGGAAGAAGTGGCTGCTGTCAAGTAGCAGGCTGGGAGCAGTGCTCAGGGCGGGGGTGATGCAGGCTCGGGTGGAGGCAACCAAGACGAGGAAGACCTGGGTGAGGGTGGCCAGGGTGCCACGTGATCTTTGGAGTGAGGGGTTAAGGGCCGGCCTTGGGGCCTTGCTTTATGACTTGGGTTTTTGTTCACTTTGGTTTTTGAGGTTTTGGGTTTTTTGTAGTGTCGGCCAATTGTGACCATTTTTGTAAGGTCGGCCTCTGGGAATACCTGTATATATTTTCGAACATATTGATCAATGAAAATACTTGTCTGAACTCCATTTTGTAGAAAATAGTGACCTGGCGTTGCCTCTTACTTAGTGGAGACTTTTCCCATTTGTTGTCGGACGATAAAGATTCCGACTAAAAGGCAAAGAGGGAGGGGCAGCCCCCTTGCCCTTATGTGTGCCCCCGTAATCCAGGGCAGACGAGAGCTATTGGGAGATCGTCCCGGATGTCGAGAGTATAGATCGACGCGAGCCCATCGGAGCCATCAGAGCCTATCGAGGGCGAAGCTCGTAGGGTTGCCCCAGAATTTGAGGGAGGGGAGGGTACGAGCCCATAGCTCTGCCTAGCCCTCAGGAGCCTATCTAGGGTGAAGCTCGTAGGCTTGCCCCGGAATTTGAGGGATGGGAGGGTACGAGCCCGTAGCTCGGCTTTATCCCTCTGGAGCCTATTGAGGGAAAAGCTCGTAAGCTTGCCCCAGAATTTGAGGGAGGGGAGGGTACGAGTCCATAGCTCGGCCCTTGCCCTCCGGAGCCTATCGAGGGCGAAGCTCGTAAGCTTGCCCCGGAATTTGAGGGAGGGGAGAGTACGAGCCCATAGCTCAGCCTTAGCCCTCTGGAGCCTATCAAGGGCGAAGGTCATAGGCTTGCCACGGAATTTGATGGAGGGAGGGTACGAGCCCGTACCTCGGCCCTAGCCCTTCGGAGCCTATCCAGGGCGAAGCTCGTAAGCCTGCCCCGAAATTTGAGGGAGGGGAGGGTGCGAGCCCGTAGCTCGGCCCTAGCCCTCCGGAGCCTATCAAGAGCGAAGCTCGTAAGCTTGCCCCGGAATTTAAGGGAGGGGAGGGTACGCACCCGTAGCTCGGTCCTAGCCCTCCGGAGTCTATAGAGGGCGAAGCTCGTAGGCTTGCCCTGGAATTTGAGGGAGGGGAGGGTACAAGCCTGTAGCTCAGGCCTAGCCCTCTGAAGCCTATCGAGGGCAAAGCTGGTGAGCTTGCCCCAGAATTTGAGGGAGGGGAGGGTACGAGCCCGTAGCTCAGCCCTAGCCCTCTGGAGCCTATCGAGGGCAAAGCTCGTAAGCTTGCCCCGAAATTTGAGGGAGGGGAGGGTACGAGCCCGTAGCTCGGCCCTAGCCCTCCGAAGCCTATCGAGGGCGAAGCTCGTAAGCTTACCCCAGAATTTGAGGGAGGGGAGGGTACGAGCCTGTAGCTCGGTCCTAGCCCTCCGGAGCCTATCGAGGGCGAAGCTCGTAAGCTTGCCCCTGAATTTGAGGGAGGTGAGGGTACGAGCCTGTAGCTCGGCCCTAGACCCCCGACTGTTTACCCTTGCTTCGTGACCTTGCCTATCACGTCTTTTCGTGTTGGTGGGAGCATTCTAGGATATGGTTGACCTTTGTGAGGATGCTTTTAACCTCAGAGAAGAGCCATAATTTCTTAAACGAAGATGACAATATCTGAGAGTATGCACAAAAAGGAAGATAATTTCATTAATATTTACAAATTTATTGATAGTAGCTGAGCAAGTTTTCAGTATTCCATGGGTGGGCTAGCTCGCCGCCTTCCATGGTTGCAAGGATGTAAGTCGCTGGCCCGATGATGTCAATAATTTCATAGGGGCCCTCCCATTTTGCTGCGATCTTCCCTCAGCGAGCGATCTCCGGTTTGAAGGTCCCGTCCCTGAGGACTATGTCGCCGACTCTGAAGCTCAATTTCTTCACTCGGGAGTTATAGTGTCGAGCCATCCTCTGACTGTGCTTGACGAGGTTAGTAAGGGCCTGGTCTCTTACTTCGTCGATGAGGTCGATGTTGAGGTCGAGGCCTTCCATGTTGATGTCTTCATCGAAGTATCTAAGCTAGAGAGTCTCCTCTCCCACTTCTACTGGAACGACGGCCTCCGCCCTGAACGCGAGCATAAACAGGCTCTCCTCGGTCGATGCTTTGTAGGTTATGCGGTACGACCATAGGATGCCTGGTAGCTTGTCCGGTCCGAACCCGATCGCATCGTCGACCTTCTTCTTCAGGGGGCCCAGTATACATTTTCTACCATCACATTGCATTGCGGATGCGCCATAGAGGCGAAGTGGAGTTTGATGCCCCACTCAGAATAGAAGCTTCTGAAATCTGCACAGATGAACTACCTCCCATTATCTGTCACTATGGAGCGAGGTATCCCAAAGCGGCATATGACGGACTTCCAAACGAAGCTCTTCATGTCCTTCCAAATGATGTGTGCCAGTGGTTTCGCCTCGATCCATTTGGTGAAATAATCGACTGCGACGACGAGGAACTTCCTCCTTCCAGACGCCATCGGGAAGGGTCCGAGGATGTCGAGGCCCCACTTGGCGAACGGGATCGGGCTGAGAATGGGGACCAAGTTGGCTGGTAGAGCAGTAGTGTGCTTGCAAAACTTCTGGCATTCTCTGCACTTCTTGACGTATTGGAGCACGTCATAGAGCATGGTCGGCCAGTAATATCCTTGATGCACTACTTTGTGGGCGACGGTGCGTTAGTCGTAGTGGTTTCCACAGAAGCCCTCGTGCACCTCACGGATGACATGTTCAGCTTGGTCCGGTCCCAAACACTTCAGATAAGGCATGATGTCGTATCTTGTGCGTCACTTTCGATAAAGTACGCTGTCGAAGATTACGAATGATAGGGCTTGCCTCTCGACCTTCTTTGCTTTGAGCCGATCTGTGGGTGGGGCTCCCGTCTTCATGTAGGTCATGATCGGGCTCATCCAGGTTGTCGTTTGGCTGACACACATTAGCTCGCCCTCCTCAATGGTTGGTGTCAGCAGGTTCTCGACATAGATGGCTTTCCCGATCTCGGTCGGAGAAGAGGAGGCCAGCTTTGAGAGAGCATCGGCTCAGAGATTGTTCGATCAAGGCAGATGTTGAACCTCTACCTTCCTGAACTTCTGAAGTTTGGCTTGGGTGCACTTCAAGTAGCGCTTCATCAGCTCCTCCCTTGCCTCGAAGCTCCCTTGAATTTGTTGGACGACGAGCCTCGAGTCACTTAGCAGCAACACATTCATCGTCCCCATCGCCTGACATATTTTCAACCCGTTGACGGTGACCTCGTACTCTGACACGTTGTTTGTCGCCTAGAAGTTGAAGCAGAGTGCGTACTCAAGCAAGCCCCCGTCAGGGGTTTCTATGACGATGCCCGCTCCACTTCTCGACCCCATAGCCGACCCGTCAACATGGATGACCCATAGTTTGCCTTCTCCTTCTTGGGCAGACGTCAAGGGATTCTCTGCTACTACCGGTCTTTGCCATGTTACAGCTGATCGAGCGTCTGACTGATCTTCAGGAAGTTCTTCGATGGTGCATTCCACCACAAAGTCTGCCAGCGCTTGGCCTTTGATCACCGTTCGGGCTTTGTAGATGATGTCAAACTTGCTGAGTTCGACGCTCCTGTTTAGCATTCTGCCCGATCTCTCCAATCTCTTCAAATTCTTCTCGAGTGGTAGATTGGTGTAGACAACAATGGTGTGAGCTTAGAAGTACGGCCGGAGCTTTCTTACCATCTGGATGATGTTGAGTATTGGACTTCTCCCTAATTGGTGTTAATGATGAGCAAACATAAATACTTGTGACTAATCCCCTATTTTATAGTTAATCTATTGCCTAAGCTTATTATGAAGATCTACTTGCAATGGATGACACTCAAAGATCATTGAAAGCAAATGAAATGGATTGGATGATCGTAGATGGTGATTGAAGATCCTAGAAGACTTCAAGCTCATGCGTTGGATAGAAGAGAGAGTTCGTCAAATGTAACTTTCTTATATTTCTTCTAGTATGTAGCTTAGAAGTAGAACATTGTTGGAGCACACACACATCTTCATTTCAGTCTTAGGATATCATTAGATCATTCTTCCTTAGACTCCAATTCATTTCTATCTTGATTGTGCATGTATTGTTTATAACAGCCGATTGCTGAACATTTTACAGTCGCCTATCTCAAAAACAGTCGACTGTGTTTTGTTCTACAGTCGCCCGTTATGCACAAACGTTTACAGTCTAGTTTTGGGCTACTCTGTTTTAATTCTTAAAGGCGACTTATGAATGATTCACAGGCGCCTGTCCAAGTGACAGTCGGCTGTGTTTTGTTCATCAGTCACCTGTCTATCTATAGCCCAAAGTCTATCTGTCTGATTACTCTGGCCAGTCGACTTATGTTGGATTTACAATCGACTGTCCATTGGAACAGTCGACTGTCAATGCTGCAACAGTCATCTGTCTGTAAGCCAATTTGTTGACTCAACTCTCTGGAAAATCTCAAGGTTTTGACAGTTGTCTGTAGAAGGAATTACAGTCGCATGTTTAGATTAACAGTCGACTGTCTTCTCCTCATCAGTCGTCTGTCCTGTTCTCCCAGATGTTTTCCAGATTTTATCAACTTACCTAACTTTTGGCCAGTCGTCTGTAGTAGGATTCACAGTCGCATGTTGTTTCAACAGTCGACCGTCTATGCCTCATCAGTCGACTGTCTACGTGGTAAGTTACCGTTATGAATTTCACCTACCATGTCTGACTGTGCAGCAGTCGACTGTGATTTCCTCAACAGTCGACTGTCGTGAGCCCAGATTCTATCCGTTGAGATTTTTCTCACAGATTTCAAAGTTGTGTTTGCTGTTTTCGGTTAAGGGCTTTGAGAAACCTATACAAGGAGCCTCTACTGTTCCATTGAGAGGTTACTTAGTCACTCACTCATTCATTCAAGCTTTCATTCTCAAGATCAAAGCTCTCAAGCCCTAAAGCCCTAAGAATTCCTATCTAAAATCTCTTGCTCTCCAACCTAGAACCAAAGCGATATCTTCTAGTCATTTGGTACAGTCAAGAGAAAGGGCTATCCTATCTTCCAAGAGAGTCTTTCAACACACAACACACTTCTCCTTCAAGTTCTACTTCAAGGCATATGTGAGTGTAAGTGTTGCTGTCATATTTCATAACTTTCGTTATTTGAATTCACTCTCGGGTTGTGAGAGTGGTTTGCTTGCTCCCAAGTTGTGGGAGTCAAGGTCAATCGATTGTATTTCGATTTCACTTGTAAGGTTGCTACAAGTGGTTTTTAAGGAAACCTCAAGTTAGGGTTCTAAGTTGAGTATCTGGTTGTTAACCGGGTGGAAGGGACGTAGGATTACCGGGAACAAGTCGGGAAGTGACTTGGGTAATCCGAACCCTTGAAACATCCTTGCGTTTGCATTTGTTTCATTTTGGGTTTATTTCTATTCCGTACTATTTTGTTGGTTAGAAATTTAAATTGGTGTAACTATCTTTTTAAATTGCATAAACACTATTCAACCCTCCTTCTAGTATTTTTCCCATAGCCAGGGTCCTTACAATTGGTATCAGAGCACAAGGTTTTAGCTATGGCATCCAACAATAATAACAACATTCCTCCACCGGTTTCGTACAACAACCACGATCGTGATGGAGCGTCCACTCTTTTCGAAGGTCAATCCACAGTGTGTCCTCCGCGTTTCAATGGCACGAACTTTGGCTATTGAAAATGCTGGAAGGAGACGTTCCTTAGGAGTGCTTCACTTTGGAGAACCCTTCACAAGGAATACGTCGAGCCCACCGAAGAAGATTTCGGAAATTGGACGACTTCCAAGAAATCCACCGAAGTCAACAACGCAAAAGCAATGAATGCTCTTCATTGTGCGTTGGACCCGAATGAGTTCAACAAGATATGCACATGTAAGATTGCATATCATATTTGGAACCATCTCGTCGTTACCCATGAGGGAACGAACAAGCTGAAACTTTCTAAACTTTATGTTACCGTGCAAAACTTCAATATGTTTCATATGCAGGAAAATGAAAGCATAGCATCGATGTACGGATGTTTTACTGACATCACCAATGAACTAGAAGCTCTTGGCCAAACATACACCGAACCAGAAAAGGTGAGAAAGATTATAATGGGGATGACCTCCAAATGGAAAAGAAGAGCTATCGCCATCGAGGAGGTCAATGACTTGAAGACTTACACAGTTGTGAATCTTATCGGGACTCTCATGTCTTATAAAGTAAGACAGGTGAACCGATTAAAGATTCGAGCTATGATGAATCCTTCGGAGGCCAAGAAGAACGCTTTGGCATTCAACGCCAATTCCTCATCATCCGATAGTGAAGAATCAGAAAATGAGATGGACTTGGTGAAATGGCCCAAATGGCGAAGAAGTTTCAACGCTTCTTCCGCAAAGATAAATTTCCCTCTAAGAATAGATTTGATTCTACTAATCATTCTTCCTCTCTTTGCTTTAAGTGTAATAAGCCAGGGCACATCAAGAAGGATTGTCCAATGCTAAGAAACAAAGAGAAGTGGAAGGCTCCGAAGTACCATAAGTCCGACAAGAATAAGAAAGACAAGAAGAAAGGACTAGTAGGTACATTCGATGATTCAAGTGAGGACTCATCAAGCGAATCCGATGATGAGAAGGGTGAAAGTGCCCACATGTGTTTCATGGCACGAGAAGATTCACTCTCCGAGGAAAGTGATTCCGACATGGATGATACCGAGGTAACTATGGATGAATTACGTATTGCTAATGAAGAATTATTTGCTAGGTATCAATTTTTAATGCTTAGATATACTAGTTTAAAGAAATTGAATGTTAGCAATCCATCCATTCCATGCATTATCAACAATGACACCATAGTTGATACTTTAACCCTTGAGAAAGCGAATTTAGATTTTGAAAATGACACTTTGAGAAATGAGGTGAATACCCTCAAATATCAACTAGATCAAACACATCCTAAGGATAATAGTGATCTAGTTTCACGACACACACAATTGGGTTTAGAGAATGATTCTCTTAAAACCCAAATGCACGAGCTCAAAGCACGGGTGTCCACCATGGATACCAACATTTCTTCTCTTAAGGAGAAATATGAGCTCATGTCCTCCCGTATTGTGAGATTCAATAAGGAAAAAGGAAAATTGGACGATTTGCTAGCAAACCAATTTCCGGCCACACATCGTGTTGGTCTTGGTTTTGTGGAAGCAAATGCATCCAATGCTCGCACCTCCTATAGTGGTGTCACTATAAACTTTGTGAGGCCATCCTCCGGTGCATCGACAAGTGGTGTCAAAGACACTATAGGTAGCAAACCTACCAAGAAAGTCACCACTTCACAGTCTCTTCCTTTTGGCAAGAAACCCACTAAGGGTGGAAACCAAAAGAGAAGCCATGCTTACATGTACACAAACCTTCATCCACGTAGGAAATCTCCTACTTCACTAGTGGATACTCATGACATTTTCTATGCTCCACTCCACGGACACGTACAAATCCACACATGAGAAATATTTATGCACGTGCTCCTATACACCCATATGCTCATATGCATCATTTTTACATGTATGCAAAACCTCCACATGTCATACATGACTCATACGTTTCACACAACATGCATGTTCCCAAGCATACATATAATCCTCATATGTCTAATGCATATCCACCACCTCATTTTTATACTAGAAACCATGTTCCTAAGAAGCATGCACCACATAGAAATCTAACAAGTATGCATGCAACTAGGAAAAGGACTCCCAAAACATACACCATTTGGGATCCTAAGAACACTAGCTTAAATGATAAGAATGCATATGTTGATTCCTATTTTCATGATGTTACTAATAATGGTAATTATGTTGGGAAGCGGAAGTCCACTTGGACTTGACTTCCACAGGGCTAATCCACTTGGACCCAACAAAAATTGGGTAACATGAGCTTATGTTATATTATGCAGGTACCCAAGAGAAAGAAAAAGAGTAATAAAGATCAAACTAGCTCTAAAAGAAAAGGATGGATTCTCGACAGTGGTTGCTTCAAACATATGACGTGAGATCCTTCATTACTCTCCGAAGTGATTAGCATCAAGAACGGTGCAATAGTCACTTTTGGAGGTAACAAAAAGGGAACCATCATTAGAGTAGGTATAGTCGGAAACCCCTCCAAACCTTTAATTACTAATGTATTTTTAGTTAGTGGTTTATGTCACAACCTTATCTCCATTAGTCAACTTTGTGACAAAGTTTACAAGGTTAACTTTGGCGAGGGTATGTGTAAAATTGTTGATTCTAATTCACATGTTTTATTTATCGGTATTTGGCGTAAACATATTTATTATTTGAGCTTGCCTAAAACCGTAGAACATTGCTTAGTTGCTAATACAAATGAACAACTATTATGGCATCGCTGTTTTGGTCATGTTCATTTCAAGCACTTATATAAGTTAGCTAAGCATGATCTAGTCAAAGGTTTTCCAAAAATTGCTTTTAGTAAGAAAAACTTTTGTGATTCATGTCAAAGAGGTAAACTTAGTAAATCATCTTTTAAGCTTAAAGAAGGCATTACTTTTAAGAGGCACCTAGAACTACTTCATCTGGATTTGTTTGGGCCAACTAGAACCACTTCTTTAGGCAATGCTCATTATGGATTAGTTGTCGTTGACGACTTCTCTAGATTTACTTATGTTTCATTCTTAACTAATAAGAATGAAGCTTTTGAAGAGTTTACCATATTTGCAAAGAAGATTCAGAATCTCTTAGGATCCACCATTATCACTATCCGTAGTGATCATGGAGAACAATTTGAGAATGAGTCTTTTACAAAGTTTTGTGATGACACCGGGATAACTCACAATTTTTCCTTTCCTTGGGCACCACCACACAATGGTGTTGTAGAGAGAAAGAATAGGACTCTTATTGAGTATGCTCGTACTATGCTCTATGATAGTCATCTTGGACTACAATTTTGGGCAGAGGCAGTGCACACGGAATGTTATGTGCTAATAGGATCTTAGTGAAACCCCGAACGAACAAAACTTGTTTTGAGTTATTTTATGACAAAAAGCCTCAAGTTAAATATTTTTGATTTTTTGGTTCAAAATGTTTTATCAAGAACACTTTTGGTAATTTAGATAAATTTGAGCCAAGATCCGATGAAGGAATTTTTGTTGGATATTCCACACGTAGAAAAGCCTACCGGATATACAACAAAACTTCTTCAACGATTGAGGAATCACTACACGTATCATTTTATGAAGATTTTGATTTTCCTCATGTTAATGATGATAGTGTAGATGCTATTTGTGATTCTCTTAATAATGTCAAGATTAATGATTCAATTACTGAGACTAAAACTACTAATGAGATTGTTGAAGATGTTCCAAGTGATGCAGGAATACCCAAAGCTTACCCAACCGTTTGCAACCATCCACATGCCCAAATTATTGTAGATATTGGTGTGGGTGTTCGAACGAGATCAAGAATTGAAGAATTCTCTTATTGTGCTTTTGTCTCTACCATTGAGCCAAAGAACATCCAAGAAGCATGCGAGGATAGCTCTTGGATAGTGGCAATGTAAGAAGAACTCATGCAATTCGAGAGAAATGAAGTTTGGGAGCTCGTTCCTCTTCCAAGTAGTCATCAAGTTATTGGGACCAAATGGATCTTCAAGAACAAGACCGATGAGAACGAGGTCATCACAAGTAACAAAGCAAGGTTATTAGCTCAAGGCTACCGGCAAGAGGAAGGTATCGATTTCGAAGAATCCTTTGTCCCCGTAGCTAGATTAGAAGCTATTAGATTACTTTTATCTTTTGCATCTCATAAGAATTTCAAATTATTTCAAATGGATGTTAACAGTGCATTTTAAATGGGTTTGTCAATGAAGAAGTGTATGTTTCTCAACCTCCCGGTTTCATTCATGAAAAATTTCCAAACCATGTTTTCAAACTTAAAAAGCTTTGTATGGGTTCAGACAAGCTCCTAGAGCTTGGTATGATCGACTCAAGACGTTTCTTTTGGATTTAGGTTTTAAAATAGGAGAAGTTGATTCAACACTGTTCATTAAAGATTATGAAAATGACATCCTATTGATTCAAGTTTATGTAGACGATATAATATTTGGTTCTACTAACTTTAATCTTTATCAAGAATTTTCTAAGTCCATGAAGGATGAATTTGAGATGAGCCACATGGGAGAGCTCAACTATTTCCTTGGATTGCAAATTCGACAAATGAAGGATGGGACTTTCATACATCAAACCAAGTACACATGGGAGCTTATCAAGCAATTCGGGAAGGAATCGTCTTCAAGCAAAAGGACTCCTATGAATACGAGAACCCATCTACACAAGGATGAGAATAGAAAAGATGTAGACGTTCGTCTATATAGAGGTATGATCGGTAGCTTACTTTATTTAACTGCTAGTATGCTCGATATCATGTCCACGACTCTTGGTTTTCCAAGAAACAAAACTCGGTATCATTATCCACGACTGAAGCGGAATATATTGCTGCGGGTCTTGCATGTGCACAAGTTCTTTGGATGAGACACACTCTTAGAGACTATGGTGTCAATTGTTATACTTGCCCTATCATGGTTGATAACCAAAGTGCTATTTGTCTTTCCAAGAATCTGGTACATCACTCTCGTACCAAACACATAGATGTGAGACACCACTTTATCAATGATCATGTAGCTAAGAAGGACATCATCTTAGAGTACATTGAAACCCAAAAACAAATTACCGACATCTTCACAAAACTTCTTAAAGAAGATTCATTTGTGAGGTTGCGTGGAGAATTAGGAATTTTGGGTGAATCTGAAATTTAGGATCTCAACTTACTTGTTATAATACTTTTTGAGCTCATATCATTATGTTGTCTCTCTTCATTTGATATATCATATATTTGGTTTAAGAAAGGCTATTGAGATTTATTTGATTAGATGAGTTTTCAGATTGTTTTAAGAGATTTATGTTATCAATGATTTATCATGTGATATTGATTTTAAGATGAGTTTTTGATTAAAGTATAGGTCGTAGGGTGAGTTGAGCATATCCTCTGGATTTTAACTTCACTGTGCATTTTTAAACCAGGACAGACGACTGTCTTTCATTCGACAGTCGACTGCCCTACTATATCTATTCTGTCAGCAGACTGTATCTTTCGCCCAGACGACTGATGACAAATTTACAGTCGACTGTTGTATCAACAGGAGACTGCATTTTAGTCATTAGGTGCCTGTCTATTTTGTCAGTAGTCTCTGTTTATATCATCAATTTTATTGATTCTCAATCAGTCGACTAAAGAGTATAATACAGTCGACTGTCTCTCGGACAGGCAGCTGTATGTTATGCAACAGTCGACTATCTGTCCACCTAAGCTCATTTCTTATCACTCATCCAATCGACTGACTATTGTTCATCAGTCAACTGTCTCCTATTGTGGCCGTTCGTTCAATTGATCTGAGCCGTCGATTCTTTGATCCAACGGCCCAGAATCTTTTACCCCTTCGATATATGATCGAGAGAATTCTTTTCAATAGCACGTTTTCTCTCTCCTTCGATTGAAACCCTTCGTCTTCTCGCTTCAAACTGTCAGTCGATCGTTCCTCCTGTAATTTTCCGTAGTCTCTTCTGTCAATTGCGTCGCATGGATCTCGTTGTCTCGTCTGTGCTCATCGACTAGGTTTGGTTCTCTCTCAGTTGTCTCTCTCGTGCGATTTTTCCTTTCAATTCCTGTCGATCTTCCCACTGTTCGATTGACTGTGCAATGGCTCCCAAGACCAAGAACAAGGGAAAGACCATTGCTTCTAAGCGTGCTAGGGTTCCCAAGCCTACAACTGCCAAAAACAAACAACCCTATAAGGCCCAAACCAAGCAAGCTGATTCTCCTTCTCGCTCCTCTTCACGGGGTTATTCTCCCTCTTCTGGGTCTTCTCCTTCTGATGATGTCCTCTCGTGAAGCGTCAGCGCAAGCCCATTGGTGTTCGCATCAATGAGCCTTCTGCTGAGGCTCCTCCTTCATCCTCTATGTCGAGCTCCAAAGAAGAAACCCCTGTCGTGCCTCCTGCTGATCCCCTCATTCCCATTTGCCGAGATGACTTGTGCTTGGCAAAGTTTCGCTCTCTCTTACGGATCAAACTTCTTAGAGAGCCATATATTGTTTTTCCCGCTTTCATGGCTGGGAGATTATCTGAGATTCTATCTGATATCCGATTGGCTGATCTCTTTTGCTTCTCTCAGAGCGAATCTCCTCGGGCTTATCCATTTTTGGTTAAGCTATTCTATGCTAATCGCATTCGCGGTGAGTATGCTTCCACCGAGTTATTGATACTGTTGTCCAGGGGACCTCCATTCGCATTGATCCCACTCTTTTAGGGACCATCCTTAGGATTCCCTCCACTGGATCCCTTCCATCTGATATCTCCATTTCAGATATTGATGAGCTTGATCAGTCTGTTCTTCAGGACATGTTCCGTGTGATACCTTCTGCTCTATCTTTTGGTGTTAGGTCGTCCATGTTCTCAGCTAGGGGTTGGGCTGTTCACCTCGTAGTGAAGTCCAACATCTTGCCGAAGTATGGATCTTCTGACCAGCCTTCGCAGGAGATACTGAGGTGTATGTACGCGATCTTCTCCGGCATGTCCGTGAACTGGGCCGGCGTCCTCCATGATAGAATGGACAAGGTCGAGTTCACTTCTGCTTCTTCCCACATTCCTTACGGTGGACTTCTTACACTTGTTTTCGTCATTTTGGGATTGACTTGTCTCCCTACGAGCATGTGCCTTTTGGTCCTCTTCTAGATGCCTCTACAAAGTCGAAGTCTTCTTCGGCTCTACAGTCTGCATCTAAGAAGAGGACATCCACTTCTGCTCCGTCTTCCTCCACGGTTCCTCCTGCAGACCAGCCATCTACCTCTGCTCCATCCACTCATGACATTCTCTTTGAGATGGTCTCTGGTCTATATGAGTTGGCTTTCCTGTCATTCCAGCATTAGGGAATCCCCTTCCCTGAGCATCTGAGACGTTTTGTGCCACCCCAGGGCCCAGCCTGCTCAGCCTCCTCCTCCTATTATCACAGAGCTCATTGTGCATCCTGGCGTAGCTGCTACTCAGGGTGTTCCTGCTGCTGCTCCACCTCCAGATGATACCACCGTTGACCCAGAGCATGCTTCTTCCTCTGCTGCTCCTGGAGACTCTCACTCTTAGATTTTGTTTAGAGTTTTTGAGTGGTATTTGTATGATGGATAGTTATTCTGGGATGATGTATGAGTATCATGATGTATTTTTTTGACTCATGTATGATGTATTTTTGATGGACATGGTGATGTCCATATGTCTTGTACTCATGTGATCATCTTTTATATATATTTATATGATATTGCAGTTTCTTCGTCTTTTTCACACATTGTATAATTGCTTATCGTATTTGTGTGAATTCTGAGATGTTGTCTCTATATATGTTGTATTCTTCATGCGATGTGATATGAGACAATATGTTTTCTTTGTGTTTCTCAAATGTTGATATTGGACTTCCATTCCTCTATTCACATAAGTTTATGATGTGGTTTTATGAGTTTTAGTTATATATATCCTTAAACTCTCTGATTGTTGATAGTTTTTATTTAGCACGATTGTTGTTATTTTACTCCCACCTTTTGGATAATGCCATAGGGGGAGAGAAATAAACATATAGATGAGCAAACATAAATACTTGTGACTAATCCCCTATTTTGCAGTTAATCCATTGCCTAAGCTTATTATGAAGATCTACTTGCAATGGATGACACTCAAATATCATTGAAAGTAAATGAAATGGATTGGATGATCGTAGATGGTAATTGAAGCTCCTAGAAGACTTCAAGCTCATGCGTTGGATAGAAGAGAGAGTTCGTCAAATGTAACTTTCTTATATCTCTTCTAGTATGTAGCTTAGAAGTAGAACATTGTTGGAGCACACACACATCTTCATTTCAGTCTTAGGATATCATTAGATAATTCTTCATTAAACTACAATTCATTTCTATCTTGATTGTGCATGTATTGTTTATAACAGTCGACTGCTGAACATTTTACAGTCGCCTGTCTCAAAAACAGTCGACTGTGTTTTGTTCTACAGTCACTTGTTATGCACAAACTTTTACAGTCTAGTTTTGGGCTTCTTTGTTTTAATTCTTAAAGGCGACTTATGAATGATTCATGATTCGGGTTGAATATTGCATATTTAACCCCCTATTTAGACCTATTTTTTGTTTATATGATGCTTAATTGGTTTCTAATACGTTCGTATTTTGTATATCATCATTTATTAGAGAAATCGCCTTATTTGAGCACAAAACAGTAATTAGCTGAGTATTTCTGCACTTTTTATATTTTTCATAGCTTGGTCTCGATCTCACGATTCCAACGACTATTTATTTGTATTTTTTCTGAGATCTGTGCTAATTACTATAAATTTTTGAATGCATACCAATTAAATGAGGAAATACGCTCAAAATACGCTTGGAAATTCGGCCGCACGAATCTTGGCGGCCACGTGGCGGAATCCCGTCGACTCCCGCTCAATTAGACGGCAACGGGCGCATCTACCACATACGGGCGACGTGGCTCCACAGGGTCCACACGATCATCATCCGACGGCCTGCAAGCGACGAATCCAACGAGCGATGCGACGTCTTTCTAACCGTTGGATGTTGATCCAACGGGCGAGATCGAAGCAAAACTACACTGAGCACGCGCATCGGAGCGGGTGATGTGGCAATATCCGGAGCGTCGATCCGCCATCGGACGGCCCGCAGCAATACAAAACGAGCTGGAGACGCGGCCGAATCCTGGCCGCTGATTTGAGATCCAACGGCCATGATCGAAGACGAGGATCGCTCAGAGTTGTTTGAAGAAGCGGGCGACGTGGCGTCATCCATGCCGTTGCTTCGAGATCGGACGAAACCTATTAACTCCGATCTCGAGTCGGAGAGCGGGCGCGGATCCGACCCGTTAGGCCACGTGTCAGCTCCTAGATGCATCCCGCATCGATCCAACGGTCTAGATTTGATGTGGCTTTGCGGATGCGGGTTTAAGTTGATATTAGAGCGGATTGTGAATCCATTAGCACTAGAAACCCCGCAATGCCTCTATATAATCGTATTTTAGGGGTTTTAAGCGTATTCTTGGCGTATTTGGGCGATTTTAGAGCCGATTTTTACAGAAAATCCCTGACATTACGGAGATCAACCTGAGGGAATTTTCAGAGGATTTTTAGAGGAATAAGAAGGGTTTTATTAGGCTAAAAGAGAGCGTATTTGGTGATATCTTTTGAACTCTATTGCGTATTTTCAATTCTATTTGCTTGTATTGCTTAGAACCATGCTTAATTTGATGAAATTGATGTTTATTTTCAGTATGAGTAGCTAAATTCTCATTGTGCATGGTATGGTGTAGTTATGGGATATGATTTGTATTCGTTTGGTTGAATTGTCGCGCTAAAATTGTCACGTTGGTAAAGTTATAGTCTTTGTTATTAAATCTTCTCTTCATCTTCCAAAAGAACGTGTTTGAGTAGATGATCACCCCACAAGGGTGAGTTTTGATTTTTCCCAAAAGGGACTTTCATCGCTTATATTTAAAAGACTAAAACTTTAGCAACGTTTGTATTGAATTTTGTGCTTTAATCCCCACAAGGGTATTTTCCGGTGAATTGCTCTCAAAAAGAGAATTCATTGAGTTATATTTAATCAACCAAATTAATACGAATCATGGATCCTAATGAACCCATACCATGTGCATACTTCTCATATATATTTTTATACACGAAACTTTATTTGCACGTATTGTTCACGTACTAAAAACCACGATCAACCCCATTAAAACCATCGTCATCATAAGTGGTTAGTCTCTTTTCGTTGACTCTCTATTTGATTTGAGCTTTGTGGTTGCAACAGATTTTCTCCCGAGGATTCGACATCTGGACTCCCAGATTATATTACTTGTACGGACTCTTTCGCTTGAGAGAAACACATTTTTGGGCTGAGCAAGTAAATTCTATCAATTCACAGGCGCATGTCCAAGTGACAGTCGACTG
The DNA here is from genome assembly GCA_030789695.1 of Scilla litardierei. Classification (NCBI taxonomy): domain Eukaryota; kingdom Viridiplantae; phylum Streptophyta; class Magnoliopsida; order Asparagales; family Asparagaceae; genus Scilla; species Scilla litardierei. The sequence goes on along the minus strand of CM061142.1, from coordinate 646,396,143 downwards.
TGTTTTGTTCATCAGTCTCCTGTCTATCTATAGCCCAAAGTCTATCTGTCTGATTACTCTGGCCAGTCGACTTATGTTAGATTTACAGTCGACTGTCCATTGGAACAGTCGACTGTCAATGCTGCAACAGTCGACTGTTTGTAAGCCAATTTGTTGACTCAACTCTCTGGAAAATCTCAGGGTTTTGACAGTCTTCTGTAGAAGGAATTACAGTCGCCTGTTCAGATTAACAGTCGACCGTCTTCTCCTACTCAGTCGTTTGTCCTGTTCTCCCAGACGTTTTCCAGATTTCATCAACTTACCCAACTTTCAGCCAGTCGTCTGTAGTAGGATTTACAGTCGCCTGTTGGTTCAACAGCCAACTGTCTATGCCTCATCAGTCGACTGTCCACGTGGTAAGTTACCGTTATGAATTTCACCTACCCTGTCTGACTGTGCAGCAGTCGACTGTGATTTCCTCAACAGTCGACTGTCACGAGCCCAGATTCTATCCGTTAAGATTTTTCTCACGGATTTCAAAGGTGTGTTTGCTATTTTCGGTTAAGGGCTTTGAGAAACCTATATAAGATTCTATCCGTTGAGATTTTTTTCACGGATTTCAAAGGTATGTTTGCTATTTTCGGTTAAGGGCTTTGAGAAACCTATATAAGGAGCCTCTACTGTTCCATTGAGAGGTTACTTAGTCACTCACTCATTCATTCAAGCTTTCATTCTCAAGATCAAAGCTCTCAAGCTCTAAAGCCCTAAGAATTCCTATCCACAATCTCTTGCTCTCCAACCTAGAACCAAAGAGATATCTTCTAGTCATTTGGTATAGTCAAGAGAAAGGGCTTTCCTCTCTTCCAAGAGAGTCTTTCAACATACAACACACTTCTCCTTCAAGTTCTACTTCAAGGCATAGGTGATTGTAAGTGTTGCTTTCATATTTCATAACTTTCGTTATTTAAATTCACTCTCAGGTTGTGAGAGTGGTTTGCTTGCTCCCAAGTTGTGGGAGTCAAGGTCAATCGATTGTATTTCGATTTCACTTGCAGGGTTGCTACAAGTGGTTTTTGAGGAAACCTCAAGTTAGGGTTCTAACTTGAGTATCCGGTTGTTAACCGGGTGGAAGGGACGTAGGATTACCGGGAACAAGTCGAAAAGTGACTTGGGTAATCCGAACCTTTGAAACATTCTTGTGTTTGCATTTGTTTCATTTTGGTTTTATATCTATTCCACACTATTTTGTTGGTTAGGAATTTAAATTGCTGTAACTATCTTTTTAAATTGCATAAACACTATTCAACCCAACTTCTAGTGTTTTCCCCAAAGCCAGGGTCCTTACAGATGAGGCAATATGCGACCTTCTCTATGGGGCTATAACGGGTCTCCGCATCTCGGAGCACCTGGCTTGCATAGTGGACCGGCCTCTGGGTGCCCTTCTCTTCTTTAACGAGGGCCGAACTGACAGCTTCTTCACTTGTGGAAGATATATGCCCAGCTGCTCCCCCTCCTCCGGCTTTGCGAGCAATGGCGGACTTTGTAAGTAAGCCCGTAGCTCCGCGAATGCTTGGGCATATGAGTCGTCCCATTTGACCGCCTTTCTTGTGCCTTTCTCCATGGCGAGATCCCGCTGCAAGATTTTAAAGAATGGGAGCGATCTCTCGACGGACTTTGATAGGAACCTTCCAAGGGTGGCGATCCTCCTGTTTAACCTCTGTATGTCTCTAATTGTCCAAGGATCGCTCATGTTGACAAGGGCTGATATTTTGTCAAGGTTCACCTCAATCCCTCGCATCATAATCATGAAGCCGAGGAACTTTCCTCATTGAACGTCAAAGATGCACTTCGCCGGGTTAAGCCTCAAGTTGTAACAGTGCACCTTCTAGAAGGTTTCATGCAGGTCGGCGCTGTGATCATTGGCCTCCTTGGTTTTGACCAGCATATCATCAATGTAGACTTCAAGGTTTCGCCCGACCTGAGAGCTAAAGATCTTGTCCACCATTCGTTGATAGGTCGCCCCAGCATTCTTTAACCCAAATGGCATCTTTGTGTAGCAGAATGTCCCTTTGTCGGTGATGAACGAAGTCTTCTCTTCGTCGACCTTCGCCATTGGAATTTGATTGTAGCCCGAAAAGGCGTCCATGAAGCTCAGTAGTTCGTAGCCAGAGGCATGGTCGACCAAGTGGTCGATCCTTAGCAAGGGAAAGCTGTCCTTCGAGTACACTTTGTTGAGGTTAGTGAATTCGACGCACATGCGCCACTTACCACTGGTCTTCTTCACCATAACGACATTGGCGAGCCATTCTGGGTTACCACCCTGATAAATTTGGCTTCGAGGAGATGATCCACCTCTCGCCCACCGCCTGCATCTTCTCTCCTTTGGAGCTCCTCTTCTTCTGTCTAACTGGACGAGCTTTCGGGTCCACATTCAGCTCGTGGACGATCACTGCGGGATCGACTCCAGGCATATCTGACGGCGACCATGCGAAGATGTCTGCATTCTCTCTGAGGAGATTAATGAGTCCCATCCTCAGAGCAGCCGGAAGCTTTGTGCCTATGGAGACGGTCTTGCCCTCCTCTGCTGATATTGGCACCTCTTCGACCTCTTCCACCGGAGCCGGTCGCTGATCGTAGAAGTCCTCCTGATCGTCGAGGAGGTCGACCGATAAGTCCTGCTCGGGCGATTTGTGCTTGGTAGAGCCGACGTAGCAATCCGGGATAGTCTTTGGCTCCCTCGCACTTGCCCCACCCCCTGCGGAGTCTGGAATTTGATCATTTGATGTAGCAGGGAGGGAAGAGCTTCGATGGCGGTCATGTACGACCGCCCTATGATGCCGTTGTATGTCGACGCAACGTCGACGACAACAAATTGCATCATGCAATTGACGACCCTCGGCTCCTCCCCTAGAGATATGGGCATGGTGATGACTCCGGCATTGGAGACCGAGTGGCCGGTGAAGCCAAAGATTGGTCACGTAAAAGGCTTTAGATCCGCCTGCTTTAGCCCCATCTTCTCGATCGTCGACATAAACAGAATGTCGCAGGAACTTCTAGTGTCGATCAGGATGCAGCTGATTATGGTCGTCCCGATCTGAGCTTCGATAACGATGGCATCGTCATGCGGTAGTTCGACCCCTTCCAAATCATCGTCAGAGAAAGAGATGGGGGACGAGCTACTCTTCACCTCTTTTCTCCTGCGCCAAGGTCCGTCGCCATCACCTGTCAAACATATGCCTTCTTGGCCGATGATGAGGTGCCGCCTGAGGACGGTCCACCGCATATCACATCTATACGCATGACCAGCCTCAGCTAGCGAGGGGTGTCTTGTTTGGCATTCTGGGGTTGGTTCGGCCTCCGTGCTCCCAGGGGCACTCTCTCTTCTCGAACCGGTCTTCTCCCATTGATGAACCCTTGGAGATGGCCCTCTTGAATCAGCCGTTCGATCTCTCTCTTCAAGGTGAAGCAATCGTCGGTATCATGACCGTGATCATGGTGATATCGACAGTACTTTTGTAGATCCCTTGTAGCTGGGTTCGATCTCATCCCCTAAGGTGGGTCTTGGAGAGGTCTGGCCCTCATTGCTGCAGCCAACACTTCGGTAGCTGCGGTCTCTCGGGCCTCTGGACCGCCCGCAGGGGCTCTCTGGCCGCGGAAAACTCCCACACTAGGCTAGGATGATCTTGCGGTCGATGGCCTTCTGGGTCACGCCTTTGGTGGCCCGGTTGGTCGCGGCCTCTGGGTCGATCTTCCTGCCATAGCAGAAAATTAGGTCGTTGATTATTACGGGGTGCCCCGGCTCTAGCGACTTCCTTCTTTGTTACCAGAGCCTCCTTGCTCAACATGAACTTCTCTGCTCTAAAGACGAGTGCATCAAGGTCGGCCGGCGGATCTTGGAGGAGAACGTGCGACCAATCGGTGAGGCTGTGGAAAAGTGTGACCTTCCTGTTTCGACGAGGTGGACTTCACGGATGACGAGCGAGCTTGTCGCTCACCTGGCGAGCTTGGAGGGGAAGTTGAGGCGTTTTGATCTTTGGTTGTAACAATTATAAGTAGGAAGCAAGGGTTGAATCATGAGATGTTCGCTACAAAGCTCGCCTCGTAGCGAAGGGCTTCGCAAATAGAGAAGATATTGATTACAATGAAGTGTTCTCACCTGTGGTGAAGCATTGCTCGATTCGAATCTTGCTACCATTGGTTGCTCAGTTCGATCTTGAACTGGTACAGTTAGATGTCAAGATGGCGTTCTTGCATGGAGAGCTCGTAGAGGATATCTATATGGCTCAGCCCGATGACTATGGGAGTGATGAAGGTCGTGCATGTCGATTGAAGAAATCACTCTATGGGTTGTAGCAATCACCACGGCAGTGGTATAAGCATTTTGAACACTTTATGATGGATGATCTAGGATATGTTCGCAATCCCTATGATCAATGTGTGTTCTATTGGAAGTTGGTTGACGGGTCCTTTATCTACCTTCTGATTTATGTCGATGATATGATCATTGCTTCATTGAATAAAGAGGAGATTCGAAGATTGAAGTCTCAATTGAGTTCTGCATTTAAGATAAAGAATCTGGGCGAGGCGCGGACGATTCTTGGGATGGAGATCACAAGAGATCGAAGTGGACATACTGTTCATCTTTCACAGAGTCGATATTTGAATTCTACTATACAGAAGTTTGGCCGTGAGAAGACGAAGACCTTAGTTACTCTGCTAGCACCTCACTTCAAGCTCAGTGCCAAGCAATATCTGAAGAACGAAGAGGAGAAGTAGCTCATGACGAGCATACCGCATGCCAATGCGGTAGGGGCCTTGATGTACGCAAAGGTATGTACTCAACCCAATCTTTCACATGCAGTTAGCATGGTGAGTGATCGCTACTTATTTTACACCTTTTTCTGCATGTTTTCATATCATTTCGATCGCCCATATTGTGTTTTTCACGATTATTCGACAATATCGCGTTGCTTTTCACTATTTCTTGTTTTTGTCGTATTTCAGGAGATATGGAGCGATTTGGAGCGAAAATGAGATCAAAGGACTTTCGCGCACACCGGAGCGTCGCCCACATCTTATTTGAGGAGTTAGCAGCACCAGAGGATGAGCGAAAGAGGAAGAAATTCAATAGAATCGACGAGGAGGCGAGGAGGGGAAGAAAAGAGCCCAGAAGCAGCCTACTCGGCCGAACAGAGAGTTCACTCGGCCGAGTAACGAGCTGCGTTTGGCCGAGTGAAACGAATACGCACAGCCAATTTTCAAAGTTTCATCGGCCGAGCAAGAAAGTCTACTCGGCCAAGTGAGAAAGCTCACTCGCCCGAGTAGAACATGGATTTTCTTCCGAGAAGAGGCCAAGTTACTGGAAATTTTGAGAAGCCTACTTGGTCGAGCAAGATTGCTTACTCGGCCGAGTAAAGAAGCCTACTCGTCTGAGTCAGTCAGAGCGACAGACCCCCCCGAAACCCCAGACTCTCTGTCTTTTATTGGGTCTGTCACTCGGCCCAATGACATATGTCACTCGGCCGAGTGACGTAGTCCGACTGCTACGCAAATTGGGATTTCTGGGCTGCGTAGGGGCAATTCTGTCAGGATTTTTTAGACGAATTTGGCTTGTATTTAAACCTAATTTTATCCCTAGTTTTAGGAGAGACTTCTATTATTTTTTGACAGCTATTCCTTTTGTAAATCTCAGCTGGAGATCATAGGCGACAATTTTGGTTTGTTCTTTCTTGCTAAAACTCTTATTTTTATGAATTGTCTCTTCTCTACAATGAATTGTGTTATGATCTATTGCTTTATTTGTGAGATTTCCATGATGATTTGTGAGTAGTTTCGTCGTTCTAGGGCATGGAGATGAACCCTATGGACCCGATCTTTGAATTGTGATGAATGAATAGAATTGTTGCTAGGATTGAAGAAAGGTTAGGTTTTGATTGATCTATTGCGAGTAGCTAGGAATTATCATCAATTGGGATTTGCAAGAGATTGGATCCCAATTGATGGAAAGGCCTAGATATTCGATTTAGGTTTATAATCGAAATTCTCTAGATTTGGTTTGCAAGAGATTGGACCAAAGCTAGGATTTTTATTATAAATCTGTAATAATATTCGTTTGCAAGAGATTGGACGAATATGAACTATCATAACCTAGGTCGTAGCTCAAGTTTACACAAGAGTGGGCTCGAGTTGTGATTGGACGATGATGTCGATCTTCACGCTAGTGGCTTAGGTTAGGGTTTGCACGAGAGTGGGCCCTAATCTAGGTTGCTATAGACTAGCAATAGCGCGAGAGCATGAGCTTGGTTCTACATTAAGTTGCGACTAGTTCACCTATATTCAAGCTTTGCAACATTGATATTCATGATCCACAAGGATAAGAAACGGTCCGTAGTGGGGATTTCCTATCCCTAGACGCTTTATTATATTAAATTCTATTTGCTATTTGAACGATTGTGACATTACCATCCAAACTATTCTTATTCCATCAATAGCTAGGAGATCAAAGTAGGATACTGTCAATTGTCCTGCCTGTATTCGATACCCGCTCGCCACTACGTCGTGCGCTTGTGATAAAACTACAGTCGTTTTCCGAGTGTATATCCGGGCGCGATCAAGTTTTTGGCACTGTTGCCGGGGAGGGCACGATTTTGCTCACCCGGTTATACCTCACCTTCTATCTTTCTTTTATTTCTTTGATGCTTAAACTGACGTGCTCTCCCAGATTTTCCAATAGAATCTTAAGCAGGTAACATGGGAGACGCGATGATGAGAATGGAGCCTAGCCTGGGAGAAGACGATTCCTTTGCAACTCTTCTGAAAGAACTAGTTGATGAGGTCCAAACCACAAGGGCCTTGGTCATCGACATTGAGGACCCCATCGAGCAACTATTTGCTAGCTTCGTGATGGATCAAATCTCTCCGGAAGGGACTATCGAGGGCAACATTAAAGTCGACGTGAGGGACGACAAGTTATACTTTGAAGGCAGTAAAGCATGCATCGGGGAGTTCTATACTCCCGAGTAGTCGATTTGGCATGCCGAGATTCAGGGAAGGACACCTTACGATCCTCTCGCTGACATTTATGAATGCACTGACCTATCTCTTGATTTCAGGTGTGGACCGGAGGAAAATGGAAGTCCCATAGACGTCAACGCGGAGTTGTGCAGTGTCCACTCCGATGCACCCACCTCACCAAGAAGCAAATCTGAGCCAGTGTACGAGAACCCACTCCCAGAGCGGGAACTAAACTCAGGCATGACAGAAGACGCCATGCTTTTACAGGAGGAGGAGGTAGGACGTACAGCACCCCCTGAGGTAATACTGAAACAATTACCCCCTAATTTAAGGTACGCCTTCTTGGGAGAAAAACTGACCTATCCGGTGATCGTTAATTCCAACCTCAACCATGACCAGCTTGAAATACTTTTAGATGTCCTCAGGAGTCATAAGGATGTCCTTGGCTACACCATTTCTGATCTAAAAAGAATAAGCCCTAGGCTTTGTACGCATAGAATCCACCTAGAAAACACTGAAGCCACCTCCATAGAGCCTCAAAGGCGGTTAAACCCTAACATGAAGGAGGTTGTTAAGAAGGAAATACTCAAATTGCTTGAAGCTGACATTATCTATCCTATCTCTGATAGTAGGTGGGTTAGCTTTGTTCATGTCGTCCCTAAAAAGGGGGGATGACCGTCATTAAAAACGATAAGGGAGAACACATTTCCACACGTACCGTCACGGGATGGCGAATGTGTATTGACTACAGGAAATTGAATAAAGCCACCCGTAAAGATCATTACCCATTTCCCTTCATTGACCAAATGTTAGAGCGCCTTGTCAAACATAAACACTTTTGCTATTTGGACGGGTATTCGGGATTCTTTCAGATTCCCTTGCATGAAGATGACCAAGAAAAGACCACTTTCACGTGCCCTTATGGCACATATGCCTACCATAGAAGCCATTCGGACTTTGTAATGCCCCCGCCACCTTCCAAAGGTGCATGACGTCCATCTTTTTCGATTATATTGAAAACATTATGGAAGTGTTCATGGATGATTTTTCTATCTACGGTGGCGAGTTTGACTCTTGTTTGGCCAATCTCACTAAGGTGCTTAAAAGATGCCAACAAAATAATCTTACTCTTAACTGGGAGAAATGCCATTTTATGGTCACGGAGGGGATAGTTCTTGGGCACCTTGTCTCATCTAGAGGGATTGAGGTTGATAAGGTGAAAAGTGAGGTAATCGAAAAACTCACTCCTCCTATTAATGTCAAGGGCATTGGGGGATTTCTTGGACATGCGGGATTTTACCGCCGCTTCATCAAAGATTTTGCCCTAATTGCCCGACCCCTTACCGCCTTACTTGCTAAAGATGCTCCATTTGTCTTTTCAGGAGAGTGCTTGCAGGCATTTAATACATTGAAGGAAGCCCTCATCTCTGCCCCCATTATACAACCGCCAGACTGGAATCTTCCTTTCGAGCTTATGTGCGACGCAAGTGACCAAGCTATTGGAGTAGTGCTATGACAAAGGAAAGACAAAAGCTCCATGCAATCTTCTATGCAAGCAAAACCTTGGACGAAGCACAGAAGAATTTCGCTACCACTGAAAAAGAACTCTTGGCTGTCATCTACTTTATTGAGAAGTTTCGCTCCTACCTCCTTGGATCCAAGGTGATTGTGCACACCGATCATGCGGCATTGAAGTATCTACTAAGCAAAAAGGAAGCCAAGCCAAGAATAATAAGATGGATACTATTATGGCAAGAATTTGACTTGGAAATTAGAGATAAGAAAGGCACAGATAATGTTTTGGCGGACCACTTGTCTAGCCTTGTTCGTGACGAGAATGATGAAAGCCTATCGATTCATGACACTTTTACCGACGAGAGGTTATTCGCCATTAGACCCGGAGAGGTGCCTTAGTATGCGGATTATGTGAACTATTTGGCATGCAGGATAAAACCATGCGGGATGGCCAGCAACAAAAAAGGAGGTTCATGCACGAAGTCCGCAACTATTTTTGGAAAGACCCGTACATCTTCAAGATATACAAGGACGGGATCATACTGAGGTGTGTTCCAAAGGAGGAGGCCACACCTATCATTTCGTATTGCCATGATATGCCTTGTGGGGGACATCACGCCGCCTCCAAAACCACCGCAAAGATATTGCTGTGCGGGTTCTTTTGGCCAACCATATTTAAAGACACACATGACTTCGTCAAGTATTGCGATAGATGCCAAGGATGGGAAATATTTCGAAACGGAATGAGATGCCAATGAAACCCATTTTAGAAATTGAGCTATTCGATTGTTGGGGAGTGGATTTCATGGGACCTTTTCCATCAAGCAAAGGAAACAAGTATATTCTATTGGCAGTTGACTACGTCTCGAAGTGGGTGGAGGCCATTGCAACCCCAAATAATGATGCGAGGGTGGTGTCCAAATTCTTCAAACAAAACACATTCCCGTGTTTTGGAGTGCCACGTACCTTGATAAGCGATGGAGGAAGCCATTTTATAGAAAGCAAATTCGAGGCCATGCTAAAGAAGTATGGGGTGAACCATAGAATCGGTATGGCATACCACCCTAAGACGAGTGGACAAGTAGAAGTATCAAACCGAGAAATCAAACAAATTATAGAGAAGACCGTCGATAGATCTAGAAAGGATTGGTCCATGAAATTGAATGATGCACTATGGGCATATCGCACGGCCTTTCGCACTCCCATTGGCACCACCCCATACCGACTAGTTTATGGAAAATCTTGTCATTTGCCGGTAAAGTTGGAACATCACGCGTATTGGACAATCAAGACCTTAAATTATGATTACATGAGCGCGACGTTGCGCCGACTTCTAAACATCAATGAGCTTGAAGAGATTAGACTGGATTCCTACGAGAGCTCTAGGATCTATAAGGAAAGAACGAGAATTCTCCATGATGCATGCATCACCGTTACGGACTTCAAGGTCGGAGACAAGGTCCTATTATTCAATTCTAGATTCCGACTCTTCCCCGGAAAGCTAAGGTCACGATGGTCGGGACCTTTTACCATCCGGCACATACAACCGGGTGGGGCCTTCGAGCTAGAAGGAAAGGACGGAGCCACTTTTAAGGTGAATGGACAAAGGCTCAAGCATTACTCTGAGGGAGTCCCCACCGGAGAGGTTAATAGTATATATCTACTCAAGGGATGGTCCCATGATCTTTTATACCTCCTTGACGAGGTCATTGATGATGCTATGCCACATGCTATCGGCGCCTTGCACAATGACGGCTTCGAAGAAGGCCAATCTTCTAGAAATGGAGAAATGTTGGGAGACCCGCCGGATCATTCTATGCTTGATGACAAAGACGACGCTGATTTCGCAAGAATTAGATAGCTATGCAAGCTCTCCACGGCGAAAAATGAAAAGAAAGTTCTACCGAACAAGAAATTGTCGTCGACGGCAAAGAAAAAGAACGGGAAAAGCTCAAGCTTGGGGGACTCATCCCCCACTACTACCCATGATAAGGGGAGCCAAGGAACGCCCATGAACAACAACAGTTAAATCCAAGTGGGCTTCCCGGTAAGTTTGACGCGCGCATCTCACATGCGCCAAACATCGAGCATTAAACGAGAATCATAAGGGGTCGAGCTCAAGACCTTAAACGAGCGCTTGTCAGGAGGCAACCCGACGGTTTTATCTTATTTTTAGTTGAATTTTTAATTTTATTTTTGTTTTAGACCTCTGTTAGTGTTTAGAGTCAAGACAACGGGCTCTATTTTTCATGACAGGGGATGGAGAACAAGGAATCATTTGAATGGAGGATGACCATAGCAAAGGAGAGCGCTCCAGGTACGCGCTAGGCCTCAGGAGGAGGAAAGAACTGATGGAGAGACGAAAAACAGAAAGTAGAGCGAAAACAGAGAGTTGGAACTGAAAGCAGCATGCCACTCGGTCGAGTGACTTAGTCGTTCGGCCGAGTAAAGACCCTACTCGGCCGAGTAGAGTACTAATCAGGGAAGATCCTAAAAACTACTCTCTGTAATTTATATGCCACTCGACTGAGTGACTTAGTCACTCGCCCGAGTGAATCAGACACTTTTAGCACTTAAAAGCTCGGAGTAGCCTTGCTACTTAGTCGAATGACCTTTGTCTACTCGGCCGAGTGGTAAGATCTACTCGCCCGAGTCGCAACTTCTATGGAATAATTTCGAAAAAAATTTTAACCGTGCCATTCGGCCGAGTGAACGCGTCACTCGACCGAGTGACTTATCCTTTATAAACCCAAAAGTCACGGGTTCAAATCCCGAAAACAAAAAATCCCCAAATTTTCCCGCGAGCTCTTCGACATCCCATGTCCTCGCCCGAGCCAACCCCTCTCCTCGCCTGAGCCACCCTGACCCACAGACCGAGTCGCCGCCCCCCATCGCCGACCTGCTCCTGCCGCCGCCGCCTGCGCTGCGTTCCCCGCCGTCGTTCCTCCTCCATTGAGTCCTATTCCGCCTTTTTTCTCCCAATCTCCGATCTGTAAGCCCAACCCCGCCCCAATTATAAATTAATATTTATATATATCTACTATAACTGATCTTACCCCATACGTATTGATATTCATTGCTGATTTGAGAATTTTTGTTTCAGTCTAGCTTAGGGGAGATTCAGGGTGGATTTGGAGCTTCTAGGAGGATGTGAATCTTTACAAGCATCCACTACTTGCTCTCGCATCGTGATCAGGTACACTCGTTCCTTATTTTTAGCACTTCGCATATTGGGTGGGCACGGCACTCAGATCACATGCCGCCACGCACCAGAGCACGTTTGCGGACTCCCGCCTTGAAGTGGAAGAGGACCAGCGAGCCTGGCTCCTCTTCTGCTAGAGCAGACTCCCCGCCACCTAGCCCACCACTACCCACACTTCCGTCTCTTACCGCACCTATCCCACCACCACCGACACGGCCTGCCCCCGCTTTTGACATGATGGGGGTTACGTTCAGAGATGACGCGCACCGTGCCAGATTTGAGCGTATCTCCCATCGCTCGATCGTACCCTCTAGGTTCACGCACATAGTAGACTTAGAGCGCCTAGGGGTACTCGAGGGGCTACTCCAGTTGTATGACAACATGAGGTGGCGTGACGTTTTGTCGGTGTCGGCGGACACCTATATCCGTCTGACACTAGAGGTTCCGAGTTCTATAGCTAGGACTCCTGGAGGTTGCTCTTTCCGACTGATGGATCATGAGTGCGAGGTCACTCTCGGCATGCTCCAAGCCAACTGTCAGTGGCCCCCAGTCCCAGACCCAGACCGAGCCTATAGTCCCACGCACATCCCACCACTGTCATTCGACACACGCGCTTTCTGGACATGTATCACTGGATCACCTCTCGCCTTTGACCCTAGCCGGGCCAAGGCCTCCTCTATTCTCCACCCATGCCTTTGCATTGCACAGCGCCTCATGGCGACCACTTTCCTAGCGAGGTATGAGCCGGGGAAAATGTCGATGTTGGAGCTCTACATGCTCTATGCGATGACTCGAGCGCGAGCCTTTGAGAGAGGTTGAGACGTCTTACTCATCGCCATTGATATTGATATAGCTAGTTGGTACTTGGACCGCATCGTTATTTCTATCAGCACTAGGACGCCTATCTGTTGCGGCGGTCTGATTACTCTTCTGGCTCCCATATGCGAAGTGGACCTTCCAGTTGGTTTGCTTAGACCCCCGGGCACCACTTCTCTTTCCATAGATGTTATGGCCTGGATGAGGATGCTACGCCCTCATGGTCAGCACCACTGGGTATGGCTGCACAGTCCTTTTGGCGCTGATTACATGGTTCTCCCGAGCCCCGCTCGGACCCATATTAGACCCGCAGGAGGGGAGTTGATTCCAGCGATGGATCTCCTCATCCCTGTTGCGTACGTGCTTGAGCCTGAGGGTGCTCAGCAGGAGCCCCTCCTTCCACCTCTGGACCCAGTGATACATCAGCCTGCACCTACTTCGTCTGCACCTCCCGACACCTCTGTCCACACTTCTGTCAGTGTCGGGAGTACACTTGCTGAGTCCACCTCCACCACCACCACCACCACTGTGCCGATATCCATTGACCTCATTTCTGCTGTGAACCCTGAGCATCCCACTACCATTATTAAGAGCGGTGAGCCCTCTTTTACCTCCGTAGTAGAGACCCTTTCCACTTTCTTATTCTCGACCATGGGGAGTCATTTTCTGCACACTTCTCAGCCTCCCCAGCCGTCGACACTTCTGTCTCCACTGCAGCTGTCTTCACTAAGAGCGTCGTGACGTCTGTCCCCATTTCTGTGTCACCGACCTCTCTTTCCTACTCGCCCTCTGCCACCGTCTCCGCCTCTGCTGCAGCTCCTTCTTCTTCGACCTTTCCTGCGTCTCAGCCTCCCACAGAGGCTGAGTGTCTTTTTGTGAGCATAGCACCACAGCCCCACCCTGTTGTCGCACCAGTTATTTACGGTAGCCATGCGAGGTAGCCCCGTTCCTCACCTGTTCGACCCTCTGGCCCACCTCTCCCCGACACCCTAGTTCAGCACGTCCATGCTCTAGAGGGGGCAGTTAGTGGGCTCAGAGGAGATTTTCGGGCTCTCTCCGCTACCATCACTGCTATACAGAGACACGTCGCCTTACTTCCTGGTATTCAGGCTAGCCTAAACCAGATTCTTGAGCGACTGTCACAGTCGCCACCTGCCACCACCCGTACCACTACCCAGCAGCCGCCACCAGCACCTCCACCACAGGACGGTGCTGGTGATCCACCACCCACTTAGGCACACACTGGATGCCTCTCATACTTTTGCTGCTGACATGCTGTCATTTTTTCTGCTAATTTTGCACTCCGCCTCCAGATACGTTTTGGTCACATTTTGCGCATACTTGTCTATATCATTTTGGGAGAGAGGATGTATTTTTTTGGGGACACTTATATTGCACCATCTTGATCTCTGCATGCACCACTTGCATCTCTGCATACACCATTTGCATACCCATCTCATTTTCTTTTATTCTTATCATGCATGCATCCTCACCCACCCCACCTATATCTTTTTTCTCGGTGTGCCACACTTAGCACATTGAGGACACTGTGCAGTTTAGCTTGGGGGAGTGAGTGTCTCACGCACTTTTTCTTTTCTTCACTTTTACTTTTATTTTCCCACCTTTCTTTATTTTACACCTATTTTCGCCCATTTTTTTTTCATTTTTTCTCATGCATCACGTTATCTTACCTTTTGTGTGTGCTACATATGTATAGTAGTTCTGATTTTTCTTTTATCCTTATTTCCTTTATCCTTTTGCTAGAGATGAATTTTTTGTGATGATGATGATGTGGTATTAGCTTATCTCTATATGCATATCATTTTGCCATGCCATCGTTTTTATTTCAGATATCATATGCCATGCTTGCTATGCATTCGAGATAGTAACCCATACCTTTGATTATATGAATATGAATGAAATTCTTCTATTAGCTGAGTCTAATGATTTATATTGTATACTCTTCATAGAAAACACACCAAACTTCACACATTGATTGCTTATATTTGGAGTACAGCTTTGTTGTCTGATTCTTATTGCATGAAAATTGTACGCTTCACTTTCATGTTGATTGAATGTATGCTATGTTGATATAACTGGATTAGTTTACTTTTTGAGATCAAACTGAGTAGATTACATTACTCTGCTGAAAGTTATCGTGCACATTCTATAGAGTGAACTGAGCGTTACATATTTTTCTTTCTCCACATATCTTGAGCATTATTTCTATACTTAAAATCATTGGCGAATCTCCCTTTAGCGAATCTTACATTGGCATATCCCCCTTGCTATAAAAGTCCATGCTCCAACACCCCCAAAATCAAAAAGGAAAAAAATTTACATGTATATCTCTCTATCTTTTGATTTGGGATCCTTATTGTATATAAGAAAAAAAAGAAAAAGAAAAAAAAGGAAGAAAAGAAGTACATAATTGATCCCACTTCATATTCTCTCTCTTTCTTCCCTCTTTTATTTTTATTTCTTTGAGCTTCAAAAATGAGGAAAGTCTTATTGCTAAATTTGATGCCACCACGCTTATAGATAATCTTAGGGGGAGTATCCAATAATGTGTGAGAGAGTGGTTACTTGTCTGTGCATGACAACCTAAGCTAAGCAATTTTCTATACTCAAGTGAGATTACTAAAAGTTTAATGAAGTCCAGGAATTGAAACTTAGCATGCATTTCATGAAAACCACTCCTTTCTATTCGTATTGCTTCATATTGTGTGATACCTCTTATACTCCAAATAGAAAGCGATCAATTGAAAAGGGTGTGGTATATGATTATGTATATTACTTTAAATGCTTCAGACGATGCTAATTCTAGGATGATTTCATATTTCATATTGTTTTGATATTCTTGGGTTTCTATATTGAATGCATCCTTATATGATCATGATATCGAGAAAAAAAATTTTGGCATTTTTTATTCGTCGTATGCTATTTGAGTAAGCAATTCCACCTCCTGAGAAAATGATCTAGCACCTCCCTCTTCATTTTTCTTTTCTATCTTCTTTTCCCTTTTTCCTTTTTTTACCCGCCGGGTTCGCCTTTTACTCATCTTCCTCGAGGATGAGTAAGAGGTAAGCTTGCGGGATTTTGATCGCTCCTTATTTTACACCTTTTTCTGCATCTTTTCATATCATTTCGATTGCCCATATTGTGTTTTCCATGATTATTCGACGATATCGCGTTGCTTTTCACTATTTCTTGTTTTTGTTGTATTTCAGGAGATATGGAGCGATTTGGAGCGAAAATGAGATCAAAGGACTTTCGCGCACACCGGAGCATCATTCACATCTTATTTGAGGAGTTAGCAGCTCTAGAGGATGAGCGAAAGAGGAAGAAATTCAATAGAATCGACGAGGAGGCGAGAGGAGAAGAAAAGAGCCCAGAAGCAGCCTACTCGGCCGAACAGAGAGTTCACTCGGCCGAGTAACGAGCTGCGTTCGACCGAGTGAAACGGAACGCACAGCCAATTTTCAAAGTTTTCTCGGCCGAGCAAGAAATTCTACTCGGCCGAGTGAGAAAGCTCAGTCGCCCGAGTAGAAAAAGGATTTTCTTCCGAGAAGAGGCCAAGTTACTGGAAATTTTGAGAAGCCTACTCGGCCGAGTAAAGAAGCCTACTCGCTCGAGTCAGTCAGAGCGACAGACCCCCTAAAACCCCAGACTTTCTGTCTTTTATAGGGTCTGTCAATCGGCCGAGTGACATAGGTCACTCGGCCGAGTGACGCGGTCCGACTGCTATGTAAATTGGGATTTCTGGGCTGCGCAGGGGCAATTCTGTTAGGATTTTTTCGACGAATTTTGCTTGTATTTAAACCTAGTTTTATCCCTATTTTTAGGAGAGACTTCTATTATTTTTTGACGGCTATTCCTTTTGTAAATCTCAGCTGGAGATCATAGGCGACAATTTTGGTTTGTTCTTTCTTGCTAAAACTCTTATTTTTATGAATTGTCTCTTCTCTACAATGAATTCTGCTATGATCTATTACTTTATTTCTGAGATTTCCATGATGATTTGTGAGTAGTTTTGTCGTTCTAGGGCATGGGGATGAACCCTATGGACCCGATCTTTGAATTGTGATGAATGAATAGAATTGTTGATATGATTGAAGAAAGGTTAGGTTTTGATTGATCTATTGCGAGTAGCAAGGAATTTCCATAAATTGGGATTTGCAAGAGAATGGATCCCAATTGATGGGAAGGCCTAGATATTCGACTTATGTTTATAATCGAAATTTTCTAGATTTGGTTTGCAAGAGATTGGACCAAAGCTAGGATTTTTATTATAAATCTCTACAAATATTCGTTTGCAAGAGATTGGACGAATACGAACTATCATAACCTAGGTTGTAGCTCGAGTTTGCACGAGAGTGGGCTCGAGCTGCGATTGGACGATGATGTCGATCTTCACGCTAGTGGCTTAGGTTAGGGTTTGCACGAGAGTGGGCCCTAATCTAGGTTGCTATAGACTGGCAATAGCGCTAGAGCGTGAGCTTGGTTCTACATTAAGTTGCGACTAGTTCACCTACATTCAAGCTTTGCAACATTGATATTCATGCTCCACAAGGATAAGAAACAGTCCGTAGTGTGGATTTCCTATCCCTAGACGCTTTATTATATTCAATTCTATTTGCTATTTGAACGATTGTGACATTACCATCCAAACTATTCTTATTCCATTAATAGCTAGGTGATCAAAGTAGGATACTGTCAATTGTCCTCCCTGTGTTCGATACCCGCTCGCCACTACGCCATGCGCTTGCGGTAAAACTACAGTCGACATACACAACCTAGGAAGAGAGCATTGGTGAGCAGTGTAGTGGATCATATGTTACATCAATGTCACAATCGACGTCGGACTAACATATAGCCAAAGTGTTCATGTTTCGCACACTGTCAGGTATGTCAACTCAGACTATGCAGGTGACTTGGATCGGAGGCGATCGATGACAGGCTACGTCTTCACCCTGTCAGGTGCTCCAATATGTTGGCAAAGTATCCTTTAGTCTACTGTGGCCATGTCTACTATGAAAGCAGAGAATATGGCATTGACTAAAGTGGTGAAGGAGACAATATGGCCGACGGGTCTGATGGATGATCTGGGAGTCTACCAAGAGAGGTATAATGTCTATTGTGATAGCCAGAGTGCAGTGCACTTGGCTAAGAATCAAGTTTTCCATGCTCGCATGAAGAATATCGATGTTAGATTCCACTTTGCCAGGGACTATGTGGAAGAAGATGACAACGACATCAACTTGTTGAAGATTGGAATAAATGACAACCCGGCAGACATGCTGACGAAGGTTGTATCGGAAGTCAAGTTCAAATATTGTTTGGACTTGATAACTGTTGTTCCTCGAAGAAGTTGACGTCTGCCCTAGGAGGGGGCATTCAGGCTCGGTGGAGCCAGTTGAGACTCGAGAGAGTAAGCCAATCTCAGGAGGAGACAGCTGTAGCTCTGGCGAAGCATTTGGTTCTTCGGAACAAAAAGGGGGGAACACCATTCGATGCTCTACCAAGGTCAGTGAACGTCGTCTATTGGACGGAAGGCTCAAATCTCACCAAGGTGGAGATTTGTGGAGAAGTTGGCTCGATTCAACGCACGAGAAGTAGTCGTAGTGTAGACGAGTTATCTTGTGCAGAGGTAACTCGTCTGCACCTAGATTCAACATATCTGACTCTGCACAAGTCAGATATGAGGATGTTGGGCATGTGGCTTCTATAGCGCATTTGGTCGTTCAGTCGTCAGTTAGAGTCTTAGGGTCGAACGCTCGGCATTGGGTTGATGGGTCGTAACTTTTAGGGTTTTAAGCACCCTCAGGGTAAAAATCTCTATACACGTCATACGTCGGACAAACGATAGAGACAAAATGAAAGCAACGGAAAGAAAACTCGTTAAACTATTTAACGAAACCATAAGGATTCTAGACCCTAGCATGATCTCTGCCAACTTGAGGTGGGTCTGACCACCCCAAAAAGGATCTAAGCTACTGAAATATATTAAAAGAAAGCAATTAAAATACATACCTGGAACCTTGCTTGCATCGACAAGGTGTACCGAACCGCGTCCCTAGATGCACCACATCCCGAGCTGAACCGCTTCGTAAACCACTCCTGGTCCCGAGCCGAACCGCACCGCGTCCCAAGGCAAGCAACCCCCTTGTCGCTGAGCCAACTACGTGTCGAAGAAAGTTTCACTTGAGTGGATCCTCCGTCAAGACTTTGGATCCGATCCGAGCCCCTTCGTGGCTTTGCTAGATCCCTTCAGGAGCAAGGCAGAAATTTAGGGAGAAGAAAATTAATTTTAAGCTTAGATCCGAGTGTGCTCCAAACTTTTGGGAGCAGCTCAGATCTAGATCCTTGGGACAAGTTTAGAGGAAGGGGGCATGCCCCTATTTATATAGGCGGCTGACCCCTCCCATTTACTCCACTTTCGATGTGGGACTAAAGTTTTGAAGTTAAATAATTCAAGTTAGTTTGCCTTTCATAAAGGCCAAACTTCCCTGAATTTTAACTCCCTCATCATTAAGCTTCATGATTGATACAACTATCAAATTGAAGAGCGCTGAACGGTGAACGCGTAGGAAAAAACGGCGATCAATCCGAGTCTGTTTGACCCCTCAAACACATGTCCAAAGTTGAGCCCAAAACTGTATTTTCGTTCAAAACTAGCCGTCGGTACAAAAATGAATCTATGGTTCAAAACCCCATCCGTGGGGCCCACCATGTGGGCCCCACGTGTACACTGCATGCACAGAGCACCTGACAGGCACCCAGCAGGCGTGTGCCTGGTACGCGCCCCGTGTAGGCGCATGCTAGCGCCCGCCCGCAATTGGGCGCTGGCGCCTAATGATTGGGCACCAGTTTATTTTGCCCAAAATTTTGGGCGCTGGTGCCCAATGATTTGGGCGCCAGTTTATTTGCCCCAAAGGGCGCAGGGCGCCAGTACAGGCCTGGCCCAAAAGGGCCGGACCCAAATGATTTTTTTTAATTTTTTTCCAAAAAATCTTGTGCCTGGTTTCTTTTGAGCTTCTATTTAAAACACTTTTAAATAGATTTACTGGGCTCGTTTGGACTCCGTTTTTGACGCGGTTTGAACCTGCGTTTAGAGCAGGTCGGTCCCATCATTAAGTTAACCTTTAAAACACATTTACTATATTAAATATGGCCTTAAACAATTTAAGAAACATTTAATACCTTTTGCATCATATGCAAAATTTTCCCCATCTAAGCTTAAAATCTTCTACTTGCACTCAAGGATCATTTATCCCGAATGCAGAGGCAAACTGCAAACTATTTACAGATTCTTGTTGGGGGATATGCCCTCAGATCATTTGTATTTGATGCAAATGAAAATTTAAGCTTAGATCGGGACTATTTTACATTTGATGCAAACCGAATTAAATGTGTCGTAAATAGTTTACGACAATATTTAATGAAATAAACGCAAGGAAAAGTTCACGAGTAAGATGGGAATGTCCCGGTCTAAACCCAGATTTGAACGTCGTCCAAATCGGACGCCAAATGCCCAAGTTATGCATAATACAGCTCAAAGGGGTCTGACACATGCCCAAACTGGACATGGGTCAGACCAGGCTGACCCCAACCCAGACTGGGTCTGGCCTGGGCACCTGGCCAGGCCCATCTGAGCCAGCGCACCCGGCCCGCCTGGGCCTGGGCGCCCGGCCCAGGCACAGGCCCGGGCGCCTAGGCCCGGGCATCCGCTGGGCGCCTGGGCCTGGGCCCAGGCGCCCAGGTCCAGGCATGGGTGCCCAGTCAGCCAATTTTAAGCAGTGGGGCCCACACGTTGGGCCCCACCACTGGGTGCAGAGCTCCAGGGCAGTAAGCAGTTTTTAACGACTGATTTTGGACGAAAATCAAGCCTTGGGCTGAACTTTGGGGCGATCAATTGGAGGGTCAAACGGACTCCGATTGACTCACCGTTTTTTCCTATGCATTCACCGTTGAACACCCTTCGAATTGATAGGTTGTATCAATCATGAAGCTCAACGGTGAGGGAGTTAAAATTCACGGAAGTTTGCCCTTTGTGAAAGGCTAACTAAATTGAATTCATTAAACTCCAAACTTTAGTTCACATCGGTTGTGTAGAAAAGGGGATAGTCAGCCGCCTATATAAATAGTGGCCTCCCCCTTCCTCCAAACTTGTCCCAAGCTCAAGATCTGAGTGTCTCCCAAAAACGTTGGAGCACGCTTGAATCAAATCTTAAATTAATTCTTCTTCTCCCTATATTTCTGCCTTACTTCTGAAGGGCTCTAGCAAAGCCACGAAGGAGTTCAGATTCGGATCTGAAATCTTGGCGAAGGCTTTCATTGGCGTGAAACTTTCTTCGGCGCGTGGTTGGCTCGGCAACACGAGGATTGCTCGCCTCGGGATGCGGAGCGGTTCGAGGAGCGGCTCGGCGTGGAACGGGAAACGGCTCAGAAGACGGTGCTGAACACCTTGCCTGCCCTAGGGCAAGGTTATGGGTATGTTTTTAGAAGCTTTCGTTTTAACTATTCGCAGTAGTTTAGATCCCTCTTGGGGTGGTAAGATCCACCCCGAGTTGGCAGAAATCCTGGCTAAGGGTCTTGATCCTTAGGGTTGCATGTTAATTAGATTAACATATTATTTTCCGCTGCATATTTTTGCTTCCGTGTTCCGTCTGACTTAGGACGTGCATGGATTTGTGCCCTGAGGGTTCTCCAAAACCCTTCAGTGGTATCAGAGAATGTCAGTATGCTGATCTAGGACTGCGATTAATTAATTGAAATGCTTTTAAAATACTTTTAAAATGTTTTAAAGTTATGAGATAATTTTTAAAATGTTTTTAGATGCCTTTTAAAATGTTTTAAAATTTATGTGATATTTTTTAAAAGATGATTTTAAAAGCCTAAAATTTTTATGCGATAAATATTCTAAGTAGCATGCAAATTTTGTGATCTTTTAAAACAAGTTTTTATTTTTATGAGACAAAATAAAATGTTTTAAAAATCATATTTTAATTTAAGTATGCATACTAAAATTGTTTATTTGATAAACATTATTCTATTTAATTGTTAAATAGTTGTACACTCTTTTATGCGATAAAATTAGTATAACTTTATGTTAATGGCTATGCAAATGTTGTCCCTTATTTGATAACACAAGACAACTCTCTTAGGTTAGCCATTAAGAACTCGTTAAAATTTATGAGATAAATTCTAATGACATGCTATGTTTTAATAAAACATTAACAACACTTTACGACCTAATTCCTAATTATGGTAGCCCTTTAATGAATATGTTAATTCTAATTGTTATGAAATTAATTCTCATTAAAGGACTTCGCTTTTAGCGTTGTTAATAAATTTATTAAAATCCTAATAACGATTAGGATAGCACGTGAACCTTATAGTTGATAAGGATTTAATAAAAGTTATTAAACAAATCCTAAAATTTTGAATTTAAGGATTCAACTAATTGATAGGATTAATTAGTTGTTAATAAAAGCATGTTAGTCTATGGCACGCATATAAAAATGATAAGCTTCATTCAATGGACCATGATCCAGTCAATGTGCTTGGCTAAGTTTGTTGGATCACCCTAGCTAGTCTAAGGGGTAAGTGATCCTGGCTTAGTCAATTCCATGGTTGTGTTCCGCTGGACCGCAATGACGTGAATCATGATTATATGACACATTGGACTATATCTAAGTCAGATATGTTAATAATCTTCTTCAAGATTAGCTGTAGCCCTCCTTGTTTTAGGGGTTGGCCACTATAAGACCCGTGTTCCAGTTGTTGAGCTGCACTCAAGCTGTAACATGGCAATCTTATAGAAACCAATTTCTTAAACACATATGATGTAGTCTAAGACCTGACCCAAACCGACGTGTCGTGAATACACCGAGCACCGGGGCAAGTCAGGATAGACACGAAAACAAGGGTTCGACTAGACTGGTCATTGTGATTTGGATGAGTACACTCATGATCACAAATGGCTAGGGGTAAAAACCGATAAGAGAGTCAAATCTGATATGATTGATGAAGAGTTATCTACTGATCGCAGAGTCAAGCAACTTGTTGAGCTACACGCAAGGTTGTTAGGCTCAGGGTGATTGGATCTTACCCATTTATTTAATTCGATTAAATCGTTCCTTGTTAAGACTTAAAATGATCGTAAAAATAGAGGGAGGATATAGATAGATAAAAGCCATTCTACCTATATTTAATATTGAACATATGGTAAATTAGGGCAAGACTATGTTTTACCGATGGAATAAAAATATAATATTTTAATGGAATTAGTTAACTGGTTAAATAGGTTGATTAATGGAATGTCAAAGTTAAATTCTAATTGATAGAATTAAACTATATTCTCGTTGACATTAAAATGACCTTCTAAAGAACAGACTTAAGAAATATGATTTCATTAAGTTCCGGGTCCAACAAATAAATTCACGCTACATGTCACTCGCCTCTATATAGGGCAGCTTGAACATATAGAATATTCGAAGTATGTTTCTCCCTATAACTGTTGAGCTACACTCAAGGTTGTATGGAAAAAAAATTTGATCCGCAAAGTTCGAAAATTCGATCAAACTGTTTGAGTCAAATACGAGTACATGAACGGTGCAAGAATATGTATCCCAACCGGATCTTGAGACAAGCAACTTGTTGAGCTACACTCAAGGTTGCAAAGCTCAGGCATTTGGATACATGAGATGCTTGCATAGCTATTCATTTATATTGGGCTATTTAATATCTAAATGTGATTTAGAAAAAGAAGAAGGCACTCCGGAAAGTCAATCTAGTTAAATAGTTTAATTTATCATTAGTAAAGGCATAAGTAGGAGGGAATGAAAATGTGACATATTTTGATGTCACGATTTTATAATTATTTTTATACAAAAGGTTAACACATTTTGACGAATGTCGTCACATTGCTTCTGAAGCAATGAGTAATATGCATAACGATAATATATATATTAAATGTTAATATATAAATATACAAGATAGTAGCAAACTTATATGGCAAAATAGGCTAGGCCGTATCGAGAGACTAAGCTTTACAAGTCACATAAAGAGGGGTCTGACCTCTCATATTATGAAGTCTACGGACACTTGTGAATCTTATCCTCTTAGATATAATAGCCGAAACCCATCTGTAAGACAGTGGGAGAATGAGTTGTCAAACTCAGTCTCGTACATACTGATGTACCCGAGTCTAGATTAACAAAAATAAGTTATTCTTATATTTTATTAAGACACGTGTTCTTGATGAAACACAAGTCTGATAAAATAAAGAACGAAATGACAAAAGTATGTAAACCGATTCGATTAGATCGAATGGCCAAATACTTAGCTATATAAAATCTTGCGTAATTAAAAGAAAATATGATTTTCTCTCAGGTCAAGTCTGTTAACACATCGGTGTGTTAAAAAGATATGAATCACACTTAGTTAGACTTGGTGCGATCCATAGCCAGTGACTCTAAGTTAAGTCCTCCCTCTGGGTTAAGTCCCAGATAGTAATGCCTAGGTTTTGATAATGTTCTATGAGGACATTATCAATAAGACATTCATTAAATCGATCATTAGTGTATAATTACTCGAATCTCGTGAGACGAAGAGTCGAGTTAGACATCATAATTGATGATGACTTACTCAACTTCTAGGATGAAATTCGGAGTAGTAACTTTGATTTATAACTTGATGGAATCAGAATAGGTCCGTGTGGTAAATTAATTTTAGAATTTAGTTTACGTGCCCAAGGAAAATGTTTCCTCATTTTCTACAAGTAAATCTTTAAGTTAAAAGATTGGTGCAGAAAGAAAATAGTGAAGTACAATCATGTTGGTCGATAACGGTTTTTATTCTAATTCCTATAAACAGATTATGATGAAACCATTTTCGCCAGCAGATGTGTACAGATCTACTCGGACCAAACTCGCATGATGACCATGAAAACTGGAACATTCGATTATACGTTCGTTTTTCTAAATATGATTTAGACGAACCAACTTATATGAATCACAAAAGGAGTTTTCAAGGTCAGTGGGAGAAAACAAATTACATGCGAGGCATCAAGGGGATGGAACATATATTTTGACAAATCAATCAAAAGGTTTGATACTTTATCAGAAATGGATATGAGCCATTTGAATTAACCAGTAACTAATTTAAAATTATTATCGTAAGGTACGATGAACTGGATAAGATCCAGGGAAATGAAATATTATAGATTCCAACAGACCAAGAGAATTATTTGAATGAGATTCAAAAGGTTGGTCTAACATGAACATAGAAACCCCTTAAGTCTATACTGTAGACGGTTTTAGCAGATCCACTCACAAAGGCTCTACCACATGAAGTCGGAAAAACTTATGTGTAAAAACGGTATGAGATATCGAGATACATGGGCCTGAGTACAAGTGGGAGATGTAGAGAGATGTATGCCCTCGAGGCATATATCTCTGTGTAAACAATACAAATGTCTTGTTCGAAATAACAGTAAGCTATTTGGTAATAATTTATCCAAGTTATATTATAATGTAGTAAACAACAGATATTAACTTAGGTAAAGTCCTGAGACTTTATGCAAGGTCAAACATGTATCGAGATGAGTATCTAGATCATGGAGAAATGTTTGACCGTCTGTAGCATAAGTCTAAAAGGGTTCGTGGTCGTAGATGTTTCGAGACTAGGATATCGAAATATCGGATATATCATTGTCTCTTAGTCTTCACCGTATAGCGGTGACGATGATCTTATGGTCGTTTTGACTTTGCAAAGTCGAAGACGAGACACAGATACTCATTAGAGAATGAGTTCACTGAACGATCCACAAGGATTATCATATGGTTATATTGACCAATCTATCAATGATAACTCTTAGTGATGATAGGGAAGTTGGTCTTTTGACTTGAGGTCATTTTTCGAACATGTGCGTGAACGGTGCCACTTAGATCACTGACCTAGCTTCGAGGCTAGGCCTATCGAAAGGTCTTTAATGGGTGTCACTTGAAGCGTACGAGGAGAGTAATGACCAAGAGAGAATTCGTCTCTCCCGGTCAATGGGAGTTAGTGTCGTAGAGTTAGTTCGGTCTTTAGTAAAATCCCTGATCAGAGTATGTTGGAAGAAGTCCAACATTAATTAAGTAAAGATCGATAGAAACTAACCGGATTCAAGTTATTGGGGGTGACAGTTTGACTGTACCTTAGACTTGATCTACACGACATAGTTTAGACGAAGAGACTATAACTGCGAAACTCATGACACAGTCAGGGTGGTCCCGACAATTCTCATGTTGATGAGTTAACCACATAATTATGATTCTAAAACAGGGATGGCAACCACTGCTCGTCGTCACTGCCATATAGGACTTCGAGCCCAACCTGTAGTAAGGGTCAGGCTGTAGGGTCTCACAC
Organism: Scilla litardierei; assembly: GCA_030789695.1. Taxonomy (NCBI): domain Eukaryota; kingdom Viridiplantae; phylum Streptophyta; class Magnoliopsida; order Asparagales; family Asparagaceae; genus Scilla; species Scilla litardierei. The sequence goes on along the minus strand of CM061142.1, from coordinate 646,370,201 downwards.
AGAGTGCGACCTTCGTCTAGTAATAGGTAGAAACGATTAGGGAGAATATGCATTTGATGCAAGGGATAAAATATTACAAAAGATGTTTGCAATTATCTCCTGCATTTGGGATAAATGATCCTCAGTGCAAGTGGGAGATGTTGGGGGATATGCCCTCAGATCATTTGTATTTGATGCAAATGAAAATTTAAGCTTAGATAGGGACTATTTTTCATTTGATGCAAACTGGATTAAATGTGTCGTAAATAGTTTACTACAATATTTAATGAAATAAACGCAAGTAAAAGTTCACGGGTAAGATGGGAATGTCCCGGTTTAAACCCAGGTTCGAATGGCGTCCAAATCGGACGCCAAATGCCCAAGTTATGCACAATACAGCTCAAAGGGGTCTGACCCATGCCCAAACTGGACATGGGTTGGATCAGGCTAACCCAGGCCAGACTGGGTCTGGCCTGGGCACCTGGTCAAGCCCACCTGAGCCAGGGCGTTCGGCCCATGGTGTCCGGCCCGCCTAGGCCTGGGCGCCCAGCCCAGGCCCAGGCCCGGGCGCCTGGGCACCTGGGCACCTGGCCCAGGCGCCCAGGCTGGGCGCCAGGCCTGGCGCCTGGGCACCAGGCGCCCGGGCACCTGGGCGCCTGGGCGCCTGGCTTGGCGACTGGGCAGCGACCAGTCAGCCAATTTTGAACAGTGGGGCCCATACGCTGGGCCCCACCATTGGGTGCAGAACCCTAGGGCAGTGAGCAGTTTTTTGACGGCTGATTTTGGACGAAAATCAAGCCTTGGGCTGAACTTTGGGCGATCAATTGGAGAGTCAAACAGAATCCGATTGACTAGCCGTTTTTTCCTATGCGTTCACCATTGAACACCCTTCGAATTGATAGGTTGTATCAATCATGAAGCTCAACGGTGAGGGAGTTAAAAATCACGGAAGTTTTCCCTTTGTGAAAGGCAAACTAAATTGAATTCATTAAACTCCAAACTTTAGTCCCACATCGCTTGTGGAGAAAAGGGGATAGTCAATCGCTTATATAAATATGGGCCTCCCCCTTCCTCCAAACTTGTCACAAGCTCAAGATCTGAGCGTCTCCCAAAAACGTTGGAGCACGCTCGGATCAAAGCTTAAATTAATTCTTTTTCTCCCTATATTTCTGCCTTACTCCTGAAGGGCTCTAGCAAAGCCACGAAGGAGTTCGGATTCGGATCCGAAATCTTGGCGAAGGCTTTCACTCACGTGAAACTTTCTTCGGCACGTGATTGGCTCGGTAACACGAGTATTGCTCGCCTCGGGATGCAGAGCGGTTTGAGGAGCGGTTCGAGGAGTGGCTCGGCGTGTGACGGGGAGCGGCTCGGAAAACGGTGCGGAACACCTTGCCTGCCCCAGGGCAAGGTTCCGGGTATGTTTTTAGAAGCTTTCGTTTTAATTATTCGCAGTAGTTTAGATCCCTCTTGGGGTGGTCAAATCCACCCTGAGTTGGCAGAAATCCTGGCTAAGTGTCATGTTCCTTAGGGCTGCATGTTAATTAGATTAACATACTATTTTCCGCTGCATATTTTTGCTTCCGTGTTCCGTCTGACTAAATTAGATTAACATACTATGTTAATATAATGTTGTCAAAAGTTTTTGAAAGTCAAAGAATGGAATCAAGCAACGGAAGGATTTAAAATCAGGTTAAATGCTTTCAAAACCTTGGGCTATGGAAAATTGAAAATAATCAGTTTGAAACTACTTTTAGAGAACCAAGGTTTACCAAAAATGAGAAACAGAGTTACACAAGGTTCTTAATATACGAGCACAACAAGTCTGGTACAGACATAAAAATAGTTGAAAGTATGTATGGTGCATGGAAAAATAATATTAACGACTTAGTATAAGAATTATCAAGATCGAATAGCAAGTCTTTAAAATCAAGTCATGGAGGGTCTAAATCAGGAAGTGGTTATGAAAATAGTAATTTTGCAAAAATCTGAAGTAGCGAAAACGACTAGTAAAAGCCAACTTGCTGAAAGCTGAAAGTCCATGTGTCTTGAAAGTATATTAAAGTAAACACGACGTATCATTCGTATAACACAAATAGAAGGAAAATTATAAATCGAATTGGGCAAAGCAAAAGTACGGTTCAATATAAAATTAATATATGAAGGGCAACGCAATTACATAAGTACGAAAAATATAGGCTGGAAAAATATTGTAACTAGTGTTCAAAAATTCCGACAAAAGTTTTTAAAAAAAATTTAAATCAATGAAGGAGTATGAAGTATAAGTATATTAAAATTTTGAACAGGATTAAACTTAGTGGAAGGGAAATTTGAAAAGTACTTTCAGAAGGTTCAGGTTTTGCAATGGAGATGTTTGAAAATTGACGACGATCGTCATGAGGCGATCTCGTGAATCGAGGCAAGGAAATTAGTCGGATGATCAGAACATACATACGCCTAGGATATGAATCTGAAGGATCTACGGGGAAACTCCTACGGTCGACCAACTAAAGATTAAGAACTAAGCGCTAAGACTTTCTAAGGAGCTAGATGGAAACGAAATGTGTTCAGCTTGGTCCGAAATCGATGAACCCAAGCGAACGACCAAAGGAAAATTCTAGAAGTCTAATATGGTCAAGGGTAAACAAGGACCACTAAGGTAACTCCTACGAAGATTGAATCAATTGCTAGAAGGGGGGTCTAACTAACAATCAGAGGCCTCTAACTAGCAAACACAGGCATCTAACTAAGACTTCTTACTCCTAGTGTCCTAAGAAAACGACTAGACTCAGGGCTTATTACTCGGATGTTGCAATTTATTTAATGGACATTCCGTTATTATCGTTGTTCCATTAATTCGCAATTGCAAGATTTGACCTGTATGGGCCACCAACAAAACCTGTCACGCCCCGCTTCCCAAAAACGTGGAGGCGAAGCGTGAGAAGGTCCGCTCAGACTTGAAGCTACAAAGCCGCAAGTCCGATAAGCGTCAATCACTTTAAACTGCAGGTCCTTGCAACGCGAAACGAAACAAAGATAATAATAACGAAAGAGACAAAAAGAACATCTCAGAATATCCATAATAATAAATCTCATCATCGCAGAAAAGCCACCAGGCTAAAATAAAAGAGTCTAAAAGAGGCCCCAGCATGGCCAACAAAAGTACAAAGTACGAAAACAAGGAAATGGTGCAAGCACCGACAACTAACAGCAAGCTAAAGTAAAAGTAACTCCACAGTCACTAAGACTGGTCTCCGGTGTCCTCGTACTCCTCGACGAACGTAGGCTCAGGCTCAGCGTCAGCAAAGACCTCGTCCTCAACACCTGTCTCTGGCTCAGGGTCTAACATGTGACACCCAAAAGAGCAAGGGGCACATGTCAGCAAGTCTAAAAAGACTTGTGCAAGTGAAACTGAAAGTACAAGTAAAAGCAACCTAAAAGTTCTAGCATGATGCAATGACATGGCAGTTAAAGTATGAGTGCAACAGGAAAGGTAAAGCGAGGAAAAGTACGAGCATTGCATGACATTCACAAGACAAGTACAAGACAAGAAAAGTAAGCACCTCGTGCACAGAGTTCACGCCTTACAGCTAAAGAGGCTGTACGGGCACACTTTTACGCTGAGTGGTCGCTCAACCCTACCCCTCCACGTGTGTCGAGCCAGGGCCTTACCCCCGAACGGTAATGCTCGCTTCTGGATCACGAGCCAGGAAGTGTCTTTAACGAGTATGGCATAGGGGTGCACCTAGCCCGGGACAAGCAAGTACAAGTATGTAGCGTGTGCTACGGATGCAACATTCAATGCATGGATGACATGACATGGCAGTTAAAGTAAAGCGTACAGGTAAGGAAAGTAAACGTGACAGTTTAGCATGCATGAACAACAAGTTTAAGGGTTGGATCTAGCTTCGTTGTCAAGCTAGATCAATTAGGTGACGGATCTAGTTTCGTTGTCAAACTAGATCAAGTAGGCGTCTAGCCAGCTATCATTTCAGTGACTAGTCTCTTTTACGCTAAAAACAAATAAGTGGCCTAAAAAACATGGCCCTAAGCAAGATTCGGCAAGTTTCACTTGCCTGCAATTATCACGTCAAGAAAACACCGTCCAACGAGTCCAAAGTCACGATTCCTACGTGCACAAGTCCACCGGCCTACATCCGTTTTATTAATCTTGATTAGTGATTGCTAAAACATTTAAAAATACTTTAAAATACTGATTTTTAGTCTTGATTAGCATGCAATTGGGTTGGGGGTCCTAGGGGTGCAAAACGTTACCTCAACACGACGCGGAAGCTACACCGGCGTCGGGTAGCGACGCCAGGGGTTGGAATAAGAGATCGCGCTCCAAGTCCAGATTCCAATTAGGTTCCTCGTTGGAAATTTCAGAGCAAGCAACCGGGACGACGATTCCAAATTCCAAAGCTAGCACGTGCGACGACGGGCTACGACGTGTGACGAAGTCGTACGCGGCAAATCCTCGAAGAGAACGCACCTAGATGGGGCCCACAGTAGTCCTAGGGACCTTTGGGGGACCCACAATAACTCTGGAGAACTTGGGGGGCCCACGGTGGCAAGTGGTGCGACGGGTGCGGGGTTGCGACAAGTGACCCTCGGTCGTACCCCTCCAATGCGGGAGAATCCCTCGGTCGTGCGCTGAGAATGCGGGCTGCGACGATTTGGGGCGTGCAGCGGCTGCGGGGTGGCTGTGGTGCGGGATTTCCCTTCGGTCAGATCGATGGGGAGCGTCGGTCAGGTCGATGGATGCGGGCGGGGCGATGTTGCAACGTTGCAACACTTGCAACGTCGATCGGTGCGGAGCAGCGGGTCGGTCGTGCGGGCTGCGGAGCGGGGCGACAAGCGGGCGACGGTGCGGGTGCTGTGCTGCGATGCGGAGCGGTTGGATGCGGGCCAATCCCTCGGTCAGACCGAGGGAACGGGGCGGTGCGGAGCTGTGCGGAGCGGGCGGCGATGGATGCGGGGTTGGCCTCCGGTCTGAGCGGGGAACGGGCGTGGTTTCCTTCGGTCGTGCGGTGGCTGAACGTCGCAACGTTGCGACGAATCGTCGCAACGTCCAATTTCGAGTTTGGAAGAGGCTAGGGCTAATTTCTTGCGAAAATAGGTCTTCCTAGGGGTTGCTTATATAGTATAGATGGGTTGACTTGGTCTAGGGCTAAATCTAATAGGATTAGAATATTAAAATAATTTAAAATTTGAAATTCAACTACTCCAACTCACCCAAGGGTTTGACTTGGTCCAAATGAGCTGGAAATTTCCTCAAAAATTCTTTAAACGTTTAAAACTCAAATAAATTTTATTTGGTCGAAAATAATTTATAAATTAATTATTAAAAATAATATAAAACTTGTTAAAAATATGAAAGTGGTCAAATAAACTCCAAAAATTATAAAATAAATATCGTGGTGATCGTGATGATGAATGTGAGCTAACTAAGAAGACGGATCTCAAATTCGACGTCGGACGACGAAACTAAAAATAGAAACGTCTCCCGTCAAGAGTGAGAATCGTCACGTCTCATCGAGTAAGTTTAAATTGTGGGAAAACGACTCGAGAAGTGTCGTTCCAAGATAGTGCCACTATTTAATACTCTCAGAGACGTTCACAACGGCATATCACACGAAAGTGTTCACGAACAAACAAAGTCTAAAACAAACACGTGCACGGTCAAAAGCACGTGCACGAACAACGTACCACGAAAAGTGGTCGTTACAGTGCTCAACAAATTGTATGGAGAAAAATGCCTTGAACGCCAATATGTTCAAGCTGCCCCTTTTAAAGGCGAGTGACAGGTAGCGTGCATTTATTTTGTTGGATCCAGAGCTTAAGGAAATTAAAGTCTTTAACCCTGTACTTAAGAAGGTCGTTTTAATGTCAATGAGAACATAGTTTAGTCTATCAATTAGAATTTAAATTGATATCTCATTAACCAACCATTTGGACCAGTTAACTTATTATCATAGAATATTATGTTTTTGGTTCCATCGGTAAATATAGAACTACCCTAGTTTAGCATATGATTAATATTGAATATAGATAGAATTGCTTTTATCTAACTATATCCTCCCACTATTTTTGCGATCATTTTAAGCCTTAATAATGAACGATTTAATTAAATTAAATTAATGGGTAAGAGATCCAACCACCCTGAGTCTCACAACCTTGAGTGTGATCAACAAATTGCTCGACTTTGCGATTGGTAGATGACTCTTCATCAATCATATCATATATGACTCTCTTATTGGTTTTTACCCCTAGCCACTTATGATCATGAGTGTGCTCATCCAAATCATAATGACTAGCCTAGTCGGACCCTTGTTTTCGTGTCTAGCTTAACTTACGCCGGCGCTCGGTGTATTCACGACACACGGTTTGGTTCAAGTCTAGACTACATCTCATGTATTGAGAAGTTGGTTTCCTTAAAGTGTATATGACATAGCTTGAGTGTGCTGAACAACTATATCAAAGAACCTATAGTTGCCAACCTCTAAAACAAGGATGGCTACGGTTAATCTTGAAAAGATTATTAACGTATTAGACTTAGGTATAGTCCAGTGTGTCATATAATCATGATTCGCGCCATTGCGGTCCAGCGAAACATGGCCAGGGAATTGGCTAAGTCAGGATCACTTATCCCTTAGTCTAACTAGGGTGATCCAACAAACTTAGCCAAGCACATTGACCGGATCATGGTCCATTGAATGAAACTTATCACTTTTATATGTGTGCCATAGACTAAAAGGCTTTTATTAGAACTAGTTAATCCTATCAACTAGTGGATCCTTAAAATTCAAAATTTTATGGATTTGTTAATAACTTTTATTAAGTTCTTATCAACTATAAGGTTCATTCGAATAACGTGCTACCCTAATCATTATTAGGATTTTAACATATCCAATTACAACATTTTAAAGTGTAGTCTTTTAATGAGAATCATTATGATAACGGTAAAATAATAATCGTCGTTAAAGGACTACCCTAATCAGGAATTAGGTTTTAAAAGGTTGTAATGAATTATTAAAACATAGCATGTCATTTAAAATTTATCTTATAAATTTTAAACAGGTTTTTAATGGCTAACCTAAAAGGTTTCATGAATTATAACATAATTAAGCATGTCCATTAAACATAAACTACACTAATTTTATCACATAAAATAGGTGTCCAACTATTTAACATTTAAATAGAAACACACATATCAAAAATTTATCTAATAAATAATTAATATGCATCTATAATTTAACACTTAAATTAAAATTATGATTTTAAAACATAAAATTATCACATAATTTTTTATTTCAAAAACTTTGTTTTAAAATCATCATAAAACATTAGCATGCTTATAAAAGGATTTTATCACATAAAAGATTTTATAAAGCAACTAAAATTAAAATCTCATTTTAACATTATCTCATAAAGTCAAAAACGGATTTTAAAAGTAGATTAAAAACATACATTCAATTAACATATTGCAGTCCTTAGATCGCATGCAGACTTATGCTCTGATACCAATGTTGGGGTTTTAAGGACCCTCAGGGCACAAATCTCTACGCCCGTCCTACGTCGGACGAACGATAGAGGCAAAATGAAAGCAGCGAAAAGAATACTCGTTAAACTATTTAACGAAACCCTAAGGATTCAAGACCCTAGCAAGATATCTGCCAACTTGAGGTGGGTCTGACCACCCCAAGAAAGATCTAAGCTACTGCAATATATTAAAATAAAGAAATTAAACTACATACCCGGAACCTTACTTGCACCGGCAAGATGTACCGAACCGCGTCCCTAGCCGCTCCGTGTCCCGAGCTGAACCGCTTCCTGACCGCTCATGGTCCCGAGCCGAACCGCATCGCGTTCCGAGGCGAGCAACCCCCTTGTTGATGAGCCAACCACGAGCCGAAGAAAGTTTCACTTGAGTGGATCATCCGTTAAGACTTCGGATCCGATCCAAGACCCTTCGTGGCTTTGCTAGAGCCCTTCAGGAGCAAGGCAGAAATTTAGGGAGAAGAAAATTAATTTTAACATTAGATCCGAGCGTGCTCCAAACTTTTGGGAGCCACTCAAATCTAGAGCTTTGGGACAAGTTTAGAGGAAGGGGGCAGGCCCCTATTTATATAGGCAGTTGACCACTTCCATTTACTCCACTTCTGATGTGGGACTAAAGTTTTGAAGTTAAATAATTCAGGTTAGTTTGCCTTTCACAAAGGCCAAACTTCCATGAATTTTAACTCCCTCACCATTGATCTTCATGATTGATACAACCTATCAAATCGAAGAGCGTTGAACGGTAAACGCATAGGAAAAAACGGCGAGTCAATCCGAGTCCGTTTGACCCCTCAAACGCATGTCCAAAGTTGAGCCCAAAACTGTATTTTCGTTCAAAACCAGTCGTCGGTACAAAAATGAATCTTGGGTTCAAAACCCCATCTGTGGGGCCCACCATGTGGGCCCCACATGCCCCTTGCATGCGCAGAGCACCTGACACGTGCCCAGTGAGCGCGTGCCAGCGTCCGCCCGCAATTGGGCGCTGGCGCCCAATGATTGGGCGCCAGTTTATTTTGCCCAAAATTTTGGGCGCTGGCGCCCAATGATTTGGGTGCCTGTATAGGCCCGGCCCAAAAGGGCCCGGCCCAAAGGATTTTTTTTAATTTTTTTTCCAAAAAATCCTGGGCCTGGTTTCTTTTGAGCTTCTATTTAAAACACTTTTAAATAAATTTACGGGGCTCGTTTGGACTCCGTTTTTGACGCGGTTTGAACTTGCGTTTAGAGCGGGACGATCCCGTCATTCAGGTAACCTTTACAACACGTTTATGATATTAAATATGGCCTTAAACAATTTAAGAAACATTTAATTCCTTTTTGCATCATATGCAAAATTTTCCCCATCTAAGCTTAAAATCTCCTACTTGCAATCATGATCATTTATCCCGAATGTAGATGCTAACTGCAAACTATTTGCAGATTCTATCCCTTGCATCAGATGCATATTCTCCCTAATTTCTCCCTATTACTAGACAAAGGTCGCACTCTGTGTGAGACCCTACAGCATGACCCTACTACAAGTGTGGCTCGAAGTCCCAGACGGCAGTGACCACGAGTACCAGTTGCCGTCCATGTTTTAGTATCATACTTATGTGGTTAACTCATTGACACGAGTGTTGTCGGGACCACCCTAACTGTGTCCGTGATGAATTCTTCTGTTATTGTCTCTTCGTCAAAACTATATCGTTTAACCTCAAGCTAGGGTACGGTCAAACTGTCAACCCCAATAGCTCAAAGCTGGTTAGTCTCCATCGATCATTAGTCAAATAATATTGGACATCTTCCAACATACTCTGGCCAGAGTTTTCACTAAAGACCAAACTAACACTACGACACTAACTCCCATTGACTAGGGAGAGACGAATCCTATCTTGGTCATTACTCTCCTCGCACATTTCAAATGTCACCCAACCAAAGACCTTTCGAAAGGCCTTGCCTCGAAGCTAGGTCAGGGATCTAAGTGACAACGTTCACATACAGGTTCGTACAATGACCTCAAGTTAAAAGACCAATTCGCCTATCATCACTAAGAGTTATCATTGACAGATTGGTCAATCATAACCATATGATAACTCTTGTAGGTCGTTCAGTGAACTCATTCTCCAATGAACACATATGTCTCGTCTCTGACTTCACCAAGTCGAACGACCATGAGATCATCGTCACCGCTACACGGTGAAGACAAAGACACAATGGTCTATCCGATGTTTCGATATCCTTTTCTCGAAACATCTATGACTAAGAATGTTTCTAGACTTATGCTACAAACGGTCAAGCACTTCTACATGATCGAGATCCTCATCTCGATACATGTTTGACCTTGCATTAAGTCTCATGACCTTACATAAGTTTCTAATGATAACTACATTATGATTTAACTTAGATAAATTCTTACCATACAGCTTACTGTAATTTTAAACAAGATGTTTGTATAATTACACAGAAATAAATTGCCTCGAGGGCATACATCTCCCAACAATAATGCGGTTGGAGTCCGTGTTCGGTCGATCGGTCGTTTGAAGGCTTGAAGGATAAAGGCTCGTATGCGAGGCTCGATACTTGGGTCGTTCGACACAAAAGGAAGGTCGATCAATCGAAGGTAGCCCATCGGGATGCAGCCCACTAGGAAGCGGCGATTGGCCCAGTAGGTTGCGTTGGCATTAATGGTGTGGGGCGGTGATTGGATTGGATGCCGTAATTGTCAGGATTCATATCCGTTATGAGACATTAGCCAATGATGACACATATTGTAACCTAGTATTATAAATAGGAGGTTTTAGGTTAGAGTTTCGCATGTGGACACCATTGTATCCTTTGATAGAGCCGCCATTTGTGATAGCCAACTTTGAAAGACTGTATTGTGAGCATTTGGAAAGATCTTGTATACTTCTTCTTCGTTGGACGAAGAGAAGAATTGCATTGTTATCTCCTTTCATAATAAATTTCATCGGTGTCCCCCCTTGGCTGTCCACGGCCTAAAAACAATCTTAACTGTGCTTTGTTGTGTTGCTGATCTTTCGTCATCGGTCTCCACGTTCCTACGTATTCCGTTGTGTTTGTGTTGGTAGAGCTTGGCTAGGCCGCACAACAGTCCGGAACGGGTTCGACCGGGGCTGCAACCCGATGAGCTGCTCGCCTTAAACGACTAGCCTCTCGCTATCATTTTTAAGTCACGTATAAAAGTATAAATTCTTTTCTTTTTTATTTAAAATAAAATAAATAGATAGATAATTGTGAAGTCCATGGTTCTTGATAACTTGTTTGTTGAACTACTAATTATAAGTAGGAAGCTTCTTGCTACGTGCTAGCCATAAAAACCCTTCGCACTGACAATGGAAGCAGCTACCCGTTAATCTGATCCAAAACAAAATCAAAATTTTGGGTTCAGAGTGTAACTTTAAATTCATTAAAGATATCAGGTCAATTTTGGATTTAGAATTATATGTACGAATTTGGGTGTATTTGTGTCAAAACTACTATCCTCGTAACTCTGCCCAAATTTGTAATAGATTAATTTGGGATGCTCAGTATTACTAGTCTTGACATCATCATAAAGAGGATAAAGTAAATTTCTGTTGGAGATGAACACCCATGGCACATTTTATTCATTCATCATGTTGACGGGGGGAGACCAAAGGTCTCAAGTATATGAAAGGTCCACCCCACTACTATGTAGTGGGGTGTAATGGTGGATAATGGAGGGGGAGACCATAAGTCTCCCCCACTCATAACACTCCCCCTTATCCATCCATTACCTTTGACCTAGCATATGAATACTTCATGATTCATGATGCTAATGGGGTGGATACTTCTGGATCCAGAGTAAACGTATTTGCCTCGTTAAAACCTTAGCTGTGGAAAACCCAGTGGAAAAAACCAACAGTCTTAAGGAAAAAGAGTACAACCCACAGGTTACTCCTCCTGATCCGTACAAGCTTCAGGCTTGTAGGTCTCTCAGCTGTCTCATCCCGATTCCTTTTACAAATTTTACAAAAATACAGCTATGCAGAGCCTTAGTGAACAAATCAGCTAAATTATTACAAGACTGAATCTGCTGTATTTCAACTTGCTTCTCCTTTTGTAGGTCATGCGTCTAGAAGAACTTAGGAGATATGCGGTTCGTCTTGTCGCCCTTGATGAAACCCGTCTGTAGTTGAGCTATGCAGGCTGCATTGTCCTCAAAAATCGTGGTTAGTTCAAGGTCACCAGTCTTCATGCCGGTAGTAATTAAGATGTGATGAATCACTGAACGAAGCCATACACATTCTTTGCTTGCTTCATGGATCGCGAGGAGCTTGAAATGGTTGGAAGAGATAGCTGTAGTGGTTTCCTTCACAGATTTCCAGGAGATGACTATAACACCGTAGGTGAACACAAAACCAGTTTGTGATTTCTCGGTGTGAGGATCAGACATGTAACCTGCATCTGCATAACCAATTAAAGTGGGAAATCCACTTTTAGGAAAATATAATCCCAGGTCAATCGACCCTTGGAGGTAGCGCATAAGCTGCTTAACTTCGTTCCAGTGGCGCTTTGTGGGCGCTGCACTATATCTGTTTAGAAGATTTACTAAGAACGCTATATCGGGACACATACAGTTAGCCAGATATAGAAGTGCTCCAATGGCACTAAGATAAGGTACTTCAGGACCTAACATTTTGTCCCCCTCTTCCAGCAGACGAAAGGTGTCCTTATGTACATCCAAGGATCTTACGACCATCGGTGTACTTATAGGATGACATTTATCCATATGGAAATTTTTCAGTAATTTCCTTGTATTCGTGGATTGGTGTAACAGGATACCACCACGTTGGTGTTCGATCTGTAAGCCAAGACAATACATTGTTTTTGCCTAGGTCTTTCATTTCAAAAGTATTCTTTAGGCTTGCAGATATCTCAGCGATCTCTGCAGGAGATCCAATGAGATTTAAGTCGTCCACATAAACGGCGACTATAACAAATCATGTTCCAGTTCTTTTAATAAAGATACATGGGCAGACTTCATTATTGGTGAAACCTTGTTGTGCAAGGAAATCACTCAATCTGTTATACCCATTTTACCCAATTGCTTAAGACCATATAATGATATTTGAAGCCTTACAGAGTAGACACCCCGAGGTTCTCTCTGCTATCTCTGGAGGTAATTTATATCCTTCAGGGAGTTTCATATAGATTTCTTTGTCTATATTGCCATATAGGATGCAGTCACAATGTCCATGAGTTGCATTTCTAGGCTTTCCAGAGATGATAAGCTTAATAAAAATCGGAACGTGATCACATCTATAACAGGGGAATATATTTGTTCATAATCTATCTTCGGTCGTTGGGAAAATCCATGTGCTACAAGCCGTGCTTTGTAGCATATGATCTCGTTAGTTTCATTTCTTTTTTGACGAAAACATACTTATAACCCACAAGTTTTACACCTTCAGGTGTTTGGATTACTGGTCCAAAAACTTCGCGTTTCAAGAGTGAGTCCAGCTCTACTCCTATTGCCTCATTCCACTTTGGCCAATCATCTCTGCGTTTACATTCAGCAAGAGATCGTGGTTTGATGTCGTCGTCATATTCAGCGACGTGCACGGCAATATTGAACGCAAAGTTGTCGTCAAGGACAGTGCTTTTTCTGTCCAGTACCTCCCCAGTACGTACAAAATTTAATGATGTTTCTCCTATAGTTTCCTCTTCATGGGAATGTAGGAGGGGAGAGGTAGCTGGTCTGAGCTCGGCATCCTGTCTAGGGTTCATCTTAATTTCTCCAGGATTTTTTCTTTTTCGAGGAGCTTTGTCCTTGAACCTGGTGGGCGCCCTCTTTTCAATTGAGGTACAGCTGATTCTGCTGCCGGTGGATTGCATCCTTCTTTGGGGATGTCAATTCTAGCTGGCGTATTGTCAGCAGGGACGTGTGATCTGACAATCTTCTGGTTGTCAGTAAAATTATCCGGTAGTAAATGTACTGTATTCTGAAGATGAAGGATCTTCAGGATCTCATCTTCACATTGACTAGTACGCGGATCATAATGAGACAAAGTCTTTGTGTCCCAAGAAATGGTCTCAGAAGCTTCTGGCTTCTTAGATTGTGTGCCTAGTTTAGGAAAAACATTTTCATCAAACTCACAGTCATCAAAACGTGCCTTAAATGCGTCACCCGTCAGGAGTTCAAGATATATAATTATAGAGGGTGAATCATACCATATATAGATACCCAAACGACGTTGTGGACCCATTTTGGTCCTTTGAGGTGGTGCAATAGGGACGTAGACTGCACAACCAAACACTCTCAAATGAGAGATACTTGGAGGTGCACCATACGCTAGCTGCATCAGCGATAAAATATGGCCACCAGAGGGCCGTATTCTGATAAGCGATGCGGCATGCAATATGGCATGGCCACAAGCATCCACAGGAAACTGAGATTGCATCAGCAATGGACGTACAATCCATTGCAGTCTCTTTATCAGAAATTCTGCTAACCCATTCTGGGTGTGAACATGTGCTACTGGATGATCAACTTAGATGCCAGTTGCTTGGCAATAGTCTTGAAAGACTTGAGAAGTGAATTCTCCTGCATTATCAAGACGAAGTTTCTTGATATGGTTATCCGAAAATTGAGCCCGCAACTTAATAATTTGTGCCAAAAGCTTTGAAAAAGCTAGGTTGCTGGTGGACAAGAGGCACACATAAGACCATTTTGATGATGCATCTATCAGTACCATAAAGTACCAAAATGGACCACTTACGGGGTGAATAGGACCGCAAATATCCCCATGTATTCTCTCCAAGAAGCTGGGAGACTCTAATCCCACTTTCAGTAGGGATGGTCTCGTTCCTTTGAAACAATGCAGACATGGAAAATCACCTCTCTGAAGAATCTTCGGGTTCTTCAGATTATGTCCAAAAGATTGGGTGATGATGTGGTGCATCATTGCCAATCCAGGGTGACCAAGTCTGTTATGCCAGAGTTTGAAATCTGGAGATGAAAGGCACTTCTGGTGCACAGTCAAATTGGCTTCTATATGTTTAATATGAGTATGATAGAGACCCGATGGGAGTCCCTTAAATCGTTCTAAGTCAGTTTTTAAACCGTCTTTTTGACGAGTAACATACAGATATTCATCCTCATGTATATCTATAGTTTCTAAGTGATATCCTTTTAAACGAATATCTTTGAAACTTACTAGATTCCTATTTGATTTAGGAGAGAAAAGTGCATCTTTTATTATTAGTCTTGTGTTATTTGGGAGCATAATCATTGTTTCACCAGATCCTTCAATTATGTTAGACACTCCTAAAATAGTAATGACAGGACTATCATAATTATTTAAGCTAATAAAATAGCTTTTTCTCGAAGGATTGTGTACGTCGAGGCATTGTCCACTAGGCACTCACACTTCATCTATAGATAATGAAATCAATACTTTAATAAAAGGAAGACATTCATTTATTTGAAAAAGTAAAGATTAAACCAACTACAGATGACAAATAAATGCATAATAGATAAATATGACATCAATCTAGGAGGTCTTCATTCTCAAAGTCATCCAGTGTGAACTTGGTTGTCGGATGGTTGTCCACCAGATTTGTTTCAACTGGAGACTTCAGGCTCGCCTAATACAGATCTTGGAGGTGTCGTAGAGTACGACAGTTTCTGGACCAATGACTAGTCATGCCACATTTGTGGCATTTGTCCTCCCAATTATTCTTGGGAATAGACGTCTGTCCAATGTTCTTTTTCTTCCATTGGAGTTTCTTCTTTCCCTCATATTTGTTGCTCTGGGGAGGGATGGTGTGCTGGGGAGGACCTCTGACCTGCCTCTTAGGGGCTTTTCCATTGTTGAATTTTCCCTTCTGTTTGTTCTTCTGCTTCTGGGAAGAAACTTTGTGACCCTTAGGGAGAGAAGCTGAGTCTGCAGGGCGTAGGTGGCCAGTAGTAAGTCTCTGTTCTGCTCCACCATGAGAAGGCCGGAGTGCAGGTCAGAGTATTTAGTGAACTTGCGTTCATGGTACTGTTGCATGAGGATGACATCCTTCTCATGGAAGGATGTGTAAGTCTTTTCCAACATGTGTTCTTCCGTCATTTGTTCACCACACAGCTTCAGGCGTGAGGTGATATTGTGAAGTGCTGAGTTATACTCAGCAACGGACTTGAAGTCCTATAGACGGAGATTTTCCCACTCATAACGTGCATGTGGAAGGATCACATCTTTCTGATGCTTATACATGTCCTCCAGTGCAGCCCACAACTCTAGTGGGTCTTCTATAGTGAGATACTCGGCCTTCAGGGTCCGATCAATATGTCACCTGATATAGATTATGGCTTTCGCCTTATCTACATCAGAGACTTTTAGTGTAAAAGCTGCCTCAACAGTGCCTGTTGCCGTGGGCACAGGAGTAGAGATTGTGGCCATTATGCTCTGTGAGCGCAAGTGGAACTTCAGGTCCACATGCCAGCTCAGATAATTCTTTCCATCCACATCGAGAACTTCAAAGTCGATGCTCGCTATTTTTGCCATATTATCTATGTATTTAAAATGACATGAATTAATAAAACTTATTAAAAATTCATGCAAAGTTAATAAATTAGTTGCGTGGATCGGCCAGTCGCCATATAATAAAGTCCAAAGTCCAAAATTATACGGTCCAGAAAGTACAAAAGACTAAAAATGAAAAAGTACAACTTGGAAACTCATTGGGGTCCCTGAAACTTTGCAATTTGGCCTCCGTCTTCAAGAAAAGAAACTCCGGTCTTTGGCTTTATACAAATTATATTCTCACTACAATTTCTCTCAAAAAAGAAAAGAAAATGCAAGGAATATAAAAAGGTGACAAATTGGCCGATCCAAAACCACAACGTAATTTATTAAACATCCACGTAATTTATAAATCATGCAACAAACACATGCATAAATTATTGTGCAAATCACAGGCATATCAAATTCCATTTAATCATCATCGCACACAATTTATTGGAGAAATATAAAATATTTAATAATTACTTGGGCCACGTGAAGACGTATCATGCACCGTTAGGTAAGATAAGTAACGACAGAGCGATCTCAGGACCTTTCATAATTATTAACTTAAAAATCTAATTAATCCAAATTATGCAGATATTGATGTTTATTGATATTATATGGACCAAAAACAAATATCATCCCAAAAAAATATATTAATGCAACACATCAATTATCCAGATTTTTCAGAATTTCAGGTAATTTTCTGGTATTTTCTGATATTTTTCTAGATTTAATTGAATTTTTCTGAGTTAAATTTATATTTAAAACAGAAAAATAACATAACCCAATTATTAAAATAAAAGCCATTAGGCTTGCTGCGGGCTTCAGGCCCAACAGCCAATAAAGAAAAATATGCAATAGATTCATGTCGGCTACAGGCCCAACATCCAATTTAAAATCTCTATTTTTACTTATAATAAATGTGTTAATGGGCTTTTTCTAATAGCCCATATGTTTAGTGTTGCAAAAATAATATATTCAGCCCCAAAAATGGAATTGAAAAACAATTTCATCATCTCCCCAAATCTGCCTTCAAATCCCCCATTTAATTTCAAAACCTTGCTTTCAAATCGTCATCTCCCCGACAGGGTGGTGGTGTGGCACCTCCGACAGGGAGGGGCATCGGTCTAGAAGGCCCCCCTACAGGGGGAGGGGGGCTGCGCGACAGGAACCCCCCGACAGGGGGGGCGGCGCCGGAAAGAGCCCCACGCCGGAATGATACCCCCCTGAAAGGGGGGAAGGCGCCGGAAACGAGCCTCCTCCGACTGGGGGGTGGCGGCGGGGCGTCGGAGGCCTCCCCGCGGGTGTCGTCGCAGAGAGGAGCCCCCCGACCGGGGGGGTGTCGCCGCAGAGAGGAGCCCCCCAACGGGAGGGGCGTCGCCGAGCCCCCCCCCCCCCCCCCCCCCCCCCCCCCCGACAGGGGTGGTGGTGCGCGACAGGAGCCCCCGACGGGGGGGAGAGGGGGCGGAGGTGCGACGGAGCCCCCCCCCCCCCCCCCACTGGGGGAGTGGCGGGGCAACGGAGCCCCCCGAGGCGGTGGGGCGAGATCAAGCCCCCCCTTCGGGGGGGGATTGGGTGAATAATTTTTTTTTATAATTTTTTTTAAAAAAATCTGTTATAAACAGTATTGTTTTTTTATTCTATTTTATTTGATATGTTGATTTGTGTTAAACAATCAACATACATGTGTAATAAAATATGGTCCATAATATATATCTACGGGATTAGAATTTTACCTCTAGATCAAAAATCTAGGGAAGAACAAATAAAATCCGTAGATAAAAATTCCCGCTCCCGCAATGCCGTGAAAGAAATCAATCGCTCGTCGTCGCAACTTTGTCACAACAAACAAGATTCCTTCGCAAGATGGAAATTATGTGTGGAAAATGAAATTTTTATGGCTCAAATTTTTTTCGCTAGAGCAAAGTCGTGCTGGTAACGTGTTGGAGATAAACACACATGGTGAAAGCCCATGGTCCCAGTTTATTCATTCATCATGTTGAAGGGGAGACCAAAGGTCTCAAGTATACGAAAGGTCCACCACACTGCTATGTAGTGGGGTGTAATTGTGGATAATGGAGGAGGGGAGACTATAAGTCTCCCCCCACTCATAACAATTTCTTACTTTTCCTTCAATATTGCTCTTTTTTCATATATTTTTTATTACTCGTTTAAAATGGATGACTTAATTCTCCTCCTTTGATTAATTTATGATTTCAAAAATATTTAAACAATTGCCCGAAATCAGATTAGAAGGAGAGGATGAGGACTGGAGGAGGAGGGAAAGAGAGAGGAAAAGAAAAATCCAAAGGCAAACCTGTAAATTTTGCAAAGTTGTAAATAAGAGGTCAGTGTATTCAGCAATTAGCTCTGTGCGCATAAGCAACTCCCGACCCAAACCTCCCTTACTATGGCATTGGATGTTTTCAGCTGGTTCGATTTTTACACAGAATTGATTCAATGTAGTGTACAAAGTGGGCGGTTAGCTCCTATATTGGTGTAGGGAGGCAGAGGGACAAGAATGGATGATGATATTCCATGCTCCTTGTAAAATGGGTCAAAAGTTTAATACCTCGAAGTTGATATTAACATTTTAGAATTCATAAAATTGATTAATTTGTTATCATTATGCATATGATAATGATTTAAAATTTTATTGCAAGTCAATTGTCCACAATAATGAACACCCTAAAGAAAAAATTAACATATGTGGAGTAAATTTTATTGCTCGCTACCAACTTCCTAACAAACCAAAAAATTCCCAGCAACCACCACCTTAGCGGCGATCTCAAGGTTTGAGAGCAAATGCCATGCCGAACTTGGGGGTCCTGTCCAGCGCTTTGGTGTCGAACTCGCCGGAGATTGTGAGGGTCGACCTAGGCCTCACCTCGTGCTGTAGAAGGGCACCGAGCTTTCCAGAGTTGTTGAGCCGTGTCTTGACGGTGGTCAGGGGATCGAGAGCATACGCTCCTCCAACCGTGAAAGTGTGCTCGTTAGTAGAGAACCTTCTGGTGATCTCAGCTACCGCCGCGCTCTTCTGCTTCTCGTCAAGATGGTAGACATACGAAGCTCTGAGAGTGTCACCCTTGTCCGCCCTAAATAGAGAAAAAAAACATGAACAAACAATCGCAAAGCATCCTCTCGCTCATTGCCTACTGAA
Organism: Scilla litardierei; assembly: GCA_030789695.1. Lineage (NCBI taxonomy): Eukaryota > Viridiplantae > Streptophyta > Magnoliopsida > Asparagales > Asparagaceae > Scilla > Scilla litardierei. Next base: position 646,350,992 of record CM061142.1, on the reverse strand, counting down.
GACATGTTAATGAAGCTGACATAATGTAGAATTTCATACTTCGGAGTGGTCACTGAAAATTCACCAACCCGGTGGGAAAAACCTAGCAACAAAAGATAGCATTACCGAAGTCTAGAATAGAATAATGCTTCTGTATTTCGTTAGGTTTTCAAAATTCGCAGGTTTGACTATTTCCTGTGTTGAAAATCAATGGAGGATGAACACATCACCTTCTTCACAGCGGAACAGGATTGAGGGGGAATTACGTTGTTTCGAATCAGGATTGGAATCACCAATGGAAACCAAACTCTCATTCACCACCAATGTTACCATGTGTCTTCTTCTTCTATTTGAGGGAGAGAGAAAGAGCGTAACTTTCTTTCTCTTCTTTTGTGTGTGTGTTTTACTTAAACTCCCAAGTGGCATATAAATAGGAATATGGGTAAGAAGCTTGCGTTAGAAATTTAACGTTGTAAGATCGTTAGGATGACACTTTTACATTAGGAACCCTACATTTCTCTTAACTTCAATTATCCACAAAGGTTAATTGAAATTTGCACATATGCCCCTTAATTATTTAATATTTATATTTTAACCCCCGGGTCAAACCCGTCATGAGCGTATCCAAACCCAACACCCTGAATAAAACGATTGATGAATATTATTAATTAGAGGCCGTCACATGAGCACTTACAGGATTATGGAAGCGTTGTAGTCGGGCTTCGTCAAGCTAACACCGGCGTTGTACTTATTAAAAGCCCCCGAGGCCGTATCAAAACCTGCCTCTGCGCCAAAGGCAACGCCATGAGCACCTATGGTTGCAGAAAGGTCGATTGATGGGGGATCCTTCAGGGCTACAACTGTTGCAAAACTGGCATGGTCATGTAAATATTGCACTTCTACCTGAGAGACCAAAACATAAAATAAAAAGAAACACGGTCGGCAATTGATTTTGAGATCCCGTATAAGTTTTGCTTAGCCATTGAGTAAGATACATCCCATAGTATAAGAGTATAAAGTACAAAAGACTGGGGGATGCAAAGTATGGATACCTTTCCAGAATTGTAGTCAGGAAACTTGAGCGAAGCAATTGCTTTAGTTGAGGGTAAAAATTCAGAGACAGTGAAAGTCGTCGAAATCTGACACAAAATGAATTAGTAATCCACTTTTAGATTATTATAAGATAAAATAGACAAAACCAAAACAAAGATGCGAGGTAGTAAGGCGCACATTCGAGTCTGTGTCGATTTTGATATCAACAATGCTGTTCTTGTATTTGTGCTGGGTAGCAATATCGAGAACATAAAGTCCCCCTTTCTTCACAGCAGAAGAAGTAATGGCCTGATAATTAAGTTTAGATTAGTCAGGTTTTACTGCATTTCCGGTGATAAATGATAAGGAAGAATATACAAAAAAATTTACACAAGAAAAAGTAGGCCACTCGTCATTAGCATCATTATACTTCGGAATATAAAACCCATCAAAAAGCAGACTTGTTATTGACAGAATAGAAAGGAAATTTCATGCATTCAACTTTGCAAAACACTAGTTCCATAAAATAATGTGCTGTGTTAAAATTGGAACAACCAAACAATGTATACACCTTGTCGATGTAGAAATCGAAAAGATATGTATTAGTAATACATAGAATAGTGCATAGCCTTTAACCATGTAGAAATCAAAAAAAAGATACGTAGTAATACCAAGAAGAATAAGAAGAATAAGAAGACGAATTTACTAAAGAAAACATATGCAATTTACTAACGATGATATCAAAGGATTAAAAATAGAGCAACATACAAGAAACGTATGCAACATATGAGGAAAAATGTGCACTTTACTAAAGATCATATAAGGATTAAAGATTAAAGCAATAAGACACATACATATATTCCTCGGTGATCTCAAAAAGCAACACAAACATATCAGGTCAGAATCAGCAAATCTGCCCAATAAACTAAAATTATTCAATGATATTCCTCATATTATATTATTCCAAGAAATGCATGGAGTAAACCAACGCTTACTGCTTTGGTCATAGCTGCAAGCCATTCACTTGCACAACAAAACTTTGTAAGGACCGTCTGCCTTGCAATACTAACAATAAACACTCTAGAGGGGGTTGAATAGAGTAATGGCAATAAATTGTGCAATTAAAATTTAACTTGCAAATGCGGAATAATAAATGCAAGAGGAATTAATCAACACAATCAATCCAAATGCAAACACAAGATTTTACACTGGTTCCCCAAACTTAGGTACGTCCAGCCACACAAAATATTCACTATAATCCTACACAAGGTAGTGAATACAATCTCACACAGAGGATTTTGTCCTACACAAGAACCCAACCAACCCTACACAATGGTCAAATTCCCACACAGAGAATTACTAACTCCCACACAGAGAATTAGGGTTAGTCCTACACTGGGACACCAAACTCCCACAAAGAGAGTAACCAACTCCCACAAAGAGAGTATTTAATTCCCACAAAGAAATTAGAGTTCAAGAAAACAAATGAAACAAAAGACTCTTACATATGCCTTGAGATGAACTTACTCATATAAAGAAGAAGGCATGGAAGAGGATGGCCAAGTACTTAAGATTTAGCTTGATTGCACTTGGATGATTTTCCTTGAGCTTGACTTCGATGCATGAAGAGGAATATAAGCTCTAAGAGGAAAATGAGAGAGTTTGAGAGCGGCTTAATGATTCTCAAATGATCTTCAATAGTTCCAAGAAGTTCTAATAAACTCAGCCCTCTCCTATATATAGGAAGCCCAAAGGAACCCTCAAACCAAAGTAAAAGCCAAAAGACTAGATTTTGGCAATTTACAGCACAGACAGTCGACTGGTCAACGGCTATAAAAATCCCAACGGCTATAATCTGAGCCAGGACAGGCAAATGTAGAATACTACACAGGCGCATGTACAATGGGCAGGCGCCTGAAAATTCTTCGTCAGTCGCCTCCTGCATAGGATGGAAATAAAGCCAAGAAATGCAACTTATGCACTTTGTGTATATAGACGACGGATGACCAAAGTACATGCGCCTGTGGAAATACAGGCGACTGTAAGCTCTGAATCAGTCGGCTGTCACACATGGTGGATAGATGCCCAAAAATGCAAGTTACGCACTTTGACATACAGACGACTGTAGAACAATGTACATGCGCCTGATAAAAGACATGCGACTGTAAATTGAACGTCAGTCGACTGGTTCCAAGAGCTCAAGAAAGAGTCAAGAAATTTTGACTTGAGCTGTGCATGTCAGTCAGCTATAGAAGGCTGGCCAGACGCCTAGAGGTCATCCAGTCGCATGTCGTTCCTTCATCAGTCGACTGTGGGAGAGCCAAAAACTCCAGATTAAGTTTAAGGCATGGTGAACCTATTGGGATGGTTTCCATGACAATCATAAGGTTCACTAAGATGGATAAATGCATATGCATGAATGAGTTAGTCCATCTATCAAGGCATTACAATTAAACTTAGACTCAAAAAAAAGAAAAGCAATTAAATTAAAATTAAATGGATTACATTGCTTCACTTAGAGTCTATGGCTTCAATCTTTGATGCCTTGATGCTCTCCATCATCTCCAAGCTTTGGCACCCCTTGAGTCCAAGTTTTGGCATTGCTCCTCTTGGATGTCCATCCTTGCACCAAGCTATTAGTCTCCAAATCATTCTATTCTTCATTTGATAAACAGGAGACTAAAACAAAAGAGACATTAGCAACAACATAATGTTGTGATCATCATCAAAATAATATTGGTATGAAACACCAATACCTAACAATCTCCACCTTTTTGATGATGACACACATTATGTAAATATAAAGAAAATAAAGCACAATGCTAATAAGCTCACTCTACTTATATGCACCAATTGTTATATGCACCAATTGTAAAATGAGATAAACCAATTGTAAATACCCATTATACCAATAATAAGAAACAATGGTGACATATAATAGGCATGTATTACATAAACCAATATCTAGTATGTATATCTCTCCCTCATAGAAGATGTGATTTACATAATCCTATCTCTCCCCCTAAATGCATATGTATAATATACATGATTTACATAATGCATATATCTATCCCCCTTATCATTGTCAAAAAGTAAACATCAAACATATCAACGTTGTCATTCTAGTAAAAGATGTGACAATATGCAAGAGATAAAGAGATGTATGATACCAAATATAAAAATTTAGTAGGTATCAATCATAATCCCATGCTTCCCCTGTATCATAGAAATGGTCAAATTTTTTTACTTCTAGGATCAAATACCAATTGTAGAGAAAGAGATAAAAGATCGTTAACAATTGAGATAATACCAATTGTAGAAAAAATCTTGTCAGAGAATCCTCTTTACCAATTGTAAATAATACTTGAAGCCATGGGCCTAAAATGTATCAAAGCATAGATATGAAAAAATCAATCACATTGATACACATGACATTGCTAAAAGTAAATATGATGGGACGCGGGTCTATACCCGCCAAAGGACCCGCGTCCAAGCCCAAGCCGCCGGCCCACCTAGCCCGTGCGCGCGCACCCATGGCACTTGAAACCCTATTTTTCTATTATTTATATGGGGGCTAGCCGTCACTGTCTTTTATGCTATTATTTGATATTGGTGTGATCTCATAGGTAGACGAGTGCGGACGTCCTCTTTTGGCGTCTTGGAAGGAGAATACACCTTTCTTGTATTCATTTATCTAGTTTGTGCTACTATTTCTCTATAAAGTTGGGATCTTTGGTTCGTTCCTAACAAAATATAACATGAAACATGTTGGCAATATCAATAGGTTAAGATCAAAACCATAATAACTAATTGTAAATAATGATCTTAATCAAAACCCAAAATGAGAGTTAAAATATGTTTTAAAATATTTTAAACATATTAACCATATTAACTTCCCCATTGTCATAACATTATTCGAACAGTGCATATATGACAATGTACTCCCCAAGGTCCACATTTTCATGATAAATAAATTTGAAAACATTTTCAAAATCATGAACATCACACAAACAATGTGTATGCTAAGAATAAACAATAAGCATAATATCCATGCAATATGCATATGTGTGTGAGACCTAAACATTAGGGAACCAAACCCAAGAGGAGTTTGGTTTCCTAATGTAAGCACATGATGTGATCATATTTCTAACTAGAGAGTTGATGTATCTATCACTCTCTTGCACACTACACCTAGTGGGAATCCATAAACTCAAGGATTTCCTAGGCAAGGGTTTTTCCATTGCAAGAGGGGTGAATGTGGCATGCTTAGGAGTAGAAAATATTTTCTTAGCATGCTTAACGTGAGGATTTTGCTTCTTAGCAAAAAATGAATGATTTTCATTATTCTTCACCACCTTGTGTTTTACATGCTTCTTGTTGGTGTTATTGTTGTACAAGAAAGCAAGCATGGTGATTCTTCTTAGGTGCTTTTACAATATTTCTTGAATTTGCACCATAAAAAGAATCAGATATGGGTTTGGTAACCCCCTTTGAAGTGTATCCCAAGCCTCCTCTATGGTTTGACGGATGTTGTTTTTCAAGCAACCCGTGAAGTGAAGCCCTAGCATGAACAAAGCTAATAAGCTTTTGGAATTCTCTTCGTATTTCAACGGAAGTTGTTGAATACGAGTTTCTAAGCTAAGCTTTTGAGCTACTAATTTATCATTGGAAATGCTCAATTCTTTAACTTGGGAGAGAAGTGTGTCTCTCTCAATAGTGTCACAAATATGCATATCATTATTGTTTACACTAGAAGATTCTAAAGCATGCACCCTACTCATAGCATTCTTAAATTTTGCTTTCAATTTAGCATATGAGTCGATGCACTTACTTGCCACGTTGGAGGACACATTGTAACAATACTCAAGCTCCTCATATGGTAGCTTTGGCTCCTCCTTTTCTTCACCATTGCTTTCCTCCTCGCTAGAGCTTGACGAAGACTCTTCCCCTTTTGCCATGAAGCACATGTGGACTTGCTCCTCGTCTTCATCTTCTTCGTCACTTGATGAGTCCTCATCCGAGTCATCGAATGTGCCGACAAGTCCCTCCTTTTGGTCCTTGAATTTAGACTCAATGTTTATTCCCTTTCCCTTTATAGTAATCTTTGGATGGTTTGGAAGGGCATTCGGTAGAGCGATGACCTTTACCACTGCAAGTGTAACAAGTAGGAAGCTTGGTAGAATTGAAGACATGTCATTTGACTCCAAAATTACGTTGGCCTTTGACTTCCATTAAGATGTAAGTGAGTCAATGATCTTTTCCACTCGATCCTATTGGGAAATCACCTTCGCAAGACCTTCCAAAGCGTTCACGATTTCTGTGAACCTTGTGAACATCTCTGAGATGTTTTCACCTTCATGTATCTTAAACAACGCATATTTAGATCTAAATACGCATTGTTTAGATTTCTTTACCTTCGAAGTCCCTTCATGACTAATCTCCAAAGTATGCCAAATTCTGTTGGCCGTTTTGCACATGGAGATGCGGTTAAACCCATTGTGAGGGAGGGCGCAATGGAATGCATTCATATCCCTCGCATTAAATTTGATCGAATCCTTCTCCGCTTTTGTCCTTGAAGCAGCGAGTGTAGTAGACTTCTCAAATGGCGACCCCGTAATGTCTCATATGTCTTGACCTTCCAAGTAGATCATCATCTTGATCTTCCAACTTGGGTAGTTGGTTCCGTTGAAAGAGCGGGGTCGTACAGTTAATAGACCTTCTTCATGAGACGTGGACATAACGTTGAATGCCATCGTTATAGTATGCTATAACCTCGCTCTGATACCAATTATAAGGACTGTCTACCATGCAATACTAACAATACACACTCTAGAAGGGGTGAATAGAGTAATGGTAATAAATTGTGCAATTAAAATTTAACTTGCAAATGCGGAATAATAAATGCAAGAGAAATTAATCAACACAATCAATCCAAACGGAAACACAAGATTTTGCCCTGGTTTTCCTAACTTGGGTACGTCCAGCCACACCAAATATTTACTATAATCCTACACAATGTAGTGAATACAATCTCACACAGAGATACCTCACACAGAGGATTTTGTCCTACACAAGAACCCAACTAACCTTATACAAGGGTCAAATTCCCACACAGAGAATTAGGGTTAGTCCTACACTAGGACATCAAACTCCCACAAAGAGAGTAACTCCCACAAAGAGAATAATCAACTCCCACAAAAAGAGTATCTAATTTCCACAAAGAGAATTAGGGTTTCAAGAAAACAAATGAAACAAAAGACTCTTACATATGCATTGAGATGAACATACTCGTATGAAGAAGAAGGCATGGAAGAGGATGACCAAGTGCTTAAGATTTAGCTTGATTGCATTTAGATGATTTCCCTTGAGCTTGACTTCAATGCATGAAGAGGAATATGAGCTCTAAGAGGGAAATGAGAGAGTTTGATAGTGGATTAATGATTCTCAAATGATATTCAATAGTTCCAAAAAGTTCTAATAAACCCAGCCCTCTCCTATATATAGGAAGCCCAAAGGAACCCTCAAACACAAGTAAAAAAGCCAAAAAGAATAAATCTGCAAGCTAGATTTTAGCAATTTACGGCACAGACAGTCGACTGATGAACAACTAACAGTCGACTGGTCAACGGCTATAATCTGAGTCGAGACATGCGACTGTAGAAGACTACACTGGCGCATGTACAATGGAAAGGCGCCTGAAAATCCTTCGTTAGTCGCCTCCTGCAGGGAATGGAAATGAAGCCGAGAAATGCAACTTACGCACTTTGTGTATACAGATGACTGATGACCAAAGTACATGCGCCTGTAGAAATACATGCGACTGTAAGCTCTGAATCAGTCGTCTGTCACACAAGATGGATAGATGCCCAAAAATACAAGTTACGCACTTTGGCATACAGACGACTGTAGAACAATGTACAGGCGCTTGATGGAAGACATGCGACTGTAAATTGAACGTCAGTCGACTGGTTCCAAGAGCTCAAGAAAGAGTCAAGAAATGTTGACTTGAGCTGTGTATATCAGTCGGCTGTAGAAGGCTGGCCAGGCGTCTGGAGGTAATCCAGTCGCATGTCGTTTCTTCATCAGTCGACTATGGGAGAGCCAAAAACTCCAGATTGAGTTTTTAAGGCATGGTGAACCTATTGGGATGGTTTCTATAATAATCCTAAGGTTCACTAAGATGGATAAATACATATACATGAATGAGTTAGTCCATCTATCACGGCATTACAATTAAACCTAGACTCAAAAAGAGAAAAGCAATTAAATGAAATTACATGAATTACATTGCTTCACTTAGAACCTATGGCTTCAATCCTTGATGCCTTGATGCTCCCCATCATCTCCAAGCTTTGGCACCCCTTGAGTCTAAGCTTTGGCATTGCTCATCTTTAATGGCCATCCTTGCACCAAGCTATTAGTCTCCAAATCATGATATTCTTCATTTGATAAACATGAGACTAAAACAAGAGAGATATTAGCAACATAATGTTGTGATCATCATCAAAATAATATTGGTATGAAACACCAATACCTAACAAACTTAATGAGCACATCTTTCCTAAATTTAGCATAAAAGAGGAGAGAAAAATATTTAATAGAGTGGCATAATTTATTTACATACAACAAAGCAGATGTGTTCTTCTCTGACGGGTATATTAATGCAGGTTTTTTCCCAATGAAACTAGCATTAAATATTAAAATAATAGGTTTGCAGCTAGAGCAGATATGAAACATATCAATAAGCATCCATGAAGTCTATCAGAAGATAAAAGCAGTTATGAAAGGCACTATAGCAGTTATGAAGGGCACAGTACATGCATATACAAGCTCCAAAGGAAAACTGGATGGAACAAAGCCTTCCAATTCTTTTTTGGTATTGTACTCCAAGCCTTACAAGTACATGTTTTTTTATTCAATGTATGATCATGAAAGACGTCAATGAAGGCATAGAAAACTTAAAGAAAAACTGTGTCAAAGGAGTCGACAAGCACCTCCCCTCCCAACAAAAAAAACAAAAAACAAAAAAAGCATATTCCCACAAAAAAAGCATTTTTTTTCTTGTTAATCATTGTGCAAATGGAACAAAGATAAATATTTTTTAAAATTCATAAATCACAATTGTAAGTTAACAACCAGCAGAGAGATCAACGTAAACAATCAATATTCAATAATTTGTCTCAAAAAGCACTGCACCAGATAAATCCCATTTGGATGATTTTTTGAAAAAAGCCAAAAAAATTAAAAAATATTCGCATTTTCGACCAACTTCAAAACTAATTAGCGAAATCGACCAACGTCCGTCCACGTCAGCGCCCAGGGGATGACTGGTTGCTGAAGTGGTTCATTTATGTTTTGGCCGTGGTTGCCGGTTCATTTATGTTTTGGCCGCGGTGGGCAACCGCAACCAAATGGCAGCATCTTCCACCCAACTCCAGCAACTGGGCAAATTGTGAAAAAAAATTCTTCCTTTTGATGTTATTGATTGAAAACAACGAGAATAACCTGTCAAATTTCTAGCTTTTGATCAACTGGGTCCTTCTATGTGAAAAAAAATCAGATCTTTTAACCTTCATGATGAAGGATTTCCCTTCTTGGTTCGGCAAGAGCGGAGTTCAAGTCGTGAATTCTTCTTCATCCTATGCCCCAGCAAAATCTGCTCAGAATCTTGTGACTTACATCTACCAAGCTAAGCTCGGCCGCGGTTCTTGCGTGATCAGCATCACATGGAGCAAGTAATTGATGGGCCAAGGCCTCACCGTCAGAATCGACGATTCTGCTAGCATCTGCAAGATGGACATTAAGCGATGGATGTTCTCTAAATGGAGAGGTTCTAAGAGGTTGGAAGTTGACAGCACCAAGATTGAAATCTTTTGGGGTCTCTCGGTCGCCAACTTTGGATCTGGGCATGAGCCATTAGAAGGATTCTATGTCGCCATTGTCTTCGATCATGAGATGGTTCTAATGCTTGGAGATTTAACAAAAGAAATACAACGACGAACGACAAATGCAAGCTCCTCGTCCTCTAATGTAGTGTTGAATGTCGGATGCCAATTTGGATGCAGTTGCCAACCGCAGCCAAATGGAAAGTTTCCCCATTTTGACGCGGTTGACAACCACGGCCAAAAAGTAAAATTTCCCGCTCAGCTTCCGGTCATCCCCTGTGCACTGACGTGGAAGGAAGTTGGTCGATTTTTGCTAATTAGTTTTGAAGTTGGTCAAAATGCGAATATTTTTTATTTTTTGGATTTTTTCAAAAAAATCATCCATCCCATTATTGTGGTTTTCTCCTAGCCTTATGAGTACACGTTGTTTATTCAATGTAGGACAATGAAGGAGCACAACAAAGGTGTACAGAACTTGAAGAAAAAATATGTCAAAGGAGTAGACACGTTGATCAAATATATTTTTTCAATGAATTGGCTCATGAAGCTTTGCACCAGATTGATCACATTTTAGTTTCATTTAAAATGCATGCACGTTCTGATAGCGTTCACATTTTACCACTAATGACCCATAATATTTTTATTGAAGCGAAGAATACATCTAAATCAGCTTTACATTTTTAAAATTCGAAGGGAGGAAGGCTAGTGGTGTACATAACGAGGGTACATGAACTTTGTATTATGGATACCTCTCTTGTACTCCCCAATATCCTCAAGGGAACCATCAAAATACACTAAACATTCTATAGATGATGGTGCACATAGTCCAGTTGGTACTTTCTACGTGTGCCATGATGCACATTTGAAGTTTTTGCTCTTTAATGAGAAAGAATGTCAAGCCAACTATCAACAATAGCCTCTATGAAACCCTACTGAGAAGGAAAAATCAGCTTCTAGTCCTCAATGATAAATTCCTTATTGTCTGACCCACTAGCTGAAACTTAGAATAATCAGAAAGCTTGCAATTCAAAGTGTTGCTTCACTGACTAAAGTAATGATATTTGATTCTCCTGATGTATGTTGTAGACAGCAAATCTAGCAACATGTGACAATCAAACACAACTGGCTTCCAGTGCAGATAATAAATATAAATTGATCAGGAGAATGTTTATGAACAGAAAATGATCTTAACAGATATTACTGTACAAATCCACGTCAAGGGATATTTGAACTTTCATACTTTAAGCTACCAAAAGATCTCAAAAGCTTACAAAAGATAGTGGTAAAAACTCTTAAATCAGAGAATGCATGAATTGGGTGTCACACCAACATGAAGTGTTTCCAATAATTACCACACAAAAAAGTGTTTCCAACTATTAATGAATTTCCAGTCACACATAAGTATCCACATCCCTACCAAATATTCGTTGGTTCCACTAAACTTTCATTGATCCATGTTCACTTTGGTGCAATTTGCTAAAAGCGTAATGAAATTTTGGGATAAACCATCCTAAGAAATTTTTTTTAAAATACAGTTATAGTCCTTGTAGTAATGTTGGATGCAAGCAAATGATATCAGAGTACTTGTTCTACGATGGATTAGAAAAATACACAGAACAACAATTCATGGCGTCAATTGCCACTTTAAGGGTTGAGCCTTTTCGATAAAGTTATTTCATGTTTCTGGAAGAATATGGCTACTCTTATTTTCAAGGAGATACAAAATAGTAATGGTGATTTGAAATAACAAATACACATAAAGTTGTTCTTGTCTTAAAATTCAGTCAGGTTAGAATAAGTGTAATCATTACACGTGTATTCATAGTGTCTCTTTACTGAAAAGCATATTTGCTTTCGTTGACATATTTTATTTATTTACTTACTTATTTTTAAGTTGAGCCTTTTACATATTTACTTACTCATAAAAATTGTAGATCTTATACTCAAGCGAGCCTTGTCCAAAACAGCAAATGAGGAAATAGAAGCACCAAATGTCTGTGACCTAAATCCTGCAGATGCTTTTTGACTCCCGCACCCATTGATCCAGGGCAGACATTTAGAACCCATGCCATAGCCTCATAGACCTATCCATCACCATACATCCCCAAAACAAACAACCACTTCTTGGTTTAACTAAATTCTTACCTAAGCCTTAGTGCTTGATTATGGCATTTGTGTAACTTTTATATTCATTATTTGGACTGTCAAGGCATAGGTATTAAGAAATCTAGATTATGAGCCAGAGAATAAAACTTTGGAGATTAATTGTGCAAGAAAACCATGACAAGATACAAATTTGTTTGGAAACCAAATCAGTGTCAAGGTAATCAAGAATAGAAACTACAGCTTCTTAAGATAGTCAATGAAGAGATATAAGGAGAATAAGTGATACATAACATATGGTTCTATTGATTTAGAAAAGAGAAATGCACATGCGACTAGATATATGCATGACAGCTTACTCAGTCCTAACCGGTGTCAAAACAACCATAGGGAGGATAGACAGTCCCAATCAGAATAGACTTACTGAATGGACGTAAGTCATCTTCTCTTTCCATTAAGTATGACATTTATTAGGCAAGTAGGCGTATCTATAAACTCTCAGTATGCATGTTATTAGCAGATGACATTGTATTATCTGATAGAAGGAGGAGTATAATTCTGAATGTAGAGAGAGGAGAAACTTTAGAATTGATAGGATTCAAAATTAGCATGACATGAACAAAAAATGAAATAATTTTATCAATAAATAAGAATATAGTTTGACTGATGGTGAAGAATTACGTAGGATCAGCTATCCACAATTACATGAGAACTAACGAGATAACTATTCCTAGAAGCAAAGCAGAATAGTTAAAGTAAATGACTGCTGATAGAGAACTATATGGCCATTAAATACCCATGAAATTGAAGGGAATCTTTGGACAAGACAACTATACAGACAGCCATGCCATGTATCAAAATGTTTGGAACTTAAGCAATGCTCAAAATCACAGTTTTGATCTCGTTATCTGATGACAGTTTATAGTATATGTATTACCTTTATCAGAAATATCAGGTGATACATGACGAAAGTATCAAACTTTTATGTATCAGTTGCCTTAAATCAACATAAGGGTTAATTGCATGTGGATATTCATCTTCAATAAATCCTTCGTCAACCCATATATTATCACTATTATCTAAGACCATATCTTCTTCTCTTTTCTAATTTGTTCTTTCAACATGGTAACATTTTGAATCTTGAATTTGACGGATAAATGTGATTATTTTCTAATATTACATTAAATAATATAGAATTTCGAATTTTGGTATTTCAAACCTTGAAGCTCCTCTTATATTAGTTGTTATTAAATAGCATCGGTGGAATCGGCCATGCATGCTTGAAATCTGATATGATATGAGTGATACATATCGATATTGACCGAGATTTCAAACATTAGACTAGAAATATCTTCAAAAGTAAAGCAGCTAAAATGAGATTGTCATGGATGAGTAGCCAATGTCTGATGATTTAATAAAAAACGAGCATATCCACAAGAACTTAAATCAAGCACAAAATGGAAATGGGGGGGAACTAAATTACATGGTTTGGGAAAGTCCAAACTATGATTGTTAAGTGTGCAAGTTAAAAGTAAATGAATAATAGTACATGCAACAAAGAAGACCAGGTGTAAACCAAGACGCACATAGATTAAGGCAATCAAAAAGTGCATGAAAGCAATCAATATAAGAGCTGGCTTATAAGACGGCTAAATGTGGAGGGAAAGGTATTCATGTAGTCGATGCAAGGCTGAGGACTATGGTAGCTAGTCTAACCTGATATATCCCCCCAATGATATTAAATTTGGGTCCCTAACAATGCAGATCCATCTGGAAATTTTGTAGCATATTTTAACCTTGCAAATTAGTCACCAAAAACTCAAAACAAGATTGTGAGACATTGGCATCAAATATAAGCTTGTGGGAGACGGATATCAATAAGCCAATTATGAGGGATGATCAATGTTATCTTAATTTGTGCTTGAAAGTTGAATTAACTGGCATCCCACACATACCATTTTTCCCCCCAAAAAAGACAAGACCGCTTGCTATGAATGCAAAGTATGAGAGACAACAAAGGTGATCCCATCAATTTATTTCCTGCAAATCCGCATGCTCGGAATTACTATCACCATCTGTTGTTCTCACAAGCTACATGAGGACCTTGAGAATGATGCATGTCTACAATATTAATGATAGGGTAACGATGGGCCATTGCTGATGACTTTGTTGATAAGTGTCAAAAAGAATGAATGGGTAGGTCATCTTTTCTGTGTCATTTGTGAGATAGAGATCCCACACAATTCCATGAGATCCTTGTGCATATGGCATTTCTTGCATGCAACAGAGTTAGAACTGCTAGAAGTACAGCTACAACATAGAGGTTTATTACATTTGTTAGTAATACTTTGGGTTGAGAGCCACCGAAGCTAGGGCCCAGCCAGACCTGACAGCGGGACCCAGTGTGCCCGATTACAGAAGCTATACATGTCCTAGGGACCACCCAAGAGCAGCCTGGGAGACTGGCTCGACCAAGATGCCATCACGACCCTACCAAGCAGATCAGCTCTCCCCAACTCAAGTCGATAATCATTCTACTAGGTTAACATCCACGAGATCGGATCCCTCCAATAGGGACGATCCCGACGACGTCGACTCCCTCACGCTAGCGAGGACGACCTCCACGAGGTCGACTCCCTCACGCTAACGAGGACGACCTCCACGAGGTGGACTTCTTAGTATCAGTGCTTTACAAGAACGACATCCATATGATCAGCTCATTCAGCAACACATCTCTGTCAGGTTGACCTTCACAAGGTTGGCTCCTTCTACGCTCCACAAGATGACCTCCACCAGGTCAGTCCCTTCCGCAAGCATAGCTATATCAGGACGACCTCCACGAGGTCGTCTCCTAAACGGTGGCCCTATACAAGGACGATCTCGGCACCCGAGGTCGGCTCCTTACCAGCATGCTCTTACATGGATGACCTTGACACCCGAGGTCGACCCCTTCGACCTTATGGCCTGAGCACTTGCATGCCTGGCAAGACCGGTCCATGTGACATTTAGCGACAAGATCTCAAGCGGATGAATCGTGCTCTCTCCAGGCCATTGCCAGCGGATGGCACGCAATGCCCATTTGACACGTGCCTAACGGTCAGCTTTATCAGGAGACGTGATTACGGCATGCGCACCTAACAATTAACTTTATCACGAAAACAATTACAGCAGGCAATTCAAATTCAGATCCCAACAATACTCTGACAAGTTTATTACGACGGCTGACAAGTTTGTTACAACTGAAAGTGGGAATCTTTTTACGTGGCGTAATTGTCCCTCAATCCTACAAAACCAACTGAGTGTCTCATTCATCGGGTATCACTGAATCAAACTACACACTTATGCAAATCTCCTCCTTCATCCCGCTTGATACTGACTTATGCATCGGAGTCGAATCGGAGGGTCACTCCCTCCGATTCCTCTGACGCTCTTTCTTTCCGTTTCAGGCGGGCATCGAAGGAGTCTCTCAGCCCAGTGAAACCCTGCTCGGGCTCTCTGTTGCATGAATCCTCATCCCGGCAGCCGAATCCAGGCTCCGCGAGATTCTAGGCACGAACAACATTAAATAAGTTTAATTCAAGCCTATGTACTTGCAAGTACTCAGAAGTATCACTTTCTCACAACTTTGTCTAAATAAAGGACAAATGTTGAAGAAAATCACCCCGAGAATATTCACGTGCTTGATAAAATATATTTTGTTGTGAAGGGAAAAGTAGGGAAAATAGGTGTAGAGGGTTAAGAGCCCCCTACCCTTGTATTTATAGCTTTCAATAGTGGGTTGGATACCCATTTGGCCCAATGGGCCTATTCATAACACTTCCCCTTATCCAACCAACATTGAATAAGAGGTGGATTCTTCAGGATCCGAGTTAGAATAACTGTCTTGTTAAATAAAGAACAGTTAATCCATAACTTCCCCTGTTTTGGGGATGTGTCTAGGGGTGGATACTTCAGGATCCAGAGTCAACGAGATTGTCTCGTCAAAACCTTGACTACGGAAAACCCTGTGGGAAAAAACATGTAGCCAGGGGAAAAGAGTACAACTCTGCAGTTGACTCCCCCTCATCTGACCAAGCTTCAGGCTTGCAGATTTCCTATGAATCTATACATCAGTTTCCTATGTATCTATGAGTTCATAGTCCTCTCATCCTGACCCAGTTTACATTTACTCACTCTCCTCGTCTCATTCCCATATATAAGTTTCTCAAAGATACTAGTATGCAGGGATTTGGTAAGCAAATCCGCCAAGTTATTACATGATTGGATCTTCTGTACCTCAATCTGCTTTTGCTTCTGAAGGTCGTGCGTCCAGAAGAACTTGGGGGAGATATGCTTCGTCTTATCGCCTTTTATGTAGCCGTCCTGTAGCTGGCCTATACATGCTGCATTGTCTTCATGAAGTGGAGTAGGCGCAAGAACACCAGTCATCAGGCCGGTGGCGGTGAGGATGTGCTGGATCACAGAGCGTAGCCAAAAACTTTCCTTACTTGCTTCGAAGATGGCTAGAAGCTCTGAGTGAGTGGATGAGACGGTCGTCATGGTCTGCTTCACAGATCTCCAGGATATGGCTGTGCCGCCATAAGTGAACATGTATCCTGTCTGAGATTTCTCTGCATGAGGATCGGACCTGTATCCTGCATCAGCATAACCAACTAAACCAATTAATGCCCCTTTCCTGTAGAATAGACCTAAGTCTATGGACCCTTGGAGGTAGCGCAGAAGATGCTTTACTCCGGCCCAGTGCCGCTGTGTAGGTGCAGCACTATATCTGGCTAGTAAGTTGACTGCAAATGATATGTCAGGGCGAGTGCAGTTAGCCAGGTAAAGGAGTGCACCGATAGCACTTAGATAAGGCACTTCAGGGCCTAGTGCTTCCTCCCCCTCTTCCAGCGCCTGGAAGGGGCCTTTATGTATATCCAATGATCTGACGACCATTGGAGTGCTGAGGGGTTGGCACTTATCCATCTGAAACTTTTTCAATAAGTTCGATGTGTAAGTTGACTGATGTAACAGGATCCCATCGTTAAGATGCTCTATTTGAAGACCTAAACAGAATTTTGACTTTCCGAGGTCTTTCATCTCGAAGGTTTCTGTCAATCTTCTAGAAATCTCTGCGATCTCTTCAGGAGATCCGATGAGGTTCAAATCGTCCACATAGACGGCTATGATTACAAATCATGTTGCCTTTGCTCTTATAAAGATGCAAGGACAGACTGGGTCGTTTGTGAATCCTTGTTTTGCAAGGAAATCACTCAGTCTGTTATACCACATCCTTCCAGATTATTTTAGACCATATAATGATCTTTGCAGTTTCACTGAGTAGATGTCACGTTCTCTCTTTTAGTGCTGCAGGCAAAGAATAACCGTCAGGCAATCTCATATAGATGTCTCGGTCTAGGTTGCCATATAGGTATGCAGTGACCACGTCCATAAGCTGCATATGTAAACCCTCTTGGGCTGTTAAGCCAATGAGGAATCGGGAGGTGATCGCGTCCATGACCGGGGAGTATGTGGCTTCAAAATCCACCCCTGGACGTTGGGTAAAACCCTGCGCTACAAGCCTTGCTTTGTAGCGAACGATCTCATTCTGTTCATTTCGTTTTCTAACAAATACCCATTTATAACCCACAGGTTTTACACCTTTTGGTGTCTGGACTATGGGTCCGAAAGACCTTGCGTTTGGTGAGTGAATCCAACTCCACTTCTATTGCCGCTTTCCACTTTGGCCAATTATCTCTGCTTTGACATTCTGTCAGAGAGCGTGGTTCAATATCATCGTCGCAGTACGCGACGTTGATGGCAATATTACACGCAAATGTGTCATCTATGGTGGTGCTCTTTCTGTCCCAATACTCCCCAGTTCGTACATAGTGTATCGAAACTTCATTTTCTCCCGATTTTTCCTCTTCATGAGAGTTTGGGAGAGATGGGGTAGCAGGGCTTATGGTAGCATCCTGTGGTGGTATTTGTTTACCATTGCCAAGGGTCCTACTCTTTCAAGGGACTTGATCCTTGGATCCCGGTGGTCGCCCTCTCTTTTTGAGAGGTCCAACCATTTCTGCTGCAGGCGGATTGCATCCATTTTGCGGTATGTCAATCCTAGCTGGAGTGTTAGCAGCAGGGACGTGTGATTTGACAATCTTCTGGTTGTCAGTAAATTTGTCCGGCAAGAGATGGACAGTGTTTTGGATGTGGAGAATCTTCAGGACCTCCTCCTCACACTGGCTTGTGGGCAGATCAAAGTGACATAATGTCTTTGTATCTCAAGTGATACAGTCTGAAGCTTCGGGCTTCTTTGTCTGTGAGCCTAGTCTTGGAAACGATGTTTCATCGAATTCACAGTCTTCTAGACGTGCCTTGAAAACGTATCCCGTAAGGGGTTCTAGGAATCTAATTATGGAGGGGGTGTCAAACCCAACATAAATGCCTAGGCGACGTTGTGGACCCATCTTTGTCCTTTGTGGTGGTGCTATGGGGACGTATACTGCACAACTAAATATTCTCAAGTGTGAGACAATTGGTGGGGCTCCAAGTGCTAGTTGCATTGGAGAAGATGACTGACCTCCAGAAGGTCTTAATTTTATTAAATATGCAGCATGCAAAATTGCATGACCCCACGTATTCACTGGCATCTGGGATTGAAGTAATAATGGACGAGCAATCCATTGCAGTCTCTTAATTAGAGATTCTACTAACCCGTTTTGGGTGTGAACATGTGCTACAGGATGTTCGACTTCAATTTCCTGAGCTTGGCAGTAGTCTAAAAAGACTTGTGACGTAAACTCTCACGCATTATCCAGACGAAGTTTCTTTATCTGGTGGTCGGGGAAGTGGGCCCGTAACTTGATTATCTGAGCTAAAAGCTTAGATAGTGCTAGGTTACGGGTGGACAGTAGACACACATGTGACCACTTAGTAGATGCGTCTATCAGGACCATAAAGTACCTGAACGGACCATTTGATGGGTGTATTGGCCCACAAATGTCTCCGTGGATTCTTTCCAGAAAACTAGGGGATTCCACGTCCACTTTCAGTGGAGAGAGTCTCGTAATCAGCTTACCCTTGTAACAGGGTGGACATGGGAATTTGCCTTTTTGAAGAATCTTCAGGTTCTTCAGGTCTATGCCCCTGGAGTTCTTTATGATGCGGTACATCATAACAGAGCCAGGGTGTCCCAGTCTACTGTGCCAGAGTTGGAATTCTGGTGTTTGGGGGCACTGCAGGTGCTCCGCCATGCATGTTTCTGGAGTTTGTATACTTGTTTGGTAGAGTCCCGATGGGAGTCCCTTGAAACGTTCCACAATGGTTTTTGAACCATTTGTAAGAGACGTTATAAGCAAGTATTCCCTTTTATCTTCCTCGACCGTCTCTAAGTGATATCCGTTTAAACGGATATTTTTAAAGCTTAGGAGGTTTCGGATAGATTTAGGGGGAGTATAACGCATTTTGAAGTGTTATTTGTGTGTTACCGGGGAGCAATATAATTGCTTCTCCTGATCCTTCGATTATGTTTGCTGGTCCTGAGATTGTTCTCAGTGGACCAGAATATCTGCTTATGCTCGTGAAGTAGTCTTTGTTTTGAAGGATCGAGTGCGTCGATGCACTGTCCACTAGGCAGATTAATTCCATATCTAAAAAGAAAGACATTCAAGCAGTAAATGATATGAAAAGAAAAGATTCTACTTTCATAAAAATAAATGCTCAAAATATTGTTTTGACATGGAAATAAAACTAGATACGATGCATAAAAGGAAGATACATTGCTAGCACATAGAAATGGTCCAGAACTAGAGTGTGTCATCTCCCATGAAGTCTTCAGGAGTCCATGAGGTCTCTGGCAACGCTGCGCTCTCCATCAGGTTTGTCTCAGCTCGAGGCTTGAGGCTTGCCTGGTAGAGGTCCTGGAGGTGTTTTGGTGTGCGGCAGATTCTGGACCAGTGGCCCGTCATTCCGCATTTGGAGCACTTGTCCTCCCAGTCTTTCTTGGGAGTGCCACCTTTGTTGGACATCCTCTTTTGCTTCTTGACCACGAACTTCTGGTTCTGAGGAGGAGCTGGGGGAGTGGCCTTCTTCCGCTGCTTTTGTTCTTTCCATTTCTGGAATTTCGCCTTTTTGTCCATCTTCTTCTTCTGGGAAGACTGGAAGTGAGCCTCTGCAGGAGGTGGCAGTGGAGCGGAGCCAGGAGGGCGCAGGTTGTGAGTGGCAACCAACAGGTCTCTGTTCTGTTCAGCCATAAGCAGGCATGAAAGCAGATCAGAGTACTTCGTGAACTTCCTCTCACGGTATTGTTGCATAAGGATCATGTCCTTCTCGTGGAAAGACGTGAACGTTTTTTCCAGCAACATTTTCTCTGTTACCGTTTCACTGCACAACTTCAGGCGTGAGGTGATACGGAAGAGAGCTGAGTTATACTCCGCTACGGATTTGTAATCCTGTATGCGGAGATGAGTCAACTCGTACTGCGCACGGGGGAGTATGACATCTCTCTGACATCTGTACCTCTTCTCGAGTGCGTCCTACAGCTCGTAAGGATCCTCTACAGTGATGTACTCATCCTTCAGGGTCGAGTCTAAATGTTTCCTGATATATATAATGGCTTTCGCCTTTAATATATCGGAGACTTCCTCTGTATGAGGTGCTTCCACTGAAGCATCCTTGTCGGCTGAGGCAGTACTTGTTGTTGCCTTCTCAGTCTTTGTGAGACTGAAACCATGAGAGCGCAGATGGAACTTCAGGTCCAACTGCCAACTCAGGTAGTTTAACCCATCGGCCTTCAGGACCGAAAAGTCGACATTTGCAAGTCTGGCCATTGAATGATCTAGCAATATAAAGAAAAACAGCATGTATCATTTAAACTGAGTAAAATAGACATCCACGCATGTAATTCAAACATTTTTCATAACATGGATCGTATTAAAGTAAATTTAACATACATGCTTTTTACAGTTTCATAATGTGAATAATTAACAAAGGTTAACATTCACGCATGCTGTTAGGCAGTTTCATTGTAACATTAAACATGGTATTAAAATAATTAACATCCACGCAATTAATGCATAAGCAATGAAAAAGAAAATTACTTAGGACTATGGGGATCAGCCAGCCGACACCGAAAAAAGAAGTACAGTCCGAAGTTACATCAAAAATAGCATGAAAGAATAAAATACAACTCGGGAACTTCATAGAGAAGCCCCTATCTTCATTGTGCGTACGCCTTCAGCTCCTTTTTGGTGTTCTTCGGTCTTCTTTTTACATTTATATCCTCACTTACAAATTTCTCTCAAAAAAAAGAAAAATTGCAGGAAATTAAAAAGTGTCGGAAACCTGGCTGATCCCTAAAAACATAGCCTAATTTGCATATCCACGCAGATAATATATTTGAAACATACAACCACGCAGATAATCAATCACAGGCATGTACAGATTAATTTAAATAATCTAAATTGTGTGTGACGTGCAAAAATTTATTTTGAAAACTTTTACCTTTTGATCCATATTTTAATGTTTTGTTTACCGCTTAATAACCCTTTAAAGTTTCTTTTAATTATTTTGGGCTTTTTAGGGCCAAAAATAGAAGGAAGAAAAATTATTTATGTAAATGGGCTAATTTTCTGGCCTTTTGGGCCATGAAAACAACCCATTAGGGTTAATTGGGCCGCCGTGGCGGCTGCGGGCCGCAGCAGCGGGCCGCGGCCGCCGCAGCGGCGGGCCGCTGCACGGGGGCCGCGGCTTCAGCCCGCGGCCGCCGCGGCCTGAGGCCGCGGCCGCCGCTGCCTATGGCCGCGGCGTGAGATCGCCGCCGGCGACGCTTGTGAAGCGCCGCCGTTTCGCCCTACGGGCGTGCGGATTTTTGGATCAAAGGTTGGGGGTAAAAACAGATTTTTCGAGTATTTAGATAGCTAAAAACATATTTTTATTGTTTTTAGGCATGCGGATCTTAAAAAAATTTGATTTTTACCGTGTTTTTAAACTTTTTGATCCTAAAACATGCAGATCTAACGTGAAAAGCAAGTTTAGATCTAAAAAGTTTTGATTTTTACCTCTAGATTCGACAAGGGAATCTAGTCGACGGTTGGTGAAGGATGCCCTTTTCGCTCCCCGTTGAGAAGATTACGATCTTCTTGAATCTGAGCGATTGATGGATCTCCTTCCCCGCAAGCCGCTGTTTCCTCCAACGAGCGTGATCGTGCTGATAACGTGTTGTGAAGGGAAAAGTAGGTAAAATAGGTGTAGAGGGTTAAGAGCCCCCTACCCTTGTATTTATAGCTTTCAATAGTGGGTTGGATACTCATTTGGCCCAATGGGCCTATTCATAACATATACATATTTCATAATCAAAACTGAGGGCTAAATTATAGAGAGAAACCTCAATCATAGTTCACGAGACGGCAGTCAGTGTCGAATACAACCACAGAATCTAAATAACAACGCTATCTTTATGCATCCACTGTATGAAATTGTTTCTAAAATTAGAGCACACAACAGATATAAATCCAAAAAACTACCAAATAATAACTATAAAATGTATATCGGGAATTAAAATTGCAAGAGAAAAATAAGACTCCAATCATATCAACACATCTATGAATACGGTGACAAAAACCCCCAAAACAAATCATTTCATATAAAAAGTGTTACAATAAAGATCCAAGTTTTATTACCACTCCAGATTCGCTGGTCGTCGAGATGGTGAACTTCTGATCGTAAGCATAATCCCTGGTCAGTAGGTCTAAAAAACAATCAAAAATGAGCCAAAAAACTTCAAAAATGTCACACACACACAACCCCTCAAGAGATCGGAGAGAGACTGAAGACAAGACAATAATACCTTTGGCTTTCTTCCCGATGTCGGAGAATAGTCCCGGCCCCTTCGACATGGCGCCACAGAGAAACAAAAACGAAAAATACGACGGTGGAATTTGAATAAAAATAAAAATAAAAATTGCAGAGAGAATGAAGAAAGCTGGGATGCTGGGTGTCTTGTCTTGACACGGGGGTGTAAATATGTGAAAGGTTCGAATTTTTGAGTAAAATGGATGGCTGGAATTGCGCGGATCTGGGATTTGTTTCCGTTATTGGACGGACAGATTGTAGCCTTGCGGATCAGGTGCACGTTTGTGAACGACGGCATGGAAGGAAAATGGGGAAATGTCTGTATGGTGTATCCGCGTATAATTTCCGTGCGGATCAGCTGAACCAATAAGGGCTTGTTCTTTTGTAGGAAAGTATAATGGAGAAAGTTGAGAAGTGTGGAATCTGGTGAGAGAGAAATTGGTGTGTATTGTGTTATTTTGTTGGAAAATTGGGTTGGATTGTGGAGTTGGAAAGTTGAGGTGAGTCCCACTCCGTATAGTGTGTTCTTTTGATTGAAGAAAATTAGAGGTGGAAAGTGGTGCGGGGTACACCCAAATTTAATTAATTAATTAAAAACTAAAAACTAAAAATTAAATTAATTAATTAAAGAGAAAACCCCACTGACCCAGGACAAATCACGTGTAGTGTGTTCTGATTTCACGCGCAGGGCAACTCAAATCGAAAAAAAACTAAAAAACAAAGGTGCGCCGCTTTGATTGGTCAACAGGAGAGAGAAGGGCCACCCGCACTTTGGATTCCTTTGTAATCCGAGGGAAATTCTCGGATTGCAAAATTCCCCCGAGAATCCCATTGACCATGGACACGTCGGCAAGAAAATCAAAAAAAAACTCTTAAGCAAAAAAAAACAGACAACATGTATTTGAAGTAGGATTCTTAGGAATAGTGCGTGAATAGTAACAAAAACGAGATTTCATCCCTAAATTCGGACAAAAGAACAGCCCCTAAGTTGCTGTAGTGTGGTGTACGAGGGGTGGCAAATGGGCCGGGCCGGGTTCGGGTCAGATTTGACCCTACCCGAATATGGGTAAATCTTAACCAGACCCGGATTGAATTCGGGTCGAGTTCGAGTGACCCTGAAAATACTCGAGTTGGGTCCAGGTCGGGTTCAGGTTAACCGGTCGGGTTAAAATTTGAATTACATGCAACTGCTCTTTTTTCGATGCCTCACTATTTATTAAGAGACACCAGTAATTTATTAAGTGTTGCATAATTGCCAGCAGCTCGTCGCTTAAACCTCACTGATGACAGCGGAGAAGTATAATTAATTTTAACATTTTATTAACGATAGTAATAAAATTAATTAAAAGGTTGTAAGTAAAGGGAATTGAATACAATACATCTTACAGAAGAGGGTAACAATTCAAACCGTATAAACACACCTCGCCTTGCAATTATGTGTTAAAGTTATTATATACATTTTTTATATAGAGAGAGAAAGTAAACCGGGTGGAATTCGGTCCTCTGGTTTGACAGGTCAAACTCATACTCGATCCGGATTTAATCAAGGTCAGGTCGGGTTACTCGGATCCTACCTGACCCGAATTGACCAATATTCATACCCGATTAAGGAGGCCGGGTTCGGGTCGAGTCGGGCTCATTTTGCCCTCTAGTGTATGGGAGTTGACATGCACACTTACCAAATTGCTTCACACACGTCCCATTTATTTACAAGTTTACCATTCAAAATTATTCTTTGTTAACCCTTCACCGCCAGGTGACATTGCATAATACATTATACCAGCAGGTAATCATTATGCTAGCAGCCAGGTATAATGTATAATGATGAGTTGGACTATCTACACCAGTGAGGGGGAGGGTGCATATAGGATTTTGAGCCCATTTTTGCTAAAAATGTGAGAGAGAGGAGTGAATTGACTTGATTGTATTTGATTCACACAATTTTTTGCCAAAAAAGTCTACTTACACCGGTCAACCGGTGTATTTAGCACATTCGATAATGATTACCCGATATATAATGTCCAAGAGGATGACTGTATACACCTAACAGTTCGGTGTATGCAAATGATTATTAGCTATATTTGGAAAAAAACAAGTGAGAGATGGTTTGAGATGACACAAGGATTTGATATATATTTTTAAAAAAATAGCAACCAATCATTTGCATACTGATTGAACCGGAAAACGCGCAAAGGAAGTGCACCTTCCACTCCCAAGTGTAGGAGTGTCAATGCAATATAAAATTATAACCGGTGAGTACCGGGTCGGATCACAGGGACAAGTCGTTCTACACTCGCAAGCTTGATCGGTAAAGAAAGATAAAGCGTGATACAACCACCTCGCTAAGTGAATGGTAGTGGGAAAAAGTGTAGTGAATCAACAATCCTAACCTAAGTAGGTATGGTTAGAGAACCAAATGGGGAGTTAGGATGGCTAGGAGAGGAGCATGGGTTATAGGTTCACTAATGTTGGTGTTAATCAAGCTCTAATGACCCACAAATAACTCAATTGGGCGTCCGGCTATGGAAAGATTTGCAATAAATATGAGTGCATCATCATAGCACTAATCAAATTAGGAACATGGACTTTTCTCAAAGTGTGCCCTCTTGGGACTTAACCAATAAACGTGTGCCCTAACAATTCATCCAACATTAACATGAAAATAGGCAAGAGGCAAGTAGAACTAAGATTAGCAACCAACCATCATGAATCACAACCCAAGCATTTAACACTACTCAATCATCATGAAAAAGATGGAATCTTTATACAAAAATATCATCACAAGTTCATTACAAAAGAGAGAAGCTAAAAATACAAAAGGGGGAGGAAAGATTTCACCCAAGATGTCTCCCAAATGACCCCTTGCATCCACCTATTTGCTCCTCCTCCAAGCTTTCCATCTCCCCCATGGCCACCAAGCCCTAGAAATTTCAGCAACAAAAAAGAATAGGGCTGAAAACAGCCCCAAATCGGGTAAAAACCCCTCCCAGCACTTTCGGGTCTGTTTTGGTGCATTGCGGGTCGAATAATGGACCCAAAACCCGCACAAACCCGCAAAAAAGAGTCCCCCTTAAGTTAAATGGCATGCAGGTCGGGCGCTGGGCGTGCCCGACCCGCTGGCGCTGGCCGCCCGCTCTCAGGGGCGCATGCCCCGCCCATGAGAAGCGGTTGTGGGCTGTTTTATTTTATTTTTTTAAATCACAGCTGCCCGCTCAATGAGCGGGCTGCAGGCTGTGGGCCCATTTTCAGTTTTTTGTTTTTTGTTTTTAATAATTCCCAGAATTGCTTCTTTGGCTCCAAAACTCCCAAAAAATAGCTGCAAGCTCCCAAAAATTCTGGAAAAATTCCAGAAAATCCAGAAAATTTCCAGGAGTACCTGAAAAGCAAAGATTAGTCCATAAAAACACATTTTATGTATAAAATAGGAATAGTCTTTAATAATTCACGATATCACAAATACACACGTATCAAAGCCAATATAATCATGATATACACATAAAATGCCCAGAAATGGGGGGAAATATGCAATTTATACCCCGAATCACATACACCGAACTGTTTCGGTGTATATAGTTCTCCTTATGTCAAAATTTTCAACATTAGACTTGCAGACAGGTGACATTGCAATATTGCATAATACAGTCCCATCGAGCACGCGTTGTTAAGAAAATCTCATTTGGGCTAAAGAAATTTAAATTACATTGCTGATGTCAAATGCTTGTTACATCATTGTGTCACGTCCCACTTCCCATTATACTTGGGAGCGAGGACGCGAGCGGGTCCGCATGTGCTTAAAACAAGAAGGAGGTACTTTTCTTTTCGTCCTCCTTAGTTTAAGCACAATAAGCGTCTGTGATAACAACTTGCAGATTCTTGCATGCAACTCAAACAACACAGATAATTTATTTATTTACAATCTCAAGTCTCAAATGATGGTTTATAACAATGAATGAAAAGAAGGAGGGTCATAAAGCCCATACAAGTAATAAAAGAATGATAAGTACAATGATGCTGCGAAGGTATGTTGCTCCACGGCGGGGATCTCAGCGTCTGGGCACCCTGATCAACCTGCTCAGAGTCTAGGCTTGCTCCTCTGCAAATCTGTCTAACACTTGACGTATATTTCACAAGACAAGGAAATATACGTCAGCGAGGGTCGCTCGGCAAGATTTAAAATGTTAAGAAGTTGACCCTCGGCAAGGTTTTCAAAATCATTATCATGGCAAGGTGAGTGACATAATATGGTTTCAATAATTGAAACATGTCAGTGTAAGTAACGTATGAGCATGTCAAGCGTAGTGCACAAAGCAGTGGCATGGCAAGAGTAGTGTGCAAAGTAACAAACATTACATGTGTAGTGTGCAAAGCAGTGGCAAGGCACGGATAGGAGGAGCTAGCAGATTGCACAATTCTCAATAGTAACAGCAGCAGTAAAATGGTGCATCATTCAATCAAGTGTGTCTAGTGACAAGCCCAATGTCTGAGGGGGGAAGTGACTAGCATTACACCCAAGGCAACAAGGGTTACCAGTGGCTCCCTACTCACCGACCCGGCCAGGTGTCGATCGAATTCACCAATAGAGTGTAATCTAGTATTCCGGCCTCTACTACATTGGACTACCCCACCCAAGTGTTGTGCTGGAACACGAGCCAACATGCTAAACCGACATATACTGGAACACGAGCTAGACTAGTCATCATGTGACCTTACTGGAACACGAGCCAGACTAGTCACATATGACCGATGGGAGTAGCCAAATCAAATGCACGAATTCAAGGTATTCCATTCCATCAAGATATTCCATCACTGTCAAGATATTCCATCAATACATTCCGTCAATGTATTCCATCGACATCTATTCAATCAAGTGTGTACAAGCATATTAAGTTATCAGCATGGCAGGCATTATGGTATGACACAATATTAGTGATTCTTGGTTTAACAAATAAATGTAACAACATTTTAAAACACGTAGAAAGAATGCACACTTGCCTGAAGGTGTCCAGCCGATAGCAATGAGGCGTGCTATATCTGCATCGGCAGGTTCATAACATCAAGTTAGAAGTTATTAACTCATTTAGAACTATTATTAGGTCTAACTTGTTACTATCGTTTCCTTAGAACTACTATTATTATCCTTATATAACATCTTATACATTAAGCTAACATTTTATGTAATTTAATATATAAAAGTATTTTTACTGCTCTTATATATATAAGCATATATTATATATAACTTGCTGACATACTATAAACATCAGTTAACTAATATACTTAATATACCACATAATAAATCATTTAATGAAACAGAAGGCTTCAGTATTATATGTAGTACTTGTTTATAAAACTTATATATAAAACTTAGGTACTAACTGTTATATTTAATATGTAATACAACCTATAAAACTGTTCACTCACAGCTTCATCGTTGCGTCGCCTCGTTTTGTTTGCAGGGGAGCGATCGAAAGTCATAGGGCAGCGCTTCGGAGCTCGTCGGTGTGATGTGGATCGGTGGGCGACGCGGCTGGGGTGTTGTCGACAATGGAAGAGGTGGCAGATGGCTCACCGGAGGTGGCAAGGGGAAGGTCAATGGGCGGCAGTTAGAGGCGCTGCGGGCTGAGGGGGAGGGGCCGGAGGCACCGTTCGAGGGCGATGCAGGTGTCTTGAAGGGAAAGAGAGGGGTTCGAGCTGCTGTGGTCGTGCAGCATGCTGTGGGGCTAAGGCTCGGTGAGGATGGGGTGAGGTCAGAGATGGGAGTTGGGAGGTCCAACGTTGGGCAGAAGAAAACAGGGGAGAGTTTGGAGACAGGGGCGGACGTCGCGGATGCGAGGTTTGAAGGAAGCGAGGTGGCGTCGATGGTCGGAGAGGGCGGAGGCTTGGTTGAGTCGCACAGAGGGGGTTGGGTTGCCTGACGAAGGTTCGGGTTTCGAAAGCCACCGGGGAGGATGCGGCGTCTGGGGATGTCGGAGAGGGGACAGGATCACGGGTGCTTCGACTGGGGGAGGCGGAGTGAATGGTGAATGGAGCTGGGTTATTTGGTGGTCGTGGGAGGTGGTGGTTGGCGGTTGCGGGTAAGGAGTTGGCCGCGAGGGTGTTGTGCAGCGTCAGAAATGATAAAGGGAGGTGGGCACTGGTGACGGATTCATGAGGTGGTGGAGAGGCTGGGCTGGCTTGCCGGTGATGGGAAGGGGACGCGCGGGTACTGGGGCACCGGAAGGAAAAGAGGAGAGGGGGACTGTGGGTTGCGGCTTCGAACTAAGGCTGCGGGGTGATTGCCTGCCGGTGGTTCGGTGGTGCGGTTCACCGGAGAAGCCGAGCGGAGAGGAGAGTTGATCGGAGGAGAGGATGTCGAAGGTGAGACTGACGGTGGTTTGTTGGGGAGATGAAGCTGCTGCGACTTCGGGTTTTTGAGGAGGAACGAAGAAGAACGGGAAGGAATAAGAAGAGGGGGGCGACGTGCGAGCTTGGTTGCTGATCGGCCTGGAATTAACTCCGAAATGATGTCATTTACCGCAAGCGCACGGTATAGTGGCAAGCGGGTATCGAACACGGGAAAGCGGTGCTATACTACCTATCTACTCTTAGGTTGAGTTAGACTTGCGGGTTTATTGGTGCATGTGGATTGTAGAGTGTCATAATGGTGATGGATGCAAGAGTTGTGTCACTCGATGTCGCAAACAAAGGGGTCCGCACAAAGAAAGAAAGAAAAGACTAGGGCTTTAGGACTCACCACTAGGACCGTCGGATGTCGACGCTAGGCTAGGACTCTTACGTTGCATTGGTTTTATTGGGGATTGTAGCATCTAGGAAGTGAATTCATGCGTCTAGACATCATGAATCTAACATATCGTATTAACCCCGCTCGCGTGATAGGCGCATACGATACGTGCATTAAGGATATACAGTAATCTCACCACTCTCGTGGGTCGAACGCTCTCAAATCGTACCACTCTCGTGGGTTAGAGCTTCAAGGTATTTTGGTGGCTCTTATTGACGCAATGACGGTAGCCGTCAATTAGTGATATAGTTCGTCGGTGGATCCAATCATGGCACGAGTCGGACATGGTCACGAGCCTTGGTTGAATCCACTAACTCCCTAATTAAATACGTATGATACTCCTTAAGCTAATCGATTCCACCGATCGTGGGCATGATCTCAGTACGAGCTCTCCTAGGGATCTTGCTAGATCAACCAAAATACAACCTCTTTTATATCCAACGCATCATAAAAATCCTATCTTTACATCTAAATCCTAAAATCCTAGGGCTAATCCATTAGCCCTAGATAGAATTACTCATGCATGATAGCAATATATATAAGAACGATAGAAAACGTTATTGCATGCATCACAGAGATATTCAATAATCAATTTACGAGAAGAACTAAAATAGAATTAAAGAAAACAAAAATACTTATCTTGATACAAGGGAGGGTCCTAGGGCATAGCCTAACTCCAAAAGAACGTCTCCACAAACTCCTTAGAACTCTCTAAAAAAACTCTCCAAAAAGTCTCCAAGATCCCCCCTAATGACAGCTGCCCCTTCCTACCTCCAAACCCCTCGCAAAACAACCCCCAGAAGCCCTCTCAAAATCGTCCCCAAAATCCAGACGCAACTTAAAATCTGGGCCCACGGTGACTCGGCCGAGTAGGTGGCTGCTCGGCCGAGTCGTCAAAAGTCTGGATCCATCGCCCAAAACGTCGGTCTGTCTGCTCGGTCCGAGTAGGGTCTACTCGGACCGAATAGGTATCTGCTCGGTCGAGTAAGTGGCTGCTCGGTCGAGCCGTCAGAAAATATGGAATCATTACCCAAACGTCGCATTACCTGCTCGGACCGAGTAGGGTCTGCTCGGTCGAGTAGGCACCCTGCTCGGTCGAGTATGCAGCTGCTCGATCGAGTAGGCTGCTGTTCAGTCGAATTTCAGCACTGCAGCACTCTGCTCGGTCGAGTAGGGTCCTGCTCGGTCGAGTAGATTGTTGAAAACAGATTTCAGCACTGCAGCATCAGCTAGAAGAAATTCCCCAGAGCTCATCCGACCTCCGGTTAGCGCGTTCTTGATGGCGTCGGAACCGTCTTGAAGTCTTCTATCAGGAAAAAATATCAAAAAAATACTTAAAAAATCTCAGATGATAGCAGATTTGAAAATAGTGCATGACTGTCCTATTTCCAGCACTTTGGGTCGCTCGATCCTTCGCCGCATCATAGCTCGATCGAGCGACCTGGAATCCATGAGTCATGGTATCATAGAACCATGCTTTCTTCGTTCTCCTCTTCCTCGTCCTTTCTCTCTTGCCCCTTCCTTACTCCCCAGCCGCTTTGAGTCATCGAACACGGCGCTTCATGAGTTCGGGTGTCGAAGCACACGCTCTCTCCTCCAATATACTCCAAATCGCTCGATATTCCCTGAAATGCAACCAAATGCTCTTAACGTACAATAGTTCCAATTATGAGTGTAAAAGCGTATGAAATATGTAATTGAGGAATCATTTTGACATATATTCATATAGATAAAACGTGGAATATAATGACACATTAGTTGCGCAGCGATGAACGGAGAGTGGCTGGGGAGCTTGGGTTTTCGAATGGAGGGCTGATGGGTTGAGGTCGGAAATGGCAGCGGGGGCGTAGGTGCTCTTCGACTGAAAATAGGGGAGTAGTGGTGGGGAGAGCAGGAGGATGGCACGACGAGGGCGTGGTGGCCTCTGGCGTGAGGGAGGATGAGGGCGACGGGTCGATGAGGGATTCGGAATTGGGTTTGAGAAATGAGAGGGGGTTTGCTGGCTTGAAGAAGAAAGGGGGGCCCTGGGTTTTATAGAGAGGGGAGTTAGCTTGCATGGGAATTGTAGGGGAGAGATGGAGAAAGAGATAGGTCTGTGGCCTGTGGGTATGTAAAATAATTAAGAGGGTGTCCTCTGTATGGGTTTAATAAGAAGAAAAGGAAGTGGAGTGTGTGTGATTGTGTGAATGATGGGGGAGTTTTGTGTGACGTGGGGCGACCGTGAAAGGGGGGTTTGTATATGTGAGTTTGAGACGTGGCCCACATGGGTTGATCATAAAGAGGGGGAGGTAGTTGCTAACAGATAGGGTGAGGACGTGGGGGAGAGATTAGTTATGATAACAATAATTAATTTAGGATTTATTAACATACGATTTTACAAATCAGTTAAAGAGGTTAGATAATATTAAGTAATGGTAATATTTGAATTAAATTAAAAGTGGCTGAGGATATGATTTAGATGAGAATTGTTTAGTTAATAAAAGATTTGATAGGATTTGTTAGAGAATTAAGTTGGGATATAAGATTCGATAACAACGATTTCGGTAGAAAATATTGGATATGATTTGATTATTAAGATTTATTATGATTTACTAGATTCAGATTTGATTTAGGGAAATCAATATGGTTAAGGTATTTCAAACAGTTTATTTAGCTTGGAATATTACGATATGATTTGGATTAATTCTTTTAATAAAGATATTTTGATAAGATTTGATTTAGGGAAACAATTAAGATATTTAAAGTTAAGATTTGGATATTGGATAGATTCAGTGGTTAGGATTCGTTAGTTAATATATGATTGGAAAAAGATGATTGTTAAAATAATATAAGATTAGGATAATTCTTTTAGACTTAGTTGTTATGATAATAGATCTGATTACAATTTGATTTAATGAATCGATTAGACGTTTAGATCGGGATCAGTTTGGACTTATATTTTGGTTTAAGATTTGATTAGTGAAGATCGATTTGGTGAAGATGTGATTTGATTAATACGATTTCGCCCCTGTAATCAACATCAACCACAAGTTAAAGAGGTAAATAACGCGATCATTAAATCGCGTGTTCGAGCTATGAAAAATAATAATAATAAATAAAATCATATAATAAAACCTCTAATAAATCACTATACTAATTAAATACGTACGAAATACGTATAGTTAAAAACAGGTCGTTACACATTGGGTCGATTATTATTAAATTAGACTGTTTAACATCTGTGGGCCAGCCCCTTATGTATATATACATATATTTGTGCATGAGGAGTATTATTTGCACCAGCTCGAGCCAAGCCCACTGGTGAAGGCAGAGCAGCCCGTCAGGCCCGTCACAATCGCCGAGCCCACGTAAATACCAGGCTGTTTACTTGGTCAAAGGCGATCCGTATCACGCCCAATAAGCCCCCGACGTTTCGAAGGAGAAGTGGGGGAAATATGCCCAATAGCGACATAGTGGTCACTCGCCCACTACACCCGAGACGCAAGCACACACGTGCCACGATCTAAATGAGGCAATTATTCCACGACACGATCGAAGAGGTGCTGCTCCTATAAATAGACCAAACCTCGAAGGTCAGAGGGGAGATGACGGGTTAGATACTTTGACAACACTTTCCTTTACTCCATACCATATATTTATTCCTCCTTTACTCGGTCGGCCAGCCTCACAGACGATCGCTCGCTAGATTAGTCTTGCTTCCCCGAACCTCCCTTAAGGTCATTACTAACTTAAGCATATGATGGGATTTGGGTCGGACCCAAATCCGACCACCCCTTTATTGTTTTCTGTGGTGTAGGTAACTCGGTAGGTGATCCTCAGCTAGCTTGGAGCTCCTCTGAGCTAGATCAGACTTCTTCCAAGTAGATCGGCCGTCACCTCGTAGACCCAAGCTACCCAGCTAGAGAGTCTGATCATCCCAGCTGATAAAGGCATGTGTTGACCACCAGCGTCAAAGTCAGCCCACTTATTATTGGCTGGAACCTTATCGTCAACAGTTGGCACCGTCTGTGGGAAACACAGGTAATTTCTCACCTTAATTCAGTCAACATCCCGAGGCTCCCGCGAAGCCATGTCGACTGGACCCCCCAATGATGGACCAATCATCGGTCCGAACTACGATGTACCGGAAATCCCAAACGAAGCCGGTTCTTCTGCGGATGTGACAAGTGTACACTTGGTCACCCAGGAACAATTCAATGAATTCACTCTAACGGTCAATGCCAGCCTCGCTACTTTGACCACCGCCATCCAGCAAATCAGCTAGCAGCCAATCCGAGAAGTTGTGATGCAGCCACCCCTCGTTCCAATGTCTACCCCTGCGGGGGACGCTCTGTGCCAGTTAGCCAAGGAGGCGCGGGATTCAACTCGGAGCAAAACCATGTGCCCCACGCTATTCCCTTCGCCCAGCAAGGGATTGAAGCCGGCCACTACGATGGGGACCACATGGATCGGGGAGAAGACAACAACTGCCACTTGTTGCAGGCACCCGTTGGGACATGGGCCATCTTACAACAAGCGGGGCACTCACATCGGCGTGGAGCAAGCGAGGGACCGAGAGGCCAAAGCCTATGGCCGCACTTCCACCCGACCCGCCAATGGGCGACACCACGAGAGGAGCTTGCTCTACCAGGGTTCTCCTTACCCCATGAGGGGAAGCCCTGTCGGGTCTTCCAGTGTCTCAACATACCGACGGATCCACCGTCCGGAGGTAGAACACCCTCCGATCACATCAGCTCCTTGTTGAAAGACTCCTATGAAGGAGAACATTACCTCCTCCCTCGATTAGCCAAATTCAAGATCACGTCCCTGAGACTTTACGACGGCACGGGGGATTCAAGAGAGCACATCCGGAAGTATCAAAGTGTAATAGAGCTGAATGGAGCTGACGAGCCATACTTATGTCGAGCATTCCACACCACTTTAACCAAGGGCGCAGACGAATGATACAATGGCTACCCGATCGAAGCATCGGATCTTTTGATGAATTGACGCAGCTCTTTTGTAGGCAATACATAGCTGGGAAACACAAGAAGAAGAAGTCGGCCCACCTATTCTCAATCGAGCAGGGAGATAGGGAACCACTACGTGACTATATCAGGCGTTTCAACAACGAAAGGCTTCAAGTCGAGGGTGCCTCTGATGACACAGTCATCGAGGCTCTTATCTAAGGACTCCGTGACGAAGACCTGCTGAAATCCCTCCATCAGTTTCCCCCAAGCAATCTTGAACACTTGCTCCTGAGGGCAGAGCACTTCATGACAACCAAAGAAGTACTTGCTGCCAAGAAGAAGAGTTCATCCAAGCACCCCGAGGAGGCAAGGCAAGAGGTCTACCCACGCGACAAGAGCCTGCACCGGGACCCCAGGGAACAGATGCATCGTGGCAGGAGCCCTGCCCCGGGGGCGCATGCCCCCGGTGGATGTGAATTTCACTAAGTTGAACGCAAGTAGAGCTGCGGTCCTCGCCTATACAAAGGGCAAAGGATTCTTTAATCGTCCCCCGTCGGAGCACAAGGGCGAGTACGAGAAATTATACGATCTAAAATTCTGTTCGTACCATCACGAGAGCGGTCATGATACCGATGACTGTGTTACTTTGAAGAAGGACATTGAGGCTCTAGTTAAACGGGGCCATCTGAAGACGTTTTTCGATGACCCATCGCCGAAAGAAGGAACCTCGAGGCCGAAAGATAAGAGGCCAATGTCTAACTATCTCGTGACGAAATTCATCCCTTAAGTCATCACCAGAACATCGTAATCAAAGCAAGCTGGAAGCATGAGACGATGTCTTCCTTTCCTTTGAATCAATGCATGTACGCCTTTATTTTCCTTGGTTTGAAATTTCCGTTTGAATCAATGGAATTTCCTTTTAGTTAAATTGTGTGCACAGAAGCAATTTGATTCCCCTTAAGGCGCATCAAATGCCGACTTCCCTCCTTCCCAGCCAACTAGGCTATGTGGTCGGAGATGACTCTACCCTCGTGTGCCTCTCTATTATACGATCGAAGGGGGCCTCTCCTTCGCGGGCTATCGAGCTACACGATCAGGGGCCAACATCCCTCCTTCCCTAGCCAACTAGGCTATGGGGTCGGAGATGACTCTACCCTTGCAGGCCACTTGTTTATACGATCGTAAGGGGCCTCTCCTTCGCGGGCCGACCGAGCTACACGATCGGGGGCCAACTTCCCTCCTTTCCCACCCAACTAGGCTATGGGGTCGGAGAGGACTCTCCTTCGATCATCGATCGAGCTACACAATTAGGGGCAAACTTTCTCTCGCAAGTTAGCTCGGTTCCGGAGTTCGTTCAACCATCACGAGCTGCTTGAGCTACACAGTCGTGGGAAATATTTCGATAGCCAACCACGTCGAACGGTCAGAGCCAATTCCAACAACGATTATGTCAAAGATGATCAGCTCGAATACTCGGATGCATCTAAACTCACTCTACTTTGGGGTATGTATATTATTCAACAAGCCTACCTCGCATCTTCTAATTACGTGAGGAAGACCAGTTGAGGGGGCAAACATGCACATGCTACTACACCTATGAGAAGATAACATGAACCCCCAAATTACTCTATTATATATTTCAAAAATATTTGTCATACAACAGAAGGGGACAAACATTTACAAGCTATTGCATTTGAGGGACTGTGGGCTCTTGTGAATGTTCTTCCAAGGGCATCGACCTCTCGTCTGAAATAGGAACCTCCCCCTCGACTGCAGAAACATGAACTTCCTCCTCGGCTGCGGACACAGGAACCTCTTCCTTAGACGCAGCAATGGGGACCTCCTCACTGCAACATCATTATCCTTCGACTTCGGCTCATCATTTGACCACAGCTGCAATTGGTCGAAATCGATCCCCGAGGCAGGATACCTACTTTCGGTCTACAGTCAGCAACGTGTGAAGCCAACTTCATATAGCGTCAGCATGTTGTCGATGCTGGCCTTATACTCGTCTATGGCATCCTGAGCAATCTTTGCTTTTATCTCCTCGGGAATCTGCGAGGATGATTCCTCAACATCTCTGGAAGAGTCGAGTTTGCCCAAGGCAATTAACAACTGGCCTTGAAGCTCCCACTCTCTCGTTGCCGACTCTTCTTTGCTCTTTAACAACCGCTCTTTGGCTCGTTTTCTCAAGGCGGACTCCTGGGCCAGATGCGTCTCCAAGGAGCTTATACGGGCCGCCTCATCTGTAGCCCTTGCTTTTACCTCGACCAACTCTCGCTCAACCTCTTTGGTACGAAAGATGAGCTCTAGGTGTGTATGTTTGGCATTTAGAGGCTTCGTCTTCGCCTTGTCGATGACCTTCTGGTCAGCCGCTATTTGCTTATTTCTGAAAGCTAAATGGGCTTTGTAATTAGCCATGACAAGTGAGCGTCGCCGTAGCTCGACGGTTGAAATTGCTGCCTTTGAACAATAGAAAGAATCAGACCCAACACTTCTCGTAATTTGAGATGACTCGGTCGAGAATGCTTACCAAGAGAGCATGCTGAGCCGTAAGTGTTGCTCGCCTCTCGTGATCAACTTTAGCCATGACGGCCCTGTCCCGAGGAGGAGTCAAATTTTCAATAAGCCGGTAGGCGACCCGATAGCTCAAGAAGGCAGACTCATTCTCGTCCACTGGATAGTGGGATATCTCTCCTGGGCATCCTCCCATATCTTGAGGATACCTATCCTCCAAGAAGACCACCTTATACTCCGGAGGGATATCCTCCGCTAATGGCTCCTGGGGAAGGAGACCCCCAAATGGCCAATTATCGATAGCCAAACAAGGCCCTTGAGCCGGCGACGAATCCGTCGGAGCCTCATATGAAGACGAAGCTCGAACCGGTTCAGGAATATATTCCAGGGCCATGACGTCGTCTCCGTCGGAATGATCTTTAGCCTGGTCCTTCCTTCTTTTTATCGCCTCAGTCTCGGCCAGAGACCAAAGTTTCTCTTCTTCTGGCCCTGACTCGATTGAGAAAGGGCAAAGGCTACCGAAGCTGGACGCTGGACCACGGTTTGCCCGTCGTTCTTCTTTTTCTTCCTTACAAGGGCTTCCGGGACCTCGATTAGAGGACTCGATTTCCTCTTCCCATGTCTTCGAGTTTTCTTAGCGACCTCCAGGATTGTTGAACATGATCCTTCGATGACGATGGTCGCCCCTTGGAACTGATCGTGAAATGGGACGACGACCCCCCTTTAACCTCTTGGAGGGAAGCATGAAAGGCAGATTGAACCTCGGAATCTTCATGATATTCCAGCCCTTTCATCCCCGCAATACGGGAAGGATTAAGTAATGCGACGGTTAGGGTCGACTTAAAGGCAAATCCTTACCTCCCATCCATACAGTCAACTTCAGAGTTTTCACATTGAACAGAGTTTTTGTCTTCTTGAACTCATCTGGGATGCGGAGCAACTCATCAACAGTCTTCAACTCGTCCTCCGTAAGGGGTCACTCTTCATTAGCTGCAAGAGTCGACTCGGCCCAATTGGTGATGAAAATTGCTGAGCCGGGAAAAGGTACAAACACATACTACTCCTTCCACCCTTCATTGGAAGAGGGAAGTTTCTTGATCAATTTTCGATCTCTCTTGATGGTGATGTAATACCACTCAGAACCCGGGTAAATCTTCACTAAAAAGAAGTAATTGAACAACCTCAAAGTCGGTTCCGTTTGTATCATCATGCACAATACTATGAAACCGACGAAATTGCCCACGGAATTTGGCATTAATTGGCACAACGAGAGTCCTAGCGCATTCAAGAATTCCAGGATAAATGGGTGCAATGGAAAACGAAGCCCTAGGTTAAAGGCTTTAGTATACACGCCTACCTCGAATTCCCCAAGCCAACAAACTCTGTCAGTCGATTGAGAAATCCGAATCATATATATGTGACAGACGAAACTCTTCTCAAAATATGGTAGAAGTGCAACCGACATCTTAGAGGCGATGATGATAACTGCTTGCAGAGCAGGTGTCCTTTTGCCTTTATGACGCATTGAGGCCTTAATATTAACAGGGATTAATGCCGAATCCCTTTCCTTCGTAGATGACGATGAAAGGGGTGCACCGGTCGAAGTACCCCCATGACCACCCGATGTCACGCCCCACTCCACAGGATACCTGGGAAGTACGAATCCATCCCAAGTATTCTGTAAAGGCGAAGGGCGGTGAAGAGAGAGAGAGAGAGAGAGAGAGAGAGAGAGAGAGAGAGAGAGAGAGAGAGAGAGAGAGAGAGAGAGAGAGGCAGGCCACTGCGCACATGCTGAGATAGTACAGATAATGCTCCAGAAAACAACCACAGAGAAAGAGAACACCAAATACAAGTCCAACAATCATCTCTACAAGGTACAATATCATATGCACACATAACACCGAACTATAAGCATACATCAAGCCCAAGCCCAAGAGTGCAACTCCAATGCCCAACTCACAAGTACAACTTATACATATACATTGATACAACATTACATGAGACAAACCAGTACGTAACTCAAACCAACAATTCACTCTCTCTACCATGACAACCTCCAAAACTTAACCTCCCAGAGGCTGCAACTATCTGGTGCCTGAAAAATGGGGAGGAGCACGTCAATGCGTGCCCCAGTAGGAAATCAACTTGGATTTGGAACACTATTTTAAGGTTATCAACCACAAGGCATGGCATGAGAAATAAGGAGTGTAAACTAAATAATGTGGCGGAAAGTAAACAACCAAGTAAGGGATCATACATGTGGTTCGATGTCGAGCTACTGCAAGAAAAGGGGTTAGCACGAATAATAATACAAATGTTCATGCAAACGTAATCTAAAAGGGTAACCATAAGTGCCAAATGTATAACACAGTGTCACGAGCAAGACAGGTAAAGGACGAGGGGAGTGTTGCAAGCAGAAGAAGTAACATGTAAAACTCTTATTTATTAATTTAATTAGTTGGAAACTTGGGTAAACTATGTGATACAAGGACCTAGACCTCACCCCAAGGGTTGGGGTGGAAAACTGCACTCGACGCAGTGGACACGGGTACTGTACGCTGGGCCTCTCACTCCACCCCGTCAGGAAACCTGCCTCACGGGCCCCACCCTAAGATTGGGGTAAGTATGGCACACGGTGCAGTGGACACGGGCACTGTACACCGGGCATTTCCGCCTCCTCCCTGGACGGTAGCGAGAGTAAGGATCTCCACATGCACCTCTCCACATCCATACCACATAATCACAAACGCCAAAGAACCATCACTCCCTGTGAAGGCAAGTGAGAATAAACATCACTTATCACATCGTCTCCTTCCCACCTTCATAGTCCATGCCTTATATCCATAATTTACTCAAATTTCTCTCAACCCCCAATTTTAGTAGCTCACCTCCTTTAGAGGGGATTGAGACATTCCATAAACCACATTTAACAGTATATTTAGTACTGAAGGAGACATGTTGCATGGTTTCTCAAATTCATCATTTTCCTCATTTTCTGAAACATGTCTTCTTTTCATAACATTTTGGGACATGCACCTAAGTGACATGCCCTTCATCCCAGCCATAACAACTCGTCATCACATCATATATGGAACCATGCAAGACATGCCCCCAACATCACATGTTTATAACATATCTCATATCATAACTATAGAAATGGGTATTTCTAACATTTCTTACAGTTACCTCCACTTGGGCATTTTCACAAACACATGGTGAGCGTACGGAATATGAATATAAATTCATTGACAAATAACTCAAATAACACAAATAAACATGCATTCAAGTGGCAGCAATGACAAATAACAATGACAAGAGTGATGGCAACAACAATGCCAAGAGTAATACAATTACATGCAAAGTAAGAACATCATGGCATAACTCATCAATAACAGCTAATGTAATTACAATTCTAATAAGAATATGGAAACATTTCCCAAATGAAAGTTGTAGATATGATAGTTTTGCGTTCTCCTATCTATCCCGACTCCCTTGCTGGCATGAAAACAGCTCGAGTCTCATCTCTCTACATATAAAATTTCAGGCAAACATATGAACTAGGTTATTTATGGTGAATTTTTGGTGAGACCTGTCGAAACTGTTTTTAAGACAGATTATGAGGGCTGTAACAATTGCTATTTTAAGTCATGTTGCAGTTAGAATCTCGAACACATACCCGACGAGAAATTTGTAGAACATGTTGTTAACTTTACAACGAGACCAAGAACACAAATTTCTATGAAGTGTGCAGGGACTGAGCTCAATTTTTCCAAACTGTGCACAGACTGAATGAAATTCAGACATGTTGTAAAGATGGAATTTTTACTCCTAATTACTAAATTGAAAACATGTCAAATTTTATATGATTCTGGGGTATAATTTTAAGAGCTACAAGTTTATAATTTTTATGAGAATTTATTCGAGCCACAGTGACCAGGATACAAGTAGTAAGACACCACAGAATTTTAGATTTTTCAAGAGGGTGATTTTGCTTGGAATTTCAAGGAGTGATTCATGAAATTGAATAATGGCACATAAATTTGACTACCACTACTACATATTGAGTAAAACATGATACAAAAACATGATAGCAAGAACCATTTAATAGAATTCCAAATCCAAATAGATTCCTACCTCAAAACTTGATTTCATCCTCTTCTTCTCTTTCTTTCTTCTAACTTCTTCCCACTTGCAACCAACTTGGTATTCTTGATTTTAGGGAGGGAGAATTAGGGGTTTCAATTGAAGAAGAATGAGAAAGGGAGGGGGAGATGGCTGGCCTAAACTTGGGAGGGAGAGAGAGAGGGAGAGAGAGGGAGAGAGAGAGAGAGAGAGAGAGGAGAGAAGATTCAAGAAAGAAAAGAAAAGAATTTCTAAAGAAAAATCTACACAAACTTCTAGCTTATCACATAAGCCATGCACAAGTTAAAATGACTAAAATACCCTCCCAAAAATACCACTCAACTTCTAGGTATTTACAAGTTTGCCATTACTTTATGCATACACTTCTTTACTATACACACACCCCCCCTTATTTAGTCCAAATGACCATTTTGCCCCTCACCTTTCTAAATATTTACAAGCTTGCCACTAACCTAACCCATTTTAACACTAGCCCCTCTTACACTAACCCACTTCTCAGAAATTACAAATATGCCAGCACTTTACGTACCCACCATTTCTCTACGCACACATCCACCACGTACCGCCAAATGACCAAAATGCCCTTACACCTTCCACATAATTACACGACTTCCACTATCCACATATACGTCCATATCACATTTTATCAACTCCGTACACCCCATCTACTCATGTAAAGAGGACTACACGTGTCAGTTGCCGTATAGGGCAAAACTGGCCATGACACCCGATTTCTGCCTGATGTATTGCCTCTTGAGCCCTCTCCATCTCATCCTAGATTTCGTTAGTTTGTGACACCAAGGATGCCGCCATGGTGAGTATTGATCGAAGAAAGGGGAAATAATTAGGGATTTTCTTCTCAGATGTTTAAACCTAAGAATTTGGCATCGCTCTCCTCCACTTTACCCCTTATAAGGGGAAGACCGGCCCTAATCAAGGCTGACCCTCCGGCCTGAAGACACATGTCACCACTCAGCGACCGTTCGCATTCCAAAACCTAATGCAGTTGTAACGGCCAGGTCAGTATGAACAGAGCATCGGTTTGCTGTGATCGAGTGATTTTTCATTAACTGACGTGCCCAATTAATAAAGCATCGCGTCACTCGACCTCAATCGACGCACCGACTAAACTCAGGTGACGGGGCCATTGTTACATCATTGGGCCGTCTATTATTAAATTGGACCGTTTAACATCTTTGGGCCTACCCCTTATTTATATATGCATATATTGTGCATGAGGAGTATTATTAGCGCCCGCTCGAGCCAAGCCCACTGGGGAAGGAAGAGTGGCCCATCATGCCCATCATAATCGCCGAGCCCACGTAAATACCAGGATGTTTACTTGGTCGAAGGCAATCCTAATCATGCCCATTAAGCCCCCCACTTTCCTAAGGAGAAGTGGGGGAAATGGGCCCGATAGCGACGTAGTGGTCACTCGCCCACTACACCTGAGACGCAGGCACACACGTGCCACGATTAAAATGAGGCAGTTATTCCACGACACGATCGAGGAGGTGATGCTCCATAAATAGACCAAACCTCGAAGGTCAGAGGGGAGACGACAGGCTAGGTACTCTGACATCACTTGCCTTTACTCCATACCACATATTTCTTCCTCCTTTACTCGGTCGACCAGCCTCACAGACGATCGCCTACTAGATCGGTCTTGCTGACCCAAGCCTCCCTTAAGTTCATTACTAACTTGAGCATCAGAGTGGATTTGGGTCGGACCCAAATCCGATCCCCCTTTACTGTTTTCTTTGGTGCAGGTAACTCGACAGGTGATCCTCAACCAACGTGGAGCTCCTCTGACCTAGATCGGACTTCTTCCAAGTAGCTCAGCCGCCACCTCGTAGACCCGAGCTACCCAGCTGGAGCGCCTGATCAACCCGATTGACGAAGGTATGCATTGGCTACCAGCGTCAAAGTCAGCCCCCTTATTGTTGACCGGAACCTTACCATCAACAATGTTCATCAGGCTGTTATCTTGTGATGAATATGACAGTACATGGAAATTTAAATTTAAACGGTCATGGAAATCTGTAAAATTTGCTATCATGCAAATTTGGGATTTAGTAGCTATAAATTAGGTTTATGCATATTTGGATATCCTGAACTGTATATCGTGTTCACTGTGTTATATCCTTAAAATTACTCTACGCACATTCCAAATTACTTACCGCGCACAACAGGTAAAAACATTACTCTTTACACATACCCAATTACTCACCGTGTACAACATGCAAAAAAAATTATTCTGCGCACAACTCACTTAAAAACTTACTCATCACACACCTCTCCCTTCTTCTTCTTCTTCTCTCGCATCTTCTCACATCTCTCACCTTCTTATTCTCCTCTGTATCAATTTACGCCCATCCCCCGCTCTCCTACCCCCTCCCCCATCCGACCCCAGCCCCCTCCATCCCAACATCCCGCACACTTTCTACGACTATGACAATGCTAATTGGAACAGTACCTTGAGACTAATTCAATATTTTGGTATTAATATGAACACAACATGTAGGAACAACGATAAATAGACGAAGAGGGACCATAACATCATTCATTAATCCAATCATCTAAAACAGAGTTTAAAATGAGTTCCGAATTAATCATGTGTTCAGTGGCGGAGCGAAAAAATTTTGTTAGGAGAGCAAAAGCATAATAATAAAATATTTTGTTTTCATAAAAGAATACAAGTACAAAAATCAGATGCGACGGCACGTATCCATTGATACGAGTATTTACGTATTCTACGTATTTTTATATTTTAAAAGTATTTTAAAAT
This sequence comes from Scilla litardierei, assembly GCA_030789695.1. NCBI lineage: Eukaryota > Viridiplantae > Streptophyta > Magnoliopsida > Asparagales > Asparagaceae > Scilla > Scilla litardierei. The sequence continues at coordinate 646,306,985 of CM061142.1, read as the reverse complement.
GATTTGTTTGGAGTTTTATATCAAAAATGGTTTCAAAATTATTTATAAAAAATATATTGAATCATCAAAATAGTTATGGTATATTTTAGTAAGTTCGAGTATCATCAGATACCTTTAAATAATTTAAATAATATTTTATATTTAATTGTTACTAATATATCCGTATCAATTAATTTTCTATATAAATGTTATCAAAATGACTTCAAACTTCTACCGTATGATTTTATGGTCAATTAGTACTTCCCATATTATTTTCATATTTTTCTGGAGTCAAATCGACCTAGAACCCGCAAACCTGCACCCCAAACGTTTTGGCCCAAAACTCGCATCTCCGTAGCTCAAACTCTGAAATTGACTTCGTATTCTTGGTTCTCGTGACGATAAGAACCCGTGGTAATTGTTTGGGAATTTTTTGGAGCCGTGTGCGAAAACGACATAGTTTTACATCGTTTTTACTAATCACTTTCACTAATTACCTTAATCTATTTAAATTTATGCTAACCACCCCCTTAAATGGCCTCTTAAGTTGGTCAGATCCAACTTTTTCGGATCTGAAACTTATTACAATAATTATTATTTTATAAAATAATTGTTTTATATTTAATTATTATTTAAAACTATAAATAACCAGCCCTCTCTCTCCATATGTCACGCCCCGCTTCCCTAAAATGGAGGCGAGACGTGAAAATGTCCGCACGAGAGTGGAGCTGTGAAGCCCCAAACCCGATAAGCGTCAATAAAACATAAGCAGGTCCCTGTAACCACAAACGGAACAACAATAATAACATAAGGAGAGACAGAAATAAAATCTCAAATCTCATAAAAGGTCCAACATGAAAATCAAGTTCAACATCCAGAAAAGCCACCAGGCTAAAAGAAAGAGTCTAAAGGCCCAGAACAATGCCAACAAAAGGAACAACGTAACCAAGTATAGGTGCTACGCATCGACAACAAAACAACAGTCTAAACAAAAAGGGAAAGCTCAACGAAGACACTAGTACTGGTCCCCAGTGTCCACGTACTCCTCGCCAAACACAGGCTCGGGCTCGGCGTCGGCAAACACCTCGTCCTCAACAATGTACTCAGGCTCAGGATCTAACATGTGTCACCCAAAAGAGTAAAGGGGCACATGTCAGCAAGTCTAAAAGACTTGGGCAAGGAAACTGAAAGTAAGGCAAACTAACAACCTAGCAGTTATAGTATGCATGACATGGCAGTTATAACATGATTGCACAAGTAAGTCATGGTGAAACAATAAGTACAAGAGAACAATTATCGGGACGAGTCAAGAGTAGCCAAGCTACTAACAATCTCAATCATTTCACTAGTCACGTTTCAAGTTGTTTGTAGATGTTTACGCCTTACAGCTGAATGGTTTGGCATTCACGCTGATTGGCCGCTTAACACTACCCCAAAACCCAGAGTTTACGCCTTACCACTGCAGTTGCTGATCGGGCAGACTCCCAGTTGATTGGCCGATTAACTCTTACCCCCAATACCCACATGTAAACGAGCCATGGTCCCTACACACGAGCTCAGTAAATGAGCCAGGGTTGCCCCGCACAGGAGCTCGCATTCTAGTTCACGACTCATAAGCATTTGGCGTATGGGTGCACTTAGCCGGAAACAAGTAGTTCGGGCATTGGCTATCAACCAACACATGGCCCGCTTCTGGAACACGAGCCAGGAAACACAAGTATTGTCGCGAAGCTACGCAATCACGGAAACACTTAAAGAATGCAATGACATGACAATTAATTTGCGTACCGTTAATGGAAATTAAACATGACATGGTAATTGTGCAACATGATAAATGTCGGATCTAGCTTCGTTGTCAAGCTAGTTCCTAAATTTGCGCCTAGGCGGGTATCATTTATTCGCCTAGTCTCTTTTACGCCTACAACAAGCAAATGGCCCAAAACATGGCCTAAACCCTAAGTGGCAAGTTTCACTTGCCTAGCACCGAGGATGACGATCAACGAGGGTTCGTCCCACGGACGCTAATCTACGGGGAAGTCGCTGATATGGAGAAACAATCATCAAAACAACATTCATTTCATTAGGGTTTCACAAAAACACAACGGGTCACGAAAACATCAAGAGATCGATTATTACCGTATCGAAAACGGGAGAATGATGTCGAGCAACCACGACAACGGAAGAAACGCTCCGGGGAACCTAGGGTTCAGATCTGGAAATGGATGGAGAAGTTTGGAGAAATGGGGTTTTGGGGGATTTGGGGGATTTGATGAAGGTTTGAGGAAGATGAGAGGTAGAATGTGTTAAGGGAGGGTTTGGATGATGGATTTTGGGCTTGGGATGAAGGAATAAGGGTTTGAGGTAGTAGGGGGCTCAATGGGGGAGAAACTAGGGTTTTAGGTCATGAGGAAGAAGAAGAAAATGTTTGGAGGGGTATTTATAGAGTTTGGTGGCGGCTAGGGCAAAACTAGGGTTTCCTGTACCGTTTAGTCGGTCAAAGAACAACCACTGACCGACTAGTTTGGGAACTAGTCGGTCGGTTGACCAACGCAGACCGACTAAGAGTAAACAGTACTCGACTGTACAGAAGAACTAAGAATTAGTCGGTCTGAGTACAAAACTTAACCGACTAGTTTAACAACTAGTCGGTCGAAAGATGAACTTAGACCGAATAAGAATGAACAGTACTGATACCAAAAAAATAGTAAATGAGTTAGTCGGTTAAAGAAGCATTGCTGACCGACTAGTTTGCAACCTAGTCGGTCAACCAACGTTCTTAGACCGACTAACGATAAACAGTAACTCCTGAGAAATTTAGAAAGCCAACTAGTCGGTTCAAGAAGGTTTTCCGACCGACTGGACCGTCATCTAGTCGGTCGGTGCCCCTTCTTACACCGGCTAATGAGCACCAAAAGTTCCGAAATGGAGCGCGAAGCTCCGGGATCGATTCCTAAGACTCCTAGGCTTGATCTAACAATAAGATATGATCGATATGAAGCCCGTCACAAATGACTTACTCCAAAATCGACGGTCCTAAGGAAGAAGCTAAGAAAATACGACGAAACGATCGAAAATGAAAGCTACGGAGACGAAAACCACGCATAAGGAGAAAATCCACCAAAACATATAATATAATATAATAAATCCAGATACATGAAAACCAGTCGTTACATCCTCCCCAACTTAAGAAAAATTCCGTCCTCGGAATTTCCCAACACTCACGTGTCCGGGAACAAAAGTGGGAAACACTCTCGCATCTCATCCTCATTCTCCCAAGTAGACTCTCCAGGCGAGCCGTGTCGCCACATCACCCTCACAAGATTGACAACCTTGTTCCGAAGTGACTTCTGACGCCTGTCCAGAATCTGCACTGGCTGCTGGTCATACGTCATATCAGGGCGAACGGTAATCTCCGCAAAATCCACATCATGAGATGGATCGCTAATGTATCGACGAAGCTGCGACACATGGAAAACATTGTGAACTCCCTCCAAAGATGGCGGCAAGGCTAAGCGGTAAGCTACCTCGCCAACTTTCTCCAGAATGTCAAACGGTCCAATGTATCGCGGGCTCAACTTCCCTCGCTTCCCAAAACGAATCACTCCACGATTCGGGGAAATCCTCAGAAACACATGATCGCCCGGCTGAAACTCCAAAGGACGACGTTTAGCATCCGCCCAATGCTTAAAACGGTCCTGAGCAATCCTCAACCTCTCCCGAATGCTCCTGACAATATCCACGGCCTCCACAATCATCTCAGGTCCCAACAGCTCACGATCACCAACGTCATCCCAACTCAATAGCGATCGACATTTCCTCCCATACAAAGCGGCGAAAGGCGCCATGCCAATAGACGACTAGAAGCTGTTGTTGTAGGAAAACTCTACCAGATGTAGATGGTCCTCCCACGAACCCTTGAAATCCAACATGCACGCCCTCAGCATGTCCTCCAAGATCTGAATCGTCCTCTCGGACTGGCCATCCGTCTGCGGATGGTACGCCGTGCTGAAACTTAGACGCGTACCCAAACTCTTCTGCAAACTCTGCCAGAACTGAGATGTGAACCTCATGTCTCTGTCCGACACGATACTCACGGGGACCCCATGAAGTCGCACACCCTCCTGCACGATTCACGTACATCACAATCTAGGCTAGCAAAAGGAAACAGAAATGGAGAGTAAAAGAATTTACCTCCATGTATCTCCTCGCTAGCGCCTCAGTGGACTGTCCTACTCGGAATGGAATAAAATGTGCAGACTTGGTCAATCGGTATACGATCACCCAAATCACGTCGTTCTGCTTCGGACTCCGAGGTAGTCCAGTCACGAAGTCCATAGTGATGTGCTGCCATTTCCACTCTGGAATCGGAAGCGGTTGTAGCAACCCGGCCGTACGCTGATGCTCCGCCTTTACTTGCTGACAAACCAAGCACTTGGCTACACTCCGAGCCACACTCCTCTTCATGCCATGCCACCAATAGTTCAGACGAAGATCCTGGTACATCTTAGTCCCACCAGGATGCACAAAATACGGCGAACTGTGTGCCTCCACCATCAACTCCTCTATAATATCCCCAGCTGGCACACACAACCTGGCCCCAAACCTCAGCGAGCCATCCTCATGGATCAAAAAGTCAGTTTGCAGACCAGCTTCTACCTGCTCCCGAATCATCACCAGCTTCAGATCCTCAGCCTGGCCAGCCTTGATCCGATCCACAATCGTCGACTGTATCTGCATACACATCAACGAGGAAGCCTTCCCAGGAAGGACAATCTCCACACCAGACTCGCAAAAATCCTGCTGCAATCTCCACTGCGAAGTCAAAATCATCACCGCTGGAAGCCTACTCAGCGCATCAGGAACCACATTCACCTTGCCAGGGTGATACTGCAAATCAATCTCATAATCCGTCATGAGCTCCAACCATCGACGCTGTCGCATGTTGAGCTCCTTCTGAGTAAAAATATACTTCAAGCTTTTGTGATCGGTGAAGATCTTCACTTTCTCACTCAGCATGAAGTGCCTCCAAATCTTAAGAGCAAACACAACGGCAGCCAACTCCAAATCATGCGTCGGGTAATTCTTCTCATGAACCTTGAGCTGACGAGAAGCATACGCCACAACATGCCCGTGCTGATGCAACACACAACCGAGACCCTTGCCAGAAGCATCGCAAAAGATCTCAAATCCACCGCTGCGATCAGGCACAACAAGAATAGGGGCAGTCGTCAAACGATCCCTCAGAACACCAAAAGCACTCTCACAATCACCCGACCAAACAAAAGGTACATCCTTCCGCGTCAACCTGGTCATCGGCTCAGCAATACAGGAAAATTCCTTAATGAAACACCGATAGTAACCAGCAAGCCCAAGGAAACTCCGAATCTCAGACGCAGACGACGGAACAGGCCACTCTCTGATGGCCCTAATCTTCTCGGGATCCACTGAAATACCATCTCCAGTCACCACATGCCCCAGAAAAGCAACTCTATCCAGCCAAAACTCGCACTTCAAAAATTTAGCATACAACCGATGCTTCCTCAAAATCTCCAATACCGTCCTCAAGTGCGATGCATGCTCCTCCTCCGACTTTGAATAGATCAGAATGTCGTCAATAAAGATAACGACAAACTTATCCAAAAAGTCGTAGAAAATCAGGTTCATCAGATTCATGAAAGCTGTGGGTGCATTGGTTACACCGAAAGGCATAACCACAAACTCGTAGTGTCCATACTTCGTCCTGAACGCTGTCTTCGGAACATCTCCCTTCTTCACCTTCAACTGATGGTAACCACTCCTCAAATCCAATTTAGAAAACACCCTCGAACCTCCAAGCTGATCAAAGATATCATCGATGCGAGGCAACGTGTATTTATTCTTGATGGTCACCGCATTCAACTCCCGATAGTCCACGCACATGCGACGTGAACCATCCTTCTTCTTCACCAGCAGCACCGGTGCTCCCCACGGAGACACACTAGGGTTGATATAACCCTTCTGCAAGAGCTCATCCAGCTGCTTTCGTAATTCCTCCAACTCAGCGGGTGCCATACGATAGGGCGCCTTCGAAATCGGCTGCGCTCCTGGAACAAGATCGATAGAAAATTCTAAAGCTCGATCAGGTGGCAAACCAGACATCTCCTCAGGGAAGACGTCATCAAAATCTCGCACCACAGCTGGCCTCTCCAGCTCCATCTGCATAGGCACAACCTCCACCGGCCTGGCCCGAAACTTGACAGGACCAAGCGAGCTGTTACCACGGCTGAACTCAAATACTGGATGCCCGGGAATCTCGAACACCACCTTCTTCCTCCGACAGTCAATCGTAGCATAGAAGCTCGCAAGCCAGTCCATCCCAAGAACTGCATCATAGTTGATGATGTCGTGGATAATGAAATCAGTGTAAAGCTCATGTCCACAGACCACCAACGAGCAAGAATTGCAACCAAGATGCACTGAGACCACGCCATTCCCTGTGACGATATTCCAACTCTTGGGAAGAGGGGACGTCGACAAGGAATGCTTATCCACGAAGCTCCGAGAAATAATGCACATCGATGCACCAGAGTCAAAGAGGACTCGTGCAGGAAATGTGCTCACCAAGACCACACCTAACAAGAAATTAACAATCAAACCCTAGTCTAGCAAACAATCATGTTCAAGCAAACAACACAATCTAACAATCAAAACCAGCTAGGAAAGTAACAGCTAGATTGAGGATTACCTGCGATAACCTCATTCACAGCCTCGCTCTCCACAGCGGTCATCAGAAAAGCATGCCTCCTCGGCGGAATAGCCTGCAGAAAAGCCTGCCTCTGTGGAACAAGAGCCGATCCACGTCCAACAGGAACAGACGCTCGCTGCTGCAACGGCTGTGCTGCAACAGGTGCCCTCCGCAGCTGATTCGCATGCCGACAATCCTTCGCGACATGAGAAGCATCATCACAAACCAAACACTGGCCCAGAAACTTCCTACACTGATCCTTGATGTGGCTAGGCTTGCCGCAGAAATGGCAAGTCTTCTGAATAGGCCCTCCTGGCCTCTTGAACTGAGCTAGCTGATTAGGCTTGAAACCAGGCCTAACCACCACCCTGGCCTGCTCCATAGGCCTCTTCCCAGCACCAGAAACATGTCCTCTCCTCTGACTCAGGTTCAGCTCCTGCCTCCTCGCAGCGACCAGAACCTTCTGATAAGAGTCCAGATCAGAGGAAGACACGAAACTCTGAAGCTCCAAAGCAAGTCCATGCAGGAACCTCTGAGCCCTCTCATCAGCATCCTGCACCATCTTCGGTGCGAACCGACTCAGCCTAGTGAACTCTTGGTGGTACAGGTCCACAGTCAAGCTCCCTTGCTTCAGGTCAATGAAGCGCTGCAGCATCTCCTTCCTAGCAGCCTTCGGGAAGAACTCCTCATCAAACCTGGACTTAAAGGTAGCCCAAGCTATCGGCTCCACCAGCATCTTCTCTTCCGCATCCCACCAGTTCCGAGCATTATCCTTGAGTTGCCTCTTCGCCAAATCAACCCATCCAGCCGGGGTGATCTTGGCCATCTTCATGTTATCCTCTATGTTCTGAATCCACTCATCGGCAGCCAGAGGACCCTCAGACCCATCAAAATATGCGGGACCCAGCTCCCGAAATTGCTTCGCTCCCGGCTCGGAGCGAGGGGCATCAGGAAGTGCCCGGGCAGCTCGAGCAAGTGGAGCATTCTGGACTTGCAGGAGCACGCCCTGCTGCACCTGCATCATCTGAAGCATCATCCGCATCATCTCTCCATTGGTGGGTTCCCGCTCAGGCTCCTCATCATGAGGGGGCGCACCACTACCTCCACCACGGGTGAATCGCCTTCCTGCCATCTAATGACACAGAAAACGAAGCAGATTAGACTCATAGCTTATGACTCGGACGTCGAACTTAGTTTAATGGACGTTCTAATATTATTATCGTTATTCCGATAATCGCAGTTATAGAAGAGGACCTGCATGGGCCACCAACAAAACCTGTCACGCCCCGCTTCCCTAAAATGGAGGCGAGACGTGAAAAGGTCCGCACGAGAGTGGAGCTGTGAAGCCCCAAACCCGATAAGCGTCAATAAAACATAAGCAGGTCCCTGTAACGACAAAGGGAACAATAATAATAACACAAGGAGAGACAGAAATAAAATCTCAAATCTCATAAAAGGTCCAACATGAAAATCAAGTTCAACATCCAGAAAAGCCACCAGGCTAAAAGAAAGAGTCTAAAGGCCCAGAACAAGGCCAACAAAAGGAACAACGTAACCAAGTATAGGTGCTACGCACCGACAACAAAACAACAGTCTAAACAAAAAGGGAAAGCTCAACGAAGACACTAGTACTGGTCCCCAGTGTCCACGTACTCCTCGCCAAACACAGGCTCGGGCTCGGCGTCGGCAAACACCTCGTCCTCAACAATGTACTCAGGCTCAGGATCTAACATGTGTCACCCAAAAGAGTAAAGGGGCACATGTCAGCAAGTCTAAAAGACTTGGGCAAGGAAACTGAAAGTAAGGCAAACTAACAACCTAGCAGTTATAGTATGCATGACATGGCAGTTATAACATGATTGCACAAGTAAGTCATGGTGAAACAATAAGTACAAGAGAACAATTATCGGGACCAGTCAAGAGTAGCCAAGCTACTAACAATCTCAATCATTTCACTAGTCACGTTTCAAGTTGTTTGTAGATGTTTACGCCTTACAGCTGAATGGTTTGGCATTCACGCTGATTGGCCGCTTAACACTACCCCAAAACCCAGAGTTTACGCCTTACCACTGTAGTTGCTGATCGGGCAGACTCCCAGTTGATTGGTCGCTTAATTCTTACCCCCAATACCCACATGTAAACGAGCCAGGGTCCCTGCACACGAGCTCAGTAAATGAGCCAGGGTTGCCCCGCACAGGAGCTCGCATTCTAGTTCACGACTCATAAGCATTTGGCATAGGGGTGCACCTAGCCAGAAACAAGTAGTTCGGGCATTGGCTATCAACCAACACATGGCCCGCTTCTGGAACACGAGCCAGGAAACACAAGTATTGTAGCGAAGCTACGCAATCACGGAAACACATAAAGAATGCAATGACATGACAATTAATTTGCGTACCGTTAATGGAAATTAAACATGACATGGTAATTGTGCAACATGATAAATGTCGGATCTAGCTTCGTTGTCAAGCTAGTTCCTAAATTTGCGCCTAGGCGAGTATCATTTCGTCGCCTAGTCTCTTTTACGCCTACAACAAGCAAATGGCCTAAAACATGGCCTAAACCCTAAGTGGCAAGTTTCACTTGCCTAGCACCGAGGATGACGATCAACGAGGGTTCGTCCCACGGACGCTAATCTACGGGGAAGTCGCTGATATGGAGAAACAATCATCAAAACAACATTCATTTCATTAGGGTTTCACAAAAACACAACGGGTCACGAAAACATCAAGAGATCGATTATTACCGTATCGGAAACGGGAGAATGATGCAGAGCAACCACGACAACGGAAGAAATGCTCCGGGGAACCTAGGGTTCAGATCTGGAAATGGATGGAGAAGTTTGGAGAAATGGGGTTTTGGGGGATTTGGGGGATTTGATGAAGGTTTGAGGAAGATGAGAGGTAGAATGTGTTAAGGGAGGGTTTGGATGATGGATTTTGGGCTTGGGATGAAGGAATAAGGGTTTGAGGTAGTAGGGGGCTCAATGGGGGAGAAACTAGGGTTTTAGGTCATGAGGAAGAAGAAGAAAACGTTTGGAGGGGTATTTATAGAGTTTGGTGGCGGCTAGGGCAAAACTAGGGTTTCCTGTACCGTTTAGTCGGTCAAAGAACAACCACTGACCGACTAGTTTGGTAACTAGTCGGTTGGTTGACCAACGCAGACCGACTAAGAGTAAACAGTACTCGACTGTACAGAAGAACTAAGAATTAGTCGGTCTGAGTACAAAACTTAACCGACTAGTTTAACAACTAGTCGGTCGAAAGATGAACTTAGACCGACTAAGAATGAACAGTACTGATACCAAAAAAATAGTAAATGAGTTAGGCGGTTAAAGAAGCATTGCTGACCGACTAGTTTGCAACCTAGTTGGTCAACCAACGTTCTTAGACCGACTAACGATAAACAGTAACTCCTGAGAAATTTAGAAAGCCAACTAGTCGGTTCAAGAAGGTTTTCCGACCGACTGGATCGTCATCTAGTCGGTCGGTGCCCCTTCTTACACCGGCTAATGAGCACCAAAAGTTCCGAAATGGAGCGCGAAGCTCCGGGATCGATTCCTAAGACTCCTAGGCTTGATCTAACAATAAGATATGACCGATATGAAGCCCGTCACGAATGACTTACTCCAAAATCGACGGTCCTAAGGAAGAAGCTAAGAAAATACGACGAAACGATCTAAAATGAAAGCTACGGAGACAAAAACCACGCATAAGGAGAAAATCCACCAAAACATATAATATAATATAATAAATCCAGATACATGAAAACCAGTCGTTACACCATCACATCACAACTCACGCACCCCTCTCCCTCTCCGATCTCTCCCCTCCGACGAGGCACACCACATCACTGCCCCTCCTCTCCGACGTCGCTGCTACCCCTCAACTGCTCCACCCCATCTGCCACCGCAAAAACCATCACACCGTATCCTCTTCCCCTCATTCGTTCGACTCACCCACGGCGAGCTCCCCGCGGCAAACCCCTCCCATCCGTCTTGTCTTCGACGTACACCACCCCACCACCGCAAAAGCCTCGCCCCTTCGACCACCTCTGCCGCCACAATACACGCCATGAAACCCAACTTTCCCTCTGCTCGAGCTTCAACGCCGCCGCCCCATCCTCGATGCCACGAACGCCAACGAGGCGCCACAGCCCACTGGGCCACCCCCGCTACCATCTCCACCACCGTGTCGGTCGTCTCTGGCAACGAACCCCCCGAGCAAGCCCCCCAGCTCCGACAGCACCCACATGTCGCTGCTCCTCCCGCCACCGCCCGCCAAAGCTGCTGTCGCCTCCGCCATCGTAGACCACTCTCCCTGGCCGCCGCTAGCTCTGCCGCACCGATTGTTAGCTTCGCTACCCTCATCGATGTCAAGAACAGTCCCACTAGCTGCTGCCTTTCGTCGCAGTTCTCCATCGTCGTGGACGTTGCCTGCCGCCGCCGTCGCCTCCTCCGCCATCGCCCGACCCTGCCGCCACCTCCTGGATGTCGCCACCGGCCGACTGGACGTCGTTGTCATTGCCGCCGCCGCTGAACGCGAGAAGCTCCCTCGCTGCTGCACGCGAGAGAGGGTGAGGATGTTTACGTATACATATATACGTATATACATATAATCTGTATATATATAGACTGATTTCGTTTTATATTTATAATAAATTGTGTAGGTGTCAGAAAAATACGAGGTAAGAGCCAGAAAATCCGAAACGACGAAATGAACGCATTGGCACTGGTTTCATTGCCACAAGGCAAGTACATTTCTTGCCGTAAATTTTTTAAGATAAAACTTAATAAACTTACTTTCGCTTACAAATTTATAACTCGAGATTTTCACATACACAGATGTACGAAAAAAATATGTCGTAGTACTAGATGATACAGTCTTTTTGACCCTTTGGTGGAAGAATTCTGACGTATGGTTTTTCTTAGAGAAATCTTTGAAATATATTGAAAAAAATCTTTTTCTCGTTTCTAAATTAGTTTTTGGGTCGTATAAATTAAGAAAAATCCCCGTTAATTATTTTAAAATCTTGAAAAATATCTACCAGCCTTAGAAAAATATTTTAAACTTATTTATCCTCATTTTCTTAGTTACAATCGTTTCTATGCTTGTTTCTTTAAATGATTGCACGTTTCGACGCTTTATATACAATTGTTTAATCGAATAACCAAAACTGTGAAATTAGTTGAGATAATTGAATGTACTGATGAAAACATCATACACATCTAATATGATCCAAATTGAATAGTACAGACTGAGCAACTAATGGAATTCATATGATTGAATTTTAAAATAGATAGTACAAGTACTTGACCCGGCACTTGACTTGACCCGTGGGATTGGGGTAGTCTATGGTCACAAGTGTTACGGAATGACTGAATGCACCCGACAAATACATCCACCACTTATGGAGGTTAGTGCTTGACCCTCGTCCTATAGGGTCGGTGAGTAGCGTCTCGGATTAGCTCCCGTCACGGGGCGCATGTTAGTCATATCTCGTACTCTTGGACATGGACGTAGCACTAAAATAAATTGGTCATTAAATATTGCTCTAACCTCTTCTATTACAGGTTGCTAACAACATTACAGATTTGTTATCAAATATTAAATTGTTACATGTTACTAATAGCATTGCAAATTGATATCAAATGATTAAATCGCTCCAGGTTGCAAATTGCTGCGAATGTTTAACTGCTATAGCTCTTTTAAATTAAACTTATTGTTTGTCTTTAAGTACTCACCCCAAGCTTGATTATAAAGTTATGATTATATCTTGAGTTCATCTTGGATTAATTAAAATATTTAATCTTTCTTTTTGCGGAAATTACTTGCCGAGTAAACCTCGCTGACATGCATTTCAATTGCTGTTTTATGAAATGTCCGTCAGGTATTAAGAGTGAATTTGTGGAGGACATTCCAGTAGAGGTCAAAACCAGCACTTGACGAGTACGTGGAGTACCTGCTCTCAGAGGATTAGAGCATTTGTACCTTCGCATCAGCATTTCCAATTTTAATAATGTAATTTGTGTGTTTGTTTGTATTGGCCATGCTATGCCCAAAATGTATCTTAAATTCTATACGCTGGATATACATTAATGTTGTTTAAGCTGCTTCTTAAATTTGCATGCAAGGACCTGCAATTTCTACACAGACGCTCAGTGTGTTTAAACCAAAGGAGGAAGAAAAGAAAAAGAAAAAAGCACTCCTCCTTGTTTTAAGCACACCGCGGACACGCCCGCGTCCTCGCTCCCGGTAGAATGGGAAGCGGGGCCTGACATCAGAGTTTCATCATTAATATAAAAATAAACTTACAATACATATCGACGTGTTTTCATATTTTTAAATCGCTTTATGATTACATAAGCAACCAGGTCATTTTTGAAAATTTTAAAAATAACCGGGTCATTTTCGAAATTTTTGAATGGTTGTACGCGATGAGTAAATTTGAGTGGCAAACTTGTAAATAAGCGGTATATGCAAGGGAGTAAATGGCAAACTTGTAAATAAGCAGTTGTGCGTGCGAGTAAAACGGTGAGTGCGCGAAGCAACTCCCAAGTTCGTGAAGAACGCGGGATTTCGGGCCTATGTTACGGGTTCTGACACCCGACCCAATTTGTGTTCGGTTCCGGCTGAAAATTGGTCGGATGAGGAGTGCAAAGAATAAAAAACGCCACTACAGCAAGCCCTGCTTGACAGGGCTCAGCCGGAGTCGTGGCTAAGTAGGTGGGATTTTGAGGATTTGGTTCCTTTTATTTTTATACTCGAAGCTGGCCAATCACATGTTGGTATCCACTAAATTTGATCATGAGAAGCATTATTTTTTGAAATTGGATCGAGGTTGTATTGTAATACTTGATGACATGACTTTATAGATTACATTAGCTTATAATTGTCTAAGAAATTCTAAAATTGTTATAGTATAATTGGATTTAAGAGATAGAGAGACAAAGTTTCATAGCCAAAGGAATGAGTAACCATGGCCATAGGCACTCTATATATTGATATAGGGGAGGAGATGAAAGGCCTCAAGGAGACCAAGAGTCCCCATTACTCATAGTAATGGGGACTAATAATAGTGGGTAATGAAGGAGGGGAGGCCAAAGGCCTCCCTCATTCATAACACTCCCCCTTACCCATTCATCACTTTGGTCTCAGCATTAGAGGTAAAGAGGGTTGGATACTTCTGGATCCAGAGTAAGAGAGTTTGCCTCGTTAAAACCTTAGCTGTGGAAAACCCAGTGGGAAAAACCCAACAGCTTAAGGGAAAAGAGTGCAACCCACAGGTTACTCCCCCTGATCCGTACAAGCTTCAGGCTTGCAGGTCTTTCAATTGTCGCATGCCAATGTTCTTTACAAGTTTTACAAAAATACATTTGGGCAAAGACTTAGTAAAAAGATCGGCTAAGTTATTGCAGGACTGTATCTGCTGTACTTCGATCTGCTTGTCCTCCTTTAGCTCATGTGTCCAAAAAAACTTTGGAGATATATGCTTCGTCCTGTCACCCTTGATGTGGCCTTTTTGAAGTTGAGCAATGCATGCAGCGTTATCTTCAAACAGAACGGTAGGCTCCAAATCACCGGTCTTCAGGCCAGTAGATTGAAGAATGTGTTGGACGACGGATCGTAGCCAATAACACTCTCTGCTTGCTTCGTGGATCGCAATGAGCTCTGAATGGTTGGATGATGTAGCTGTTGTGGTTTGCTTCACCGATCTCCAGGAGATAGCAGTACCTCCGTAGGTAAAAACAAAACCAGTTTGGGATTTTGCCGTGTGTGGATCAGAGAGATAACCTGCATCAGCATAACCAAACAATTTGGGGGAGGCACCTCTCTGGTAGTAAAGTCCAAGATCAATGGAACCCTGAAGGTATCGTAGGAGATACTTTACTCCATTCCAGTGGCGCTTTGTGGGCGCTGCACTGTGTCTGGCTAGAAGATTAACTGTAAACGCTATATCGGGACGCGTACAGTTAGCCAGATATAGAAGTGCCCCAATGGCACTGAGGTAGGGTACTTCAGGACCCAGTATCTCCTCCCCCTCTTCCAGTGGCCGGAAGGGGTCCTTTTGTACATCTAGTGATCTTACGACCATAGGAGTACCTAAAGGATGACATTTATCCATATGAAACTTGTGTAGAAGTTTCTTTGTGTAATTAGATTGGTGTAATAGGATTCCACCTCTTAGGTGTTCTATCTGTAAGCCAAGACAATACTTTGTTTTGCCTAGGTCTTTCATTTCAAAAGTATGTTTAAGGCTTTCAGATATCTCTTTGATCTCTGCAGGAGACCCTATGAGATTTAAGTCATCTACATATACAGCTATGATGACGAATCCTGTTCCCGTTCTTTTGATAAAGATACAAGGGCAGACTTCGTTATTCGTGAATCCTTGCTGTGCAAGGAAGTCACTAAGTCTGTTATACCACATCTTTCCCGATTGTTTTAGACTATATAATGATCTATGTAGCCTTACAGAGAATACGTCCCGAGGTATCTCTTTCATCTCTTGGGGTAGATTAAACCCATCAAGGAGTCTCATATAGATATTTTTATCTATATCGCCATATAGATATGCAGTCACAACGTCCATGAGCTGCATTTCTAGGCTTTCCAGAGAAGTTAGGCTTATTAATAATCGGAAAGTGATCAAATCCATGACCGGAGAATACGTATCTTCGTAATCAATCCCCGGTCTTTGGGAAAATCCTGGGCTACAAGGGGTGCCTTATAGCGAACGATAACATTATTTTCATCTCTTTTTCTTATGAAAACCCACTTATAGCCCACAGGTTTTACACCTACTGGTGTTTGGACTACTGGTCCAAAGACTGTGCGTTTCAAGAGTGAGTCCAGCTCTACTCTTATTGCCTCGTCCCACTTTGGCCAATCATCTCTGCGTTTACATTCCTCTAGAGATTGTGGTTCGACGTCATCGTCATATTCAGTGATGTGAACGGCAATATCGAACACAAAATCGTCGTCGACGACTATGTTATTTCTGTCCAGTACTTCTCCAGTACGTACAAAATTTAATGATGTTTCTCCTATTGTTTCCTCTGCTGGGGAAATCAGGAGGGGAGAAGTAGCTGGTCTGAGCTCAGCATCATGTGGAGGGATAATCTTAGTATCACCAGGAGTCTTCCTCTTTCGAGGAACTTTATCTTTTGAACCTGGTGGGCGTCCTCTTTTCATTTGAGGTACATCCAAATCTGCTGCCGGTGGGTTGCATCCATCTATGGGGATGTCAATCCTAGCTGGCGTATTGACAGCAGAGACGTGTGAACGGACAATCTTCTGGTTGTCCGTGAATTTATCCGGTAATAGATGTACTGTATTCTGGAAGTGAAGGATCTTTAGGATCTCATCTTCACACAGATAAGTACGCGGATCGTAAAGGGACAAAGACTTCTGGTCCCAACTAATGGTCTCAGAAGCTTCTGGCTTCTTAGGCTGTGTGCCCAGTTTTGGAAAACTTTTCTCATTAAATTCACAATCTGAAAAACGTGCCTTGAATGCGTCACTCGTCAGGGGTTCAAGGTATCTGATAATAGAGGGTGAATCAAACCCAATATATATACCGAGACAACGCTGAGGACCCATTTTGGTCCTCTGAGGTGGTTCTATTGGGACATATACCGCACAACCAAACACTCTCAAATGAGAGATATCCGGAGGTGCGCCGTATGCTAGTTGCATCGGGGATAAAGTGTGACCTCCAGAGGGTCTTATCCTAATAAGTGATGCGGCATGTAAAATAGCATGCCCCCAAGCATCCACAGGCAACTGGGATTGCATAAGCAATGTGCGTGCTATCCACTGGAGTCTCTTTATAAGAGACTCAGCTAATCCGTTTTGGGTGTGAACATGTGCTACCGGATGTTCAACTTCAATACCCGTTGCCCGGCAATAGTCTTCGAAGACTTGTGAAGTAAATTCTCCCGCATTATCAAGACGTAGTTTCTTGATATGGTTATCGGGGAAATGAGCACGCAACCTTATTATTTGTGCCAATAGCTTTGGAAAGGCTAGGTTGCGGGTGGACAAGAGGCACACATAAGACCATTTGGTTGATGCATCAATCAGTACCATGAAGTACCGAAATGGGCCACTTGCGGGGTGAATAGGCCCGCAAATGTCGCCATGTATTCTCTCTAGGAAACCAGGGGACTCTAATCCCACTTTCAGGAGGGATGGTCTCGTTATTAGTTTTCCCTTGAAACAAGGGAGACATGGAAATTCACCCCTTTGAAGAATCTTCAGGTTCTTCAATTTGTGTCCACGGGATTCAGTGATGATGCGGCGCATCATTGCTGTTCCAGGGTGACCAAGTCTATTGTGCCAGAGTTGGAACTCTGACAGTGATTGGCACGTCTGGTGCTCAATCATATTGGCTTCTACTGGTTGAATGTATGTTTGGTAGAGACCTGACGGGAGTCCCTTGAATCGCTCGCAGATGATCTTCTGGTCATCTTTTTGGCGAGTTACAATTAGATATTCAACCTTATTTTCATCTCTGGTCTCTAAGTGATATCCGTTTAAACGGAAATCCTTGAAACTTACGAGATTCCTATTTGATTTAGGAGAGAATAATGCATTATTTATTTGAAGTCTTGTGTTATTTGGGAGCAATATAATAGCTTCACCAGTTCCTTCTATTATTTGGGACAGTCCTGAAATTGTGATAACAGGACCGTCATATTTGTTTACGCTATTAAAATAGCAATGATCGCGAAGGATTGTGTACGTCGAGGCACTGTCCACTAGGCATTCAGACATCATCTATATAAGCAAAAACGAAATTTTATTTGAGCGAAAATGTAGATAACATTCGAAAATAAAAGATCGTACTAAAGCAAAATGAAGATACATCAAATTCTAAATGCATAAATAAAAGATAGTGCTCAATCGAGCAGGTCGTCGTTCTCGAAGTCTTTAGCAGTAAAGACAGTTGGCGGCAGTACACCAGCCAAGTTTGTCTCAGGTCGAGACTTCTGGCTCGCCTGGTATAAATCCTGTAGGTGGCGAGGAGTGCGGCAGTTTCTGGACCAATGGCCAGTCATGCCGCATCTATGGCATTTGTCCTCACAGGTCTTCTTTGGAAGTGAAACGTGCTCGGTGTTCTTTCGCTTCCAAGTGAAGTTTCTTTTTCATTTATTGTTTTTGTTTGTCTGGGAAGCTGCACCTCTTGGTTGCTTCATTACCGCTTTCCCTTTAGTGTTTTTAGGCTTCCTCTTGTTTTTCCACTTCTGGGGAGAAACATGGTGGGCTTCAGGGATTGGGGCAGTGCCAGCTGGACGCAAGTTATGAGTTGCAAGCAGTAAATCTCGATTTTGCTCTGCCCTAAGTAGGCATGAGATCAGATCAGAGAATTTCGTGAAGTTGCGTTCACGATACTGCTGCATGAGGATTGCATCTTTCTCGTGAAACGAGGTATATGTTTTTTCCAACATGCGTTGTTTTGTCACTTCTTCACCGCACAACTTCAGGCGTGAGGTGATGTTATGAAGTGCAGAATTATACTCAGCGACGGACTTATAGTCCTGAAGTCTGAGGTTTTCCCACTCATAACTGGCACGGGGTAATATAACATCAATTTGATGTTTATACCGTGCTTCCAGCGCTGTCCATAGGTCCTTTGGGTCCTCAACCGTTAAGTATTCGGCCTTCAAGGTCCGATCTATATGTTTCCTAATGTAGATTATGGCTTTCGCCTTATCTACATCGGATACAGTGGTTGTTGGGCTGCTGCTAGATGTAGTAGAAGCGTCGGCCTCTGCTGGGGCCGAGGAAGGAGCCAAAATGGACCCAAGGAGGGCCATCGAACGCAAGTGGAACTTCAGGTCCACTCGCCAACTCAGGTAATTTGTCCCTGCAGAGTCAAGGACTTCGAAATCGACGCTTGCCAATTTTGCCATTTATCTACGCAATTTAAAATGAGCATGAATTAATTAAAATTCAAATATTCATGCACAAAGAAATAAACAAGTAAAAATGCGGGGATCGGCTAGATACCCAAAATAGTACACAGTCCAAAGTTCGTTTACAGTCCATAAGAGAAAAAAAAGAAAAATACAACTTTGGAAACCCAAACTGGGTCCCTATATCTCCGTCTTCATATGCTGTTGCACCGAGCTTTGTCTTTTAATACAAATTTCCTCACTTACAAATTCTCTCAAAAGAAAAATAAAAGTGCAGGAATGTAAATAGGTATTCAATGGCCGATCCCGAAAAACACATTTTTACTTACTTAAACATCCACGCAGTTCTAAATATGCTACTGGCATAAAAATGTACAACCACGCATATATCTCAAGCAAAACATATTTGTAAAGGAAACTAGAAAATATAAATATCTCGTAGACCACGTGGAAACGTCATACACCGTTAGGTTAGATGACTAACGGCTGAGCGGTCTCAGGATCTTTGAGATAGTTATATTTTTAAAAATAGAGTCCTAGTAAAACATAGATTATAATATGCAAGAGGGATGTATAAAATAATTTGTCAACAAGATTATTTTTGATTTTACTCAGGGGAGAGTCCCGTTAAAGAATTGGCTTCAGGCAATTATTTAGTAGGCTAAATATAATTTTTGACCGTTAGGTAATGGGGGCTGCATGCCCAATTAAAATATTTTGTGTTATTGATACTCACAAATGGGCTTCTGGCCCAACTATCAATTTTAATTAAATTTAGCCTACTTTAGGTTGGGAAAAACCCAATAATCCCCAAAACCGTAAGTTTGTCCTCACAATCTCCACCCTATTAGTTACTGATTTGGGTCATTGGCGGTGGCCAGAAAACCCCCCCACGCAGCAGCCAGAGTAAAATATCCCCCCTGCTGCCCCGCAAGGGTGGAAGGCGACAGAGAAGAGACCCCCGGTAGGGGGGGAGGCGATGCCGATCGGTCAAAGGAACCCCCCCGCTGGGGGGGCGCTGCAGATCGGCCCCCCGTCAGGGGGAGTGGGGGGGGGGGGGGGGCGCTGCGAATCGGCCCCCCCGTCAGGGGGGCGCTGTCGGAGTAACCCCCCCCGCTGGGGGGGTGGGCGCTGCGAATCGGCCCCCCCGTCAGGGGGGGGCGCTGCCGGAGGAACCCCCCCGCTGGGGGGGTGGGTGCTGCGAATCGGCCCCCCCGTCAGGGGGGGCGCTGCCGGAGGAACCCCCCCGCTGGGGGGGGTGGGCGCTGGGAATCGGCCCCCCCGTCAGGGGGGGCGCTGCCGGAGGAACCCCCCGCTGGGGGGGTGGGCGCTGGGAATCGGCCCCCCCGTCAGGGGGGGCGCTGCCGGAGGAACCCCCCCGCTGGGGGGGGGTGGGCGCTGCAAACCGGGCCCCCCGTCAGGGGGGGGCTCTGCCGGAGGAACCCCCTGCTGGGGGGGTGGCGGTTCAGAGACAGAGCCCCCCCCTGACTGGGGGGGGGGGCGGCGGGTCAGCGGCAGAGGCCCCCCCGAATGGGGGGGGTCAGCGACAGAGGCCCCCCCCGACTGGGGGGGGTCAGCGACAGAGGCCCCCCCCCCCCCCGACTGGGGGGGGTCAGCGACAGAGGCCCCCCCGGCTGGGGGGGTCAGCGACAGAGGCCCCCCGGCTGGGGGGGGGGGCGGTGGCGGGTCAGCAACAGAGCCCCCCCCCGCCGACTGGGGGGGCGGCGGTGGGTCAGCGACAGAGGCCCCCCCCCCCCCCCCCCCCCCCCGACTTGGGGGGGGGGCGGGTTAGAGTATGGGTTTTTTTTTTCATTTTAATTTTTACTTGTACTATAACAATGTAAAAATTATCATGTATTGTAATCTACGGGAAATAAAATTTTACCTCTAGATCGATGATCTAGGGACGACGGTAGATAAAAATCCGAGCTCCCGAACGCCTTGAGGATGCCACAACGCTGCAACCAATAGATTCCTCGCCGCAGCAACTATAGATTCCTTGCGCGTAGGGGATGAAAATTTTGTTGAAAAATTTGTGCTCAAGAGGAGAACACGTGCTGATAACGTGTTATAGGATAATTGGATTTAAGAGATAGAGAGACAAAGTTTCATAGCCAAAGGAATGAGTAACCATGGCCATATGCCATGGTTCTCTATATATTGATATAGGGGAGGAGATGAAAGGCCTCAAGGAGACCAAGAGTCCCCATTACTCATAATAATGGAGACTAATGATAGTGGGTAATGAAGGAGGGGAAGCCAAAGGCCTCCCTCATTCATAACAAAAATTAGTTTGTTACAATTATGTATAAGTAACGAAACAGCGTTATCTCAATGATATTATTTACATTTCAAACTTAATATGAAAATGATATTATTTACATTTCATAGTGTCGGCGAGGGCAATTGCCCCACCTTGCCCCCCTTCCCCTTGCCTCCGCCAGTGCATATATTCATCCAATCATCAATATTCAAAGGAAGTGATCAGGGCAGTCAAGAACCGAACGGATCAAAGATGCTAGTTTAAATCCAAGAAAAATATAATCAACAAATTTTTTATTCTTTTGTATCATCCTTCTATTCTTCCTCTCCTCCTCCAATATTATACCAAAACAAACCCACAATTAAACATGTTACAAATTGATCCCGATCTTCAGAACTCATACAATACCGTCTGAAACTTGAACATGACCAACATGATGGTCATGGGAAGATGCCTTCTTTGAAATTGAGGATGGTGGCGAGAATCGTAGTTGCAATAATCTTATGTAAAGAAGCTGAAAGAAGACACTGATCCTGATAAAGAAGGTGATAGTATTTTGGCCATGAACATTTTCAGTATTTTAGATTGTGCGCTGAGCAAAAATGAAACTAGCTTGTTGTTCGCAAAGTAACTCCCCGCGTTTTTTTTCTCTCTTTCAACATAGCAATTTAAAATAAAATAAATAAAAATGAATGTAAACTGTAAGGGCCTGTTCCATTGGGTTTCTTTTGATAGAGGATTTACTGTAGGGAATAGTAAATCCTAGGAGAAATGAGGGAAGAGAGAGAAGAGAAGTAGTGTGTTTCTTTTGGTTTCTTTTGGTTGCTTTGGGTTAGAAAGTGGAGAGGAGTTTTGTATGTGGGGCCCAGAGTAAAGTAGTGTGTTTCTTTGGTTAAATGTGTATTGGGAAAGTTGGATGAGGAAAGTGAGAAAGTTGGTTATGGTTATTTGAGGTGAGATTACCCCCAAACCGAATTCCAGTGCTTATTACTTGTGAAAACCCAACTGTTAAATAAATTATAATTAAATAAGTAGTAAAAATGAAATAAATTAATATTAAATAAAATATTTATGTACAATTTACGTAAATAAATTTTAAAAACCCGAATTTTCTAAGGAATATTTAAATGAATAAGCCCGAATAATTAGAAGCGGAAGCACGACAAGCAACGCAACCAACAGAAATAAAAAACCATTTATTGAACTGGCATCAAAACATGTTGGTGATTTTTAAATGCTCACCGATAAGCTCATATCAGCTAGAACAAACGAAAACCACATTCCAAAATAGCCAATATTTACAAAATACTTATAATATACATATGAGAAGTATCATCTGACTAGGCAAACATACAGAAATAAATGTTTACATTTTAAGTGCGATAATAAACAACAGTATCAAAAATAGCAGAAAGGATAAGATCGCATACAAAACCAACTTGATCCATTTGTATTCAGCGAGAATGGTGTCCATTTTCCTAGCCAACCGCCCCTCAATCTCCAAAAGCCGCCTATCAGATAACGCTGTGGAAGAGGATGCATGGGTCGGGCTTCTTGCAAGCTCATCAAGCAACTGTAGTATCACATAAGTGGACCACTCTGAGTGAGCCGGATCCTTCCATTCGTAGTAGGTGCATTTATTGCTCCCTCGCACAGGACAGCTCCAAAAGCGACGACCAGGATTATTTGGGGTCCATGATGTCTTCCTGGGAACCCGTATCCGACAATGGCAAACCCTGCTGTCATCATCATCTGGATCCAACAGCGACCCTGTAGGAAGTCTGGGTCTGGAAATAACAGACTGGCTGGAACCGGTGCTCATTTGTACCTTGCAAGAAATAAAGATTGACAACGGAGGCAGGCAACATATATACAATAAATAATGAAAAAAAACTGTAAAGAGCAAGGCTACCTACAGCAGTGCATCAAGCAGCGACACCACAAATTGAAACATACAAATGAAGAAACCAATTTCATAAACATATAAAACCATAAAAACCAAGAAAGCTCGATGAAAAAATTTAACATTTGCGAAAACCAAACAATCCCCACAAGGAAATTGCACCATACCAACTTGGTCCATACCCAAGTCAAATAAAAAATATTTGACTTGTGCCCTCAGGTAAACATGTTTTGTAGCATGAACAGCAGAAGGTATATGACGGTTGCTCATTATAAATGAACCTTCCAGCCAAATACCCCTATATCCTCTTGTCCGAGGGTCAATTTTCTCATTTATTGTTCATCATCATCGGGCAGCAGTTGGTTTTTGTGTCATAGCTCCAGGTTGCAGTATGTGAGTATGGGTTGTTAATTTTGGATCATGTTATCAGATTTTTGTGGCATTTCTCCAGAATGCTGGTTGTATGCAAAACATACATAAGCCCTCAGAAAGAAAGTAATTATATCATGATACATAGTTGGTAATAGGAAGTTGCTCCATCACATATCAACCCCTCAGTTAACACCCGCTCATCTCATATACCGATGCATACCGTCTGTATCATTTCATTTGATTTTCAATGTAGCTCACTGATTTACATCATTGGGGAGTAATGGAACCATCCAGCCTAAAACTAACTATATATGCATAACCGAGGGACATAGGGATCAATTAAGCATCTTCATCATTGGGCTATAGGTAAACCATAACAAGGAGCCTTGCCTACCAATCTGCAGCCTAGAGCAATGCGTGGAGCAATGCCACAACATTATGAGTACAAGATAGAAAATTACCCACCCATACATAACAAATGCTGCCTGCAGAAATGCCACAAAAAAACAGATGACATGAGCCAGAATTAACTTGTCAAACAAAGTGGGTGCAGGCTGGAGAAAAGCCACAAAAATCAGATGACATGAATCCTGAATTATCAACCCAAACACATACTGTGTTCCCTGGAGCAAAGCCACAAAATTCTGGAAACATGACCCAAAAATTCTGAACCCATGTACACATAATGCAAACATGAGCTTTGGCACAAAAAATTGATAACCTGAGCCCACAAATATCAACCCACATAAATCATGTGTTCACTGGAGCAAAGCCACAAAATTCTGGAAACATGACCCAAAAACTCTGAACCCATGTACACATAATGCAAACATGAGCTTTGGCACAACAAATTGATAACCTGAGCCCACAAATATCAACCCACATAAATCATATGTTCACTGGAGCAAAGCCACAAAATTCTGGAAACATGACCCAAAAACTCTGAACCCATGTACACATAATGCAAACATGAGCTTTGGCACCAAAAATTGATAACCTGAGCCCACAAATATCAACCCACATAAATCATGTGTTCACTGGAGCAATGCCACAAAATTCTGGAAACATGACCCAAAAAATCTGATACACAGCAGGAAACAATGCAAACAGGAGCTTTGGACCAAAAATATGATAACCTGAGCCCACAATTATCACCCCATACACATGCTTACCTACCTGGATCAATGCCACAAAAATATGTAAACATGAGTGCAAACTGGATTCCAAAGTATAGCATCCCACAAAAATTTGAGAACATGACACAAAACATCTGAGAACATGATGCGCATCAATGCCATGCCACAAAATTCTGCCCAGAAACCAATCTGAAAATCTGAGAACAAAAAATCTGACACAAAAAATGGGATCACTGCCCAGCAATGCCACAAAATACTTGCAACATGACCCAAAAACTCTGAACCAATGTACACAAAATGCATACAGGAGCTTTGGACCAAAAATATGATAACCTGAGCGCACATTTATCACCCCCTACACATGCTTACCTGCCTGGGTCAATGCCACAAAAATATGTAAACATGAGTGCAAACTGGATTCCAAAGTAAATCATCCCACAAAAATTTGAGAACATGACACAAAACATCTGAGAACATGATGCGCAGCAATGCCATGCCACAAAATTCTGCCCAGAAACCAATCTGCAAATCTGAGAACAAAAAATCTGACACATAACATGAGGCTATAAACATCCAACCTACCCATAACATGAACATATACTGCATAACAGGAGGCTATAAACATCCAACCTACCCAAAATTCTGCCCAGAAAAAAATCTGAAAATCAGAGAACAAAAAATCTGACACAAAAAATGGGATCACTGCCCAGCAATGCCACAAAATACTTGCAACATGACCCAAAAACTCTGAACCAATGTACCCAAAATGCATACAGGAGCTTTGGACCAAAAATATGATAACCTGAGCCCACATTTATCACCCCCTACACATGCTTACATGCCTGGATCAATGCCAAAAAAATATGTAAACATGGCCCACATTTAACATCCCCATATACCCCAGTAACACAAAATGATACTGTGCCCCATAACCCAACACCCCCCATCAGAACATACTACCACAAGTAGCATTGCCACAAAAACAATAACAGTAAGCCATGCACCAAAAGTATGTTAACACATTTTGAATACTTCTCCATCCCCCTTCCAAATATCCCCCAACAAAACATCGCCCCCGCTCAAACATCTTCCCATCCCAACCAGCTAGCCTCCTAGTCCACATCAAACCCCGCAACTATATCTTCTATCATCATTTTCCGAGCATCATGAGGCAAGGCCAAAAAGCTTCTTGATTCCATCTCATCGTTGCGCAGTGCCTTAAAGACCTTTAACAATATCCCCGGGGGATACTCGGTAAACTCGTAGACAAGCTTGGCAAGCGGTTTGGTCCAATGTGACTCATGTGAGTGTGCGGACCTTATAGCATCCGCGACCTCTTTCATGTTTTCTGATAATTCTCGCATGATGTCGGGATCTTGAACCATGCCCCGTCTGCGGTGTTTCTTTTTACCCATCGCTTGTGGGTTTGACTGACTTGGCCCTCCCTGAGTAGCAGGCCCGGTGCTAGCTTGGGTTGGAATTTCTTCCGTGAAATTGTGTGGTGGTGAATCTATATGAATTGGCTCGTTACTTACGGGCTCTCCCTCGCATCCGCCTTCATGAAACTCTCCACCAAACCTTTCAAAAACACCAATTGCAAGATCCCCCTTCGCAGCGTCATCACCAATGACGATAACAAGATCGTCATACCAGGGTAGTGGATGGTTCACATACGCCCGCAGCCGATGGTTAGCCTGAACAATTACAATATCAAATATGATAACGGGCATGCAAAGCTATATTTAATGTAGTATCACATAGCATATGTAAAAGGTAGAAGTAATTACCGACGCCCATGTATCATACGTCTCGGGATCAAGCGTAATGACATTATTGTCCGCATCCCATCCGGCTCCGCTTAGGACCATGCACTCCTGAACGTCTTTGAGACGTCTCCTCAACGATTTCATGTGATTCTTCACATTAACACTTGAGAAGGAAGTCCCATGGGTGTTATTTATTTCCGCGGCGGCGGCAGTGAAGGCTGTATTTTTGAAAGACTTATCCGCTTTATACCCCTGCCGTGCAAGCTCCGCAAGGAATGGAATGAGGGTTTCATCGTAAGCATTCGTCCACAGTTTGTTCTGTTGTGTTGAAGATGAGGGCTGCTTCGACTTCTTTCGGGGGCTGGAAACAGACCCATCTGCATCTTCGCTACGACGGCTCGACTTCCTAGAAGAGTCACTGCCGGGGGTTCGTTCATTGCCACTAGGTGGCGTAGGCATAGCGAATGCAGGTGGGGAAGCTGGGCTTCTGTACGAGGCTGGCTCTCCCCCTTGCAGCATATTCATAAACCCCATTCCAGGCTGCGATGGCATCTGCATTGGCATTTGCATAGGACTGTTGAAATTTGGATATTGTGGATATCCCATTCCGTGCCCAACTGCTGGGTACACAAGCCCGCCTGCTTGGAAGCCATGCATGTGATAGGGCATCGTTTGCATCCTCTTGGGAATAGGTCGGTTGACAATGGGATCAACCATTCTATCAGCTTCTACCCATTGTGTACCATAAACATTTTCATAGCTGGGTAGCATCGGATCACTCCCAGGCCGGTTTGGGTCACCCCCCTTACCAGCGTTTGACGAGCCTTCCATCCCTACAACATCATTCAAATTAAATTGATAATGCAACGTTGAGGCTATAAACATCCAACCTACCCATAACATGAACATATACTGCATTCGACTATAAAATTGCATAAGTGTAAAGCACATAGTTCCTAAACAAAGGCAGGTAATTATTTGGGAAAAGCAACATAGCAATACTACTGCAATATGTCTGATACAAGGAATACAATGTTCAGTCATAGGAGGCAATAATATACGCCGACCCCCTCACAGCCCATGCTCAATAGTGTCCCCGTTATTATTTTTGTTACAGAAGTCCACCCACATATCCCAAGCTATCTGTTCCCTACGCATTTTCCACTGATCACGTTGTTCGGTTTGTTCACGAACGGGCACCTGTTGGGACAGATCCATAACATCATCATCAAGCTCATCGATACCCTCTACAGCCTCCTCAACCCCATCTCCATCTTCAGTTAGATGGGGGTCATGTGGATCTTCTATTTGGATGTAATTATGCAAAACACTGCAAGCAAGTACGATTTCGACCTGACGTTTGAATGTGTAGTGAGGCTTGGCTGTCATTATTTTAAACTTGTTCTTTAGGATACCAAATGTCGACTCGATCTTTGATCGTAAGGTCGAATGGCGTAGGTTGAACAGCTCTCTTCGGTTTCTAGGAACCCTATCAGTATGGTCCTTCAAATGGTATCTAACGCCCCGGTATGGAGAAATGAACCCTGGCATTGTTGTATACCCAGCATCGCAAAGGTAATATTTACCTGCATTCGAAAACATAACCCAATTAATGACCCAACGATCTATGAGAGGAGTACTTAGTTTGTTAATGTAAATATATGCCTATTACCTTCATACACTCGCAGCCCCAGGGGGGGTGGTTTAGACAATGCATCTTTCAGGACCGTAAAATCATTTGCGGATCCTTCCCACCCGGCCAGTACGTATGTGAATCTTTTATTTGGAGTAACAGCTGCGAGCACATTTTGTGTAATCCCTTTACGACCTCTAAAGCGGGATACGAGACTTGCTGGGAGCATGGCATCTATGTGAGTCCCATCAATGAGACCAATGCAGTCCTACAACGTAATCAATGAGACCTATTATCAATCATCCCGCCGATACTTATTAGCCTGAGACATATACAGGTAAGGAAACATACCTTGAAAAATGGAAACCAATTGGGGTTATTGACTATCTCTTGTGGCGTCTCATTAGCAGCTTGCTTCATGTACATATCCCGAATTGAACACACTGCCCCCATAACTTTGTTAAAATACCTGCTGACTGTCCCCCCTCCCCTAATAAAGTCCACTTGCATGACCCTATTCTTGGACTTGTGACCTACAATATGCAGGAACATTGCCAACTGCTCCTCGATGGATACCTGTATAGTGTCCCTGAGAAGATCGCGCTGACGCATTATTGCTGCAAGATTCATGAAAGCATGTCTTCGCATCCGCAAGTAGTCCAAACAGCTACTATCAGACCCCCACAGAATTCTCCGCATGTGGGATTTTCTATGCAGATCCCGCATAGCAGAGGGCTCTCTTGGTATAGGTTCAGCCCTAGCATTTACGTAAAGTTGTATGGCTACTACGGCATACGAAACTGCAGCCGCAGCAGCGATACATAACTCACATGCCGAATGGTCTCCTTGTGTATCCATGTCACCCTTAATTTAATAACACATATATTTAATGTTATTTATATACGTAACATAATACACATGAGTAAAACACATGTTATAAAATTGTGCATATCCAAATCACTAGCCCTCAGAATTTTTGTGTATTCATAGTCACACACGCGGTTGCTAAGTACGATTGCTCCTGCAGTGTCACCCCATAAAATCCACCCTAAAATCTGCAACACTGATCCCCAAAAGAAACAAAAAAAAAAAATTTCAAACACGTATCCATAAAACCCCAAAAATCAGATACACAGCACAAAACACTAAGGGCCTGTTCCATTGGGGTTGCTTCTGTTTTTTTCCCACAAAAAATGGGATCATTGAACCAAAATTACCACACACATAAACACAAATTGTATCCTGGAGGAATGACCCAGAAATCTGAATACATTACCCAAATTTAACATCCACAAAAACATTAAAACATTCATGGAGCCATGTCCCAAAATACTTCTCACATTTTCCAAAATTAACACCACTATATACACAAAATGCATAAAGGATAAATGACCAAAAAAGTTGAGTCAGCTTCACAAAATGCACAAACACATAATCAGATATTGCAGCCTGAGGGAATGACCCATAAATCTGAACACATGACCCAAAGTAAACATCCCCAGAAACATGAAAACCTAACTGGAGCAAGGAAACAAAATTCTGAAAACATGACCCAAAATTATCAACATTATATACACAAACTGCATAATGGAGAAAAGCCCCATAAATCTGAGTCATTGAACCAAAATTACCACACACATAAACACAAATTGTATCCTGGAGGAATGACCCAGAAATCTGAATACATTACCCAAATTTAACATCCACAAAAACATTAAAACATTCATGGAGCCATGTCCCAAAATACTTCTCACATTTTCCAAAATTAACACCACTATATACACAAAATGCATAAAGGATAAATGACCAAAAAAGTTGAGTCAGCTTCACAAAATGAACAAACACATAATCACATATTGCAGCCTGAGGGAATGACCCATAAATCTGAACACATGACCCAAAGTAAACATCCCCAGAAACATGAAAACCTAACTGGAGCAAGGAAACAAAATTCTGAAAACATGACCCAAAATTATCAACATTATATACACAAACTGCATAATGGAGAAAAGCCCCATAAATCTGAGTCATTGAACCAAAATTACCACACACATAAACACAAATTGTATCCTGGAGGAATGACCCAGAAATCTGAATACATTACCCAAATTTAACATCCACAAAAACATTAAAACATTCATGGAGCCATGTCCCAAAATACTTCTCACATTTTCCAAAATTAACACCACTATATACACAAAATGCATAAAGGATAAATGACCAAAAAAGTTGAGTCAGCTTCACAAAATGAACAAACACATAATCACATATTGCAGCCTGAGGGAATGACCCATAAATCTGAACACATGACCCAAAGTAAACATCCCCAGAAACATGAAAACCTAACTGGAGCAAGGAACCAAAATTCTGAAAACATGACCCAAAATTAACATCATTATATACACAAACTGCATAATGGAGAAAAGCCCCATAAATCTTAGTCAATTAACCAAAATTACCACACACATAAACACATATTGTATCCTGGAGGAATGACCCCCTTATACAACAAATTACAAACTGGAGCAAAGCCAAAAAATTCTGATTCCATTATCCTAACTTAACATAATTCCAAAATAATCCCAATGCACCAAATCTCTGATACATGTACCAAAAAATGCAGAAGCAAATACTCAAAAATCTGATTCCATTTTCCAAAATTTACCACAACTTATGCACAATTTTGCTTCCTCTAGCAATGCCCCAAAAATCTTATAACACTAACCATAATTACCAACCCCATAAGCACAAAAACCATCATGGAGTAATGCAACATAAATCTGATACCATGACCAAAAAATGAAGCAGCAAGGCCCCAAACATCTGAGATCATGAGCCAAAATAAACAACCATAAAATCACATCATAAACTCATTGATAAATTAATAATTTATATTTAATACTTAACACAAATAACATCATAAACTCTCGGGGTAATGGGGATCAGCCATGGCACGATTCTAACTGGGGCTTCAAGGGAACATTCGTAGGTAGCCATCCACCGTGTGCGAATTTCATCCGTCCCGACTTTTTTTATCATCATTGGGGTTTTTTAGATAGCACAATTCTTTGCATTCTTAAGACATATAAATCATCATACAAAGATATCATGCAAGCTAATAATATTATTTTCAGAATAATATCCTGCTATGCCCTTGGGGTCCCAAATTTGAAACCCTTTCCTTCCAAACAAACCACCAGCAAGGTACCAAGGGAATAAAACCCATCCAGCAAATTTCATCCCATATAGACACAAATGGAATGATCAAATGTCTGCAAAAATTAATTTTGAGTTGCAGAAAATATACCTCCGCGCTTATATCGCTGTAAGCCTAGGGTAAAGCTCACCGACAAGGCAGATGGCCTGAGATTCCAGACCCCCGCAGCCAATCACGGAACACAGGAGTTGGCGCAGCCCCCAGCGAGGAAGATGGGCCAGAATCGAAGCTAGGGTTCTGCTCAGAGCTTTGGAAATCCGACTACGCTCGGCACACCCCCTTCACCTCCGACCAAAACCAACAGATGGAGCAGTCGAAACCGTCGGCCTCCCTTCACCACCTCCCCCAACTGCAAACCGCGGGAAGAAGGAGCGATGAGGGGTGAGCACAGCGGGTGGGGCCCGCTTTCCTCAGAAATATGGCGAAATCGCCGTGAAACCCGGAGATTTCAAGATGGGCAGCTGGGGGTGCCACATAGGAGAGAGGAGCAGCGGGGAGGGGCGAGGAGCAGCGGCGAGGAGCAGCGGCGCAGGAACACGCCCGAGAAAACCCTAGGGTTTTTTCGCCAAAGAAACCAAGAAATGACCGGGGAATAGTGCGGGTCAGAGGTTTCTCACCCGATAGAACCCAAAAGAAACCCGAGTGGAACAGGCCCTAAGCGAAAAATTCCAGTCATACGACTTTTCATAACAAAATCCAACAATTTATTCGGCCGTGCGTTGAATTGACAAATGAAATGAAAAACACACACAATCAATTAATTAATTTTACACAACTAAAAAAAACAAATTTTGTATCTTTTTCTTTCGATTAGGCCTTTCTTGGGTACAGATCCGCCTTGATCCTATTCCGCTCGTCGCCGATCATGCTCCGAGACGGACCGAAGCGGGGGGCGTCGGTCGAAAAGAATTCCGATCCAAGAGCGCTAGCGGGCGGCGGGTGGAACTCGGATCGGGTGCGGCGGTGGCGGGAGGATCCAGATCCGTCACGGGACATCTCGACGGCCATCAGCGGCGTCGTCCTGCTGCCGCTGGCGGATGATCCGTCATCGGATAAGGAGACGTACTTGCCGCGGGTCCTGCTCTTCTTGATCGCGTGGATCACAAACGGTATCAGACCTTCCATTTTTGGCTCTCTCTCTCTCTCTCTCAATTTTCTCGGCTCTCAGTCTTTTTTAATGCTTCGAATGGAAATGGGGGAGATGAAAGAGCTTTATACATACAATGATACAAAGAGAGAATTTGAGGAAAACTAATTAATTACTATATTTATGAATTTAGAGAGATTTCGGGTCGGATGTTTATTTTGACTAATGGATGCTGTGATGAAGACAATCAAGGACCAAACACTGGCTGTTCTCCATTTGTATCATCACCGTGAGCCTGCGCTGGAGAGTCAAATAAGCGTGCCCACCTCTAGCATGTTGGTTTTTAAACCTCTAGCATGTTGGTTTTTAAAGGTGATAATAATAATAATAATTGTTATGAATAGGACCCATTGGGCCTATTGGTTATCCACCCACATGAGTACCCATTATGAATACTATATAAAGGAGGCTAGGGGTTTCCTAGCCTCAACCCTTCTACAAATCTGTTTCTCGTTCATAACACGTTATCAGCACGATCACGCTCGTAGGAGGAGACGGCGGCTCGCGGGGAAGGAGATCCATCAATCGCTCAGATTCAAGAAGATCGTAATCTTCTCAACGGGGAGCGAAAATGGCATCCTTCAGCAACCGTCGACTAGATTCCTTTGTCGAATCTAGAGATAAAAATCAAAACTTTTTAGATCTAAACTTGCTTTTCACGTTAGATCTGCATGTTTTAGGATCAAAAAGTTTAAAAACACGGTAAAAATCACATTTTTTAGATCCGCATGCCTAAAAACAATAAAAATCTGTTTTTAGCGATCTAAATCCTTGAAAAATCCGGTTTTTACCCCCCTTTGATCCAAAATCTCCGCACGCCGTAAGGCGAAACGGCGGCGCCTCACAAGCGCCGGCGGCGGCAAATAAACGCCGCGGCGGCCGCGGACTGAAGCCACGGCAAGCAGCCGCGGCCTCAGGCCGCGAACTGCAGCCGCGGCCCCAGGCCGCTGCGGCCGCGGCCCGCCGCCGCCACGGCGGCCGCGTTCTGCGCGGCCAGCCGTCGCGGCGACACGCCGCGGGCCCCCCTAGGGTTTTCCGAAACCCTAACCCTAAACGGGCCAATTTTTCGGGGGAGGCCCAATTAACCCTAATGGGTTGTTTTCATGGCCCAAATGCCAGAAAATTAGCCCATTTACATAAATAATTTTTCTTCTTTTATTTTTGGCCATAAAAAGCCCAAAATAATTAAAAGAAAATTTAAAGGGTTTTAAAGCGGTAAACAAAACATTAAAATATGGATCAAAGGTAAAAGTTTTTCAAAATAAATTTTTGCACGTCACAATTTAAATTATTTAAATTAATCTTTACATGCCTGTGATTGATTATCTGCATGGTTGTATGTTTCCATTATATTATCTGCGTGGATGTGCAAATTAGGCTATGTTTTTAGAGATCGGCCAGGTTTCCGACACCTTTTAATTTCCTGCAATTTTTCTTTTTTTGAGAGAAATTTGTAAGTGAGGATATAAATGTAAAAAGAAGACCGAAGGACACCAAAAAGGAGCTGAAGGCGTACGCACAATGAAGATAGGGGCTTCTCTTTGAAGTTCCCGAGTTGTATTTTATTCTTTCATGCTATTTTTGATGTAACTTCGGACTGTACTTCTTTTTATTTCGGTGTCGGCTGGCTGATCCCCATAGTCCTAAGTCATTTTCGTTTTCATTGCTTATGCATTAATTGCGTGGATGTTAATTATTTTAATACCATGTTAATGTTACAATGAAACTGTCAAAAAGCATGCCAAAATCACTTTGATATAGTTTAACGCCTATAGCTAGACTATATATCTGCGATAAGATTATTTAAATGCCTGCAGCATATAAATAGCTTGTGTACACATCATACTTGTTTCAATTCAATTGAACATAATCTTCAGTTTACAAGATTTACATTATATGTATGATGGGCTCATGATATGACGATATTTATGACAATAAGACAATAATGATTTCAAAAAATTTTTTTTTATATCATATCCACTTTGACAAAATGAACCTGAAGTTCAAAATCAAATCAAAAGTCAACACACTCTCTCCCTAATAAAATAAATACGATGGTTTATGCGAAAATTATAATTGCTATCTTTATAAAAGATGCACACTTTGCAGTAAACAGATATATAAGATCTATGATCTATATAATCCAATATGGACACCAGAAGTTTTCCATAATACCGCTAAACTCTTTAAAAGAGTACTCTCATTTATTTTTACAAGGAAAGATTTTTTCTAGCCTTGAATATAAGCATACGCCTGAAGTCGTGGCTTAATGAATAAGTGAGAAATATATTACGCACCCACGTATTTGTTCCCCTCTGAGCATGGTAAACTATCCACATAAAATTTGAACGACTCAAGTAAAAGGCCTGAAGCTATACTCGAGCATTCAAATAGACTTTTTAAAAGTCTCTTATGAATTAGAAAAGTGGAAGTATAAATAATTTGCTCAAACCCCTGCTTATGTCTCCTTAGCAAGACTAATTTTCATTGTCCTTTATAAATAAGGAATATTGAAATCAGGGGGAGTTCAGGATCAAACATGACCTGAAATAAAAATAAGGAAAACTCAAAACAGGGGAAGTCTTGGATTAAATGGGAAAGGGAAGATACGATATACCTCGACATGGAGTAAGCAATGGCAAGCCAAAATCAGACCGGAAGTTCTGATAAGAGCCATAATGTTTTTGCAAACATGAATGTGCATTAACTTATGCCATATAAAAATACATACATATCTAGTCAAAACGACGAAAGTCTAATTGACCTTATGTATATTTAGATACTCCCCGAGGACAAATAAATTTTGAAATCAAATATAATCTGTTGTCATAACATAAGTCTTAAATGAGCATAATTATTGTTGTATGTTTTCAAGAGCACACATCACACTATGTCACTTGTTGACTTATCATCAGTATTATTCCCTTGTAGTTTTAATACATTTTATTTTACTGCGTATGTTTTGCTATCTTGAATACCCCTAAAAAATAAAATGAGGATGCCATATACTCTCTGAAACTTATACAGTTTCAAAAAAGATATTCGTCAAAACGAAATCCCTAATGACTCAAGAAATAAATGAAGCCTGAAGCTTTGTCCCAAAATGATCCGCACAATAGTCAAAGTGAAGATGTAATCCTTCACAGTTTGAACACAGTTCAACTATTACCGGACAAAATTAACTTGAGCATTTTAATGGACTTTTCAAAAGTGCCACATAAATTCAAAAGAGGAATTATTTTGGAACACCAGAAGTGTCCAGAATCGACCAACTTTGGATCGATATCACCCTGGAGTGATGATGCAAGACATCATCAACCAGACGAACCCGAAGATTCTTCAAAAAGGGTGAAACTTTCATTGTCCTATTCAAAAGGGAAAAAAGATAATGAGATCATCTCCATTCACATGGACATTGACTCTCCCCACTTCCTCAAATGAATTTAAGATGACATACTATCATCATTAAAGATAATGAAGACCTTTAGGTCTCTTGAGAGTATTTAAGGGATATAAATAGGCTTCGTCCACTCCCTTAACCGGACTGATGATGTATCTTTGGTGTACTCATCAATATATCCTCTAAATAAATGGTCATTATCCAACCACATTCTTTTATAAAATGGTGGTAACTTTGGATAACACTGGGAAATTTAAATGTTTTACAACTGGAAAAATAACGAACACCCTGAAGCTTGTGTTCACACCCAAATATGGGTAAGATAAATCATTAAAATGATTTAAATGGATTTCTTATCCATTAAAAATCCAGTTGTAGGTGACCACATGGGAACATGCAATTACATTGCAAACCATCAAAACACATCTTTAGAACCTATTTATATGAGTCTGATCACCTCATATAAACAGTTTCCGAAAACCCCTGACGGGGGAAGCGTTTAGAGCACATCTTATAGATTGTGCCATGATGAGTAGACACCCCCATATCACCACTATAGACCATCAAAATGCAGAACTATTTATCGGAAGTAAATATCCCAGATAAATAGAGTCTGAGCACTCTGAATAGGGGAAGCATTCAAATTCACTTCTCCTAAGACGTGCATCGATGATCCTATTTTAAAGATTTGATGAGATCCTGAAGATCCCTCACAACTTTAATGTCCCAGAATCAGTTTCAACAGAAATACTACAATCATCCATGAGCCTGAAGCTCAAATGACCATTTAAATCATTAATACATATGATCTGGTTAGCATGAATTGTGATGAGATCCTGAAGATCCACACTTATGAAACTGTTAAAACAGTTATCAGACATAGTTACTGACAATATAGATATTGTCAAAACTTTCACATCCCTGCTACTAAAAATCCAGCTAGGATTGACATACCAAATATATTGGATGCAATCCACCAGTAGCATAAGTGGATATCCTCAATGGATGAGAGGACATACCACTAGGCTCTAAAAAGAGAGATCTACTCCTGGAGACCGAAAAAACAATACCACCACAGGAAAGTGAGCTCAAATCCAGAACCTTATTGCAACTTGGTTGCTAAGGACCAATTCTGGATCTGTCCATATTCTTTACCCGTCCTAGAACCTTCACTTTTTTAACGCGTCGTGAAGGAGACACCTCTGGGAGAAATCAAATGATTATAGTACGTACGGGGTGAGTTTTGGACAAGAAAGAACACATTTTGTCGACAAATTCTCTCATATTTCATTTTGCCAGTTAAATATAAAATATCGTTTCCACAACTCTGCTTTGCCTGAAGCAAAGATAGAGCTTTGGCCAAATTATAATAATGTGGAATGAGGCAATAATAAGGTGAGCTGGACTCACTTATGAAATATGAGGTGTTGGACCTGAAGTCCTGGTATCAAAAATGATATCAAATCCTGTGGGATAACTGAGTATTGAAGGAGAATTAAAATAAAATCGTTAGCTATAAGCATTTTAATTTGCTATAGTTTTTAGAGGTATAAATCGCTCAAACCAGGAAGTAATCAAGTAAGATGAGCTGAACACACTTACAAGATGAATCTGATGCATCGACTGGTTTATGTCAAGGCGTAACCCAACGAATGGCAAAAAGAGGGAATTTTTGGTTTATGTTGCTATTGGATGTGACAACATCACCGATATAAAATTTCTTCAACTGCATGTACAAATTTTTTTCTTACTTTCCTTTCTTTTTGGGACGCATATTAATAATATGATTAAAGGAAAGACAACCTAGACAAAGATCCTTAAAGGACTCATACTAAAAGGTTGTTGTTTGCACCTCTTAAAAACAGTATTGTTCTTAAGAGAGCAAATTAAAAGAATTGAGATTATTTTAATAACTCAAAATATTATCGGATCTCCTAAAGAGAAATTACCGAAATATCTGTTAAAGCCTATCTATCAGATATGATATGATATGAAAGCCCTAGCTAGGCATAAATTCTAGGCTTACAGAACATTAATCATCCTGAAGATGACGTTAATTAATCACCCCGAAGATGTAAACTTCATACAATGATGATTGATGAAGAAACATTAATTTCATTCTCCACCAAATACACCTATTTGGTTGTATGGATATACATTAAAAGACCCCTTTCCGTTAGCTGGAAGAGGGGAATAATATATATGGTCCAGAAGTACCTCAAGTGTCTTTGAAACACTCTTTTACCTGGCCAACTGCATGCGTCTCTTTTGAGCGTTAGCAGTATAGCTATTAGCCAGGTACAGTACAGTGCCCCCAGCGCGCCACTGGACCAGAGATATGTAGCTTCTGCGCTATCTCCAAGGGTCGAGGAAAAATCCTCTATGTTAAATGTATTTGCATATGCAGGTTACAGACCATCGCGATGAATGGCATAAAAGGGACGTCCACCTCCTGAAGATCTACACAGAATCCTTCCAAGTATACATCCTTCCACCATCACGAGAAGCTCATCACCCAAGGAGCAGTTCAAGAACATACAATGCCAGGTCCTGAAGTACCTTGCAGACAATGACGATTGAGACGTGGAGCTATCTACCAAGTTTGCTAGCGCTCCTTTAGTTTCAGCTAATGCCTTATATGAGTGAAACTTGTATAGATGAGTGATGCTTGTACTTTACTTTTGCTTTCGGAATGTTGCAGATGAGATGGATGTATAGACACATAGGAGATAAATGTATAGATATATAGGAGATCTGCAAGCCTGAAGCTTGATCAGATTAGGGGGAGTCAACTGTAGAGTTGTACTCTTTTTCCTTGGCTAGTGGTTTTTCCCATAGGGTTTTCCATAGTCAAGGTTTTAATGAGGCAACCACATTGATTCTAGATCCAGAAGTATCCACCCCTCGACACATCCCCAAATCAGGGGAAGTTATGGAGTGCTGTACTCTTTTCCCTTCGCTATCGGTTTTTCCCACAGGGTTTTCCATAGCTAAGGGTTTTTAACGAGGCAGTTACCCTTAACTTGGATCCAGAAGTATCCACCCTTTAAGATACTCAGTAGTACTAATGAATCATTCAGTATTCATAAAGTCGAGTATACCACGTTGGTTGGATAAGGGGAAGTGTTATGAATAGGACCCATTGGGCCTATTGGGTATCCACCCACATGAGTACCCATTATGAATACTATATAAAGGAGGCTAGGGGTTTCCTAGCCTCAACCCTTCTCCAAATCTGTTTCTCGTTCATAACAATAATAATATTATTAAAAGGTTAGCACCTGTTCATTTTTGATCAATTAATGCCTACATGCGTTGATGTGGCAATCATTAAGGGCATGTTTCTTTCCTTTGCTTTGGGGGCAGCTTTGGGGGTAGAAACTGAATTTTATTAACTATTGCGAGTCACTTTTTTTACTGTTCACTCATTTTCTCTCGCCCATTTCCTCTCGTCTGTTCCTTTCGGTGACTTTCGCTGTGATTCCTCTCGCCTCACTGTCTCCGACGTGGAGGGGCAAAATCCTCCCGCTGAAATCCGCGGATTTCACGGGGATTTCAGCTGGAATTCTCGATTTGGGCCCCACACGTTCATCTCACTCCTCTCCCCTTCCATTTTCGTAGGATCCAGTTTGTGTCTGCAAAAACCCTTGCTCCGGCGGGGCTTACCGTCGATCTTGGTTGTCGACGTTGATTCCTTGGTCGGATCTGTATCGGAAGTGCCAAGCTTGTTCCATTGCTGCTCCATCGACGCTCTGTCCAAAACCCTAAGCTCTGGTGGGAGCTTCCCGTCGATCTTGGTTGCCGACAGTGTACCCATTGTTGGAGCAGTCTCGGTGTGCCTCAATTGACTGTGACGAATGAGTCGCGGGGAGATCGGAAGGATCGGTGAGCTTAGGGTGGATTTTTTTCTACGATTTGCTCGACGAGATATAATTTCTGAAGCTATTATTTTTTCGTTGCATTGTTCTCTAGCTGCCATGGGTTCCTGACTGCAATTGGTTATGATGCTGGGTTAAGTTAAATTTTCTAATTGTGCATGAATGCCATGTGTGCTTGCAATGGACTCTTGTTGTGACTGGGTTCATGCTGCTAGTGTTTCATATTTACGGGGTTTACGACCTTTGCAGTTCTTATGATGTGAATTTGATGTGATTGGGATCACGCATGCTTTGTAGTTTGCATGCGAGTGAATCGTAGACGTTACATGTGCATTATTGAATAATTCATAATGCTAGATGGTTGGGGTGATAGATGAAGGATATGACATGTGCATTATTCCAAATAGCCCAATGATGTAAAATTTAAAATGAATTAAGTTGGCTTGGCTATGCAACCGTCATACATGCTAGATGGCTTGCTCGATGGTTCCCTTTATTCACCAATTTGTTTTTTAAGTGTTGGAGATCCATAAGCAATGAAAGGGTTTTTTTGAATCTTTTACTTCATGTCGATTCATATTAAAATTTCAAATTTTAAGTCTTTTTATATTTGTTTTAATTTGCCCTAGTTTACTTGAGAACAATGGTTGAGGGAATTATTTATGAAGTGGGGTTTTTTCCCTTGATTTATGACGGTTGGTTTCTGAGCTGAAATGTAAGGAGCAACGGCATAGCAACCAGTTGTGAAACTGATTAAACATATATACTGAGGGCTAATTTTTTTTTGGATATGCACACTTATATATGAAATATGTATTTCATATATTTCTATGATATGGATTTAATTGATAGTGGATATCAACGGGTTTATTTTTCCCATGACATAAGTTATATAGGATACTGGATAGCGACGAGTTTTTTCCCCTGCCATACTTTTTGGTAATATCATATGACAATCATCACTTACGCGTTAAGTTATGTGTGATGCAAATATGGTGGACATGGATAAACAACTTGTGAGTTATGTACCTCTGCCTCTGCAGCAATAATGTTTGGCATCTTAGCATTACAACTTCACAAATCCGGTAGGGCCGACCATATACCCAGATAGCCCTCAGATATGCGGGATCTGCATAGAAAATCCCACATGTGGAGAATTCTGTATGGGTCTGACAATAGTTGTTTGCACTACTTACGAATGCGCAGTCATGCTTTCATGAATCTTGCATCATTAATGCGACATCGATGTCTTCTTAAGGACACTATTCATGTCTCCATAGAGGAGCAGGCGGCCATGTTCCTGCATATTGTAAGGCACAAGTCAAAGAATAGAATCATGCACGTGGATTTTATAAGGGGAATGGGACAGTTAGCCGGTATTTTAATAAAGTATGGCGGGAGTGTGTTCACTTCGGGACATGTTCATGAAGCAACCTCCTAATGAGACGCCACAAGAGATAGTCAATAATCCTAATTGGTTTCCATTTTTTAAGGTATGTGTGATTATCTGTATATGTGTCAGTATAATAAGTATCGTCATGGTGATTGCAAATTGAGCTCATTGATTACGTTGTAGGATTGTATTGGTCTCATTGATGGGACGCACATAGATGACATGCTTCTAGCCAGGCTCGTACCCCGTTTTAGAGGTCGTAAAGGGGTTACGCAAAATGTGCTAGCAGCTGTTACTCCAAATAAAAGATTCACATACGTTATGGCCGGGTGGGAAGTATCCGCAAATGATTTTACGGTCGTGAAAGATGCCTTGTCTTTACCCCCCAATGGGGCTACGAGTGTATGAAGGTAATATGCATAATTTTACATAAAAATTATATATACGTCTCTAAGAAACCGTTGGATCATAAACTGGGTTTATTTTTTCGAATGTAGGTCAATATTACCTTTACGATGCTGAATATACTACAATACCTGGTTTCATATCTCCATATAGGGGCATTAGATACCATCTGAAGGACCATACTGGTCGGGTTCCTCGAAACTGACGAGAGCTATTCAACCTACGTCATTCTACCTTAAGATCAAAGATCGAGTCGATATTTGGTATCCTAAAAAACAAGTTTAAAATTTTGTCTGCCAAGCCTCACTGCCTATTCAACAGTTAGGTCGATACCGTCCTAGCTTGCACTGTTTTGCATAATTACATCCAAATAGCAGATCCTCTTGACCCCCAACTAAATGAAGATGTTACTGGGTTTGAGGGAGATGTAGATGTTATTGATCTATCCCTACAGTTTCCTGTTTGTGAACAAACCGAACAACGAGATCAATGGAATTGCGCAGAGAGCAGATATGTTGGGAAATGTGGGTGGACTTCTATAACATAAATAATAATGGGAACACAGTAGAGCATGTGATATGAGGTGGTCGTATTAGACTTTGCCTAATCAGGCTGAACATTGTAACCTTGTAACTTAAGTATTACATTATGTTTGCTATGTTGTGTATGACAAATGGTGCATGATTTGTCTTATCCATTAACATCATTAGAATCAGTAGTTTAATTCTGCATTTTTATACCCCTGCATTATAGTATCTGTTTATATGATGGTTGGATGTTTATATCCCAAATTTTGCATTTTTAATTTCATAATATTGATGTTGTATGGATGGAAGGGTCATCCAATTCATGGCAGTGGGGTGTTCCATTACGTGATGGTATTGATCACATGCAACCATTTTATGAAACTGTATATGTGACACACTTGGGAGATGCAGAAAGAAGGCTGGATCCCCTTATAATCCGACATATGCCTATGAGGTTTCCTAATATGCAATTCCCCATGCATGGCTTCCAAGTAGGTAGACATGGTATGGCATATCCACAATATGACAATTTCAGCCTGCCAATGCAAATGCCAATGGAAATGCCCTCGCCGAGTAAACATGGGTATATGCATATGTTCCAAGGGGGAAATCCCTACTTTCAGAAGCCCCTCGCTGCAAGGTGCATTCGTTATGCCCACGCCTCCAAGTGGTATTGAACAAATGCCTGACAGTGACTCCTCTAAGAAGTCCAGCTGGCGTAGCGAGGAGGCTGATGGGTTAGTGTCAAGTCCGAGGAAAAAGTCCAATCAACCATCCTCATCTTCCCAACACAACAAATTGTGGAAGACCGAGCATGACGAGACACTTATTCCTTTCCTTGCAGAACTTACACGGCAGGGACATAAAGTCGATAAGACTTTTAAAGGGACTACATTCAATGCTGCTGCACACATCGATAGCATTCATGGGACGACCCTTCACTAGTGGCAATGTGAAAAATCACATGAAAGAGTTGTAGACACGTCTCAAAGATGTGTATGAGTGCATAGACATGAGCGGGGCTGGATGGTGTGCTGATAAGAAGATCATTGAACTTGATCCTGAAACATATGCAACCTGGGCCGCGATATTTACTTCTATCTTCTTTATAGGATAGCTGCTAATAAATTAAATATAGCTATGAATAAACATGCTCATAATTGCTCTTCTAATCGTTTAGGCAACCAATAGGAAGCGAGCTTATGTGAACTATCCCATACCATGGTTTGACAATCTTGTGCTCATCATAGGGGATGACTCTAGAAAGGGTGATTTTTGTAAGTCGGTGTACGAGAACTTTGGAGGCCCATTTTATGGTGTCGAAGGAGAGCCCATAAGTCCTGAACCGATACCTATTCCTTCTCCAGGCCAATATGTCCCGCAGGACATCCCCCCATGCGTCGACAGGTCATTGTCCAGGAGGGACAAGCCATGCTACCCCACCCTTGCTGGGGGAAAGAAACAGCGTCGACGAGCCATGAGAGATGATCCCGACGTCATGCGGGAAATAATCGTTAATGTTAAAGATGTCGCGAATGCTATAAGGAGTGCACACTCGCACTGGACAGAAACGCTTGCTCAGCGTGTGTACGAGTTTACAGAGTATCCGGCCGACCTATTGTTGAAGTTGTTTAAGGACCTAAGTATGGATGATATGGAAGCTCGCCAATCTTTGGCAGTGCCACAATCGGGTAGGAAGCTTATGCTTGATGCTTTAATTGAGGATATGGATATGGAGTTGCAAGATGCTGGATATGAAAAAGGATATAATAACGGCCTGAGATGATGATGGGTGGGTACGTTGGCTTTTTGGTGGGTTAGGGATGGGTTTTTGGTGGGTTGGGGATGGTTTTTATG
Organism: Scilla litardierei; assembly: GCA_030789695.1. NCBI lineage: Eukaryota > Viridiplantae > Streptophyta > Magnoliopsida > Asparagales > Asparagaceae > Scilla > Scilla litardierei. Next base: position 646,263,465 of record CM061142.1, on the reverse strand, counting down.
GGGGGTTGGGGATGGTTATGAGGTGGGTTCGGGCAGTTTCTAAGGGAATGGTTTTTTGCTATTGTTAATGCTACCACACAATCTCTATGTTGTAAATATATGTGTAAGCACTAGACGTGATATTTTGGGCTCAGTTTGTTATATATTTATATCATGTAGCCCACGTATATGTTGGTTTCATTTCTACTTTGATAGCTTCCTCATGCTAGCCATTTTTAGTTTGTGTTGCTTGGGTCATTGTGGATGTGTCAGTTTTTGGGTGGCTTTGAGTTGGAATTAGGCTAGCTTCCTCATGCTTACCATTGCTTCCCAGCTTCATTTCAATTTATGTCTTTATTGTATATGACAGTTGATACTTAAAGGCTTTGACCAATTTGGGTGTTTAATAACTGGCTTTGATATTTGATGTACGATGTATATTGAGTTGTTTTGCAAATAGCCCAATGATGATGAACAATTTTTGAACACTTTGTCCCTATGTTATTACGAAAGAATTGGTATATGACTTGATGGTTCCTTTATTCCCCAATGTGTTATTGAGAGATATAGATATTCATATGCACTTATATGGATTAGTTGTATCCGTATCTATCTGAGAATGCTGCAGTTGAAATGTTGGGTGATATTAATGGAGCAACTGCCTAGTACCAATTTATTTTCATGATAAACTGATTTTTTTCCTGAGGGATATAAAAATATGTGATGTTTCTAATTCTTGCCTCCAATTTGTATTTTTGTGTCATTATACCCACTGAATATTGGGCACAATGCATTATATGCTGGAGCTTCTCACTATGAATGGTTTTTGATGTATTTGCAATTTTGGTGCATGCTGATACATATACAAGGAACGAAGCACCGAAACTGAAAATGATACATCCCCAAAGTTCCCATACTGAAACTGATACATAATCTTCGGTTCAAAAACAAAGCCACACAAAAACAGATACACCCCCATGAACCAAGCCCCAACTACTGCCTATTACCAATAGTTTTTCCTATAGCCCTATGATGATGAACGTATAATGAGCACTTTGTCCCTATGTTATTAAGAAATAGTTGGAATTTGGCTGGAAGGTTCCTGCATGGAGCAACTGCCTATTACCAACTTAATTTCATGATAAAATACAGTTTTTCCTTATGGCTATAAATATAATTTCTTTTAATGTTTCTTGCTTGCTACTTTCAGTTTCAGTAAGGATTGTTTGATTTATATGCAAGCCATTTCAGTTGTTGGTGCTTGGGTGGCTTTGTGTTGGAACATAAGCTTATGTATCAATATGAGTTTGGGGACTTTGGGGATGTATCAGTTTCATTTGTTGTGGCTTGGTTCTTTGGGTTTGTATCTGTTTATTGGTGGTTGTATTTTGGAACCTAAGCTTATCTATCATTTTAAGTATGGGGACTTTGGTGCTGTATCTGTTTCATTTTTTGGTGCTAGGTACCTTGTGGATTTTTCTGTTTATGTTGGCTATCCTCTGGACCCTATGCTTTTGTTGCAGTTTCATTATGGGAACTTTGGGGATGTCTCAGTATCATAGTTTGTTGCTTGGTTCCTTGGGTATGTAACTATTAAATGGTGTCTTTGTTTTGGAACCTAATCATCTGTATCATTTTCAGTATGAGGACTTTGGTGATGTTTCAGTTTCAATTTTTGGTGATTGGTACATTGTGGATTTTTCTGTTAATGTGTGGGTCTTTTGGAGCCTATGATTTTGTTGCATTTTCATTACGGGGATTTTGGGGATGTATCAGTTTCATATTTTGGTTTTATATGATCCTTGGGTATGTATTTGTTTATTGCTGGCTTTGTTTTATAACCTAAGCTTTGGGCTCAGTTTCATCATGGGGACTTTGGGGTTGTATCAGTTTCATATGTTGGTGCTTGGGTACTTGGGTATCCATATGTTTAATGGTGGCTTTGATTTGGAATCTTAGATTATGTATCATTTTCAGTATGGGGACTTTGGTGACGTATCAGTTTCAATTTTTGGTGATTGGTTCCTTGTGGATTTTTCCATTTATGTGTGTTTTTGTTTTGTACCCTATGCTTTTGTAGCAGTTTCAATATGGGGACTTTGGGGATGTCTCAGTTTCATATTTTGGTGCTTGGTTACTTGGGTATGTATATGTTTAAGGGTGGATTTGTTTTGGAACCTAAGCTTTTTAAATCATTTTCATTATAGGGACTTTGGGGATGTATCAGTTTCATATTTTGGTGCTTGGGTCCTTGGGTATGTATCTGTTTATGGGTGGCTTTGTTTTGGACCCTAAGCTTTTGTATCAGTTTCATTATGGGGACTTTGGGGATGTATCAGTTTCAATTATTGGTGCTTGGTTCCTTGTGAATGTTTATGTTTATGTGTGGCTTGGTTTTGGAACCTAAGCTTTTGTATTAGTTTCATTATGAGGACTTTGGGGATGTAACCGTTTCATATTTTGGTGCTTGGGTCCTTGTCTACGTATCTGTTTATTGGTGGCTTTGTTTTGGACCCTAAGCTTATGGCCCTAATTCATTAGAGGAACTTTGGGGATGTACCAGTTTCGTTTTTTTCTATAGTCATATGATGATTAACAATTTTTTATCACTTTGTCCCTATGTTATTAAGAAATAGTTGGTACTTAGCTGGAAGGTTACTTTAATCCTAAATGTTTTATTGAGATACATGGATATTCATATGCACTGATATGGATTATTTGTATCTGTATATGACAAGGCTGCAGTTGAAATGCTAGGGTGATATTGCATGGAGCAACTGCCTAGTACCATCTTTATTTCATGATAAAATACATTTTTTCCTGAGGGCTATAAATTTATTTGATTTTATTGTTTCTTCCCTTCTCTTTTCTGTATCAGTTAAGGATAATTGATTTATTTGCTAATTCATTTATTTGAAAGCTAGTTTCAGTTTTTTGGTGCTTTGGTCCTTGGGGATGTATCTGTTTATGTGTGGCTTTGTTTTGGAACCTAAGCTTTTGTATCAGTTTCATTATGTGGACGTTCGGGATGTAACAGTTTCATATTTTGGTGCTGGGGTCCTTGGGTATGTATCTGTTTAGTGGTGGCTTTGTTTTGGACACTAAGCTTATGGCCCTAATTCATTAGGGGCACTTCGGGGATATATCAGTTTCATTTTTTCCTATAGCCCTGTGATGATTAACAATTTTTGATCACTTTGTCCGTATGTTATTAAGAAATAGTTGGTACTTGGCTGGAAGGTTACTTTAATCCACAATGTTTTATTGCGATACATGGATATTCATATGCACTGATATGGATTATTTGTATCCGTATATGAGAAGGCTGCAGTTGAAATGCTAGGGTGATATTGCATGGAGCAACTGCCTAGTACCATCTTTATTTCATGAAAAAATACATTTTTCCCCCAGGGCTATAAATTTATTTGATTTTACTGTTTCTTCCCTTCTCTTTTCAGTATCAGTTAGTAATAATTGATTTATTTTCTATTTCATTTAGTTGATAGCTAGTTTCAGTTTTTTGGTGCTTGGGTCCTTGTGGATGTATCTGTTTATGTGTGGCTTTGTTTTTGAACCTAAGCTTTTGTATCTGTTTCAGTTGGGGCACTTTGGGGATGTATCATTTTCAGTTTTTGGTGCTTGGTTCCTTGTAGATGTATCTGTTTTTGGGTGGCTGTGTTTTGAAACATAAGCTTATGTATCAGTTTCATTATGGGGACTGTAGGGATGGATCAGTTTCATTTTGTGGTGCTTGGTTCCTTGTGGATGTTTATGTTTATGGGTGGCTTGGTTTTGGAACCTAAGCTTTTGTATCAGTTTCATTAGGGGGACTTTGGGGATGTATCAGTTTCATTTTGTTTTGCTGGGTCCATGTGGCTGTATCTGTTTATGGGTGGATGTGTTTTGGAACCTAAGCTTGTGTATCTGTTTCATTATGGGGATTGTGGGGATGTATCAGTTTCATTTTTGGTACTTGGGTCCTTGGGGATGTTTATGTTTATGGGTGGCTTTGTTTTGGAATCTAAGCTTTTGTATCAGTTTCATTATGGAGACTTTGGGGATGTATCAGTTTCAATTTTTAACCATAAAATAGGAGTCTGTTTCATATCACATATTAATTCTTTGAAAGGCCAATATGTATCATCATATTCTTTAAATTGTAATATGTATATGTATATTTGTTGCCTGCCTCCGTTGTCCATCTTTATTTCATGCTAGGTACTAATGAGCACAGGGTCCAGCTCTTCTATTCAATCCAGACCCAGAGTTGCAGCAGGTGGTGAGTTGGATGCAGATGCAGATGACAGCAGGGTTTGTCACGGTGGGCTGCGGATAGCCAGGAGGACATCATGGACCCGAAAAAACCCTGACCGGAGATTTTGGAGCTGTCCATCACGAGGGAATCAATGCAAATTCTACGAAGGAATGATCCCCCACACTCGGACTAGTCCACATATGTGATACTGCAGTTACAGGACGAGCTTGAAAGAAGCCACACCCATGCATCCTCTTCCACAACGTTCTCTGATAGGAGGCTTTTGGAGATAGAGGGGCGGATGGCCACGCTCGTGGGGCGATTTGAGCGGACCACGGTGAAAATGGACACCATCCTATCCGATTACAAAGCCATTAAGTTGGGTTTGTTTTCGCTCATAGGATTGATGTTTTGTTTGTTATTGTTGTTTATTAACAAGAGTGTTTGATGGGGACGATACAATATAAAACTTTATTAATGTATGTTATGTCAATGGGTATGCACAATGAGATTTGTAATTTGGATACGATATGTATTTTGTATATGCGGGCTTAATTTGGTATGTGAAATGGGATTGCGATATCTGTTGCATGTGTTCTTTGCCTTGCCTGCGTGCTTACTCGGTTGTATTTGCTGCAGTTAATATTTTAATAATTTCTGAATCTTGGAGATGAAATAGGATTTTGATTTCTGTTGCTTGCGTTGCATGCCTTGCCTACATTAATATTTAATAGTTAAAATGTAATTAATTAATTCTGTTTTTAGTATTAAATTCGGTTTTTTAATATTTAATTCGGTTAGTGGGATTTAATTAGGCTTATTTAATAGTTAATTAGTTAATAGTTAATAGTTAGTTAACTAATATTTAATTAATGGATGTGTTTCATATTTTTCAACAATATGAGGATGTGGGTAATCTCACCACAAAACACCATAACCAACTTCCAACTTTCCTCATCCAACAATGATACTCCCACTTTAACCAAAAGAAACACAATACTTTAGTGTGGGACCCACAAACAAATCTCAAACCCACTTTCCAACCCCCTTTCAAACAAAAAAACACAAAACTCATCTTCTCTCTTTTCAAGATTCCAACCAAGATTTACTATTCACAATAGTAAATCCCAAACCAAAGTTTTGCAAAGAAACACACCCTAAGTTACCGCCTAAGGGCATGTTTCTTTGATGGATAGTTGGTGAGATTTTGGGCTTGGGCCACTATTCAGCCCACGTTTCACCATCCCATCATGAGAATCCTTGGCCAAAATCCTTCGCCGTGTTTCATTGGCCCGTCGACTTTGATTCGAGCTTGATCTGAGGCGGCGGCCAAAATCAAGCGGCCAAAATCCGTGGATTTCATGCAGATTATGCTAGGATTCCTTATCTCTGGGTCCCCCTCGCCCTGATCACCCTCATCACAACTGCCTCCTTCCCCTTTTCGCACCATTTGAAGAAAGATTATGGCAAAAGCAACGGCGGCGACAATTTTTTCAGTCGATCGTGAGGACGCCGGTAAAAACATGGGCTGATCTGCCTCGCCTTGCCTTGCTTGAACCCTTTTCGATCATTCAAAGGTGTGTACAAAAACCCTCGGCGATCTGACGGAGATTGGGGGTTTATGAACGGTTTCGGGTGGATTTGAAAGTCTATTTGCATTCGGAGGTATAATTTCTTTCTATCATCCCTTAAAATTGGGCTTGGTAGGCTTCTAATCAAATGCATGTGCTGTGATTAGGGTATTATGCCTGATTGGGTTTTGAAAATTGGATGATTTGAGCCTTTATGGTGCTGAAATTACATGGTTTCCCGATCTGAAATTGAGGAGCTTTTGTTCATGTATGGTTGGGTATAGGAATTTTGGCTAACCCTAGCTATTTTTTGCTCATCTTCAAAGTTGACTGCAAGGCATTTTTGGTTCTTTATACCTTAATGTTTTAATTTTTATTTAATAGCCCGATGATGAAAAAGTAAAAATGATTGGTGGATCTTGGTTATGTCGGTTATACTGGATGGCTTGCTTTTGGTTCCAATTATACCCCAAGTGTTTTGCGATGGTTTTGGAGGTTTGTATGCAATTGAACCGAAGTATGGAAGGTTTTACAAAGTATGCTTGGGATATGATATGGATTTTACACAACTGAAAGGAATTGGCTAAGTTTTTCTTGATAGTACAATTTTTTTTGGGTATGATATAGTTGGATCAATCGCAAAACAACTAGTTTTAAATATGATTCAACATAATTTCTGAGGGCCACATAATTGATGCTTGAATATTTATGGATATGAATTTTTTTGTTTCCTTTTCATATCAATGGGTTATTATGACAATATTTTCATATTCGTTATCAGTGTGTATCCATTTCCCATTCACTACTTTATGTTAAAATCATATGTCATTCAAAACCATGCGAGAAGTTATGTTTGTTGCAAATAAGGTGTACATGGATATACAGGGAGACCATTCGGCTTGTAAAACATGTATCTCGGTCGTGGCGGAAATAATTTTTGTCATCATCCACTTACTACTTTATGAATCTGGTAGTGCCACCCCTATACATAGAGAGCCCTCAGATATGCAGGATCTGCATAGAAAATCCCACATACGGAGAATTCTTTATGGGTCTGAAAGGAGTTGTTTACACTACTTACGAATGCGAAGACCTGCTTTCATGAATCTTTCATCATTAATGCGACAGAGTGGTTTGCTCAAAGACACTATTCATGTATCCATAGAGGAGCAGTTGGCTATGTTCTAGCATATCATAGGCCACAAGTCAAAGAACAGAGTCATGCAAGTGAATTTTATAAGGGGAGGGGGGATAATTAGCCGTTATTTTAGTAAAGTTATGGCTGGAGTGTGTACACTTCGGGATATGTTCATGAAGCAAGCTCCTAATGAGACTCCACCAGAGATAGTCAATAATCCTAATTGGTTCCCATTTTTTAAGGTATGTGTGTTTTTCTGTATACGTGTCAATATAATAAATATCGTTATGGTGATTGCAAATTGCGCGTTATTGATTACGTTGTAGGATTGCATTTGTCTCATTGATGGGACTCATATAGATTGTCACGCCCCGCTTTCCATTTTACCGGGAGTGAGGATGCGAGCGGGTCCGCGGTGTGATTAAAACAAGGAGGAGTACTCTTTTTTTCTTTTCTTTAAATACTTTTCTTTCTTTTTCTTTTCTTCCTCCTTGGCTTAAACACACTAAGCGTCTGTGTAGGAATTGCAGGTCCTTGCATGTAAATTTAAGAAGCAGCTCAAACGACTTTATTACATATCTAGCGTACAATAATTTAGATACATCTTGGGCCTAGCATGGCCAATACAAACAAAGTACACAAATTACATTATTTCAAATATAAAGGTGCAGTTACGAAGGTAAACGTCTAGTCTTCCGCGGGTAGGTACTCCACGTATTCTTTGAGCACTGGCTCAACTCCTGCGGTAGTGTCTTCAGAGAACTCACTAACGATACCTGACGGACATTTCGTAAAACAACAAAGTGAATTGTCCGTCAGCGAGGTTTACTCGACAAGATAATTTCCAAAACAAAATGTTAAGTATTTTAATTAATCCAAGCTGAAATCAAATATAACCATAATCAATGTTTACGTCAATGATAATTGAGATTCTAACATTGGCCCATGCATTCACAGCCAGTTAGGTTTGGCCAAGCAGGTTTCCAGCCAGGCTGTTACTCCAAATAAAAGATTCATGTACTAATGGCCGGGTACTGATGTAAATACGTAGAACATGAAATATACGCGTACTGATGGATATGGGCCGTTACATAGATGCCAGGCTCCTAGCCAGGCTCGTACCATGCTTTAGAGGTCGTAAATGGGTTACACAAAATGTGCTAGCAGCTGTTACTCCAAATAAAAGATTCACGTACGTAATGGCCAGGTGGGAAGGATCCACAAATGATTTTACGGTCCTGAAAGATGCATTGTCTTTACCCCCCATTGGGTCTGCGAGTGTATGATGGTAATAGGCAAACTTTTCCAATAATAAATATATATACGTCTCTAAGAAAACGTTGGATCATAAAATGGGTTTATTTTTTCGAATGTAGGTAAATATTACCTATGCGATGCTGGATATACTACAATACCCGGTTTCATATCTTAATACAGGGGCGTTAGATACCATCTGAAGGACCATACTGATCGCGTTCCTCGAAATTGCAGAGATCTATTCAACCTACGTCATTCTTCCTTAAGAACAAAGATCGAGTCGACATTTGGTATCCTAAATACACGTTTAAAATTTTGTCTGCCAAGCTGCACTACCCATTCAAAAATCAAGTCGATACCGTACAAACTTGCACTGTTTTGCATAATTACATCCAAATAGCAGATCCTCATGACCCCCATCTGAATGAAGATGTTGATGTGTTTGAGGAGGATGGTGATGTTATCGATGAGCATGATGATGCGGTTATGGATCTTTCGCAACAGTTGCCCGTTCGTGAACAAACTGAACAAAGGGATCAATGGAAACATAGCAGGGATCAGTTAGCTTGGGATATGTGGGTGGGCTACTGTAATAAACATAATAATGGGAACACTGTTGAGCAAGGGATATGAGGGTATCATTTATTTAGGATTTATGCTAAACCTTTTAATCAGGAATCGTGTGTAGTACATTATGTTTGCTATGCTGATTATGACAATTGGTGCATGATGTGTGTTAGCCATTTAATTCATTTTAAGCAGTATTTTAATTCTGCATTTTGCTACTCCCTGCATTATATTATCTGTATTTAAGGTGGGTGGATGTGATTATACCCAATTTTGCATGTTCAATTTCATAATATTGTTGTGTATGGATGGAAGGGTCTTCGAATTCTGGTCAAGGGAGTGATCCAATATGGGAAGGTAGTGATCCAATGCAAACATTTTATGACACTGCTTATGGCACACAATGGGGAGAAGCAGAAAGGCGGATGGATCCCCTTCTGGGCGACCTATGACGCGGCGGATGGGTAATATGCAATTTCCCCCGCATAACTTCCAAGGAGTTGGCCCAAGCATGCCATATCCACAATTTCCCCATTTTAGCATGCAAATGCCAATGCTCATGGCCATGCCCTCGCAGACTGTCCCTGGATATATGCATATGTGATAGAGCTTTAAAATTTATACCCGCAAGCACACGGCGTCGTCGTAGCGCGTTATGGGTCATCTACAGGGAGGCGGATTGATCGAGTACTAGCTCGAAATAGGGTTGTATACTAGCTATGCTAATCGATTGAATGAGACATGGGTTACGGGGATTAACAAAGATTGCGGTATGAAATTGTATAGACAAAGGTTAAAGCGAAAGATACTCATCAAGATAACAGAGAAAATCACAATTAAACAAAAAACAATAACCAACAAATAGAAATTACAAGTAAGAAAGAGCAAGGAATACTTATCTCCCAAATTTGCATATAAGGGTCGTCAATCCATTACACAATCTGAGAGAAAAACACCCAAAATCCTATCTAAAACTAAACCTACTCCTAAACTAAGTATAAAACATCAAAAATGGATGAAAAACAAGCCTAAAGACTTGGCTCCCTCCAAAAGACGGCACCCACTTCTATTTATACAAGCCCTAGCAGCTATCGGGTTGGCCTTCGACCCGCTTTCACACGGCCGCGTGGTTGAACCACGCGACCGCGTTTCGCTTTGGTTGAGGTGAGGATGACGCGTCCGTGTGGTTTGAAAGCACATGGCCGTGTGGTTCTCTATTGCTACTGCTTTGCGCTTGGGATGTGGAGAAGGCCACACATCCGTATGAATTGAGTTCATACGGCCGTGGCGATTACTGTCTGTTGTCGCTCTGAAGAATGACACGGTCGTATAGAGGAGACCATATGGACACGTGGTAGTCTCTTGCTTGCCCCTCTAGCTCCTCCATACGACCGTAAGTGGGAGCCTGTACGGCCGTGTGGTTGATCTTGCCCTCCTATAGATGGGTCTTCAGCTTCACTCCATCTTCAAAGCTCCATGCAAGGCTCCAGAATTCTCCATAACCCCACAACTCCAGCTCCTTCTTCAATGCTCTCCGCACATTACTCTGATGCTTAAGCTCTCATTCTCATACTTCATGCTTCCAGCTTCAAATCTCCAAGCACACATCTCCAAGTGCTCTAGCAGCCAGCCAACAATGAAGCTCCAAGCTCACATCTACCTCCAGCATAGCAAGGTCCAGCTCAAGCTTTGGCTCCACAATGCTCCAAGTATAAAATCACTCCACGAAGGTGCAAAAATACTCCAAACTCCTTCATGTTCACCTGAAAAGCACCAGCGAGACCAAAATCGTAAAAGGGAACAAAAAGAGTGAAAATGGCACGGAAAATGAGGCGAAGTCGAGTAACAAGAGAATGAAATGTGTTGAATCATTGGGCCGGCACTCGAGATGACTCTACTGACGGATGACAAAGGCCCATGGGGCCCATGAGAGAAACAAGTTATCAACTTGGTTAAAGCCCACTGACCAGTCGACCGTTGCATTTCACTCACTCGAACGTGGGATTAAAGACGAGTCCGTAATTAGCGGGAACGTGGGAAACATTCACTCCTACTAAAGCGGGAGGGTCGTGGCACCATAATGGGTGATCGTTATTTCCTTAATGTCACTGAAGAGACCCAGGAGGTTTATAAATACTGCAAGGTTTCAATTCTCAAGGTACGAGATCTAAGACATAGACTCAACTCCTTCAGCTGATATTTCTAACATTATAGAGCTTGCGACGTCAGATCTGAGACGGACCTTTGAGGGTCGATCTCAGCTGTTCCAAGCTCCATCTCTTCCTTAAGTTCCCATAATAACTTAAGTATCGGAGGGGATTTGGGTCGGGACCCAGATCTGCCCCCTCCCCCGACGTTTCTTTTTGGTGTAGGTCACGGAGTCTCGATATCTCGCGAAGGTCACCTCCGAGCTTCCCAGCCTCGATCCGTCGACATATAAGCAGCTCGAGGGTCGATCAACCATCACATCAATATCCATCATGCGACCCTGGTTCTACCAATCTAGGGTCCCACTTCACTCGCTGACGAGGCTTCGATTAAGAACGAAGGGCCTATGTCAGCTTGACAACTGTCTCGGTCATTTTTGGTCTTAACAGTTTGGCACCATCTGTGGAAAACTCGTTAACCATCTTGACATCCCGAAGAGATCAAAAGCTATGTCGGCTGGACCCAACGAGATCGGACCGATCCATGGTCCCAATGAGAAACAAAAAGCAAATGACGTCCTGGTAGAGGATGCCTCAGACTCTACGTCCCCGTTGAAGCGGCCAGTGAGGGCCACTAAAGAGCCTAAAGTGACCTAGAAGGAATTCACCCAATTCTTAGAGCGGGTCGACAAGAGTCTCGGTGTTCTGGCAACCTTGATACGCCAGAGCATGGTAGACCCATCGCTCTTAAAGAGCAATTACCGCCTTCAAACCCGACCGTGACACCGACTAGGAGCGCAGCCTTACTCAGGGATCAAGGGGATCTGAGAGCAGATCGACTAGAGATCAGCCCACACAACGCAACCCCCACGTCTCACCAATACGGAGGAATGTGGATTGACAATCGTGCCTTCGTTCTCCAGGGGAGCCCATCCCCTCCAATTATAAGGAAGCGACCTGCAACATCTTGGATCAAGTAATGTACGTGCCTCCCCTGAGTTATAACCCTCTTAATCTTGTAGGTGGATTTGGGAGGAGAGATGAGATCCCAAACCGATCTTCAGGAGCTAATTACGTGCACGACAGAGAGGGAAGATCTCTATGTAGGGTTTTGATGGAACCTTAGGACATATTCTGTGCCCGTCCTAAGTCGGATGGACCACAGACGCAAAAGAATGCGGCAGAAAAAATAGATACATTAAACTATTTAATAAGGCCCTAAGGTTCAAGACCCTTTAGCCAGGATCTCTGCCAACTTGGGATGGGTCCGACCATTCCAAGAGGTAGCTAAGCTACTGCGATTAAATTAAAAGAACGCTAATTAAATTTATATACCCAGAACCTTGCCTTGGTACAGGCAAGGTGTACCGCACCATCTTCCAAGCCACTCCCCGTCCCCCGTTGAACCGCTACTCGAACCGCTCCGTGTCCATAGGCGAGCAATTCTCTTGTCACTGAGCCAACCACACGCCGAAGAAAGTTTTACCAGTGTGTGAATCGTCGCCAAGATTTCGGATCGGATCCGAACCCCTTCGTGGCTTTGCTAGAGCCCTTCAGGAGTAAGGCAGAAATTATAGGGAGAGGAGAATATTTAATTCTAGATCCGAGCGTGCTCCAACATTTTTTTGGGAGCTGCTCAGATCTAGAGCTTGGGACGAGTTTAGAGGAGGGGAGCAGACCCCTATTTATATAGGCGGCTGACCCCTCCCCTTTACTCCACTTCCGATGTGGGACTAAACCTTCTTGGAGTTAATAAATCAAGTTAATTTCCTTTAACAAAAGACCAAACTTCCATGAATTTTAACTCCCTCACCGTTGAGCTTCACGATTGATACAACCTATCAAATCGAACGGCGTTCAATGGTGAACGCGTAGGAAAATACAGCGAGTCAATCGGAGTCCGTTTGACTCTTCAATTGATCGTTCAAAGATGAGCCCAAACCAACAAAACTGCAAACAGCCAGCCGTCACAAATCTGGGCTCGAAGCCCTAGGAAAGGGACCCCACTGTGCTGGGGCGCGCCTACACCCACTGGAGCGGTCGCAGGCTGGCGCCCGCTTGGTGCCCGCGCTTGCTAGTAGCGGGCGCGGGCGGGCGCCCGCGTCCGCCTTCAGCATGGGTTCAGCCCAAACCTGTTAGGCTGATCCATTTGGGCTCCTTGGGTTGTTTTGGGTGTAACTTGAGCATTTGGTGTCCGATTTGGGCGTCGTTCGAACCTGTGTCCACACCGGGACATTCCCGTCTTATAGGTAAATTTTTCCTCGCGTTTATTATATTAAATATTTTCGTAAACTATTTACGACACATTTAACTCATTTTGCATCATATGTAAAATAGTCCCCTATCTAAGCTTAAAAATAACATTTGCATCAAATGCAATGTTCTATCCCTTGCATCAAATGCACATTCTCCATAATGTTTATACCTATTACTAGACGAAGGTCGCACTCTGTGTGAGACCTTACAGCCTGACCCTGCTGCAGTTTGGGCTCGAAGCCCCATACGGCAGTGACCACGAGCAGCAGTTGCCGTCCCTGTTTCAGTATCATAATTATGTGGTTAACTCATCGACAAGAGTATTTTCGGGACCACCCTGACTGTGTCTGTGATGAATTCCGCAGTTTTAGTCTCTTCGTCAAAACTATGTCGTTTAAGTCAAGCATAGGGTAAGGTCAAGCTGTCAACCCCAATAGCTTGAAGCTGGTTAGTTTTCAACGATCTTTAATCAAATAATGTTGGACAACTTCAACATACTCTGGCCAGAGTTTTCACTGAAGACCGAACTAACACTACGACACTAACTCTCATTGACCGGGAGAGATGAATCCTATCTTGGTCATTACTCTCGTCGCACGCTTCAAATGTCACCCGACCAAAGACCTTTCGACAGGCCTAGCCTCGAAGCTAGGTCAGAGATCTAAGTGACACCATTCACGTACAGGTTTGTACAATGAACTCAAGTCAAAGACTAACTTTCCTATCATCACTAAGAGTTATCATTGACATATTGGTCAATATAACCATATGATAACTCTTGTGGGTCGTTCAGTGAACTCATTCTCCAATGAGCACATGTGTCTCGTCTTCGACTTCGTTAAGTCAAACGATCATGAGATCATCGTCACCGCTATACGGTGAAGACTAATACACAATGGTCTATCCGATGTTTCGATATCCTTTTCTCGAAACATCTACTACCACAAACCCTTTTAGACTTATGCTACAGACGATCAAGCATTTCTCCATGATCGAGATACTCATCTCGATACATGTTTGACCTTGCATTAGGTCTCAGGACTTTACCTAAGTTAATTTCTACTGATAACTAAATTATGATTTAACTAAGATAAATTCTTACTCTTTAGCTTACTGTAATTTTGAACAAGATGTTTGTATAGATACACGGAGATAAATTGCCTCGAGGGCATACATCTCGCAACATCTCCAATTGCACTCAGGCCCATTTATCCCGGTATCTCATACCGCATTTACACATAAGTCTTTCCAGACTTCACGTGTGATTCGGGTTCAATATTACATATTTAACCCCCCATTTAGCCCTATTTTGTGCTCACATGATGCTAAATTTATCTCTAATTCATACGTATTTTCTACACATTTATTTATTAGAGAAAACACACTATTTGAGCACAAAACAGCAATTAATGAAGTATTTCTGCACTTATTATATTTTTCCTAGCACCGTCTCGATCTCACGATTCCAACGACTATTTATTTGTATTTTTCTGAGATCTGTGCTAATTTCTATGAATTTTTAAATGCAGAATACTATTTATTGGAATTAAATAAAGCTGGCACGAATCTTGGCGCCAACGTGGCGCGATCTCAGAGCTTCACAGTCCGATCCTGCGGCTGAAGTCACTTGGGCGACGCGGCATTTTATTGACCGATCGATTTCGATCGAACGGTTGCACTGAATCCCGCTCGAACGAAGAAAGCGCAGCATCCCATTGCCACGCGTCGCCATCTCAGCCAATCGCCGCTTGATCGAACGGCTGTGAAACGAAGCAACGGAGATTTCTGCGGGGCGACGTGGCTTCATCTGGCGCGTCCATTCACGATCCAACGGCCAGGAGCAACCCCGCATTTTCGAAGCGGCAGTCGATCCACACGGCGACGTGGCGGCATTTCGAGCGTCCGATCTTAATCGAACGGCGGAGATCAAGCTCCGATCGGAGTTCGTATTGTTCGAAGCGGATGCGGGTTTTTTGCGTGATTTTTGAACGCCACGTGTCGCTGTGTGGATCGATCCCGCTTTTGATCAACGGACCACGTTTACCCCGCTCGAGATCAACGGCAGCGATTGATTCGGGTGCGGTTTTAGCGCGGGTTTGAACCCGTTAAGCCCAATAAACCCGCAATCTTATTATATAAAGGTATTTAGGGGTTTTTGGGCGTATTCAAGCAGATTGGGGCGTATTTTGGGCGTATTGGAGGCTCTAGAAGCCGTATTTTCCCCCTGAAAAATTCTGTAAAATTCCAGAGACTTGTTTTATTATTTTCAGAGAGTTTGAAGTCTTTTCAAGGAGAATTGGTGATATTTTCTTCAACTTCTATCACGTATTTTGGTGTTTTCTATTGTATTTTGCTATGAACTTGAAGTATTTTGTTATGAAACTTGTTTATTCTGAAATTATGAGTAGCTAAATCTCTGTTGTGCTTGGTATGGAGTAGTTAGGGGATATTATTCGTGTTTATTTGGTTGAAATTCCTTGTGCTAAATCGTTTAACGTCGCTAAAATTGTAATCGTTGTTCGTAAATCGACTTTTTTAGATTCCAAAAGAGTTAATTAAGTTGATGATCGCCCCAAAAGGGCGAGCTTTGATCTCCCCAAAAGGGAGTTTCATAACGTAGTTTTGATCTCTCCAAAAGAGAGTTTCATATCGTATTATAATCTTAGCGACGATCTTTTTGAATATTTTGTTTGAACCCCCAAAAGGGCATCTTCCGATGAATTGCTCCCAAAAGGAGAATTCATTGAGTTATATTGGGTATTTTCCGGTGAATTTCTCCCTAAAGGAGAATTCATTGCGTTATACCTATCAACCAAAATTAATACGAATCGTTGACCCTAGCGAACCCATACCATGTACAAACTCTTTATAGATATTTTCTTACACGATTTTCTATGTTCACGTGTTCACATCACCATCACCGTCACCATTGTTGAAATGTTTAGTCTCTTTCCGATAGATTTCTATTTGATTTAAATTGTGGTTGCAACAGATTTCTTCCCGTGGATTCGACACCTGGACTCCCAGGTTTTACTACTTGTACGGACTCTTGCACTTGAGAGAGAGCACCTTTTCGGTCCCACCAAGTTTTTGGCGCCGTTGCCGGGGAGGAATGGTTTGTGACTACGGTTTATTTCATTTAGAGGACCTTCGGTGAGATCTTTCCACTTTACTGTACATAAACTTTTTTTTATTTCAAAATGGAATATATGAATTTCTATTGCACGAACAATCTTTATGATGCACGGTATGCAAATGCACACAAACATAGAATGGAAAAGCTCAAAATTGTTAATTTTAATCAAACGGAATGTGAAACTTTCTTTCAGGCCTGGAGGAGGTTCACAGACATTATATCGAGCTATCCGCAGCATGGGTACACAAATGAAGAGCCTATGGCGTTCTTCCTAGATGGACTACAACCGCAGCTGCAGGAATTATTGGGAGGCATGACGCCGACAGTGGCGTGGGAATACATGGAGTCTCTGCAAGAAAACGAAGAAACCGTGGAAGAGACTTCAGAGAGCGATTCAACGGAGCCTTCGTGCCTCGATCAAGAAGAGCAAAGCGTAGACGTACCTTTGCAATCCTTGAAAGAGGAAGCTTACCAGACTATTCAGACTCAGGAGGCCACATCCCATCAATTCCAGGAGAATTTCCTTGCTCGGAGTCGGCAGATTCAAAATTCCATTGGAAATCTTAATTTGATTGCCGTTCACTTAGAAGAAGGTAATGCTTTTGAAACTCGATTTCAAGAATCTAAAACGAGTTCATCTTCTATTGCAGGAATACCGAGCGAGGACACGAATATAAATATCCACATGGCAGGAAGTGTGTGCAAAAGAGAGGGTGAGCTAGCAATTTTGGATAAACGAGTGGAGGAGACAGCTAGGGACAAGGGTTTTGAGATTATCGCCATGGAGTCAGAACCATGCCCTCCTCCAGTTTTGTCCCAAAATCATTTATCCCTCTCCACAATGATCGAGCATCGTACAGGGAGTAGTGCAAATCTTTCAGGGAGTAGTCGTCAACTTATTTTAATTTCTTTCACTTATTTTGATGACTACATTTGGAATAATTTTATTTCGAAGAATTTTAAACTAAAATGGATTGACGTCACTCATCTCTTGCAGGATATAAGTGGACATCTTATAGAGATGCTGGGAGTTACGTTGATGGGATCCAGTTTAGTCGTTGGAGGAAGAATAATCGCCGAGGAGCGCAAGGAGCAAATTGAACAACTTCCTCCACAATTAAAGATTCGGGATCCGCCATTTGATCACGGTGTGTTCTTTCCAGTAGTGTAGTTTTTATATGCTTTCTAGGTTGCTTGCTTGAATAAACTCGTACCTCTTCCGACATTGAGGACAATGTCCATCTTTAGTTGGGGGGTGTGTATGAGACCTTAGGTTTTTTTTGAGAAGAATAAATCACCAAATCTCATCTTTTAAAACTCCTTTATATGCCTCAAATGCGGATGATTATACATTAATTGTGTTCTAAAAATTGTTTATGGCTTGATTAATTACTTTTCCTTCATGGAATTGCCGTTAATATGCTATACATGAAAATTTTCAATTTCCATGATTAATATCTCGAAATAGTTTGAATTTATTTCATGCATGCTAATGTGATGAAAACGCTTAAGTATACATGATTTTTTAAGAATAGTTTTCAAGTTGAAGAGGGTTTTGGCCTCTGTTATTAATGTTTATATTCAAAGATGGGTTTGGAGTTGCTTACAAAGAAAAAGATGAAGAAAGAAAAGAAAGAAAAGAAAAGAAAAGATTTTTGAATAAAGAAAAAATGAATGATGAAAAATGAATGAATATGTATGTCACTAATAAATAACTTGGTTGGCTCGAGTAGTACAGTCCGAGGGGTCCTTTTTGGCCTAATGCCATATTATCGTCTGATTTGGGAGCCATTGACCGGAACCTCACTCATTTGATGGAGCGATCCAAGTTATACATTTTTATGCGAATGTTGCTTGATGCGCGTTACGCGGAACGAATAAAAGAAAAGAAATGGTGAATATACTAAGCAACTTCAATACCCATATCTTGAATGATTCTTTTTGATAGGCCAATTCCTTGGAAACACGAAAACTAGAGAAAAACGACGTGTTATACTTTCGCTTGCGCAAAACGATGCTTGCACGTTATTTATTCATACTAAATTAGAGAAAATTTCATGTGATTGATTTTGTTCATGGTTGTGTATATTGATGGTCAAGATCATGTTGGAATACGTATTATTGAGCCACGCCATGAGCAATTTGAAAGTACTTATTGTTTTATTACTCATCCGTATTTATCGCTATTTTTGCTAGAGACTAGCAAATCGCTAGTTGGGGGGTGTGATTCGGGTTCAATATTACATATTTAACCCCCCATTTAGCCCTATTTTGTGCTCACATGATGCTAAATTTATCTCTAATTCATACGTATTTTCTACACATTTATTTATTAGAGAAAACACACTATTTGAGCACAAAACAGCAATTAATGAAGTATTTCTGCACTTATTATATTTTTCCTAGCACCGTCTCGATCTCACGATTCCAACGACTATTTATTTGTATTTTTTTGAGATCTTTGCTAATTTCTATGAATTTTTAAATGCAGAATACCATTTATTGGAATTAAATAAAGCTGGCACGAATCTTGGCGCCAACGTGGCGCGATCTCAGAGCTTCACAGTCCGATCCTGCGGCTGAAGTCACTTGGGCGACGCGGCATTTTATTGACCGATCGATTTCGATCGAACGGTTGCACTGAATCCCGCTCGAACGAAGAAAGCGCAGCATCCCATTGCCACGCGTCGCCATCTCAGCCAATCGCCGCTTGATCGAACGGCTGCGAAACGAAGCAACGGAGATTTCTGCGGGGCGACGTGGCTTCATCTGGCGCGTCCATTCACGATCCAACGGCCAAGAGCAACCCCGCATTTTCGAAGCGGCAGTCGATCCACACGGCGACGTGGCGGCATTTCGAGCGTCCGATCTTAATCGAACGGCGGAGATCAAGCTCCGATTGGAGTTCGTATTGTTCGAAGCGGATGCGGGTTTTTTGCGTGATTTTTGAACGCCACGTGTCGATGTGTGGATCGATCCCGCTTTTGATCAACGGACCACGTTTACCCCGCTCGAGATCAACGGCAGCGATTGATTCGGGTGCGGTTTTAGCGCGGGTTTGAACCCGTTAAGCCCAATAAACCTGCAATCTTATTATATAAAGGTATTTAGGGTTTTTGGGCGTATTCAAGCAGATTGGGGCGTATTTTGGGCGTATTGGAGGCTCTAGAAGCCGTATTTTCCCCCTGAAAAATTCTGTAAAATTCCAGAGACTTGTTTTATTATTTTCAGAGAGTTTGAAGTCTTTTCAAGGAGAATTGGTGATATTTTCTTCAACTTCTATCACGTATTTTGGTGTTTTCTATTGTATTTTGCTATGAACTTGAAGTATTTTGTTATGAAACTTGTTTATTCTGAAATTATGAGTAGCTAAATCTCTGTTGTGCTTGGTATGGAGTAGTTAGGGGATATTATTCGTGTTTATTTGGTTGAAATTCCTTGTGCTAAATCGTTTAACGTCGCTAAAATTGTAATCGTTGTTCGTAAATCGACTTTTTTAGATTCCAAAAGAGTTAATTAAGTTGATGATCGCCCCAAAAGGGCGAGCTTTGATCTCCCCAAAAGGGAGTTTCATACCGTAGTTTTTGATCTCTCCAAAAGAGAGTTTCATATCGCATTATAATCTTAGCGACGATCTTTTTGAATATTTTGTTTGAACCCCCAAAAGGGCATCTTCCGATGAATTGCTCCCAAAAGGAGAATTCATTGAGTTATATTGGGTATTTTCCGGTGAATTGCTCCCAAAAGGAGAATTCATTGCGTTATACCTATCAACCAAAATTAATACGAATCGTTGACCCTAGCGAACCCATACCATGTACAAACTCTTTATAGATATTTTCTTACACGATTTTCTATGTTCACGTGTTCACATCACCATCACCGTCACCATTGTTGAAGTGTTTAGTCTCTTTCCGATAGATTTCTATTTGATTTAAATTGTGGTTGCAACAGATTTCTTCCAGTGGATTCGACACCTGGACTCCCAGGTTTTACTACTTGTACGGACTCTTGCACTTGAGAGAGAGCACCTTTTCGGTCCCACCAAGTTTTTGCGGGGTTGCTCCCCGGCAACGGCGCCAAAAACTTGGTGGGCTCCGAAAGGGTGCTCTCTCTCAAGTGCAAGAGTCCGTACAAGTAGTAAAACCTGGGAGTCCAGGTGTCGAATCCACGGGAAGAAATCTGTTGCAACCACAGTTCAAATCAAATAGAAATCCTACGAAGAGAAACTAAACACTTCACAAATGATGACGGTGATGGTGATGTGAACACGTGAATAATATAAACATAGAAATACGTGTAAGAAAATATCTATAAAGAGTATGTGCATAGTATGGGCTCGCTAGGATCAACGATTCGTATTAATTTGGTTGATGAATATATCACAATGAATTCTCTTTTTGAGAGCAATTCACCGGGAAAAATATCCAATATAACTCAATGAATTCTCCTTTTGGGAGCAATTCATCGGAAGATGCCCTTTTGGGGGTTCAAGCAAAATATTCAAAAGATCGTCGCTAAAGCTATAATACGATATGAAACTCTCTTTTGGAGAGATCAAAACTACGGTATGAAACTCCCTTTTGGGGAGATCAAAACTCACCCTTTTGGGGTGATCATCAACTTAATTAATTCTTTTGGAATCTAAAAAAGTCGATTTACGAACAACGATTACAATTTTAGCGACGTTAAACGATTTAGCACAAGGAATTTCAACCAAATAAACACGAATAATATCCCCTAACTACTCCATACCAAGCACAAATAAGTTCTAGCTACTCATAATTTCAGAATAAACGAGTTTCATAACAAAATACATTAAGATTCATAGCAAAATACGGTAGAAAAGCATCAAATATGGAGTTTAAGTTAAGAATTCATCACCAAATATCCTTGAAAATACATCAAAACTCTCTGAAAATAAGAAAATAGCCTCTGGAATTTTACAGAATTTTTCAGAGGGGAAATACGACTCCTAGAGCCTCCAATACGCCTAAAATACGCCCCAAACTGCTTGAATACGCCCAAAAAACCCTAAAATACCTTTTATAAAGAGATTGCGGGTTTGGGTTGTGCTAACGGGTCTAAACCCGCATCAAAACCATACCCAAACGCATCCTGTCCGATCATCTCAAGCGGCGCAATTCGTAGCCGTCGGATCAAGGCGGGATTAAACGTCGTAGCGCCACGTGTGCGCTAATTCTCGTGCAACGGCCCGCATCCGATATCGCCTCCGCTTCGACTTTGTTGTGCACCGTCGGATCGATATCCGACGGCCTAGAAACAGCCACGTCGCCAGGTTAATTCGAATTCACGCTGCATCGAGCGGGAGAGCTACGGGCCGTCGGATCAACGATCAGCGGATATCGACTCGCCACGTCGCCGCTTGAGAGGGCCGCCTTCTCGTTCAGATCGACACGGTTCTCCACCGTTGGATCCAGCGGCAACTGCGTCAGATCACGCCACGTGGCCCCGAGAGAATCGTCGCTACTTGATTCGCGCTGTGATCTCGGGCCGTTGGATTAATATCGGAGGGGCAAGATCATGCCGCGTCGCTCGTTGTTTACGGCCGCTGGATGAAGGTTCAACGGACGCGATGAGTGCCACGTATGCACGATCGGAATGCGCCGCTGCTGCGATTGTTTCGTTGCGGGCCGTTGGATCTCGATCCAACGGCCATAATTAATCCGCATCGCTGCTTGATTACGACCGTAGGATGAAGCGGGGAGCGATAGGATTTTGCCACGTGTCGCGCCAAGATCCGTGCACACTTTAATATCTTCATTTTATTGATATTCTGCATTCAAGAATTCATAGTAATTAGCACAGATATCAGAAAAATACAAATAAATAGTCGTTGGAATCGTGAGATCGAGACGATGCTAGGAAAAATATAAAAAGTGCAGAAATTGTCCATTAATTACTGTTTTGTGCTCAAATAGTGTGTTTTCTCTAATAAATAAATGTGTAGAAAATACGTATGAATTAGAGAAAAATGTAGCATCTCATGAGCACAAAATAGGGCTAAATGGGGGGTTAAATATGTAATATTGAACCCGAATCACACCCCCCAACTAACGATTTGCTAGTCTCTAGCAAAAATAGCGATAAATACGGACGATCAATAAAACAATAAGTTCTTTCGAATTGCTTATGGCATGGCTCAATAATACGCATTCCAACATGATCTTGACCATCAATATACACATCCATGAACAAAATCAATCACATGATATTTTCTCTAATTTTGTATGAATAAATAACATGCAAGCATCGTTTTGCGCAAGCGAAAGTATAACACGTCGTTATAAACTAGTTTTCTTGTTTCCAAGGAATTGGCCTATCAAAATAATCATTCAGGATATGGGTATTGAAGTTGCTTAGTATATTCACCATTTCTTTTCTTTTATTCGTTCCGCGTAACGCGCATCAAGCAACATTCACAGAAAAAAGTATAACTTGGATCGCTCCATCAAATGAGTGAGTTTCCGGTCAATGGCTCCCAAATCAGACGATCATAGGGAATTAGGCCAAGAAGGACCCCTCGGACTGTACTACTCGAGCCAACCAAGTTATTTATTAGTGACATACTTATTCATTCATTTTTTCTTCATTCATTTTTTTCTTTCATTCAAAATTTTTTCTTTTCTTTTCTTTTCTCCATCTTTTTGTAAGCAACTCAAAACCCATCAACATGAATATAAACATTAATGACAAAGGCCAAATTCCTCTTCAACTTGAAAACTATTCTAAAAAATCGTGTATACTTAAGCTTTTTCCATCACATTAGCATGCATGAAATCAATTCAAACTATTTCGAAATATTAATCATGGAAATTGAAAATTTTCATGAATAGCATATTAACGGCAATTCCATAAAGGAAAAATAATCAACTCAAGCCATAAACAATTTTTAGAACTCAATTAACGTATAATCATCCGCATTTGAGGCATATGAAGGAGTTTTAAAAGATGAGATTTGGTGATTTATTCTGACCATAAAATAAAAAAAATCCTAAGGTCTCATACACACCCCCCAACTAAAGATGGACATTGTCCTCAATGTCGGAAGAGGTACGAGTTTATTCAAGCAAGCAACCTAGAAAGCATATAAAAACTACACTACTGGAAAGAACACACCGTGATCAAATGGCGGATCCCGAATCTTTGATGGTGGAGGAAGTTGTTCAATTTGCTCTTTGCGCTCCTCGGCGATTATTCTTCCTCCAGAAACTAATTTGGACCCCAGCAACACAACTCCAAGCATCTCTATAAGCTGTTTGTCAATGTCCTGCGAGAAACGAGTTATGTCAGTCCAAATTAATTTAAGATTCTTCGCAATAAAAATATTCCAAATATAGTCATCAAAATAAGTGAAAGGAATTAAAGCAAGTTGACGACTACTCCCTGAAAGGTTTGCACTACTTTCTGTACGATGCTCGTTCATTTTGGAGAGGGATAAATGATTTTGGGACAAAACTGGAAGAGGGAATGGTTCTGGCTCCATGGCGATAATCTCAAAACCTTTGTCCCTAGCTGTCTCCTCCTCTCGTTCATCCAAAATTGCTAGCTCATCCTCTCTTTTGCACACACTTCCTGCCATGTGGATATTTATATTCGTGTCCTCGCTCGGTATTCCTGCAATAGAAGATGAACTCGTATTAGATTCTTGAAATCGAGTTTCAAAAGCATTACCTTCTTCTAAGCAAGCGGCAATCAAATTAAGATTTTCAATGGAATTTTGAATCTGCCGACTCCGAGCAAGAAAATTCTCCTGGAATTGATGGGATGTGGCCTCCTGAGTCTGAATAGTCTGGTAAGCTTCCTCTTTCAAGGATTGCAAAGGTACGTCTACGCTTTGCTCTTCTTGATCAAGGCACGAGGGCTCCGTTGAATCGCTCGCTGAAGTCTCTTCCACGGTTTCTTCGTTTTCTTGCAGAGACTTCATGTATTCCCACGCCACTGTCGGCGTCATGCTTCCCAATAATTCCTGCAGCTGCGGTTGTAGTCCATCTAGGAAGAACGCCATAAGCTCTTCATTTGTGTACCCATGCTGCGGATAGCTCGATACGATGTCTGTGAACCTCCTCCAGGCCTGAAAGAAAGTTTCACAGTCAGTTTGATTAAAATTAACAATTTTGAGCTTTTCCATCCTATGTTTGTGTGCATTAGCATATCGTGCATCATAAAGATCGTTTGTGCAATAGAAGTTCATATATTCCATTTGAAATAAAATAAAATAAAATAATAAAAAAAAAGTTTATGTACAGTAAAGTGGAAAGATCTCACCGAAGGTCCTCTAAATGAAATAAACCGTAGTCACAAACCATTCCTCCCCGGCAACGGCGCCAAAAACTTGGTGGGCTCCGAAAGGGTGCTCTCTCTCAAGTGCAAGAGTCCGTACAAGTAGTAAAACCTGGGAGTCCAGGTGTCGAATCCACGGGAAGAAATCTGTTGCAACCACAGTTCAAATCAAATAGAAATCCTACGAAGAGAAACTAAACACTTCACAAATGATGACGGTGATGGTGATGTGAACACGTGAATAATATAAACATAGAAATACGTGTAAGAAAATATCTATAAAGAGTATGTGCATGGTATGGGCTCGCTAGGATCAACGATTCGTATTAATTTGGTTGATGAATATATCACAATGAATTCTCTTTTTGAGAGCAATTCACCGGGAAAAATATCCAATATAACTCAATGAATTCTCCTTTTGGGAGCAATTCATCGGAAGATGCCCTTTTGGGGGTTCAAGCAAAATATTCAAAAGATCGTCGCTAAAGCTATAATACGATATGAAACTCTCTTTTGGAGAGATCAAAACTACGGTATGAAACTCCCTTTTGGGGAGATCAAAACTCACCCTTTTGGGGTGATCATCAACTTAATTAATTCTTTTGGAATCTAAAAAAGTCGATTTACGAACAACGATTACAATTTTAGCGACGTTAAACGATTTAGCACAAGGAATTTCAACCAAATAAACACGAATAATATCCCCTAACTACTCCATACCAAGCACAAATAAGTTCTAGCTACTCATAATTTCAGAATAAACGAGTTTCATAACAAAATACATTAAGATTCATAGCAAAATACGGTAGAAAAGCATCAAATAAGGAGTTTAAGTTAAGAATTCATCACCAAATATCCTTGAAAATACATCAAAACTCTCTGAAAATAAGAAAATAGCCTCTGGAATTTTACAGAATTTTTCAGAGGGGAAATACGACTCCTAGAGCCTCCAATACGCCCAAAATACGCCCCAAACTGCTTGAATACGCCCAAAAAACCCTAAAATACCTTTTATAAAGAGATTGCGGGTTTGGGTTGTGCTAACGGGTCTAAACCCGCATCAAAACCATACCCGAACGCATCCTGTCCGATCATCTCAAGCGGCGCAATTCGTAGCCGTCGGATCAAGGCGGGATTAAACGTCGTAGCGCCACGTGTGCGCTAATTCTCGTGCAACGGCCCGCATCCGATATCGCCTCCGCTTCGACTTTGTTGTGCACCGTCGGATCGATATCCGACGGCCTAGAAACAGCCATGTCGCCAGGTTAATTCGAATTCACGCTGCATCGAGCGGGAGAGCTACGGGCCGTCGGATCAACGATCAGCGGATATCGACTCGCCACGTCGCCGCTTGAGAGGGCCGCCTTCTCGTTCAGATCGACACGGTTCTCCACCGTTGGATCCAGCGGCAACTGCGTCAGATCACGCCACGTGGCCCCGAGAGAATCGTCGCTACTTGATTCGCGCTGTGATCTCGGGCCGTTGGATTAATATCGGAGGGGCAAGATCATGCCGCGTCGCTCGTTGTTTACGGCCGCTGGATGAAGGTTCAACGGACGCGATGAGTGCCACGTATGCACGATCGGAATGCGCCGCTGCTGCGATTGTTTCGTTGCGGGCCGTTGGATCTCGATCCAACGGCCATAATTAATCCGCATCGCTGCTTGATTACGACCGTAGGATGAAGCGGGGAGCGATAGGATTTTGCCACGTGTCGCGCCAAGATCCGTGCACACTTTAATATCTTCATTTTATTGATATTCTGCATTCAAGAATTCATAGTAATTAGCACAGATCTCAGAAAAATACAAATAAATAGTCGTTGGAATCGTGAGATCGAGACGATGCTAGGAAAAATATAAAAAGTGCAGAAATTGTCCATTAATTGCTGTTTTGTGCTCAAATAGTGTGTTTTCTCTAATAAATAAATGTGTAGAAAATACGTATGAATTAGAGAAAAATGTAGCATCTCATGAGCACAAAATAGGGCTAAATGGGGGGTTAAATAACGTGGTAGATGCTTTGTGAGTGGATCTGCTAAAACATCTACTGTATAGACTTAAAGGGTTTTCTATGTTTATCATAGACCATTCATTTGAATCTCATCCAAATAATTGCTTTTTGGTCCTACGGAATCCATTTAATTTTCCTGGATCTTATCCAGCTCATCGTACCTTACGACAATAATTTTTAATAAGTTATTGGTCATTTTAGACGGTTCGTATTTTAAAGTGTCAAACTCTTTTGACCACTTTATCAAAATATGTTCCATCCCCTTGATGCCTCGCCTGTGTTTTATTCACTCCTACTGACCTTGAAAACTCTCTGGCTAATTCATATATGTTCGTTCTTCTAAATCATATTTAGAAAACGAACTATAAATGAATGCTCTAGTTTCATGGTTATCATGAGCATTTACATCGAGTTCGGTCCGAGTAGATCTGTACGCATCTGCTGGCGAGACAGTTTCATCATAATCTGTTTATAGGAATTAGGATGAAAACGCTCTCAACCAACGTAAGCTGTACTTCACTACTTTCTTTCTCCACCAATCTTCTAAACTCGAAGATTTACTTGCAGACAGTAAGAGACAATTTCTTTGGGCACGTAAATTAAAGTCCATACTTTATCTACGTGCACAGACCTATTGCATCAAGTTGTTAATCATAGTCTATACTCTGAATTTCATCCTGGAAGTTGATTGAGCCATAATTGACTATGATGTCTAACTCGACTCTTCGTCTTACGAGACTCGAGTAATCTTTTAACTTCATAACGATTGATTTAATGAATATCTTATTGATAATGTTCTCATAGAACCTTGTCAAAACCTAGGCATTTTTATCTGGGCTTTAACCCAGAGAGAGGATCGTAACTTAGAGTCAACTTGCTATGAATCGCACTATGTCTAACAAAATGTGATTCATGCTCTCAAACACATCCAATATGTTAAGAGACTTGACCTGAGAAAAAATCACATTTTCTTTTATTTATGCAAGATTTATACAGCTAAATATTTGACTTTTCGATCTTAATGGAATCATTTCAAATACTTCTGTCATTTTGTTTTCTATTTTATCAGACTTGTGTTTCATCAAGAACACGTGTCGTAATAATAATAAGAACAACTTATCCTGGCTAACTTAGACTTGGGTCCGGGTACATCAGCATGTACGAGATTGTGAGTTCAACAACTCATTCTCCCACTGTCTTACAAAAGGATTTTCGGCGATCATACCTTTGAGAATAAGGTTCACAAGTGTCCGTAGACTTCATAATACGAGAGGTCAGACCCCTCTTTATATGACTTGTGAAGCTTAGTCTCTTTGGTACGGCCTAGTCTATTTTGCCATATAAGTTTAGTACTATCTTGCGTATTCATATATTAACATTTAATATATTATAGTTATTACAAATTACTAACACAAAACATTGCTTCAAAAGTAAGGTGACGACATTCGTCAAAAATGTGTTAGTCGTCTGTTGTATAAAAATTATTATGAAATCGTGATATCAAATATGTCAGATTTTCATTTCCTCATACTCATGCCTTTACTAATGATAAATAAAACTATCTTCCTCAATTGACTTTCCTGAGTGCCTTCTTCCTTTTCTAAATCTCATTTAGATATTAAATGTCACAACAAAATTACTAGCTGTACAAACACCTAACGTGTCCAAACACTTGAGCTTCACAACCTTGAGTTGACTCAACAAGTTGCTTGACTCAAGATCTAATTTGGATACATGGTCTTGTAACGCTCATGCACTCATCTTCGAATCAAACAGTTTGATCAAAGTTTCGAACCTTGCGGATCGAAACCGTTTTCCTTACAACCTTGAGTTGACTCAACAAATTGTATGGAGAAACTTGCTTTTGAACATCAATATGTTCTACCTGCCTCATATAGAGGCGAGTGACATGTAGCGTGCATTTATTTTGTTGGACTCAGGACTTAATGAAATCATATTTCTTAAGTCTGTCCTTAAGAAGGTCATTTTAATGTCAACGAGAATATAGTTCATACTATCGATTGGAATTTAACTTGATATTCCATTAACCAAATATTTTGACCAGTTTAATATTATGTTTTGGATTCCATCGTTAAACATAGTCTTACCCTAGTTTAGCATATGTTCAATATTAAATATAGGTAGAATGCCTTTTATCTATCTATATCCTCCCACTATTTTTGCGATCATTCTAAGCCTTAATAATGAACGATTTAATCAGATTAAATTAATGCGTAAGAGATCCAATCACCCTGAGCCTAACAACCTTAAGTGTAGCTCAATAAATTGCTTGACTCTACGATCGGTAGATGACTCTTCATCAATCATATCAGATATGACTTTCTTATCGGTTTTTACCCCTAGCCATTTGTGATCATGAGTGAGCTCATCCAAATCACAATGACTAGTCTAGTCGGACCCTTGTTTTCTTGTCTAGCCTAACTTACGCCGGCGCTTGGTGTATTCATGACACGACGATTTGGGTCAAGTCTAGACTACATCATTAGATTTAACTTACGCCGACGCTCGGTGTATTCACGACACGACGGTTTTGGTCAAATCAAGATTACATCATATTTATTAAAGAAGTTGGTTTCCACAGGGTTGCCATGTCACAGCTTGAGTGTAGCTCAACAACTGGAACACATGTCCTATAGTTGCCAATCTCTAAAATAAGGAGGGCTACGACTAATCTTGAAGAAGATTATTAACGTATTTGACTTAGATATAGTCCAGGGTATCATATAGTCATGATTCACGTCATTGCGGTCCAGCGAAACACGGCCAGAGAATTGACTAAGCCAGGATCACTTATCACTTATACTAGCTAGGGTGATCCAACAAACTTAGCCAAGCACATTGACCAGATCATGGTCCATTAAATGAAGCTTGTCATTTTTATATGCATGCCATAGACTAAAATGCTTTTATTAACAACTAATTAATCCTATCAACTAGTTGAATCTTTAAAATTTAAAATTTTAGGGTTTGTTTAAGAACTTTTATTAAATCCTTATCAACTATAAGGTTCACGTGCTATCCTAATCGTTATTAGGATTTTAATAAATTCATTTAGAATGCTTTAAGCGTAGTCTTTTAATGAGAATTATTATGATAACGATTAAAATAATAATCGTCGTTAAAGTGACTACCCTAATCAGGAATTAGGTCTCAAAAGGTTGTTAATGATTTATTAAAATATAACATGTCATTGAAATTCATTTCATAAATTTTAACGAGTTCTTAATGGCTAACCTAAAAGGGTTGCCTTGTGTTATCAAATAAGGGACAATAATAACATAGCCATTAAGCATAAAATACACTAATTTTAACGCATAAAATGAGTGTCCAACTATTTAACAATTAAATAGAAAAAGGTTTATCTAATAAACAATAAAAATGCACTCTTAAATTTAACACTTAAATTTAAAATCATGATTTTAAAACATTTTATTTTTATCTCATAAAAATATAAAAAAAACTTGTTTTAACATCATCATAAAATTTGCATGCCGCTAAAATTTTTATGGCATAAAATTTTAAAGCATTTAAAAGCATTTTAAAATCATCATATAAATTTAAAACATTTTAAATGACATTTAAAAATCATTTCAATTAATTAAAATCGCAGTCCTTAGATCAAGATACAGACTAAGCACTGATACTACTGCCGGGTTTTGATGGACCCTTAGGACACATTCTGTGCCCGTCCTAAGTCGGATGGACCACAGACGTAAAAGAATGCAGCAGAAAAAATAGATACGTTAACTATTTAACAAGGCCATAAGGTTCAAGACCCATTAGCCAAGATCTCTGCCAACTTGGGATGGGTCTGACCATCCCAAGAGGGAGCTAAGCTACTGCGATTAAATTGAAAGAACACTAATTAAATTTACATACCCGGAACCTTGCCTTGGTACAGGAAAGGTGTACCACACCGTCTTCCGAGCCGCTCCCCGTCCCCCGCCGAACCGCGACTCGAACCGCTCCGCATCCCGAGGCGAGCAATCCTCTTGTCCCCGAGCCAACCACGCGCCGAAGAAAGTTTCACCCGAGTGTGAATCTTCGCCAAAATTTCGGATCAGATCCGAACCCCTTCATGACTTTGCTAGAGCCCTTCAGGAGTAAGAAAGAAATTATAGGGAGAAGAGAATATTTAATTTAAGCCTAGATCCGAGCGTGTTCCAAAATTTTTTGGGAGCCGCTCAGATTTAGAGCTTGGGACGAGTTTAGAGGAGGGGAGCAGACCCCTATTTATGTAGGCGGCTGACCCCTCCCCTTTACTCCACTTCCGATGTGGGACAAAACCTTTTTGGAGTTAATAAATCAAGTTAGTTTGTCTTAACAAAAGACCAAACATCCATGAATTTTAACTCCCTCACCATTTAGCTTCACGATTGATACAACCTATCATATCGAAGGGCGTTCAACGATGAACGCGTAGGAAAAAACAACGAGTCAATCAGAATCCGTTTGACCCTCCAATTGATCGTTCAAAGATGAGCCCAAACCCAAAAACTGAAAACAGCCTACCGTGTCAAATCTGGGCTTGAAGCCATAGGAAAGGGGCCCCACTCCGCTGAGGCGCGGGCACTGGGGCGCGCCTGCGCCTGCTGGAGCGGGCGTGGGCTTGCGCCCGCTTCCAGCGCGCGCCCACGCCCGGTGGAGCGGGCGTGGGCTGGTGCCCGCTTCTAGCGGGTGCCCACGCTTGCTAGCAGCCGGCGTGGGCTTGCACCCACTCCCAGTGGACGCCCGCGCCCTCCTTCAGCATGGGTTCAGCCCAAACCTGTTGGGCTGACCCATTTGGGCTCCTTTAGCTGTTTTGGCTCTAACTTGAGCATTTGGTGTCCGATTTGGGCGCCGTTCGAACCTGTGATCACACCGGGACATTCCCGTCTTACAGGTGAATTTTTCCTCGCGTTTATTATATTAAATATTATCGTAAACTATTTACGACACATTAAACTCATTTTGCATCATATGCAAAATAGTCCCATATCTGCGCTTAAAAATAACATTTGCATCAAATGCAATTTCTATCCCTTGCATCAAATGCACATTCTCCCTAATGTTTACACCTATTACTAGACGAAGATCGCACTCTGTGTGAGACCTTACAGCCTGACCCTGCTGCAGTTTGGGCTCGAAGCCCCATACGGCAGTGACCACGAGCAGCAGTTGCCGTCCCTGTTTCAGTATCATAATTATGTGGTTAACTCATCGACAAGAGTATTTTCGGGACCACCCTGACTGTGTCTATGATGAATTCCGCAGTTTTAGTCTCTTCGTCAAAACTATGTTGTTTAAGTCAAGCCTAGGGTACGGTCAAACTGTCAACCCAATAGCTTGAAGCCGGTTAGTTTCCATTGATCTTTAGTCAAATAATGTTGGACAGCTTTCAACATACTCTGGCTAGAGTTTTCACTAAAGACCGAACTAACATTACGATACTAACTCCCATTGCCCGGGAGAGACGAATCCTATCTTGGTCTTTACTCTCCTCACACGCTTCAAATGTCACCTGACTAAAGACTTTTCGACAGGCCTAGCCTCGAAGCTAGGTCAGAGATCTAAATGACACCGTTTACGTACATGTTCGTACAATGACCTCAAGTCAAAGACCAACTTGCCTATCATCACTAAGAGTTATCATTGACAGGTTGGTCAATATAACCATATGATAACTCTTGTAGGTCGTTCAGTGAACTCATTCTTCAATGAGCACCTGTGTATCGTCTTCAACTTCGCCAAGTCAAACGATCATGAGATCATCGTCACAGCTATACGGTGAAGACTAAGACAAAATGGTCTATCCGATATTTTGATATTCTTTTCTCGAAACATCTACTACCACGAACCCTTTTAGACTTATGCTACAGACGGTCAAGCATTTCTCCATGATCGAGATACTCATCTCGATACATGTTTGACCTTGAATTATGTCTCAGGACTTTACCTAAGTTAATTTCTAATGATAACTACATTATGATTTAACTTAGATAAATTATTACCCTTCAGTTTACTGTAATTTTGAACAAGATGTTTGTATCTAACAAGATGTTTGTATAGATACACGGAGATAAATTGCCTCGAGGGCATACATCTCGCAACACTCTACTAATCCAATCTGCACTTCGACGAACTCCACAGAAGGAGAATATCACTTCGGGTCCTCCTCTTCCGAAATTCAAACTTCCTGCCTTACCGGCATATGATGGCAGAGGCGACCCGTGGTCGCACATCAAGGTGGCCAAAAGGCCCGGCGGCCTGGAAGCTCGGCGGCCCTCACTTTCGGCCGGGCCGGGCCGGCCCGGCCCGGTCAACGCTGACCGGGCCGTTAACCCGGTCCGGCCCAACCTGCGGGCCGGGCTTCCTAGCCCCCCAGCTCGACGGGCCAGGCCGGGCTGGCTGTTTTCCCAACAGCCATAAAATGGCTGTTTGTGGGGCTTTTTGGCCAAAAATGACCAAAAACCCCCCCAACAGCTATAAACGGTCAAATTAGGGGAGGGGGTATTTTGGTTATTTTTGACCAAAAAGACCAATAAAACCCCCAACAGCCATAAAACGGTCATATTGGAGGGTTATTTTGGTCTTTTTGGCCTTAAAATCCTATAAATACCCCCCACCGATTCATATCATTTTCTTCATAATTCTAGACATCTCTACTCTCAAATTCTTCTCATTCTCAAGATCTTGCTCTCAACTCATGGCGCTCTTAAGATCCGGCTGCTATCTCACTGCATTCAAGCTCCGTCTGCTACCTTTCGAGTCTCGGCATCTGACTGCTACCTCTCCGCATTCAAGCTTTGTTTGTTACCCCCTTGAGTCTCGTCATCCGGCTGCTACCTCTCCGCATCTTTGCTCTATCTGCAAGCATGTTCCTTTTGTTGTTAAATTAGCATAATATCTGGATCAAACAACCCACGTAGACATGTTAACGTTAATTTTAATACGGAAGAATATGGTTATTATCAAAATATGCTGAACAACCATATCAAATCACCGGAATTTTCGGAAACGTCACCAACTAAACAAGAATGGAATGATATTAATCACCATAGCCCCATAATGGGTACACAAGGGGGTTCTTCTTCTGCACACACTTCAAACCCTGCTAATATTGCTGGCCCCACTTCCACACAAGCAACCCAAACCAGAATACAAAAATCTGCGGTTTGGGAAAACTATACACTTGAAACATTACCTGAAAAAGGACTTAGGGCTGTTTGCAAAATCTGTAGAGCAGATTTCGTTGGCTCAGCTAAAGATGGCACAACACACCTGAAAAGACACTCAGATGCTCATAAAAAAAGAGGCTAGACAGACAACTTTAAACTTAACAGCTACATCTAGCTTTCTATCTACTTTCTCATATTCGTCTGAAACAATGCGAAAGGAGATGGCTAGACTAGTTCTATGCCAAGAATTACTCTTTAGTTATGGGGAAAGCCCCTTAACCAATTAGCACTGAACCATACATTTAGAAGAGTGCCTAGAAACACTTTTAGAAGAGATGCTATGGCAGCTTTTGACGCTGGCAAAGCTAAAATTATACAAACTTTTGCGGCCTTAACATCTAGAATAGATTTAACATCCGACGTATGGACAACAAAATGGGGGTTATCCTATTTATGTGTTACGTCACATTACGTCGACCACGACTACGTTATTCACAAGATGATCATCGGTTTTAAATTGTTAGACTTTGGTCATACCTGTGATGTTATTGCTAATGTGATTATGACTGTTATTCGCGAGTATGATATTTCTGAAAAAATCATTTCCTTTACACTTGATAATGCATCTAACAATACAAATGCAATAACATTTTTAAAAAGACAACTGAACCCTAATCTTGATGGTATTTTATTTCATCACCGATGTGCTTGTCACATCTTGAATTTGATAGTACAGGATGGGCTAAAATATGTTGCTTCTTGGTTAGAAAAAAATAGGAACCTTATGTTATACATACAATCTTCTGCCAATAAGAGAAATTTGTACAAAGAAATATGTAGAAATAGCCAACTTCCTTACCGAAGGTTTAAAATTAGTGTTCCACATAGGTGGAATTCAATGGATCTTATGATGTGTTGCATGCTTAAAAACAAGATTGAGCTTAGTTATTTTGTTAGTACATACATTCCATATGACCCTGATTTCAACATTACCGAGTTTGAGTAGAAAACGATTGAGTAGCTTTGCAAATTTTTTGAGGGTTTTTATGTTGCTAAAAACAAGTTCTCGGGTGTGTATTACTCAACATTCATTTTAGGCATTGGTCAATTAGTTATCATTTCAGACACTTTAGCGAGGTATAAAGACACTACGACCACTACCCTTGGTCTTCAACCTATGATAGCAGAAATGGATATTAAACTAACGAAATATTGGAAGCCTGTTCCTTTGCTTTATTCATTATCTAAGGTTTTTGATCCAAGGTTTAAAGAGGAATTAGTAGCTGGGATATTAGAAACCTTTTATGAAAACATGATATTTGAAGTTGATGATCATATAATGCATTTTAAAACTAGCTTAAGAGTCCTTTTTGCGACGTATGAGGCTAGATATGGTAATTCATCATACACTTCTTCTGTTCCTGCTAGTTCTAATATTAGATGCAAACTCCGATAGATTATGGGGAAGAAAAAACAAAAAACTGTAGCTACAGAAAGTTCGTCTAATGAGTTGACCACGTATTTAGAAATTACTTTTCCTTTTACTGAGTTTAAATTGGATGATGAAAATTTTGACATTTTGGCATGGTGGAAAATGTATGAATATAGGTTTCCAATTCTGACCATTATGGCTCGTGATCTGTTAGCAGTCCCTATTTCTACTGTTGCATCTGAGTCTGCTTTTAGTGCAAGTGGCCGGGTTCTGAGTGATATGAGATCAAGTCTTAAAGAAGATATAGTTGAAGCGGTGGTATGTGCCAAGGATTGGTTTCAAGCTGAAAACAGCTCGCAAGATAAACAGGACCTTTCGGAAGACTCTAAGGAAGAAGATACAGAAGCTGAATGATTTTCTTTTTTCTTATATTGTTATTTTCTAACTTGTATTAGCAATTAGAATTCCTATGTTTTGGCCATTGTATGAGGGGTAAGGCTGGCCAATGTAAGTCTCCCCCTCAAAAAAAATTCGAATTAATGAAATTTAAAGGTTCAACCCGGGACCTTCGTGAATTTCGGACTAAAATATCATTTTTCATTATTATAGATTTAATTAGAAATATACTTCAATTCTGAACATTTCTTAAAAATTGTATACGTCAATTTTTTCATTTTTTCATTTTGATAATGTTATATTAAATATACTTCAAATTATAAAATTCTTAACCTTTTTAAATATTTTTATATAGGGCTTAAAAAATTTTTAAAATTTTTATATACTTTTTAACTAATTTTTTTCTTTTTAGAACATTTTTTAATAGTATGTAGTTAATAAAAAAAATTCAGATTTTTTTAGATTTTTTAGATTTTTTTGACTTTTTTAAAAAACAATTTTTTGGGCCGGGCCGCGGGCCGGGCTTGGGAGGGTTTCCACCCCCGGGCCGGGCTGGCCCGTTAGCCACCTTGAGTCTCACATCCATAAATATCTAAACGTGATGCTACTTCACGGGGCCCGATGTGACGTACCTTTATCGAGCCTTCCATGCTACCCTATTCAAAAGGGCAGATGGCTGGTACGAAGGGTTACCCGATGGTTGTATCGGGTCATTCGACGAATTAGCGGATATGTTCTGCAAGAAATTTGGCACGGGTCGACGTCCTAAGAAGAAGTCCTCCCACCTCTTCTAGCTCAAACGGACTGAGAATGAGTCGATTCGAGCCTTCTTCCAAAGATTCAATGATGAGAGGCTCGATGTAGAAGAGACGCTAGACAAAACTGTCATAGCTGCACTCACTCAAGCAACCTGGAACAAACACCCGCGAAGAGCGCTCCACCAGTCCCCCCTAACAACCTCGCAGAAATGTTCATTATAACGGATCGGTTCACCATCTCTGAAGAAGTGGAGGAGCCGGCTGGAGCTAATGGGAAAGGCATCCCGCCCGCCGTGGAGACACCAGGCGAGAGAAACCAACTGAGGGAACCCCTCGCCAAGAGTCTCGAGACAAGAGACCCAGAGAGAGGAGCCCTTGAAGCAAGGAGCGCCCTACTTACGCAAAGCCAAGCGCTCCCAAGATGGAGGTCCTCACTTACGCCCCACGAGAAGAGCTGGTCCAAGAATCAGCCAAGAAGGGCAAATATGAGAAGAGGGACGATCTCAAATTCAGCAAGTACCGCAATGACTACGGGCACAATGCCAACGACTGTTGAACTCTCAAAAAGGAGATCGATGCATTGGTCAAGCGTGGGCATCCCAAAAAACTGGCCAACGACCAAACTAGCAAGGAGGGACCATTGAAGCAGAAGGGCAGGATGACAGGGTCGCCTGTCTCCAAGGTGGTCGACTAGCAAGCCTCCGAGCTTAGAACGAATAAAAAGACGGTGGATGAAAACAATTCCGACGAAGTTCGAAAACACTTGTACGCCTTTTATTGTTTATTTCTTTCAATAAAGCATGTTTCCTCATCAAATAAAGATTTGCATCCTTAAATGTTACAAGAGCTTTCCCATCACGCTCCCCATTAAAAGGATTTGATCCCTTGGAAAGCCTGGATATGCCGGATCCATATTGATGAGACTCATACGAATGACCCAAATGTGTCGTCAGCCGTAAGTCAAAGGGGCCACCCCTTCGCCACTGAACGACTCTCTTAATGTGTTGTCAGCCGTAAGTCGAAGGGGCCACCCCTTCGCCACTGAACGGCTCTCCTAACGTGTCGTTAGCCATAAGTCGAAAGGGGCCACCCCTTTGCTACTGAACGACTCTCTAATGTATCGTTAGCCGTAAGTCGAAGGGGCCACCACTTCGCCACTGAATGACTCTCCTAATGTGTCGTCAACCGTAAGTCGAAGGGGCCCCCCTTTGCCACTGAACGACTCACTAATATGTCGTCAGCCATAAGTCAAAAGGGGGGGGGGGGGGGGGTGGGGGGGGGGGGGGGTGGGGGGGGGGTGGGGGGGGGGTGGGGGGGGGGGGGGGGTGGGGGGGGGGTGGGGGGGGGGGGGGGGGTGGGGGGGGTGGGGGGTGGGGGGGGGGGGGGGGGGGGGGGGGGGGGGGGGGGTGGGGGGGGGGGTGGGGGTGGGGGGGGGGGGGGGGGGTGGGGGGGGGGGGGTGGGGGGTGGGGGGGGGGGGGGGGGGTGGGGGGGGGGGGTGGGGGGGGGGGGGGGGGGGGGGGGGGTGGGGGGGGGGGGGGGGGGGGGGGGGGGGGGGGGGGGGGGAGGGGGGGGGGGGTGGGGGGGGGGGGGGGGGGGGGGTGGGGGGGGGTGGGGGGGGGGGGGGGGGGGGGGGGTGGGGGGGGGGGGGGGGGGGGGGGGGGGGGGGGTGGGGGGGGGGGGGGTGGGGGGGGGGGGGTGGGGGGGGGGGGGGGGGGGGGGGGTGGGGGGGGGGGGGGGGGGTGGGGGGGGGGGGTGGGGGGGGGGGGGGGGGGGGGGTGGGGGGGGGGTGGGGGGGGGGGGGGGGGGGGGGGGGGGGGGGGGGGGGGGGGGGGGGGGGGTGGGGGGGGGGGGTGGGGGGTGGGGGGGGGGGGGGGGGGTGGGGGGGGGGGGGGGGGGGGGGGGGGGGGGGGGGGGGGGGGGGGGGGGGGGGGGGGGGGAGGGGGGGGGGGGGGGGGGGGGGGTGGGGGGGGGGGGGGGGGGGGGGGGGGGGGGTGGGGGGGGGGGGGGGGGGGGTGGGGGGGGGGGGGGGGGGGGGGGGGGGGGGGGGGGGGGGGGGGGGGGGGGGGGGGGGGGGGGGGGGGGGGGGGGGGGGGGGGGTGGGGGGGGGGGGGGTTGGGGGGGGTGGGGGGGGGGGGTGGGGGAGGGGGGGGGGGGGGGGGGGGGGGGGGGGGGGGGGGGGGAGGGGCACCCCTTCGTCACTGAACGGCTCTCTTAATGTGTCGTCAGCCGTAAGTCGAAGGAGCCACCCCTTCGCCACTGAAGGACTCTCCTAATGTGTCGCAGTCGTAAGTCGAAGGGGCATCCCTTTGCCACTGAACGACTCTCCTAATTTGTCGCCAGTCGTAAGTCGAAGGGGCCACACCTTCGCCACTGAACGACACACTAATGTATTGTCAGCCGTAAGTCGAAAGGGCCACCCTTCGCCACTGAACGACTTTCCTCATGTGTCGTCAGCCGTAAGTCGAAGGGGCCACCACTTCGCCACTGAACAATCACTAATGTGTCGTCAGCCATAAGTCGCAAGGGTCACCCCTTCACCACTGAATGACTCTCTAACGTGTCATCAGTCATAAGTCGAAGGAGCCACCACTTTGCCACTGAACGACTCTCCTAATGTGTCATCAGCCATATGTCAAAAGGGCCACCCCTTTGCCATTGAACGACTCTCCTAATGTGTCGTCAACCGTAGGTCGAAGGGGCAACCCCTTCGCTGCTGAATGACTAACTGACGTATCGTTAGCTGTAAGTCGAAGGGGTAACCCGTTCGTTGCTGAACGACTAACTGACGTATCGTCAGCCGTAAGTCGAAGGGACAACCCCTTCACCACTGAATGACTCACCGACGTATCATCAGCCGTAAGTCGAAGGGGAACCCCTTTGCTATTGAACACTCTCTG
This sequence comes from Scilla litardierei, assembly GCA_030789695.1. Lineage (NCBI taxonomy): Eukaryota > Viridiplantae > Streptophyta > Magnoliopsida > Asparagales > Asparagaceae > Scilla > Scilla litardierei. The sequence continues at coordinate 646,224,180 of CM061142.1, read as the reverse complement.
ACATATCGCCAGCCATAAGTCTAAGGGGCAACCCCTTTGCCACTGAACGACTCAGTGATGTATCGCCAATCGTAAGTCGAAGGGGCAACCCCTTCGCCGCTGAACGACTCGCTGACATATCTTCAGCCGTAAGTCGAAGGGGCCACCCCCTCACCACTGAGTGACTCTCTTGATGAGCCGTCAGCCGTAAGTCAAGGGGGCCACCCCCTCGCCACTAAATAAATCTCCTAATGTGTTGTCAGTCGTAAGTCGAGGGGACCACCCCTTCGCTGCTGAACGACTGTTCAGTGTTGCCAGCCGTAAGTCAAAGGGGCCACCCCTTCGCCACTGAACGAACCCCTCCAGTCGTCAGCCGTAAGTCGAAGGGCCACCCTCTCGCCACTGAACGACTCTCGTGCCGTGAACCGTGAGTCAAGAAAATTGCTCACACACTTGGAACATATTGGTCTATTTCTAACATGGTTCGATGGCTTACCTTCGATCATCTTGAAGCATAGTCTAACCCATCAAAAGGGGGCCATCAGGCATTGCGACCACCACATGGCGTAAGCGGCAACAAACAAAGAGATGTAACGACAAACAAAGATATACAAGCCAACTCTTCTGGCACTTCTACTGCAAAAACTATTTTCGTTTACATCTTAATTACCCCCTATACAGTCATAAATTATTAAAGCAGGAGTAAAAGGAGCGACGAGATTTTACAACGGCTAGCAAGGCCCTTGGTCTTCCTCTAGCATGGCCACGGACTCTGGGTCTCCCGAAGCATCCGCTCCTGCATCGTCACCAGTTATGGTGACAACTTCACCGGTGGTAGCAGCCACCTCCGTGCATTGGCTCGATTCGTCATCACCAAGATCCGAAAACATCACTGGGATCCGGTCGATCTTAGCAAAGAGGTCATGGAATCGTTTTTTCATTTCCGATCGACATCGCTTGTAGCCTTTCGTGTATAGCTCGTCGAAATCGGGAAATGAATCCTTGAAGTTATGAACCGCCGTCTCTGCTATGGCCTTGGCGCTATTTTCCTCCTCAAGCAGAGCCTTCTCTGCCTGCTCCCTCAAGGTAGATTGCTTAGCTTCTCTCTTACGAGACTCTCGTAAGTCATGCTTGAGCTGCTGAATGCGATTCAGTCTCAATTTGCACAGAAGCCCAATATTAGCCAGCTCAGCATGAGACTTCTCCACGGCCAACTTGATGGCCTCCAGGGTGACCTCGTGATTGGCCGCCACCGGGGCGCATCGACGCATCACAACGGTGGCCATAAGATCCTGCAAACAATGCACGACAGTCAACATCCTTGCTTGTCTCACCTACAGTTGAGGACGGTGCAATGATTACCTGAACGCTAGTATGGACGGCTATCGACGCAAGCCGCTCGTAATCGACCCTCTCCATGACAGCACTGTCCCATAGAAGGTTTGCATTTTTAGCAATACGGGAGGCAGTCCCGCAATTAAAAAGAGCGGAATCTTCTCGCCTCATCGGAAACTCCGCTTGAACGAGCTCCTCCATAGAGCAGTCAAATGGAGGCTGGGGAGATCGACTCTTCAGCAAAATCGGCCTGAATTCATCAGAGATGTCTTCAGACAATTGTACATGAGGGAACAAGCCTCCCCAAGGCCAAGAATCCTCATGCAGAAGGAGCTCCGGAGGGACCCGGGTCTTCCCCAAGTCTCCATCTAGGAATACCCCTCTCCTGCTGGGAGACCTGCTCTGCAGCTTCATTCGACCTAGACGGCTCCGAGTCGCTGAGAAGAAGTCGCCTCCTCCTCTTACCACCTCAAGTGCAGCAACTTCAAATTCGGAGGCGGGCTTTTCCTTCTTCTTCCGCTGAAGATGGCCCACCTGAGCGGTCCTCTCGAAAAAAATAGGTGGAGCCTATGACGATTGGATCGTCCTTTCCCCATAGTCGGCACCTGAGGAGATAACATGCTCATCTCAGCCTCTTTGATGGAAGCATCAACAACCTCCCTCAACGTAGGGTCCACCTGATAATCCACATCGGACATGCCTGTCGGAGAAATAAGCGAGTTAAGCCAAAGAATGAGGGTCGAACGGTTGGCAGGCATGATCGAACCAACCTTTCATCCACACGGTCCGACACAACACGTCGTCGGATCACAGCCACTTTGTCTTCCTCATGTTCTCTGGCAGACTCGTTAATGTGTCAGCGGCTTCTTTCTCCTCTCTAGTCAGAGGCTTATCCTCGGCAGGGCATAAGTCAGGGGCACCCCAATCAGTGCAGAAGCTTGCCTCTCCTGGGAAGACCATAAACACGAACTCCTCCTTTCATTTGGGATTAGAGGAGGGAAGGTCGTCAAACAGCTTCCTGCCTTGACGGGCCGTTATTGTGTACCATCCCAGGGTCTTGAGGGGAGGGATCGAGAAGAAGTAATTGAACAGCCTCAGAGACAGTTCAATCCCCTTCATCATGCATAGAGCTATAAAGCCCATCAACATGCCAATGGCGTTCGACATCAACTGGCAGAGGGAAATATTAAGGGGTGCATGGTAAATCGAAGCCCTCGTTGGAAGGCTTTGACATATATCCCAACCTCCAGATCACCGGGACGATGGACCCTCTTGTCCCTCCCTGGCATCCAGATCTGATAATCGAGGCAGACGTAGTTTCTCTGAAGCTTAGGGATCTGATCGGCTCCGACTTTGGACCTCAGGTTCGCGATCAGGCCAGACTTCATAGCTCCCTCCTTGTTTTTCTGCACGACGGTGAACAAGCTCCTCTCAGAGGCGGGGACGAACGAAGACATTTCTTTCGAAAGAAGAAAATCTAAGTCAATGGAGATGGAGAAGATATCTTCGAATTTTGTCACTGGAACTGTCTTAAATCAGCAAGGCGACAACCACATGATGAAACACATGTCGAAGATCCAAAGACTCTGAGTGTCTTGGATTTCGAACCGGTAAATCATCCGAATCGGCAAGGTGGATGTTTTGGCGCCTGAAACTTGAGTGCTAATTTCTCGACTGTCGTTCCCCATTAATGCGATGTAAAGTTGCTTGACTTCAATAGGCAAACCCTTTGAGGTCGTGCGACAGGGGTCATTGTTGAATCATTGGGTATGCACTCGAGATGACTCGACCAACGGATGACTAAGGCCCATGGGCCCACGAGAGAAGACCGATATCGACTTGGTTAACGCCCACTAACCAGTCGACCGTTGCATTCCCCTCACTTGAATGTGGGATTAAAGACGAGCCCATAATTAGCGAGAACGTGGGCAACATTGACTCCTACTAAAGGGGATGATCTTGGCACCATAAAGGGTGACCGTTATCTCTCCAACATCACTGAAGAGATCTAGGAGGTCTATAAATACCGTACGGTTCCAATTCTCAAGGTACGATATCTAAGACATAGACTCAACTCCTTCAGCTGATATTTCTTACATTATAGAGCTTACGATGTTAGATCTGAGATGAACCTCTGAGGGTCGATCTCAGTTGCTCCAAGCTCACTCTCTTTCTTAAGTTTCCATACTAACTTAAATATCGGAGGGAATTTGGGTCGGGACCCAGATCCGACCCCCCGACGTTTCTTTGTGGTGTAGATCGCCGAGACTCGATATCTTGCAAAGGTCGCCTCCGAGCTTCCCAGCCTCGATCCATCGACATATAAGTAGCTCGAGGATCGATCAACCATCGCATCCCAGTCAACATCCATCATCCGACCCTGGTTCTACCAACCTAGGGTCCCACTTCACTCGCTGACGAGGCTCCGACTAAGCACGAAGGGCCTACGTCAGCTTGACAACTGTCTCAGTCATTTTTGGCCTTAACAAAATGGATATACAAACTATATAGAAAAACAATCTATCAAAATTCCCCAAGCTAAACTCTTCATCGTCATCGAGAAAGATGAAGAGAGAGCAAAGAATTGGATATCCAAATGATGACATGATTTTCGAGGAATTCATAAAAATCGAGCACATATACGTGGACAAATAGGAATCTCAAATCCATGGAAATCTAAAAGGTCGACTCCTCTCTATCGATAAGAATATAACCCTAGGACATGATTTCTAGCACGAATCTTCAAGTAATATACTACGCCATGATCAAGCTCAAAACCCAAAAAATTTCCTATAACCGGTCCTTAGGCCAAAACAAAGGGATCAAAGCTATACAAGGATCGAAGAAGTGATAAATCTGAGATAACGAGGTCTTGGTCCATCAAAGAAGTGATACTCACAACACCTTAACTTTCCATGACTCGTGAAATCAACAATCTATTCATGCTCCTGAATCTTTTTATTTTCTATTTTTTATTTGGATTCTAATTAGTTCGTGTAAAGAGCATTGGGTCGATGACTCCTAGTTCAGACGACCTTAGGGCATCAGGCCAAGAAGGACCCCCAGACCTATTAGCTCGAACCAACCATATATCTTATTTTCACGCACCCCCAAGCTAGACCTTTTGACGCGAGGCCCCGACGGTTTCTATCGTGGATGCCTTTCTTGAGCATGTGGTATTAGGAGATGGTATTTCTGCCGATCCGGAAAAGGTTACCTCAGTCAAGAATTGGCTGACTCCTCGATCAGCTTCTGACATCCGAAGTTTTCTTGGATTGGCTGGCTATTACCATTGATTCATAAAAGACTTCTCAAAGATTGCTGAGCATATGACTCATCTGACGAGGAAGGATATCAAATTCATCTGGTCCGAGGCTTGTGAGAAAGCATTCGAAGAATTGAAGATGAAGCTGACGATTGCTCCAGTACTTGCTATACCAGATAGAACTGGGGGACTTGAAGTCTTCTGTGACGCATCTGGTAAGGTCTCGGATGTGTACTGCACTAGCATGGTCATGTGGTTGCGTATGCATCCTGGCAACTGAAGACTCACGAGAAGAACTATCTGACCCATTATCTGGAATTAGCTGCGGTCATATTTGCTTTATAGATTTGGAGGCAAAATTTATTAAGTGAGCAAGTGAATTTCTTCACCGATCATAAAAGTCTTAAGTACATCTTGACTCAGAAGGAGCTAAATATGAGACAACTCAGATAGTTAGAGCTCATGGCTGATTATGACATAGATCTCTAATATCATCCGGGGAAGGTGAATGTGGTACCCGATGCTTTGAGTCATCTACCAGCGATCATGACTTTCTCAGCTCAGTGGAGACTTCAGCAAGCAATGCGAGAGATGGAGATTGAAGTTATTCTGCCCGGGACTTCAGCATCATTGATGAATATGTAAGTTCAGTATACTATCGTGGATCGAATTAAAGCTGCTTAGAATGGAGATGCGAAGTTACAGAAAATTAGAGAGCAAGTCGAAGCTGGACTTCGGACGAATTTCCTTATTCATGAGGATGGTTCCTTGAGATATGGTAGTAGGATTTGTGTGCCTTCCGGTGATATCAGAGATGAGCTACTGAATGAAGCGCATAACTCCCCTTACTCTATTCATCCTGGCGGTACCAAGATGTACAAGGATCTTCGTCTGAATTTTTGGTGGCATGGAATGAAGAGAAGCGTAACTCCCAGTGTCGCCAAGTGCCTCGTGTGTCAGCAAGTGAAGGCTGAACATCATCGCACTGCCAGACTAATTCAACCTCTACCTATTTCGGAATGGAAGCGGTAACACATCACTATGGATTTTGTGACTGGACTACCTCGGAGTACTAAGCAGAATGATGTGATTTGGGTGATCATTGACCGATTAACCAAATCAGCACATTTTATACCCTTCCAAGTGGGACAATCTACGGAAATGCTTGCTAAGAAGTATATGGAGGTAATGATCTATCCTATACCTTTAAAACTTCTTTCTAGTATACGTTGTGATGTAATCATTAATCATGCAGGAGATTGTTCGATTGCATGGAGTTCCAGTGAGCATTGTCTCAGACCGGGACACTAGATTCACATCCCAATTCTAGAAGAGTCTGCAATCCAATCAGGGAACCAGTCTTAGTTTCAGCACTGCGTATCATCCGCAAATGGATGGCCAATCAGAGTGTACCATCCATATACTGGAAGATATGCTACGAGCTTGCATGCTGGATTTCAAGGGCTCGTTGGAAGATCATCTCCACCTGGTAGAGTTTGCCTACAACAATAGCTACCAAGCCAGCATTGGTATTGCCCAATTGCAGCACTCTATAGAAGGAGGTGTCGATCTCCGCTGAGTTGGGATGACATTGGTGATCGAGAATTATTGGGTCCAGAGATGATTGTGGAAGCAGTGGACGTAGTGCGTAATATCAGGGACAAGCTACGCATTGCACAAGATCGGTACAAGCATTGGGCTGATGCCAAGCGTCGTCACTAGGAGTTTCAACCAGGAGATCATATTTTCCTGATGATATCCCCAAATAGAGGAGTGATTCATTTTGGAAGGCGAGGCAAGCTCAGTCCGAGATTCATTGGACCTTTCGACGTGATAGAGCGAGTTAGAGAAGTAGCTTATCATCTAGTACTGTCGCCTTTATTAGAGGGGGTACATGATGCTTTCAATGTATCTCAGTTGTGTTGTTACATCAGCGACCCTTCACATGCTGTCGATTACTCGGAGATTACGGTTCGACCGAACCTGGCATATGAGCAACAACCAGTGCAGATCTTAGACCGACGCCAGAAAACGCTCAGGAGCAAGGTCGTCGAGCTCGTAAGAGTGATGTGGTGTCACAACTCACCTGGAGAATCCACCTTGGAGCGAGAAGATGAAATGCGATAGTGTTATCCATATTTGTTCCATACTCCTTAGTTGATAGAAATTCTGGGGACGGAATTTTTTCTTAAGGTGGGTAGAATGTAACGGCCAGTATTGATTAAACGCATTTTGTACGTATTCTACATTGTCTTATGATCTTTCTTATCTTGTACTATATTTATATATGTATCCGTACTTCGTACATATTTTAATTAACTATATTTATATAAACAAATCAATTATATGATTATATAAATATTTTTGAATTCAAATTCAAATTTCCTTCCATATAAATCTAGGAGACTTTTACATGACAATAAATCTCTACTCTTAATTGCAATTATATTTTGTGTTCTTTCTTTTTTTTCTCTAGCTTTAAACCCTTCCATTTTTAACAAAACCCTTTAAACCCTTCCTTTTTTTACTACAACCCTAACCCTCTCCCCTACAAAAATAAATAAAGCAAAACCCTAGCTCAACTAAGCCGCCAACACTTTTGTGTTCCCCATTTGTATTTTCCTATACACGCAAAACCCTAAGCCCTCTCACTCACAGCCCCGACCACCTGCTCCTCCTCCGCTCCGTCAACCCAACTCTTGTGTCGACCTCGCCACCAGCCCCTCGCCGACACCAGCCCCTCCGACCACAGCAAACACCTCCCTCTCACCTCTCCACGCCAACCCATCCCCTCCGACTTCACCTCCGGCGGTCCCACTCGCCACACCACAGAAACCCCATCGATCCTTCCTCCCTTCAAAACCCAGACCTCCGACTCTCCCCCTCCACCTCCGAACTCCCTCAGCGTTGCGCGCTGCTCTGACTCCTCCATCTCCGATCACAACCCACACAAACCCACCGTCGCTTCCGACCACAAAACCATCGCCCCTCCACTTACATCTCCGTCCTCCTCCCTTCCGACTGCCACTGCCACCAATCCCACAACCCCGGCGATAGCAGCCCACCTTATCGCCACTCACCAGTGCGCCCCACCGCATGCTGCCGCTATCATTCATTGTAGCCCCTGATCCCAGTGACAGCCCACACCACCGTCTGTCTCGCAGCAGTGCGCCGCCGTGCGCCTCAGCCACTCGCCATAGTCGCCGCCGTCTCCAACCTGCAAGAGCATGCAAGACCTCAAACACATAAGCTTTTAAAACAACATGTTAGTATCATAAATAATGTTAGTATAATATTAGTTTAGTAATGTTAGATGTTATAATATTAGTTAGTTCTGTTAATAGGTTAATATATATTAATAGTTAGTTCTTTCAGTTAGTACTGTTAATATGTTAATAGCAGTAAGTTTGTTAATATATAAGTTAATGTATATTACATTTGACAATTGTTTTTGAATCCTAGGGCTGAATAGGATAAGTTGACTAGGACAAACAGGTTGATAGAATGATGGTTGAGATTTAATCTTGGTAAATCAATAGTTGAGATAAGAGTTTGTGAAAATTTTGGGAGGGAAAACGTTTATATTTTGGGGGAAACTTTTTGGAGAAATAAATATTTAATTAATTTTGTGAAATTTGAGATCTTTGAATTTAAGAGGTCATGGAAGTTGAACAACCATGCAATAATGTGATTTAATTTACAATATTTATTACAAATATAAGAAAAAGTAATATTATTAATGAATTATATGTTGCCTATTCAAATCATCATTATCTATTCCGGCATTTGACTTCATCGAGAATAGAATAATACACTTACAAATGTGATAGCAGAACGTCGTAATTAATACACTCACACTATGCGCCCAGCATGACGTCATTATTAGGGCATCCGCGCGCCGAGGCGCGAAGGCGCGCGTGCCTCTGGCACCCGTTAAATTTTTTATGCTAATTTGTTGCCGCGCCAAAGATGCCAGCTGCATTTTTTTACGCCAATTTATTGTTCAGTGTCGAATTTGGTGTTCTACGAAGGCGCCTGCGCCGAATTTGTTGTTCTACGCTAATTTGTTATTCCGCGTCGAATTTGTTGTTCCGCGCCGAAGACGCCTGTGCCGCTAAATATTTTTGCGCTAATTTGTTTTTCTATTAAATTTTGGTCATGGAAATAATTTTTGGGGAATAAAGATTTCGCGGTGAAAAATCTTAAGGGAACCGTGCCCGTGGGCACGGTTTATGACTAGTATATATTAATTAATAACAGTAAGTAAGTTAGTTGTTATATATATAATGATATAATATATGTTTTAGGTTATTATATGTATATAACAGTTTATTAAAATTAATGTTAGTAATAACAGTATGTAAATTATAATAATATTAGTTGTAATATTAGTCCTTATGATATTAGTTAGTGTAAAATATTAGTTCTGTTAGTAACACACAGTTAGTGGAATCTTAGTTAAAAACAAATATAATATAACAGTTAGTTTAATAACATAGTTTAATAACATGTATGTTAGTTTTAATAGTTTAGCACTATATATACTTGTGCCATATTAATATGATTCTGTTAAGTTAAAACTGTTAGTCTAATACTCGAAACTAGATGACGCAGATAAAACGCGACTCTTGTTACGACCGTCTGGACACCCACCATCGCCTCCAGGCAAGTACTTTATTATAATTGAATTTTAGGATAAACTACTTAACCTGGTGCTAAAATCTTATTTTGAATATGCTCATCAACTTTAGTAACTAAAATGCATGCTTTTACTATGCCAGTTGCCTCTGATTAACAACGGACACTTCATATTAATGTTTCTTCGGTAAAGAATAACTTATTCTCTGCTTGTCATCAATTTGAACCAAACTGGACAGAGGGTAGGACACAACCCTCGAGACATAAATAAGAACCCATTGATTACAGATGGAAAGAAAACTAGTCGACGACTAGTTATGGCACTTTGGGGTGGGGTTGGTCCATCGTAGTAGGGTTCGTAGATGTAGCTTGACCACCTTACGGCTACCTCCATACCACATTAATGGAGGCAAGCATCTTGGCCATTTTCCAGGTTAGGGATGGCAAGAAGTGTAAGGACCATCTACCTTGCAATACTAACAATAATACACTAAAGGGGGTGAATAGTGTATGGCACAAATTGCGTATTTAAATATTAAACTTGCAAATGCGGAATTATACATGCAAGAGAAATTTAAACACCACAAAAATCCAATCACAAAAACAAGATGTTACCCTGGTTCCCTAAACTTGGGTACGTCCACCCACACCAATATTCACTATAATTCTCACACAGAAAAGTGAATACAATCTCACACGGAGATACCTCACACAGAGGATTTTGGATTCTCATACAGAGAAATTCTTGCTTTCACAAGGAAAGACTTATGCTCTCACACAGAGAGACTCAAACTCTCACATCGAGAGATCACAACCAACCCTCACACAGAAGGTTATAGTCGCTCACAAAGAGTAACTAGCTCTCACACAGAAAGCTAGGGTTTCAATGAAATAACAAAGTAAAACAAATACTCTTTCATATGCCTTGAGATGAACTTACTCATTAATGAATGCAAGGCATGGAAGAGGATCTCCAAGTGATGAGATTAGCTTGAAACCACTTGGATGATTTCCCTTGATGTTGACTTCAATGCATGAAGAAGATAATGAGCTCTAAGAGGGAAATGAGAGAGTTTAAGAGTGGCTTAATTAAACTCTAATGATTTTCAATAGCATCAAGAAGCTCTAATGAACTCAGCCATTTCCTACATATATGAAGCCAAAAGAAACCCTCAAACCCAAGTAAAAAAGCCAAAATGAATAAATCTGCAACGACTAGATTTTGGCCGTTTACGGCACAGACAGTCGACAGATGAACAACTGACAGTCGACTGGTCAATGGCTATAAAATTCCAACGGCTATAATCTGAGTTAGGACAGGCGACTGTAGAAGACTAAACAGGCACCTGTAAAATGAGCAGGCGCCTGAATATCCTTCAGCAGGAGACTGTCACTTGGGATGGAAACATCGTAGAGAAAATGTAACTTGCGCACAGATGACTGTAGAACAATTCACAGGCGACTGTAAATAAACATGCGACTGTAAATACTTCATCAGTCGACTGACTTGCAAATTAGGATGAAGCCAAGAAAATGCAAGTTGCGCACAGACGATTGTAGAATAATTAACAGACGCATGTTGGAAGACAGGCGACTGTACATTGCACTTCAGTCGACTATTCCAAAAGCTCAAGTAAGAGTTAAGTAATGGTTGACTTGAGCTGGGACACAACAGTCGACTGTAGAATGCTCGACAGGCTCCTGGAGTCACCCAGTCGCTTGTACGACCTCCATCAGTCGCCTATTGGAGAGCCAGAGACTCCAATTGAGTCATTTGGCATGATTAACCTATTGGGTTGGATTCTAAGATAATCCTAAGGCTCACTAAAATGGTTATATGCAAATGCATGAATGAGTAAACCATCTATCAAGGCATTACATTAAACCTAGACTCAAAAAGAAAAAACAATAAATGAAATAATACATGAATTACATTGCTTTTCTTAGAGTCTATGACTTCAATTCTTGATGCCTTAATGCTCCCCATTATCTCCAAGCTTTGGCACCCCTTGAGTACAAGCTTTGGCATTGCTGCTCTTGATGTCCATCATTACACCAAACAATTAGTCTCCAAATCATGCTATTCTCCATTTGATAAACATAAGACTAAAACAAGAGAGACATTAGCAACAACTTAATGTTGTGATCATCATCAAAATAACATTGGTATGAAACACCAATACTCAACAATCTCTCCCTTTTTGATGATGACACACATTATGTAAACATAAAGAAATAATGCACAATGCTAATGAGCTCCTCCTACTTATATGCACCAATTGTAAAATGAGATACACAATTGTAAATACTCATTATATCAATTGAAATAATGAGAAACAATGGTGACATATAATAGGCATGTATTACATAAACCAATTGCAATAAGTATATTAACAATGTCCACATGAATGGGTTACATAATCCTACATATCTCTCCTCATATGTGTATATATAACACCCCAAAGGTTTATCTCTCTCCCCTAAGATATATCTCTCTCCCCAAATGCATATGTAAGATAAACATGATTTATATAATGCATATATATCTCCACATTGCCATTGTCAAAAAGGTGGACAACAAATATATCCTCTAGTCATTCTAAATAAAGATGTGACAATATGCAAGAGATAAATGTAAGGGACCCTGCGGGGCAACTACACACACACACACACACACTAGAGGGGGTGAATAGTGTAATGGCAAGCAAAGTGCTTAATTAAAAGTTACTGAAATTAAAGCACAATAAGCAGCGGAAATTAAACAGAGTGCTCAACAACAACAAATGCAAACACAAGGATTTTACCCTGGTTCCCCAAAACTTGGGTACGTCCAGCCACACCAATATTCACTATAATTCCCACAAAGAGAAGTGAATACAATCTCACACAGAGATACCTCACACAGAGGATTTGGATTCTCACACAGAGAAAACCTTACTCTCACACAGAGAGACCTCACACAGAGGATTTTGTCCTACACAAGGACCTAACCAACCCTACACAAGGGTCAAACTCCCACACAGAGAATTAGGGTTAGTCCTACACTAGGATACCAAACTCCCACACAGAGAGTATATAATTCCCACAAAGAGAATTAGGGATATCACAAAGGTGAAACGAAATTACACTTACATATGCCTTGATATGATCTTACCAATGTGAAGAAGAAGGCATGCAAGTGAAACTTAAGTGCTTGAGATGAGGCTTTCATTGCACTTGATGATCTTTCTCTCTTCTAGGAATGAATCCTAACACTTTGTAAGGATCGCCGTACCCTTGCAATACTAACAACACACACTAGAGGGGGGGGGGGGGGGGGGGCGTGAATAGTGTAATGGCAATAAAATTGTCCAATTAAAATTTAACTTGCAAATACGAAATTATAAATGCAAGAGGAATTAAAAGGCACAATCAATCCAAATGCAAACACAAAGTTTTACCCTGGTTTCCCAAACTTGGGTACATCCAGCCACACCAATATTCACTATATTCCCACACAGAGAAGTGAATACAAATCTCACAAGGAGATACCCCACAAAGAGGATTTATGCCCTACACAAGGACCCAACCAATCCTACACGAGGATCAAAACTCCCACAAAGAGAATCACTAACTCCCACTCAGAGAATTAGGGTTAGCCCTACAATAGGACACTAAACTCCCACAAAGAGAGTTACTCCCACAAAGAGAGTTATTCCCACAAAGAGAATATCCTAAGTCCCACAAAGAGACAACCTCCCACAAAGAGAGAAAGTTCTAATTCCCACAAAGAGAATTAGAGACACAAATTACACCAAGTAAAATAAATACTCTTACCTATGCCTTGAGATGCTTACTCATGAATGGATGCAAGGAATGGAAGAGGATCTCCAAGTGTTGAGATATGCTTGAAAGCACTTGGATGAATTCCCTTGAGCTGGACTTCAATGCATGAAGATGAATGAGAACTCTTGAGAGGGAATTGAGGGAGTTTGTGAGTTGCTTAAGGATCTCTTGAGATATTCAATAGCATCAAGAAATATAAGAGATGGCAACACACTCATAAATATAGGAACCATATATCAAACCCCAAACCGCAAGAAAACAGCCAAAGAATCAATTCTGCAAAGGCTAGAAACTGGGCGAAAACGACAGGAATAGTCGACTGTTGATCAAAAGACAGTCGACTGATCAACGGCTAGAAAATATCCAACGGCTATAATCTGAGCCAGGACAGTCGACTGATGAAGTCGATACAGTCGACTGTAAACAGGACAAGCGCCTGTTAAACCTTCAGCAGGCGACTGCTGCAGAGGATGGAATAAAACAGAGAGCTGCACTCTTTCTCCAATTAAGCACACATGCGACTGATGTCAATAATACAGTCGACTATCTATTAGTCAGGCGATTGTAAAACCGTAATCAGTCGTCTGCTGTATAAGATGGAGAAACAACAGAGAGATGCAGAGATGCACTTACACTATACAGGCGACTGATGATCAATCTACAGGCGACTGTAAATATACATGCGACTGTAAACTGACCAGTAGTCGACTGTGTGTAAAGCTCAAGTTTGAACCAATTGAAATGTTGACTTGAGCTGTGCATATCAGGCGACTGTAGAAGGATCTACAGGCGACTGGAAATCACCCAGTCGACTGTGTTTCCTTCAGCAGGCGACTGATGGAAAGCCAGAGACTCCAAATGAGTCTGTGGACAGAGTGAACCTATTGGGTTGGATTCTATGATAATCCTAAGGCTCACTAAGATGGTTAGATGCATATGCATGAATGAGTAAACCATCTAACAAGGCATTACATTAATCCTAGACTCAAAAGAGAGAGAAAGCAATAAAGTAAATTACATGGATTACAATGCTTTCCTTAGAGTCTAAGTCTTCAACTTGATGCCTTGATTGCTCTCCATCATCTCCAAGCTTTGGCACTCCTTGAGTCCAAGCTTTGGCTCTTCTCCACTTGATGTCCATCCTTGCACCAAGTGATTAGTCTCCAAGAAAGATATTCTTGAAATAAAACTGAGAGACTAAAACATGAGAGTCATTAGCAACAACATAATATTGTGATCATCATCAAAATAAGATTGGTATGAAACACCAATACTCAACACACTTCTCACTTGAGTGTATGAAATAAAGAGAAGAAAGATGTTCTCTAAGAAAAGGAATGAAATTGAAATCCTTTGGAGAAATTCCCTAGAGCTTAGATGCTATAGCATAAGATTGAAGCTCTAATGAGGGAATGGGAGAGATTAGGAGTGGCTATTGATTCACAAAGATATTAAATATCAACCAAGAGTTCTAAATGAACTAAGCAATCTCTTATATAAAGAAATCCAAGAAGACCCCAACACCAGCCAAAAATCTAAAGAAAGGAAATCTGCAACGACTAGATTTTGGCAGTTTACGGCACAGACAGTCGACTGATGGACAAAAGACAGTCGACTATTCAACGGCTAGAAAAATCCCAACAGCTATAATCTGAGCAACGACAGTCGACTGTAGAAGACTACACATGCGACTATATAACTGACAGTCGACTGTATATCCTTCATCAGGTGACTGCTGCAGGGATGGACATAAAACAAAGAGAGATGCAACTTTCGCACTTACGCCTTTCAGACGACTGATGGCCATTTCACAGGCGACTGTAAATATACAGGCGACTGTAAAAACATCATCAGTCGACTGTCTTGCAAATTGGGATGAAGCCCAGAAAATGCAAGATGCACACAGTCGACTGTCGACCAATTCACGGGTGACTGTAGAAACACATGCGACTGTGTATTGAACATCAGTCGACTGATGCGAAAAGCTCAAGAAGAGTCAATAAAAATATTGACTTGAGCAGTGCACCACAGTCAACTGTAGAAGGCTCGACAGGCGACTGGAATCACCCAGTCGCCGGTAAAACCTTCATCAGGCGACTGTTGGAGAGCCAGAGACTCCAATTGAGTCTTTGGGCGAGATGAACCTATTGGGTTGGATTCTATGATAAACTTAAGGCTCACTAAGACGGTTAAATGCATATGCATGAGAGTATGACCATCTATAAAGGTATTACAATAATCCTAGACTCAAAAAGAAAAATGCAAGTAATAGAAATTACATGTTTACATATTGCATCTCCTAGAGTCTAAGTCCTTGATGCTCCCAATCATCTCCAAGCCTTGGTACCCCTTGATGAGCTTCCCTTCATCAAGCTTCAAGCTTTGTCATTGCTCCCCTAGATGTCCATCCATCATCATGCTCCAAGCTTTGGCTTCATTAGATGATCTTCATGACTTCATCCAAGCTTGAGCACTCCATCACTCTTGGAGGTCTTTAAGATATCCCTTGTAATATCCTCCAAGCATTATGCTTTGTCTCATCAACATATAATCATTAAGATAAACTTAGACTAAAACATAAGATTGATTGACACACTAACATAATGTATTGATCATCATCAACATCAAAACAACGTTAGTCTTGAACATAAGAACTAACAATAAAGAGATGTATGATACCAAATTGGAAAATTTAGTGTGTATCAATCATTATCCCATGCCCCCCCTAGATCATAGAAAATGTCAAAATTTTGACTTCTAGAATCTAATACCAATTGTAAAGAAAGAGATAAAAGATAATCCTCTTTACCAATTGTAAATAATACTTGGAACCATGGGCCTAAAGTGTATCAAAGCATATAAATGCAAAAATTAATCACATTGATACACATGACATTGCCAAAAGGAAATATAACATGAAACATGTTGGCAATATCTAAGGGTTGAATTTGAGACCAATAATAACCAATTGTAAACAACGATATCAAGAACAACCCGAAATGAGAGTTAAAATATGTTTTAAAATATTTTAAACATACAACATATTAACTCCCCCATTGACATACATATGGATCAACAAATGCATGTATGTCAATGTAATCACCAAGGTCCCCATTTTCATGAAAGATAAATTTGAAAATATTTTCAAAATCATGAAACACAAACAAACAATAGGTATACTAAAAATAAATATTTTAGCACAATACCCATGCAATATGCATGTGTAAGAGACCTAAACATTAGGTAACCAAACCCAAGAGGAGTTTGATTTCCTAATGTAATCACATGAGGTGATCACATTCCTAACCAATGAGTTGATGTAATTATTCCTCTCTTGCACACTACACTTAGTGGAAATCCATAAACTCAAGGATTTCCTAGGCAACGGTTTTGCCTTTGCAAGAGGGATGGATGTGGCATGCTTAGGTGTAGAAATAAATTTCTTAGCATGCATAAAGTGAGGATTTTGCTTCTTAGCAAAAAATGAAGAATTTTCATTTTTTTCTCACTACCTTGTGCTTTGCATGCTTCTTGTTGGTGTTATTGTTGTACAATAAAGTATGGTGATTCTTCTTAGGTGCTTTTGCAATATTTCTTGTATTTACACCAAAAAAAGAATTAGAGGTGGGTTTCGGTACTACATTTTGAATGTACCTCAAACCTCCGCTATAGTTTGACGGATGTCGTTTTTCAAGCAAACCGTGGAGTGAATCCCTAGAATAAACAAAGCTTTTGAGCTTTTGGGATTCCTCTTCGCATTTCAACGTAAGTTGTTAAATGCGAGTTTCTAAGCTAAGGTTTTGAGCTACTAATCTATCATTGGAAATGCTTAATTCCTTAACTTGAGAGAGTTTCTAAGCATATCATTATTGTTTACACTAGAAGACTCAAGTTCATGCACCCTACTCGTAGCATTTTTAAATTTAGCTTTCAATTTAGCATATGAGTCGATGCACTTACTTGCCCCATTGGAGACCACATGGTAGCGGTATTTGAGCTCCTCGTAGGATAGCCTTAGCTCCTCATCAACTTCCTCATCGGATTTCTCCTCGCTAGAGCTTGACGAAGACTCTTCCCCTTTAGCCATGAAGCACATTTCTTCGTTGGGGTTGAGCCACGCCTCCACCTATTCATCGCTTGAACTTGAGAAGATGATGAAGAATCATCAAAAGCTGCGAAGCACATGTGAGCTCGCTCCTTGTCATCCTCTTCTTAATCACTTGGCGTGTCCTCATCGGAGTCATCAAATGTACCGACAAGTCCCGTTTTGGTTCTTGAACTTGGACTTGTCTTTTCAATGCTTCTTCTCTTTACCCTTGTAAGTCTCTTTGATCGGTTTGGAAGGGCATTCGGTAGAGATATGACCTTTTCCTCTACAGTTGAAACAAATCGGATTGATAAAATTAGAGGCAAACTTTGAAGAAGATTTACCTTGCTTGCTTTTGAGGAATGCTCTTAGTTGCTTGGTAAGCTCCACGATTTCATCTCCACTAGCCTCATCTTCTTCATCTTCTTCACTAGGAGCTTCTCGATGGAATTTCTTCATCCATTTGATTGGCTCCTCCTTGGTATGGAATGTATCCCCCTTTTACTTCTCCTGCTTCTCGGGCTTGGTTGGTTGTATCTCATTCTTGTGTTGAAGCTTCAATTTGTATGCCATGAGATTCCCAACGCACTCCTCAACGGTATATTTGGATATGTGGTTAGACTCCAAAATCCCGTTGGCCTTTGACTCCCATTTGGGTGTAAGAGAGTCAAGGATCTTCTCCACTCGATCCTCTTAGAAAATCACCTTCCCAAGTCCTTCCAAAGCGTTCACGATGTCTGTGAACCTTGTGAACATATCTGAGATGCTTTCTCCTTCCTGCATCTTAAACATTTTATATTTAGATCTAAACACACTTTGTTTAGATTTCTTTACCTTGGATGTCCCTTCAAAAGTAATCTCCAAGATATGCCAAATTTCGTTGGCTGATTTGCATATGGAGATGCGATTGAACTCATTCGGAGTGAGGGCACAATGGAATGCATTCATAGCCCTCGCATTGAATTTGATAGAGTCCTTCTCCACCTTTTTCCTTGAGGCCACGGGTGTAGCAGGCTTCTCAAAGGGCGACTCCGTGATGTCCCAAAGGTCTTGACCCTCCAAGTAGATCATCTTCCTGATCTTTCAACTAGGGTAGTTGGTTCCATTGAAGATCGTGGGTCGTACGGTTAATAGACCTTCTTCATGAGACGCGGATATAGCGTTGAATCCCATCTTAGTTGTATGCTATAACCTCGCTCTGATAACAACTGTAAGGACCGTCTACCTTGCAATACTAACAACAATACACTAGAGGGGGGTGAATAATGTAATGGCACAAATTGCGTATTTAAAAATTAAACTTGCAAATACGGAATTATAAATGCAAGAGGAATTTAAATACCACAAAAATCCATACGCAAACACAAGATGTTACCCTGGTTTTCTAAACCTGGGTACGTCCAGCCACACCAATATCCACTATAATTCTCACACAGAGAAGTGAATACAATCTCACACAGAGATATCTCACACAGAGGATTTTAGATTCTCACACAAAGAAATCCTTGCTTTCACACAGAAAGACGTATGCTCTAACACAGAGAGACTCAAACTCTCACATAGAGAGATCACAACCAACCCTCGCACAGAAGGTTATATTCTCACACAGAGAGCAACTAGCTCTCACACAGAAAGCTAGGGTTTCAATGAAATAACAAAGTAAAACAAATATTCTTACATATGCATTAAGATGAACTTACTCATTAATGAATGCAAGGCATGGAAGATGATCTCCAAGTAATGAAAGAGGTGGTGAAAAAGGAGGTCCTGAAACTTTTAGAGGCTGATATCATTTATCCCATTTTCGATAGTAAATGGGTTAGTCCCGTACAGGTTGTCCCTAAAAAGGGGTCATGACAGTCATAAAGAATGAGAAAGACGAATTAATCTCCACTAGGACTGTCACCGGGCGGCGCATGTGTATCGATTACAGGAAACTGAACAAAGCCACCAGGAAGGACCATTACCCTCTGCCCTTCATAGACCAGATGCTCGAGCGCTTAGCTAAGCATAAACACTTCTGCTACTTAGACGGATACTCCGGATTTTTCCAAATCCCGTTGTATCGGGAAGACCAAGAGAAAACGACGTTCACATGTCCTTACGGCACCTTCGCTTACCGAAGAATGTCATTCGGGCTATGTAACGCGCCTGCCATATTTCAAAGGTGCATGACGTCTATTTTCTCGGATTTTATCGAGAATATAATGGAGGTCATCATGGACGACTTTTCCGTCTATGGCACCGAGTTTGATAGTTGCTTAGCTAATTTGTCCAAGGTCTTGGAACGATGCCAAGATAATAATCTTACTTTGAATTGGGAGAAGTGTCACTTCATGGTGACAGAAGGAGTGGTTCTCGGGCATGTCATTACCTCTAAAGGAATTGAGGTTGATAAGGCCAAAGTAGAAGTTATCAAAAGTTTGCCGACGCCCACCAACCTCAAAGGTATCCGTGGTTTTCTGGGGCACGCCGGTTTTTACCGACGCTTTATAAAAGATTTTTCCAATATTGCTCGCCCTCTCACGGAGCTCCTAACTAAGGACACTCCTTTTGTGTTTACTGACGCTTGTTTGTTAGTTTTCAACAGGTTAAAGGAAGCTCTCATCTTGGCTCCGATTATACAGCCACCAGACTGGAATCTGCCATTTGAGCTTATGTGTGATGCTAGTGACCATGCGGTGGGAGTTGTGCTAGGCCAAAGAAAGGAGGGGAAGCTCCATGCTATATACTATGCTAGCAAAACCCTGGACGATGCTCAAAAGAACTACACTACCACGGAGAAAGAGCTGCTAGCCGTAGTTTACTTTATAGAGAAGTTCAGATCCTACCTTCTGGGGTCCAAGGTGATCATCCACATGGACCACGCGGCGTTGAAATATCTGCTGAGTAAGAAGGATGCTAAACCACGTCTAATACGGTGGATCCTTCTGCTCCAAGAATTTGACATCGAGATCAAGTACAAGAAGGGAGAAGAAAACGTGGTGGTAGACCATTTGTCGCATTTAATTCAGAGGCACGGGGACAACAACTTACCGATTGACGATTCATTCACCGTTGAACAACTTTTTGTGGCAAGTACCTCTGAAGCTCCCTGGTATGCTGACACTGTGAATTATTTGGTGAGTGGGATAGTTCTGCATGGGTTGGCGACTTATTCAAGGAGGAAGTTCCTACATGATGCAAAAAAGTTACTTCTGGGACGACCCGTATTTGTTCAGGACATGCGCTGACGGGATCATCAGACGATGTATCCCAAAATAAGAAGCAACTTCCATCATGTCACATTGCCATGATCAACCATGTGGTGGTCACGCAGCGGTCATCAAAACCACGGCGAAAATTCTTCAAAGTGGCTTCTACTGGCCTACTATATTCAGGGATGCTAATGAATAAATAAGGAAGTGCGACAGATGCCAGAGGACTGGGAATATCACGAAGAAGAATGAAACGCCCTCCACGACATCTTGTAGATAGAGCTATTTGATTGATGGGACGTCGATTTTATGGGGCCTTTCCCATTTGGCAACGACAACAAGTATATCTTGGTTGCCGTTGATTATGTCTCGAAATGGGTAGAAGCCATAGCCACCCCGACAAACGACGCGAGGGTAGTGTCAAAATGTTTCAAGAATACTATTTTCCCTCGCTTTGGAGTCCCCCGGACGATTATAAGTGATGGGGGGAGTCATTTTATTGAAAGAAAATTCGAGGCGATGCTGAAAAAGTATGGGGTTCATCACAAGGTCGCCCTCGCCTACCACCCTCAAACTAGCGGCCAAGTGGAAGTATCTAATAGGGAGATAAAAAGCATCCTGGAAAAAACAGTCAACGTCTCAAGGAAGGATTGGTCGCACAAGTTGGGCGACACCCTTTGGGCTTACCACATCGCGTTCAAAACCCCCATCGGCACAACCCCATATAGGCTGGTGTATGGAAAGGCTTGCCACCTTCCGGTAGAATTGGAGCATATAGCATATTAGGCGATAAAGAAGATGAATTTCGACTACCAAAGCGCCGCCACCCGACGAGCCCTTCATTGCAATGAGTTGGATGAAATTCGGCGTCACGCTTATGAAAATGCGAAGATATACAAGGAAAGAACCAAGTCTTATCACGATAGAAATATCACGGTTGTATGCCATGATGTCGGTGACCAAGTACTTCTATATAACTCAAGACTACGCCTTTCCCCGGGAAGCTAAAATCGAGGTGGTCCGGCCCCTATAAGATAGTAAGCTTATCTCCAGGAGGCGCCGTCGAGCTCGAGGGAAAAAACGGAAATTTCAAGGTCGACGGTCAAAGAATTAAAACCTACAGAGCCGGAGAACCTATAGGACCGGAGGAGACATACTTCCTCGAGGGATTCCCCAACGACAACTGATAAATTAAGGGGAGTCGAGCTCACGACTAAAAAACGAGCGGTTATTGGGAGGAAACCCAATTTCCTGGATTCTGGATTTTCTTTTTCTGTTTCTTACTCTTGTTTTATACGTTTTAGAAATAAAATTCTGAAAACCATACAAGAATTGATGAATTACTCCCTTGTGCAGGTCAGATATGAGAGTAGACCACTATGAGGAAGGAGTACAACAGGATACAACCCAGGAGGTCGGGCAGAAAAGGCACAGGTGACTCGACCGAGCAGCCCACCTGCTCGGTCGAGTGATACAGACACGAAAAACTGAGTGAGAAAGCGCAATGTCAGCTCGGCCCGAGTAAAATTTTGCACGGCCCGAGTGGAAATTGACTCGATCCGAGCATCTTCAAACTCGGTCGAGTTTTACAGGGTGCTGAAGTTGGGAGAAAACGTCACTCTGCCAACCCGGACGGAGCATTTCTGACCCGGCCCGAGTAATATAAGACTCGACCGAGCAGCCTTGTACTCGGATCGAGTTTTACAGGCTCCAGAATTTGAGAAGAAAACATCACTCTGCCAACCCGGATGATAATTATTGGCTCGGCCCGAGCAAGATATGACTCGACCAAGCAGCTTCCAACTCGATCGAGCTGGCTGAAGGCGTATCCCAAACTTTCCCGCAGCGTACTCAACCGAGCACCCAGATAACTCGGTCCGAGTCACTCCATCTCCAACCTGCTCGACCGAGCAACTGTGTCACTCGGTCCGAGTCATGCCTTGCTGCTATTCGGGCTGCTACGCTTCTCGCCCAACCCACTTTCGCCTATTAAATCCTAACCCTACTCGAACCGCCCCTCCTCCTCTCCACAAGGCCGCCGCTCATCATTTAACATATAACTGAGAACTTTTCGAGATTGAATCCGTTGTTTCCCTTGTTTAAAAATACTGACATCCTCCTTGTTCCTCTTTCAGGTTTGAATCACCAACGTCAAAAGATACTTCTTTGAAAAGCTTGGGGATAACCCGGAGCGGCGGCAGCCATGACACCGAAACAAAACGCCATTTTTTCTAGTCGGTAAACTCGTCCCCTATCTGCTTTACATAGTACATCATTATTCTCCTCCACCTACACAATGCCTCCACGCCGTGCTAGACCCGCCAACACCGGCACATCCAATCCTAGGCATACCTGGCGTACACGTCGCACACGCCCGCCCACTCGAGCCAACATCGTCGCCGGATCATCCACTACTACCCCTGCACCCCCCACCGACCCGCGTCCCTCTGACCCCCTTTACTTAGGCGACGCCGAATACGAAGTTACATTCCGTGACGACGACCAAGCTGACCGGTTCGGCGCCATGATCCTACTAGCCGGATATGGTGGTCCGATGACTCAAGAGTCGGTCGAGCGTAACATGCCCTTCCTCCAGAGCCTCTTACGTCACATTCGAACTGACCCACCACATAATTTCCAGCCAGACCTTCCTCCCACCACCCCGGGCCTACAGTAGAGGGACCCATCACCACCCCCAGAGGGTGGTGCCTCTGTTTGATGTAGTCCATCCCAGCTCTTGCCTCCCCCGTATATTTTGTGCCCATCTGTCTTTTCGGGGCCCGACGTTTACATAGCTTGGGGAAGGATCCACCCATGCATCATTTCATATATTGCATTGCATTGCAGCATATCATATTTTTATTTTTTATTTCATTTTTCTTTTATTACATAGTTTTTATTTTATTTCTCCACCCACACCACCCCTTTAGCATCATCTCCCGCTCACGAGCATTTTCTTAGCTGTGAGGACAATGCTAAGTTTAGCTTGGGGGATGAGCGCTCCTGCTTTATTTTTATTATTTCTATTTTTTTCATTTTACTCCCTTATTTTCAGCTTTTTATTTCACTTTTTCACCACTTTCCCACCTCGGTTTATTTTTTCTCATTTTGCATTATATTTTATGTTTTTCTCCATGCATGCATCTCTTTTTATATCCTTTTCATTTTTCTTTGCTTTTTTTATTTTTGCTAAGGATGGTCCACATGATGATATCTCTCTAGGCGTTATTAGTTTTTGCGATGCTCATCTCTTTGGCATGCTATCAGGGTTAATTTCAGTTTTATTATCTATATGCATGCATTTCTTTTGATGATCTATCTGAATTAATACCTGAAATGAATTGAAGATCAAATGCATGAATTAGTATCTAGTATGATTTATGTTGGGAAACGCACCCAGGTTCACGCATCACTAGAACACTTGGAGCACCTGCTTTCTTATCTTATTCACTTCTGTTTGCATGCCTGCTGATATTGTGATTATTACAGCATGCCATTTTCAGTATTCATTTAGAGAAGTGAAAATATTCATGCTTTATATGAGTTTAGTTAGGGTTTTATTTTATCAAACTAATGTGCACCTTCTTATGAGTGAACCGAGAGTCCCATTATTTTCCTTCTCCACATATCTATTTTATATCTCTACATATCAGTTGGTTGCACCCCCATAGCTACCTTTACCGCATCTCACTTCCCAAACCCCAAAAAGAAAAGTATAGCTTCTATTGAAAAAAAAGAAAAAAAGAGAAAAAAATGTGTGTATATATTCATATCTGAAAAAGAAAAGAAAAAAAGAAAGAAAATGAATAAATACGGTCTTATATCATTTCATTAGACGCTATCATTTATTCTGGGAAGAAAAATAAAATTTCCATATCATTTTCCTTGATGTGACGCCTCAAGCTAAGCTTGGGGGTGTAAACCAACTGATTACATGAGTGAGCGTGACATTAGAGTGGAGACAGTGCACACCGGGGAGATTTTATAAAACCCAAACTTTATGAATTACTTTAGTTTTGGAGATTTTTCATGTATCGAATTGAATATCTGAATGGTATGATTTTTCCTATTCTTTATTGCATGTTGTGTGAATCTTTTGTGCTCCTTGCATATCTGTGATTGAAAAGGGCGTTGCCAACTCCTTTATACTAGACTCTAGGGATTGCATGAGATTGATATGATTTGGTGGTGTTATTTCAGGAGATCCCTTTTCTTTTCTTGCACCGCATGTCATATGATATATAAAGCTAGAAATTACCAATAGCATATATGTTTAGCACTCAGAGCATCGTGATATACTATTTGGGCCTGAGATCTGACCGATCATCCTTAGCACTTTCCTCTTATTTCTCTCTTTTTGTTTTTCATTCCTCTCTATTTTCATTTTCTTATTTTCGTTTTGTTTTCCTCCCGGCGTACCGATTATTCGTCTTCCTCGAGGATGAGTAAGAGGTAAGCTTGGGGGATTTTGATGTGTCCATATTTTCCATCATTTTCATATCATTATCTCAGCGCATTGCATATTATGTTTGCGTCCAAATCCCACTTTTTACTACGATTCTGCATTTCTGACGATATTTCCGAGTTTCGTAGTGTTTCATGAATTTTCAGGGATTTTGGACCGATTTGGACCCCTATCCGGGTATGGACACATCCGACATGCCCGTGAGCCCGTTGGCGGGGCTCTGGAGGAGTTCACCGTGTTTTCGGAGTCATTGGAGGAGAGAAAAGAGAGAGAGAGCAGAGAGAGAAGCCCCATGATCCCTGCTGCAGCATTTCCCAGAAAATGCTCGGTCCAAGCAGCTCGGCTGCTCGGACTGAGCCATATCAATTACAGCACCGGCGGATACGGGCAGATTCGGACCAAACAGCTCATCTGCTCGGTCGAGTCGCCTCAGATTACACAGCCCGAGCAGCGCCCGAGTAGAGCCCGAGTATCAGATCGAGTCGAGCTTACTCGGACTGAGCAGAGTCCTACTCGGTCCGGGTAGGACGATTTCAAATTCTCCAAGCAGCCGAGCAGCTCACTTACACGGGCCGAGCCACTGACCGAGCAGAAGCTGCTCAGACCGAGTAGCCTACTCGGTCGGCTATCCTAGGGGCATTTTTGGAAAGATTCAAACAAGCGCGTTACGCACGATTTTTGCAGCGCTGAAAGCTCGCAAACGGGGAACGACGAAAGGGACTTCAGTTAGGTTTTTTGTAGAGGATTTTTGGGAGAGCAGCTGAGGGCGATTTTTGTAGGACTTTTGAAGATTTATTTTTGTAGCGAATTTTGGATCGATTATTGAAGATTATTGCCTTTGTTCTTGTCTGGATCTATTATTCATCTATTCTCGTTGTAAGTTTATTTTTGCCCTAATCTCTCAATTGCTAAGATGTTTTCTTCTGTGAAATTGGTGCTTTTGTGCGTTTCTATTGCGATGTCTGAGTAGATTCATTCTAGAGTTGATGGGTTAGCCCTAGGATTCTAGGGGGAAATGTAGATCTGGATCCCTACGTTGAATTGGAGATTTAGGGTTGTATTTCGGTAGATCATACTGAATCCGTAGATAACCCGTACTTAGATCATGCCCACGGTCTGTGAAATTGATGTGCTTAAGGGGTATCTAGGGATTCGAATAGGGAAATCGATGGATCCAACCAAAGCATGTGACCATGCCCGGCTTGCGCCTTGAGGGGATCCATCGACGAACTATACCGCTACGTTGACGTCTATTGCCATTGCGTCAACGAGAGCCACCGAAATACCCCGCAATTCTAACCCACGAGAGTGGTACGCATTGGGGGATTAATTCCCTAGCCCTAATGCAATGTGAGGATCCTATCCAACATCAACCCCCAATGATCCTAGTGGCGATCCCTAAAGCCCTAGTTCTTTTTATTGATATTACCATCACAACAACCAACCCAATCTTGTTCCCCCGACAGTTATCTTACTTCCACGTTTAGAAATAGACTGAGAATTTATTTACACTATCACCGTCCCTGTGGGATTCGACAATCTTTTATACTATAACTCGACACCGTCCGCTTGCTGATTGAGCCCGAAATCGTAGTCTAGGGGCCACATTACGCCTGGCGATTGTGACTCCGCCAGGTGGAACCTAGGTGTAGGTTACGGATGCATCAATGGTAAGCCCCCGATGATAGGTTGGATCAAGAACATACTACCTACCCGGGCATGGCTTATTCATAAACACGAGAAACAGAAATACTCAACTTGCAACCACTCTTACTTTTGAACTACAAATCATATGTTAACTTCAGCATACTCATACTTTAATTTATGCACTTGTTACTCATAAATGTGTACTAACACTCTTTTGTCGCTTTCCCAAGTTAATTCTTTCTTTCATTACTTTTAAAATCTTACCGAATTATCGCTGACATATATTTCAATGTATTACGAAATATATGTTAGGTTCAGAGTCTGAGTACGTTGAGGACCCCGCTTTTGAGGATCCTATCTTGGAGGATGACCCCTCTGATCAGAGTTACGAGGACGCCGAGATCCTTCCTGCTGAAGAATAAAGAGGGCTGCTTTTAGTTTCCATTTCATTAGTGTTATTTGTTGTTTTTCATGTGTGTTTAATTTTTGCAAATTGTACGGCCGTGCTAGGCATTAATTACCTTTTCTTCTTTGTTTTGAAAACACTTGAATAAAAGTGTAATGGATATTTATGCTGTTTCTGAGAATTCGTATGCAAGAACCCGCTTTACTAAACAACGCTTATTGTGCTTAAGTCAAAGAAGAAAGAAATGAATAAAAGTACTTCTTCTTTGCTTTAAGCACATGCGGGCCTGCTCACGTCCTCGCTCCCAAGTATATTGGGAAGCAGGGTGTGACAGTAGGATAGGCTACAGCCCCGAGCCGCCCTCCCAAAGACCTTCGGGGCAAATCGCGACCTAGCTATCCATAGCAGGTCAGATCTCGCTACCCAAACCGGGGATGATCCGGGCAGGCTACGCACTGCGCCCCCGAAAGGCTCCAAGGGCGCAGGACGGGCTACGGCCCCGACCCATTGTCCCAAAGACATCTGGGGCAGATCACGACCTAGCTATCCATAACAGGTCGGACCTCGCTACCCAAACCGGGGATGATCCGGGGCAGACTACGCGCTGCGCCCCCGAAAGGCTCCATGGGCGCAAGACGAGCTACGGCCCCGACCCGACCTCCCAAAGACCTCCGGGGCACATCGCGACCTAGCTATCCATAGCAGGTCAGACCTCACTACCCAAACCGGGGATGAACCATGGCAGGCTACGCGATGCGCCCCCGAAGGGCTCCAAGGGCGCAGGACGAGCTACGGCCCCGACCCGCCCTCCCCAAAACCTCTGGGGCAATCGCAGCCTAACTATCCATAGCAGGTCGGATCTCACTACCCAAACTAGGGATGATCCAGGCCAGGCTACAAGATGCACCCTCGAAAGGCTCCAAGGGTGCAAGACGGGCTACGGCCCCGACCCGCCTCCCAAAGACTCCAAGGGCGCAGGACGGGCTATGGCCCCGACTGCCCCAAACACTTCAAGGACCTAGTAAGGAACTTCGCCAACCTAACTGCACAAGTACACACTTTGCAAAAAATTTCTTTCAGACTCTACAACATTCAGCCTTTCCTCAGTCCTAAACTCGTCCATGCCGAAGGTTGGGGGCATACACATACAAAGATACACAAGGTGTATGAACAACAACAGCAAGCAAAGAAAATTTTCAAATTCATTGATCAGAATATTTACACTAAAATTTACAAAAAAGTTAAGCCCGGCCTAAAGATCAGCCATACATTGGTGCCCCCTAACTACGGAGCCTCCACTCGGTTGCCACCTTCCAGTGCCGGAGCATCTGCCTGGTCGCCCGCCTAATCGTCACTAGCCAGAGCTTCCGTCCCTTCGGCATCAGCGGGGAGGGAAGCCTCCCATTTGTCATCGGAGGCCGTCGACAAACTGGAGAAGTCAACATCCAGGTTTGGGTAAAGTTTCCCCAAACCCTTCCAGACTCTTTTAAGGCCAGCCTCCAGGCCATCATTGAAGCCCTCGGCCCTCATCTCCATCAGAGTGGGGACAAACTCTTGTGGCTGATACTGGCGGATGGCCTCCGCCTTGATCGCCTCCAGGTCGATCTTCTCCAGCTCCGCCACTCGTCGCTCAAGTTCGGCGGTCCTCTTCGTGCCGGCCTCCCTCTCCTGGGCCAGGACGTTCTTAGTAGCGACCCTCTAGGCCTCTTCGTCCCGGGCCTTCTGCTCTGCTTCCGCCCTGATTTTCTCCAGCTCGGTGATTGTCACCTTCTGGGTCGCATAGTATCTCCAGAGTTTCGTTAACTTGTCGTCGTCGACCTTCAGCTTCCCCTCGGCTTCCTTCTTCACGACCTCAAGCTCGGCTGCCTTCCTCCCCAGAGCCGCCTCGGCCCAGTTTGCCACTGACGTGTGACACTGGAGGGACACCAACAATGCGACCGTCTACAGAAGGAACCAAAGGCATGAGCGCATCTAAAAGAAGAGTAGATCGACATTTTCAATAATGGAAGCGACAAACCTGCATGCTGTGCCAGATGGCCATATCAAAGAGCCGCTTGGCATCAACATTCGCCAAGGACTCTTGGTCCCTTGGTAGTGTGCTGTTCTCTACCAGACGGACCGCTACCCCGGCCTCATCAAAGACTGACACTCTTGCGCCCACCGGATAGAGTGGCGCGATAATCTCCCCTGCTGGAAGGGCGAGGATATCGGCCTTCTTCAACTTGAAGGTGACGAGCGCCGCCTCACAGCTTCGGTGACTCGGCTTCCCCAGCCCATACGGTGGAC
Organism: Scilla litardierei; assembly: GCA_030789695.1. Classification (NCBI taxonomy): domain Eukaryota; kingdom Viridiplantae; phylum Streptophyta; class Magnoliopsida; order Asparagales; family Asparagaceae; genus Scilla; species Scilla litardierei. The sequence goes on along the minus strand of CM061142.1, from coordinate 646,195,050 downwards.
ACCCAAAGGGCCAGCGCTCAACAGTCGCAGCCCGACTGACCTGGGCCGACCCAGCCAGAGATTTCAAAGGGGCGGCTGAACAGATGGGGATCGCGTCGATCACGTCGACCGGCGGACCCCGAGACACGACGACCGTAATGTCGGCCGTCGGCTCGTCAACCGGGTCAAGGTCGATGGGGCCGCCTAATGCCGCCTCACTCGTATGGGAGAAAGGAGCGGCAAGCGCAGGCTCATTCCTCTCCTTCTTACTCTGCTCCTCCCTCTCAGCCCGATCGGTGGTCTCCCCCTCCTTTCTCCGCTTTTTGCCCAACCTTCGTCGAGCCCTGGGGCACCTGCTCCTTGCCCTTCCCTGCTTGATCCTTTCCCTTGGCCGCTTGCTCCTTGGTCGTCGCCTCCCTGGCCATCTTCAGCACATCCTCCCTCTAGAGACTCATGGCCGCACCTGCATCAAGAAGTAAGATCAGGGTGAGCATATCAGGAGTTGAGCGCTAAGCTCGAAGTACCTTCGAGCCAGATGTGCTGGTCGATCTGCTCTTTTGCGACCAAGTCGTGGAAGTTCCTACTTTTCTTGGGGATCTCCTCCAGGACATTGGCATCCTCCAGGTCGTCCCCCCAAGGACCACGTCATTGTTCACTGAGGGATTCAACGTCCCCCAGTTCGACCACATAGCCAAGTCCGCTGGCATCGAGACGAAGACAAACCTCTCCTTCCAGTCTCTTACTTTGCCCGGCATATTAAGGACGAGAGGCCGGCCCCTCCTCGCACAGGCATAATAGTACACCTCCTTCCACTTTGCCTCGAAGAAATACTGGAACAGCGACAAGGTCGGACTTATGCCGCTGCCGAAGCAAAGAACGAGAAAGCCGACCATGGAGCTAATGGAGTTCGGCATCAGTTGAAAGAGGGAGAGTTCGAGGAAGTGGAGGAAGATGAGGAGGAAGGGATGGAGTGGGAACCGGAGCCCAAGGGTGAAAGTCGGGTAGTAGACGCCGACCTTATTATCCCTTGGGGAGCAAACCCGCTCGTTGTATTCAGGAAGGCGAACAGTGTAAGGCGGCCTGATATAGTTGGAGCAGAAAAGGGGTATATATGAGGTCGATGTTTGGGACATTATGGCCAGAATCTCCACGGAGATCGCAGTCGTAACTTCGCCACCCCCTGGAACCCTGACGATCGACCTTGGTCCTTTTCCTTTCTTGGGGTCCCTTTTGACCGCCGACGTCGAGGCGACGGTAAGCTCGACGGTGGGGTCTTCCTCTCGCTCCTCCGGCCAAGACACCTCCGGCTCCTCTGATTCTACGGCGCTGCCACCCTCAACCTCGTCGAATCACCCCTCGACGTAGGAATTAGAAGTGAAAGAAGGAGACGAAGCCATGGGATGGATCGAAAGAATACCTAGAAAGCAAATGGATGATTGGAGCTCCGACGGTAACGAAGTAACGACGGCATGACAACGACGGCGAGAGCTCTCAGCAACGACGAAGAGAAACAAAATTTTGAAAAGAGTGTAGAAAACTCCCTCTCACTGCCCCCATCTCTATGTATAGGCAGGATTGGTCGATCTCAGCCGTCGGAGGAGGGCCACGTGACAAGATCTAGGCGAGTCTGGCACCTCAACTTCCTCCCACGATCACATCAGCCACGCATCATGCTCCGAACGGTGGGACGCCTTGATCCTCCCCGTCGCCAAATCGCCATCATGACCTAATAGATATTGCGGTCAATTCGAATTAAATGCCGCCAACCAGCTCTCATCCAATAGGAGTACGACACGTCATCCGAGCTAAGCCGGGCTTGCCATCTCGAACTCGAATGACGGGAGCAATTGTTACGGCCTTATTGTTGGGAGATGTATGCCCTCAGATCATTTGTATTTGATGCAAATGATTTTTTATAATAGATGTGGGGATTTTGCATATGGTGCAAAGGGAATTAAATGTGTCGTAAGTTGTTTACGTATATAATTACTATAATAAATGCGTGAAAATGGTTACCTGGATGACGGGATCGTCCCGGTCTAAACGCAGGTTCAAACCCGCGTCAAAAACGGACTCCAAATGCACAATATATGCCACATAAACCAACTATAAAACCAGAACTGGGTTAGACCAGTTCTGGACCAGAATAAAGGGACTGGGCTAGCCCAGCCCGTGGCAGGTTGGGCTAGCCCGCCCATTTTGGGCGGGCAGGGCCAGCCCGCCCGCTGTGAACGGGCTGGGCTGACCCGCCCGCCCTGTCCGGGCGGGCGTAGCTTGGGTAGGCACCCAAGCCTGCCTAACGCGGGTCCCCCCTTGCGTGCCAGGACTGGCGGGAGCGGGCGCCCAATACGCCCACCTGGCAGGTGGGGCCCAGCTAGCCCAATTTCTGGTTAGGATTTTTTGAAACCCAGGGTTTTTTGCGGCTGTTTTTTCAGCGAAAAGCTGATTTTAGCTCAACTTTGAGACAACGTTTGAGGACTCAAACGAAGTTCGAATTGAGTGTCGTTTGTTTTTACGCCTTCACCGTTCAACCCTCTTCGATTTTAATAGGTTGTGTTACTTGCGAAGCTCAATTGTGAGGGAGGAAAAATTCGCTAAAATTTGGCCTTTGTGAAAGGCAAAACTTTAATTAATTTTCATCTAAAAACTAATAGTCCCACATCGGATATGGAGTGAAGGGGAGGGGTCAGCCACATATATAAATAGGGGCTTACTCCCCTTCTTGAAACTCGTCCCAAGCTCTAGATCTGAGTAGCTCCATTAAACGTGAGCAAGACCGGATCTAAGCTTAAATTAAATACTCTTTCTACCTAAATTTCTTTCTTGCTCTTGTTCGGGCTCTAGCAAAGCTACGATGGAGCTTAGATTGGATCCGAAGTCTTGACAAAGGATCCACTCAAGGTGAAATCTTCTTCGGCGTGTGGTTGGCTCGGTGACAAGGGTATTGCTCTCCTCGGGACGCGATGCGATTCTGGAAGCGGTTCGGCTCTGGACGAGGTGCGGCTCGGGGCGCGGTTCGGCTTGGGAGAAATGGCACGGGGGGCCAAAGAAATGTTGCTGAAAACGACGCTTCGTATTCTGCGGAAACAAAGTGAAAGGTATGTAGTTTAAATTACACATGCATTTATAAATTGCAAATGTTAGATAGATCTATCCTTGTAGGTTGGTCGGACCAAACCCTGGGATGGTAGAGATCTTGGCTAGGGTTTGTTAATCTTTAAGGCTTTGATTTAAAATTGTTTTAAGTCTGTTTTCCGCTGCTTTTTCGATCTCGTCGTCCAACCGACTTAGGTCGGACGTCGAATTTGTAGCCCTCAGGACCCTAAAACCCATACAGTGGTATCAAAGCTATGATCTACATGATTTATGATTTGCAATTTATAAAATGTATCATGTTTCTCCATGAGATGGAGGTTTTATTTAAACTTTAAAAATGACGTTTTAAAGCAACGTTTTTTATTTTCGAATTTTTTTTTTGAAAATTAGATTTAATTTTATTTTAAAATTAAATCTTTAAAATTATGTGATAATTTTTTATGTAACTTAAAATTATGAGATAAAATTTAAGATGCATGTTTAGCAAGAAAATTTTGTGAGATAAATTTTAATTGCTTTGTTATGCTTAGCTAAATTGTTTAGTTGATAATGGTTATATTAGTTTTATTGATTATGTGATAATTCAAGAAAAACTATTAGGATAGCCATTAAAAAACTTCCAGAAAATTATAAGATAAATTTTTGGTGGACATGCTATGATTTAAAAATTGTTGCAACAAATTAAATTCCTGTTTAGGGTAGCCCTCTCCAAATTATTATTTTAATTCATCTAATAATAATTTCGAACAAAAGGCTATGATTTAAATTGTTGCAACTTGAATTTTAAAATGCATAATACATGATTAGGATAGCACCTTAAAATCCTTATAGTTGATAAGAACATTAATAAAAGTTATTAACCAATCCTAATAATTTCGAATTTTAAAATTCAACTAGTTGATAGGATTAACTAGTTTTAATAAAGCCATTTCTAATCGACGAGACATATATGAATAATAAGTTTCCTTCAATGGACCATGATCCGGTCTAGTGTTTTTTGACTAGTGTTGTGCATCACCCTAGCTAGACTGGGGATAGTGATCCTGGCCTAGCCAAATCCCTGGCCATGTTCCGCTGGACCGCAAGGATGCAAATTATGATTATGTGACATCGACGACTATATCTAGTCAATTACGTTAAAAATCTTCTTCAAGGTTAGCCGTAGCCCTCCTTGTTTTTGGATTATGGGACTAAAAGACGCATGTCATAGTTGTTGAGCCTCCTCAAGCTATGACATTGTCTCTTTTAGAAACCGACACCATCACACATGAGATGTAGTCTGGTATTAAACCAAACCGTTGTGTCGAGTCTCCTCGAGTATCGGTGTAAATTAATATTAAACATGAAAACAAGGGTTCGATTAGACTAGTCATTATGGTTTGTTGAGTCTCCTCAAGATCATAAGTGACTAGGGGTAAAAACCAATAGGGAGTCACATGTGATGTGATTGATAATGAGATTATCTACCGACTACAGAGTCGATCAACTTGTTGAGTCTCCTCAAGGTTGTGAAGCTCGGGTGGTTGGGTCTATATCCCATTAAATAACTATATTCGTTCATTTATATGGTTGAAGATGATCACAGAATTAGTGGGAGGATATAGTTGAATAAAACCATTTTTAACTATATTTAAAAATCATGAACACATGCTAAACTAGGGCAATTCTATGTTTTACCAGGTGGAATCCAAAATTATAATATCCTTAAAAGAAATAAGTCAACTGGACAAAATGATTAGTTAAGAGCGGTGCAAGACAATGTATCCAAATTAGATCTTGAGACGAGCAATTTGTTGAGTCTCCTCAATGTTGCAAAGCTCAAGTGTTTAGATGTATATGATGCTTGCACGTAAATATTTGTGTTAGGACATGAAATGTCTAAATATGATTTAGAAATAAGAAGGCACTAAGGAAAAATTCATTGAGAAAGAATATTTGGTATATCATAAGACAATGCATAGTAGGAGGAACTGAAAATACGACATGGTTGATGGCTAAAATTTCAGAATAATTATTATACAAACATGGTCTCACAATTGGCTAATTAACAAAAGTTGTCTGTAGGCCATATGGGACGTAATTCACACTTGGTGAATGTCGTCACAATACTTTAGAAGAAATGTTTTGATGTGATTAAAATGTATACAATGTCGTATCAAGAGTTAATACGTGAATACGCAAGATAGTAGCAAAACTTATATGGCAAAATAGACTAAGTCGTACTGAAGAGACTAAGCGTCACAAGTCACATAAAGAGGGTTCTAACCTCTCGTATTATGAGTCGAAAAACACTTGTGAATCTTGTCTCAAAGGTATGATGGCCGAAATTCCATCTGTAAGACAATGGGAGAATAAGTTGGTGAACTCGTAGTCTCGTACATACAGATTTACCCGGACCCAAGTCGAAATAAGCCAAGATAATGCATTCTTAATTTATTACGACACGTGTTCTTGATGAAACATAAGTCTGATAAAATAGAGAACACAATGAAAGAAGTATTTGAACTGATTCGATTGGATCGAAGAGTCGAATACTTAGCTATGTAATTCTTGTGTAACTAAAAGAAAATGAGATTTTCTCTCAGGTCAAGTCTTTTAACACATCGGTGTGTTAGAGAGCATGAATCGTACTCTGTTAGACATAGTGCGATGCATGGCTAGTGACTCTGAGTTACAATCCTCGTTCTGGGTTAAATCCAAGATAATAATGCCTAAGTATTTGCTAAGGTTTTTTTACAACCTTATAAATATAATATTCCTCAAATTAATCGTTAGGAAGTCACAAGGATTACTCGAGTTTCGTGAGACGACAAATCGAGTAAAACATCATAGTTAATGATGACTTAGTCAACTTCTAGCATGCCATTCGGAGTTGAGACTCTGATTAATGACTTGATGCAATCCAAAATGGGGTCCTTGCACGTTAATAAGATATGGACCTTAGTTTACGTGCCCAAGAAAATTGTTTCCTTTGGCTGCAAGTGAATCTTCGAGTCTAGAAGATTGGTGCAGAAGGAAAATAATGAAGTACAACTTATGCTGGTTGAGAACGGTTATCATCCTAACTCCTATAAATGGATTATGATAAAACTTTCTCGCCAGCATATGTGTGCAAATCTGTTTGGATCAGACTCGATGCAAATGCTCATGATGACTATGAATACTGGAATATGTTTGTTTTCTAAGTATGATTTAGAAGAACAAACTTATAGAGTTTTCAAGGTCAGTGGGAGCGAATAAAACAAATGTGAGGCATTAAGGAGCCGGAATATATGGTTTGACAAAGTGGTCAAAAGAGTTTGACACTTTATCAGAAATGATTATGAACCGTCTAAATGACTAGTTAACTTATTTGGATTATTCTCGTAAGGTACGATGAATTGGATGAGATCCAGGTAAGACATTAAATATGGATTCCAAGATACCAAGGAAATTATTTGGATAAGATTCAAATATGTGGTCTAACATAAACAGAGAACCCCTTAAGTCTATATAGTAGACGGTTTAGCATATTCACTCTTGAAGGCTCTGTCACATAAAGTCTGTAGAGACTTATCTGTAAATGCGGTATGAGATGCCGAGATAAATGGGCCTGCGTGCAAGTGAAAGATGTTGGGAGATAGGTATGCCCTCGAACTCGAGACAACTTATCTCTATGTAAGTGTACAAACATCTTGTTCAAAATAACAGTAAGCTGTTTGGTAAAAATTTACCTAAGTTTAATAATAATGTAGTCTTCATTAGAACTTAGGTGAAGTCCTGAGACTTAATTCGAGGTCAAATATATATCATGATGGAGATCTCGATCATGGAGAAGTATTTGACCGATTGTAGCATAGGTTTGAAAATGTTTGTGGTCATAGATGTTTCGAGAAAAGGATATCGAAACATCGGATAGACCATTGTGTCTTTATCTTCACCATGGAGTGGTGACAATGATCTCATGGTCGTTTGACTTGGAAAAGTCGGAGACGGGACACATTGCTCATTGGAGAATGAGTTCACTGAACGACCCAATAAGAATTATCATATGGTTATGATTGACCAATCTGTCAATGCTAACTCTTAGTGATGATGGGCAAGTTGGTCTTTTGACTTGAGGTCATTGTACGAACCTGTACATGAACGGTGTCACTTAGGTCATTGATCTAGCCTCGGGGCAAACCCCGTTGAATGGTTTTTTGGTTGGGTGACATTTGAAGCGTGCGAGGAGAGTAATGATCAAGATAGGATTCGTCTCTCCCGGTCAAGGGGAGTTAGTGTCGTAATGTTCTTTCGATCTTTAGTGAAAACTCTGGCCAGAGTATGTTGGAAGAAGTCCAACATTATTTGACTAAAGATTGATAGAGACTAACCAAGTTCAAGCTAGTAGTGTTGATAGGTGACCATACCCTAGGCTTGACTAAGCGACATAGTTTTGACGAAAAGACTATAACTGCGGTATTCATCACGGACACAGTCAGGGTGGTCCCGACAATACTCATGTCAATGAATTAACCACATAAATATGATATCGAAACAGGGACGACACCTGCTGCTCGTGGTCTCTGCTGTCTGGGGTTTCAAGCCCCACCTGTAGTAGGGTCAGGCTGTAGGGTCTCACACAGAGTGAGACCTTCGTCAAGTAATAGGTACAAATTAGGAAGAATATGCATTTGATACATGGGATAGAATACTGCAAAGAGTTTGCAGTTAGCCTCTACATTCAAGATAAATGATCCTGAGTGCAAGTGGGAGATGTTGGGAGATGTATGCCCTCAGATCATTTGTATTTGATGCAAATGATTTTTTATAATAAATGTGGAAATTTTGCATATGATATAAAGAAAATTAAATAGGTCGTAAATTTTTTGCGTACTATTTATTATAATAAATGCATGAAAATGGTTGCCAGGATGACGAGATCGCCCGGTCTAAATGCAGGTTCAAACCGCGTCAAAAACGGACTCCAAATGCACAATATATGCCATATAAACTAACTATAAAACCAGACCAGAATAAAGGGGCTGGGTTAGCCCAACCCGCAGCGGGTTAGGCTAGCCGGCCAGCCCACCCGCTATGAGCATGCTGGGCTGACCCACCCGCCCTGTGCGTGCGGGCGCCCAAGCCCGCCCAGGGCGGGCTTGACCCGCCTGCTCAGTGCGGACGGGCGCCCGCCCAGGGCGGGTTTGACCAGCCCGCCCAGCGCAGGCGGGCGGGCGGGCCTGCCTACTGCAGGCGGGCGCCCAACCTGCTCAGCTGGCGGGTGGGGCCACCTAGCCCAATTTCTGGTTAAGGTTTGTTGAAACCCCGAGGTTTTTTTGCGGCTGTTTTTTCAGCGAAAAGCTGATTTTAACTCAACTTTGAGACAACGTTTAAGTGGTCAAACGGAATCGGAATTGAGTGCCGTTTGTTCCTACGCGTTCACCGTTCAACCCTCTTTGATTTGATATGTTGTATCACTTGCGAAGCTCAATGGTGAGGGATGAAAATTTCGCTAAATTTGGTCTTTGTGAAAGGCAAAACTTTAATTAATTTTCATCCAAAAACTATTAGTCACATATCGGATATGGAGTGAAGAGGAGGGGTCAGACGCTATATAAATAGGAGCCTACTCACCTCCTTGAAACTCATCCCAAGCTCTAGATCTGAGTAGCTCTAAATGTGAGCAAGCCCGGATCTGAGCTTAAATTAAATATTTGTTAAATATTCAGAGAATGAGTAACCATGGTACAAAGCCACAGTTCTCTATTTATTCATAATAGTAGAATATGAAAGGACATGAGATACCAAAGGTCCCCATTAGTAAGCTTGATGTGGATTAATGGGGGGGCTAAAGATGAGGGGAGGCCAAAGGCCTCCCTCATTCATAACTCTCCCCCTTATCCATCCATTACTTTGGTCTTAGCGTATAATGCTATGGGGGTGGATACTTCTGGATCCAGAGTAATCGTGTTTGTCTCGTTAAAACCTTAGTTGTGAAAAACCCAGTGGGAAAAACCAACAGCTTAAGGAAAAAGAGTGCAACCCACAGGTTACTCCCCTGATCCGTACAAGCTTCAGGCTTGGAGGTCTTTCAGCTTTCATAAGGGGTGGACACTTCAGGATCCTGAGTTAAATGAGGTTGCTTCATTAAAACCTTTGGCAATGGAAAACCCAGTGGAAAACCCCATAGCTAAGGGAAAAGAGTACAACTCTAATATCAACTCCCCCTGATATGTACAAGCTTCAGACTTGCAGATCTCCTATGTATCTATACAATCATTTCATATTTGTCTATACATCCATCATGTTCTGAAAGCAAATAAAAACATCATTCATCTATACAAGTTTCACTCATATCTAGCGGCTATTTGAAGATAGTGGGGCTCTAGACTGGTACGCTCTTCGAAGTCGGTAGATTACTCCATGAATGAATTCTTTTACTCAGTCTTCACTGTGTCTGTAATGTACTACTGGACCTGGATGAGCGTATTCTAGATATGCGTTTTGGATGATGCGCTTCTCAGAAGATGTAGACTTTGGAGGATGATGTGAAGATCTTTAGGAGGTGGCCGGCCATTTGTGCTTAGTCATCGCGATGGTCTGTAAATCTGCAAATGCGATATTTAATCCTAGGATGCTGATCCTTAATCCTTGGAAGTTGTGCAGAAGCAGCTTATCCTTGGTCCAGTGGTGCTCTCAAGGGCAGCACTGTATCTGGCTAACAGCTTTACTGCAGACGTTCTATTAGAGACACGTGCAGTTGGCCAGATAAAGGAGTGTAACTAGTATACTAGAGTGACGTGTGTTTATATTTTATATATTCACACACGTCTTCTTTGTGATTTTCCGTTGCTTTTCCTCGTCCCGTACCCATCTTCTTGTGATTTTTAGTTTTCTTTCACGTCTTTGTGTTTTTGTGTAAATGCAGGAGATTGTCAGCGTTGGGGACATATAAAGAAGATATCATGAGTCCCCGGAGCAACGGGAGGAGTCACGCGCGATCCAGAGGGTCAAATGATGAAGATTGCTATATCTCAGCCCTCAACCGATCGGGTGGACCAACCACCCGATCGGTTGATGCACACATATCCGACCCGGACAGAGGCTGAAGTGAAGAGCTGCTCACCCGATCGGTTCAGTGATCAGGTGAGATCGACAGAGCTCTCGGCCATTTGAAGCTGAATTCCAACCGATCGGGTGACATCTCACCCGATCGGTTCATCCATAGCTGAATTTTCCCAACGATGACCCGGAGAGCTCAACCGACCGGTTCGTCGACCGATTGAATCCAACAGAGTTCTCTGTTCTTTTAAGCTGATTTCCAACCGATCGGGTGACTTATCACCCGATCGGTTCATCTGTAGCCACAATTGCTCAATTGGCGAACCAACAGCGCCAACCGCACGGGGACTGCGACCGGTTGAAGTTCTGAAACCCGATAGCGAAGTGTCAAGCAGCTCACCCGATCGGTTGATGCTTCAACCGATCGGGTGACATCGATTTCTATAAACAATCGACCTAGGGTTGCTAAAAACGAAGCTTGTTATTTTACTGTCTTTTTTGTATTGCGACGGCTGGAATTTTCTCCTGTTTTGTAAGTGTTCCGATTGACTTCAAACTTTAATATTGCTTTAATATCATTGCTATCAATTGATTTCTATTGCCTGATCATGATTTCCACCGTTCAATTTTGTTTAGATTGCATTTTGCTATGAATTGTGAGTAGCTCCCAAATCTGGGATTTCGGTGGAAACCCCTTCGTGGGTTCTCCCTAGAGCGACTATAGGAATAGGATTTCGATAGGGATTAGGAATTTAGACGGTTACGCGGGGTGTTTCATTGTCATTGGCGGGAGAAAGACCACCTCTGACCGTCGGACCAAGGGGGAATAAACTTGACGGTTGACTCCCTAGCCACAGCTCACGCTCTTAGCGTAAACATTGAATCCTAACGCGTGGGAACGGCAAGATGAGATGTTGGGAGTAATCGTTGCAAGCTTAGTGCTCCTGGAGTCGGTCGGTGTTAATGGACATGGGAATGCCCACCGACCGAACCCGAGTAGTCCTAGCATATCATACTGGGCACCGACCGGAATATCAGGCCCATGGGACGCTAGGTATCACTCTTAGAGGCAACATCTCACCACTAAACCCTAAATCCTATTGTATTCCTATCTGTCGGTCGTAATAGTGAGAACACGTAATAGGGTGGAAACCGAAGTTCTAGGTTTCCTTTTATATCGTTTATCCTTCGTATCTATATTCTGTGACAACCTTCGATCGTTCGGGCTAGCTCACCCATCAGGTGAACCGGTTCCTCTTTGACACAAGCACAACACACGCCTCCATGTGTTCGACCCCCAAGACACACTTCAACACCGTGCGCTTGCGGTATAAATATTTAAATCTGGTATCACCGATCCTATTGCACTTGCATGCTCAAACCTAGGGGACGTCAAGATTTATGGCGCCGTTGTCGGGGAGGCAACGTGCTTGTTTATTTTAGGACCCAGTGAACCCTTGAGTCTAGTTCACATCTTCACCACGCGATAATTTTCACATTCTACACTTTTTGATTTTACTTGGACATATTGTATATACTAGTTGTATAGAATTGGTAGACTGTGTCGCCGTACTACCATCACTACTCCTCACCTCTCAATTCATACAACCCGTGCTATTGACGTGCTCTCTATCCGTGCAGCTCTCCCTCTCTCCTTTTCTTACAGGTCTTCTGCTCTACGACAAGGATGTTGTGTGCCGTTTCAGGCGATATCTGGGAACATTCACACCACGTCAGCTATTTGGCACAGAGTCTGACAGAATCTCTAAGCGCCTCGAGCATCATATCCCTCTTGTCAGATGCCGTATAAAATCAGAGGAGGAATCATGATGTGCAGCAGCATCCATCACGATAACTTCATTTCCTCCCAATGAAGCGACGAGTATTGACTTACCCAGTTCCGAATTCAGTGGGGAAGAATTATGCATCCATGAGGAGTTTTGCCCGGAAGACTATCAGATGGAGTCTATCGAGTACATTGAACAGGAATCAATCTATCACTCACTGACATCTATAGAGCATCCTGGATCTTGGGACAATGAGGAAGCTGAAAGTGGTGGTGGAGAACTATCGACTGTTGAGACCTGTTTTCGCGTTGAGGCCTTCTACCCGGAGCATTATCATGTACCTGAGAAAGACCCAAAGCCTTCCTCTGTTATCCCCTCTTTACCTTGCGAGGCCTCACCTTGCGAAACCACGGTGGAAGTGAAGTCCCGGATGCTAGCTTCCAGGAGACCAAGGAAGAAGTCCTTTCACTGGAGGATGCTCAGCTTGAGAAATACGTGTCGGTACCCCAAGAGGTTGAGATGAAAGAGTTACATCCAGGATTGAAGTATGAATATTTGGGGGAGAATTCGACGCTGCCAGTCATAGTGAACTCCTCGCTGCCTGAAGACCAGATGACCAAACTACTTGGTGTTTTAAAAAGGTTTAAGAATGTTTTCGGGTATGCAATCGAAGATTTGAAGGGAGTGAGCTTGGGGCTTTGCTCACATAGGATACTGCTTGAAGAAGAGCAAGCCTCCTCAATTGAGCCACAACGAAGACTGAATCCCATCATGATGGAGGTGGTCAAGAAGGAGATTGTTAGACTCCTACATGCCGGGATCATATACCCTATCTCTGACAGTCGCTGGGTTAGCCCGGTGCACGTTGTACCCAAGAAAGGAGGAATGACGGTAATTCGTAACGAGAAAAATGAGCTCATACCCACAAGGACCATCATGGGATACCGGATGTGAATCGACTACCGGAAACTGAACAAGTCCACAAGGAAGGATCACTATCCTCTTCCTTTCATTGATCAGATGCTCGAGAGACTGGCAAAGCACAACTACTTCTGCTTCATGGATGGATACTCCGGCTTTCTGCAAATCCCCATCCATAACGACGACCAGGAGAAGACAACCTTTACATGTCCTTTTGGGACGTATGCTTACAGGAGAATGCCGTTTGGGCTTTGCAACGCCCCGGCTACATTTCAAAGGTTAATGTCCGCAATCTTCTCCGAATACTCCCAGGATATAATGGAGGTATTCATGGATGATTTCTCCGTCTATGGAACAGAGTTTGACTCATGCCTCCGCAACCTGACGAAAGTCCTGGAAAGGTGTCAAGATAAAGGACTAGTTCTGAACTGGGAAAATGCCATTTCATGGTCCAAGAAGGAGTCCTGTTGGGGCACGTTATTTCTTCAAGAGGGATTGAGGTGGACAAGGCGAAGGTTGATGTGATTGAAAAGCTTCCGCCTTCGCTTAACCTTCGGGGAGTTCGTGGATTCTTAGGGCACGCGGGATTCTACCTCCAGTTCAAAAAGGATTTCTCCAAAATTTCTAGGCCCTTGACCCAACTCCTCGTGAAAGATACGCCTTTCGTCTTCGATGACGAGTATATGGAATCTTTCCGCCTATTGAAGCAAGCCATCATCTCCGTACCTGTGATTCAGCCGCCAGACTGGAGTCTACCTTTCGAGCTAATGTGCGATGCCAGCGACTATGCAATTGGGGCCGTCTTGGGGCAGAGGAAGGATAAAAATCTACATGTTATATACTATACGAGCAAAACCCTCGACGTAGCCCAAAGGAACTATACGACCACGGAGAAGGAATTGCTAGCTGTCGTTTATGCCATGGACAAGTTTTGGCAGTATCTTATTGGTGCCAAAGTAATCGTGCATACGGATCACGCGGCCCTCAAGTACCTTTTGAGCAAGAAAGAGGCTAAGCCACGGCTCATAAGGTGGATTCTCCTCCTCCAGGAATTCGATTTGGAGATCAAGGACAAGAAAGGGGCGGAGAATGTCGTTGCTGACCACCTGTCCAGGTTGCCTACTCTCGATCCAGATGCTACTCCTATTGACGACTCGCTCCCTGACGAGCATCTTTTCTCCATCTCCTCCGTATGGACTCCATGATACGTAAACATCGCCAATTATCTGACATACGGCATCGTCCCCCATAACGTGAGCTATCAGCAGAAGAAGAAATTCTTTCACGAGGTCTGGAAATTTTATTGGGACGACCCTTATTTGTACAAGGCCTGCAATGGCGGGGTAATACGAAGGTGCATTCCCGAAACAGAAGCAACCTCCGTAATTTCTCATTGCCATAATCAACAGTGTGGGGGCCATGCGAGTGCTTACAAGACAACGGCGAAGATCCTACAGAGTGGATTCTATTGGCCGACCCTTTTTAAGGACACATACGCTTATGTCCAGGCTTGCGACAAATGCCAGAGAACAGGAAACATCTCCAAAAGGAACGAAATGCCTCAGAACTACATTTTGGAAGTCGAGATCTTCGATGTGTGGGGAGTCGACTTAATGGTACCGTTCCCCTCGTCCTCTGGGAATCAGTATATCTTGGTAGCCGTGGATTATGTGTCCAAGTGGGTAGAAGCGATAGCCAGCCCTATTAATGATTCCCAGGCGGTCGCCAAATTCTTAAAAAATAATATCTTCCCGAGATTCGGCGTGCCTCGAGTTTTAAGCAGTGACGGAGGGAGTCACTTTATAGAGAAGAAATTCGAAGCTCTCTTGAAGAAGTATGGGGTGCAACACCGAATCGGACGTGCCTATCACCCGCAGACTAGCGGCCAAGTGGACGTTTCTAACAGAGAGATCAAAAGCATACTGGAGAAGACGGTGGCCAACTCTAGGAAGGATTGGTCATCGAAACTTTCAGATGCACTCTGGGCTTACAGGACTGCGTTCAAGACTCCGATCGGCACAACCCCTTACCGACTTGTCTACGGGAAGGCATGTCATCTACCTGTGGAATTGGAGCATAAAGCATTTTGGGCCGTCAAAAATCTGAATTTCGATGCTAAGGAGGTAGGAAGCCACCGATAACTGCAACTGAATGAGCTTGACGAGATCCCGCTCAATGCTTACGAAAATGCCCGGATCTACAAGGAAAAGTTGAAACGGTGGCACGACAAGCACATTCTGAAGAAAGAATTCAAGGAAGGAGACTTACTTCTCCTATTCAACTCGAGACTGAAGCTTTTTCCTGGGAAGCTCAAGTCCAGGTGGTCGGGACCTTACCGAGTCACCAAGATCTTCCCGCACGGAGCAATTGAGATAATGAGAAGAGATGAACCGTTCAAAGTCAATGGGCAACCCCTAAAACATTATAATATTGGTGATCCAGCAATCTCTCCGGTCGGAATCTCAACAACCGATGGCTCATCTACAAATCCTCCAAATCCGAATTGACGATTAAATGAGGAGTCGAGCAAACGACTATAAACAACAGCGCTTCATGGGAGGCAACACATGTTCTAAACTTTCTTCGTTATTTTTCGGATCATCTTTTCTTATTTTTGGTGAATAAATTCAGCAACGGGGATTTCCGTCGGAAGACTTAGATCAAACTTTGAACTTGTTCAAGAAACCGTCCACAACCGATCGGGTGATGAATCAAACGATCGGTTGGACCGTGTCTGAGGATGGCTCGTATCAGCGCCACAGCGAACCGATCGGGTGGCATACGAGGCTGACCGGGTGGAAGATTGGGTGACACAGCAGCGCTCTCAGGAATTTTTAAGACTAAATCAACCGATCGGTTGGACTGAAGCTGTGATCGGGTGACTGTCCGAATGAAAAGCACAGTGCTCTCTGGAAAATTTGGGAAGCGGTCAACCGATCGGGTGAGATCCCACACGTTCGGTTCACCTGTAGCTGTTGACCGACAAGGAATTTTCGAAACCTACCCAACCGATCGGGTGGACCATCACCCGATAGGTTCACCTCCGCCTCTATACATACTCCCCCCTTCACCCGACCTCATTCACCTAACTCCCACATTTCTGTCCACATGTTCTCTGTCTCCATCTTCCCAATTGATCTCCTCCATCAATCCCTTCACCCCTAAGATCATTCCCCTATCTTTTCCCACACTCCCCCACCATCAATACCCTCCCCACCGACCACATCCACCTGCAAAACGTCCAAACCCTAACCCTAGCCCCCAATTTTTGAAATTCCATTTCTTGCTGGATCAGCGAGAGACGGCTCCCCAAATTGCTCCCTCATAAGGCGTGGGATCTTTCGGAAGCCTGGACTTGCATCATTGTTAGGTAACCTCCTTCCTTCTGTATATTTCTTTCCATATATGCAATGTCTTGAATTTGTGTCTATCTGCTTCATCTGCCTTATCATCATCATAGACACCCTCCCTCGCTTCGTCCACGTCATTACCATGTCTAGGAAGGGAAAAGAGATAGCCTCTTCATCACGCAGACACCCCCTACACGGCCCTTTTCCCCAATCATTCCTAGGCATTCACCCGACTTCTGAAGAGCAATCTACGCATATGCACGCCCTGATTCATCGCCCCATGCGACCTACCCTTTTCGCTGATTCCCACACGCTCGAATCTCTCGGACTCTTTAGGGGGGTCAACAGACTTTTTAACTGCATCGGTTGCGATTTCCTTCTGCGTGATCATGCCCACACACACCGGAATCTCACACTCGAGTTCCTCAGTTCTCTCGAAGTGTCCGAGTGTGGTTTCACTTTCTGCGCTTTCAACGCCAATTTTTCTGAGTTTTGCCGAGCTTAACAATATTCTGAATTTCCCTCACCCCGATCGCCATGTTGAATGTTCAACTCACGATCAGTCTGATATGTTTTCTTACTTTCGGGACGATGGTGTTTGGCAACGGTTCAACCGGTATACCACCTTTCCATCGGGAGCACTTGCCTCCTACATCATACATCCATGTTATCGCTTCACCCATTGCCTCCTTGCCAAAACCATCTTCTCCCGCGTTGATGTTTCCACGGAGTCTCGGGATGAGCTTTTCTTTCTTTACGCCATGTCCCACGACAGAATCCATGGACATGTCCCTTTGCCCATAAACACTACCCATTGGATCATCCACGAGATTTTATCTATTAGCCGCGCAACTTCTGGATCTATCTACTATGGTGGGATGATCACTCTTATTGTCAGTTGTGTTTTGAGGCTGCCGCCCGACCTCCCTATTTTACCAGGACGCTGTCGTATCGATCGTGACTACTTGATCGATATCGGTATGATCACCCCTTTCGACGAGGAGCGTGCTGTCTACCTCTATAGTCCTGACTGTACTCCATTTGCCATCCTCCCACCAT
Organism: Scilla litardierei; assembly: GCA_030789695.1. Classification (NCBI taxonomy): domain Eukaryota; kingdom Viridiplantae; phylum Streptophyta; class Magnoliopsida; order Asparagales; family Asparagaceae; genus Scilla; species Scilla litardierei. The sequence continues at coordinate 646,177,832 of CM061142.1, read as the reverse complement.
CATCTTCTGAGCGAATCCCCATTCGCACTTCCCATTTACCATGGGAGTTCTACCCGGATCCTTGGTATGCCACACTCGTACATTTTCCACCCTTGGAACCTCCAGATTGGCACCCGTGTGTCGGTTCACCCGGTGCAATCATTATCCACCACAATCCACCAATAAATCTCGATCCACCGGTAATCCAGCCCGTTGCCCCTCCTACTCATGTCGGCACACCCTCTCCTTCGTCCTCAGAAGATTCCTTCCTCCACTACTCACCACCCTCCTCACCATCTCCATACCATTCTCCCGACAGCGGCTCAGATTGACTTCCCCTAGCATATTTCTGCATCACCATTGATCATATCATATTGCTAGCATTGTCATGTTTAGCTTGGGGGAAATCGAATTTTGTGTGTGTTGTCGTGTTCTTTCGTTGTTGTGTGCCTGTTTATATGTGTCGTGTGGTTGTGCTTTTTCTATCTTTTATTTTCTTTATTTCTTTTTCCTCCTTTTTGTTTTTCAGTTTCGTCTGTGTGTTTTCTCGTTTTTCATTCTTTTGTGTCGGTGCGTATTCCCCCCCATTTACATTACCCTCCCGTATTTACTTTTATTGCATTGAGGGAATTGCAAGTTTCAGCTTGGGGGAGTCGCACTTCGTGCGTCGGTTGCGTCTTTTTCTTCGTTTTGAGTCGTTTTCATCGTGTTTTTCTTTTTCTTCTCGTCTTTTGTTCTCTCTCTCTCTCTCTCTCCTAGAGATGACCCCATATGATAAATGCCACAAAACTACACACACACCTAGCATGGCTTCGATAATCACATTCACTAGCCCTAGGAAGCCGAGTCCTATTGCATTTCATGCATCATGGGTCCACTTTGCTTTTATGTGAGTCGTGTGTCGTGACTAGCTTATAGTGTGCTTCTACTTTGTGATTTTGATTTATATACATGTCTTGGGATGACCCCTAGATTATCATGCTCCGATTCGAATATGCGGTATTTGCTTCTACTGTCTGCTTCTATATGCATGAATATATTTATATCGTATACTTCAATTCGCATGTGTCAGGATTCCACAAATAGGACTAGGATAACTCATTTAGCCTATGCTTTGATTAGCGAGAAAAATCTCGTTTGCCCAAGTGTTTAGAATCCGATTTCTTTTTTATTTTACTTGGTGCAAATCCCCTCGTCGTGTACCGTTCTCCCACTTGGGAGAGTACACATGTATATATCCCAAAATCCCAAAAATCCAAAAAAGAGAGAAAAGAAAAACCCAAAAAAGAAAAGAGAAGAGAAAAGAAAGAAAAAAAATATGCATAGCTAAAAATCCAAAAAAAATACAAATACTCAAAACCCAAAAAAATTCCCGTGTGAATATTTTTTCCTATCTACCGAGAATAAAGGGAAGGCGAGAATTTGCACCGAGTGTTCTACTCCACATCTTCTCAACCTCCATCGTTTTTGAAAACACTTGGAATAGGAACTTTCTAGCGGTTATCTAGGCGATAGTGTGGTGATTTCCTAGTTCCTAGCTGTGGAGTCCCCGACGCATGATACGTTTCTATTCTTACGCTCTTCTCATGCATGCTTGAGATTTTATTCACCGCAATTTCGAATTGAATCGATACTTGGATCATTCCTTGGGTATGTGTATATGGAGCTTTATTGCACATCGTAGATAGTAAACCGTCTGCTAGCACACGACCACACTCACTCGCGCTTCACCGCATGGGCCCACGACACTTGTTTGGACTCATATTCCTTGGGTTAGCATTGTGTTTTGTCATATGCTTGCTTAGTGTGGTGTGTTTGATTTTGTTGGCCCTGACGGGCGATCTAGGGTTTTGATTTCCCTTTCTGTTTCTCTCTCTCTATTTTTTCCCTTCGAGCTCCTACTCTCACTCGCCTTCCTCGAGGACGAGGAAGGGTTCAGCTTGGGGGATTTTGACGTGTGTTTATATTTTATATATTCACACACGTCTTCTTTGTGATTTTCCGTTGCTTTTCCTCGTCCCGTACCATTTTCTTGTGATTTTTAGTTTTCTTTCACTTCTTTGTGTTTTTGTGTAAATGCAGGAGATTGCCAGCGTTGGAGATATATAAAGAAGATATCATGAGTCCCCGGAGTAACGGGAGGAGTCATGCGCAGGGTTAAACGATGAAGATTGCTATATCTCAGCCTTCAACCGATCGGGTGGACCAGCCACCCGATCGGTTGATGCACGCGTATCCGACCCGGACGGAGGCTGAAGTGAAGAGCAGCTCACCCGATCGGTTCAGTGATCGGGTGAGATCGACAGAGCTCTCGGCCATTTGAAGCTGAATTCCAACTGATCGGGTGACATCTCACCCGATCGGTTCATCTGTAGCTGAATTTTCCAAACGATGACCCGGAGAGCTCAACCGATCGGTTCGTCGACCGGTTGAATCCAACAGAGTTCTCTATTCTTTTAAGCTGATTTTCAACCGATCGGGTGACTTATCACCCGGCCGGTTCATCTGTAGCCACAATTGCTCAATTGGCAAACCGACGGCGCCAACCGCTCGCGGACTGTGACCTGTTGAAGTTCTGAAGCCCGATAGCGAAGCGTCAAGCAGCTCACCCGATCGGTTGATGCTTCAACCGATCGGGTGACATCAATTTCTATAAATAGTCGACCTAGGGTTGCTGAAAACGAAGCTTGTTATTTTTTCTGTCTTTTTTGTATTGCGACGGCTGGAATTTTCTCCTGTTTTGTAAGTGTTCCGATTGACTTCAAACATTAATATTGCTTTAATATCATTTCTATCAATTGATTTCTATTGCCTGATCATGATTTCCACCGTTCAATTTTGTTTAGATTGCATTTTAGCTATGAATTGTGAGTAGTTCCCAAATCTGGGATTTCGGTGGAAACCCCTTCGTGGGTTCTCCCTAGAGCAACTATAGAAATAGGATTTCGATAGGGATTAAGAGTTTAGACGGTTACGCTGGTTTTTTCATTGTCATTGGCAGGAGAAAGACCGCCTCTGACCGTCGGGCCAAGGGGGGAATACACTTGGCGGTTGACTCCCTAGCCACAGCTCACGCCCTTAGCGTAGACATTGAATCCTAGCGCGTGGGAACGGCAGGATGAGATGTTGGGAGTAATCGTTGCGAGCTTAGTGCTCCCGAAGTCGATCGGTGTTAATGGACATGGGAATGTCCGACCGAACCCGGGTAGTCCTAGCGTATCATCCTGGGCACCGACCGGAATATCGGGCCCATGGGACTCTAGGTATCACTCTTAGAGGCAACGTCTCACCACTAAACCCTAAATCCTATCGTATTCCTATCCGTCGGTCGTAATAGTGAGAACACGTGATAGGGTGGAAACCGAAGTCCTAGGTTTCCTTTTATATCGTTTATCCTTCCTATCTATATTCTGTGACAACCTTCGATCGTTCGGGCTAGCTCACCCATCGGGTGAACCGGTTCCTCTTTGACATAAGCACAACACACGCATCCCTATGTTCGACCCCCAAGCCACACTACAACACCGTGCGCTTGCGGTATAAATATTTAAATCTGGTATCTCCGATCCTATTGCACTTGTATGCTCAAACCTAGGGGACGTCATAGAGCTAGATTCTTCAGGGCCTAGGATGTCCTCCCCCCTCTTCCAGCGACTTGAAGGTGTCATAAATAAGCATCCATTTTTAATAGATTGCAAATGGACATTTTTCTTCATAAACTTCTGGTGTATGAAGAATATAATAGGTATAAAAGGATTCCACCACGGAGGTGTTTAATCTGTAAGCCGAGACAATACCTTATTTTGCCTAGGTATTTCATTTCGAAGGTATGCTTAAGGCTATCAGATATATCAATGGTCTCTGCAGGAGATCATATGAGTTTTAAGTTGTCTACATAGACGGCGACTAATACAAATCATGCCCATGTTCTTTTAATAAAGATACATGTGCAGATTTCATTATTAGGGAATCCTTGTTCAGCAAGGAATTCGCTAAATCTGTTATACCACATTTTTCGTGAGTGCGTACGATCATATAATGATCTTTGAAGCCTTTATAGAGGAGACGTTCATACCTCTCTTTCATCTCTGGGGGTAGAGTATACCCTTCTGGAAGTTTCATATAGATCTCTGTATCTATCTAACCGTATATATATGCAGTCACAATGTCCATGAGCTACATTTCTTGGCTTTTCCAGAGACGTTTAGGCTTAGTATGAAATAGAAAAATGATCACATTTCATTCATTTCTTATTCTTATGAAAACCCAACTTATATTCCACAGGTTTTACACATTCAGGTGTATGGACTACTGGTCCAAAGACTTTGCTTTTCAAGAGTGAGTCAAGCTCTACTCTTATTGCATCGTCCCACTTTGGCCAATCTATGTGTTTACGTTATAGAAAAGTGGGTTGAATGTCATCGTCGTATTCAGCGACGTGAACGGCAATAGTGAAAGCAAAATCGTCGACGACGACTGTGCTATATCTGTCCAGTATCTCTCCAGTACGTACTTAATAAAATGATGTTTATCCTATTGTTTTCTCTGCAGGGGAAATTAGGAGGGGAGAGGTCACTGGTCTGAGCTCAGCATCCTGTGGTGGGATCATATTAATATATCCGGGAATCTTCCTCTTTCGAGGAACTTTAAATTCTGAACCTGGCGGGCGTCCTCTTTTCAATTGAGGTACAACCAATTCTGCTGCCGGTGGATTGCATCCATCTTTGGGAATGCCAATCCTAGCTGGCGTGTTAGTAGCAGGGACGTATGAACGAACAATCTTTGTCCATGAATTTATCCGCCAATTGATTTACTTTAGTCTGAATTTGAAGGATCTTCTGGATCTCCTCTTCACACAGAAATAGTATGCAGAACATAACGAGATTAGGACTTTTGTGTCCCATGATATGATCTCAAAAGCTTCAGGATTTGTTAGACTGCATGCCTTAGTTAATGAGACTTTTCTAATCAAATTCACAGTTATCAAGACGTGGTGCTATGGAGACAAATATTATCACATTCAAACACTCTCAAATGAGATATGTTTGGTGGTGGACCATAAGCAATCGTCATCAGTTATAAGATATGGCCACGAGAGGACCGTATCGTGGTAAGCGATGCGGAATGCAGTATAGCGTATCCCTAAACATCCACAGGCAACTGGGTTTTAACAATGGACGTGAAATCTATTGGAGTCTCTTTATCAGAGACTCTGATAACCCATTCTGAGTATGAACATGCTGCAGGATGTTTAATTTCAATGCCAGTTGCTTGGCAGTAGTCTTGAAAGACATGTGTAGGGAGTTCACCCATATTATCAGCTTTTGAGAAAGCTAGGCTGCGGGTGAACAAAAAGGCACACATAAGACCGTCTAGTAGATGCATCTATCAGTACAATAAAGTACCGAAATGGGCCACTTGCGGGGTGAATAGGACCGCAAAGGTCACCATGTATTCTCTCAATCAAGCAAGGAGACTCTAATCCCACATTCAGGAGGAAAAGTCTCTATATAAGTTTTCCCTTATGAAGAAGGGGGACAATGAAACTTAACCTTTTTGAAGAATCTTCAGGTTCTCCAAGTGATTCATTTGATGATGCGTCCATCATCGATGATCCAGGATGACCAAGTCTACTGTGCCAGAGATAAAAACTCTGGCAATGAAAGACACTTCTGGTGCACAGTCAAGTTGGCTTTATATAGGATGAATATCTATAATGACAGGGACCCAACGGGGGTCCAACGAATCGTGCGCAGATGGTCTTCTGGCCATCCGTTTGACGAGTTATATAAAGATATTCACTATTATTATCCATAGTTTTCAAGGTATGTTCGTTTTAAACGAAATATCTTGAAACTTGGGAGATTCCTATATGATTAAGGAGAGAAATTTGCATCTTATAGTCTCGTTGTATGTGGGAGCAATTTTAATGCTTCCTCAGTGCATCGAGGCACTTTCCACAATGTATCACACTTCATATATATATTTGAATGACTAGACTTTATAGAATAAAGCTAAATATGCATTTATAAAGTTTTTGTTTAAAAATATAATACAGATGAAGTAAACTAGTATTTAAAATGCATATATATAAGGAAACTAAGATAAGACTCAGTCGAGCAAGTCGTCGTGATCGAAGTCTTTTGCGGTCATCTTGGTTGAAGCATGAGATTCAACCAGATTTGTTTCAGGACGAGGCTGCAGGCTCGCCTGATAAAGATCTGGGAGATTACGTGGAGTGCGGCAGTTCCTGGACCAATATCCAGTCATGCCACATCTATGGCACTTGTCCACCCAGTTCTTCTTGGGAATAGACGGTTGGCCACTATTGTTATTTGTCCACGTATTCTTTTTCTTCCCCTGGTTGTAGTTATTGTTCTGTGGAGGTCCTCTATCCGGTTACATCACAACTTTACCCTTGTAATATCTGGCCTTCTTCTTGTTCTTCGTCTTCTGGGAAGAAACAAGATGGGCTTCAAGGAAAGGAGCAGTCCCAGCAAGGCATAGGCTGTGAGTGGTTAGTAACAAGGCTCTGTTCTGCTCCGCCCTTAGGAGGCAGGAGAGTAAGTCAGAGAATTTCGTGACAATGTCTTTCACAGTACTGTTGCATGAGGATTGCATCCTTTTCATGGAAAGACGTGAAAGTTTTTTTTTCAACATGCATTCCTCCGAGACTTCTTCACCGCACAGCTTCAGGCATGAGGTGATACTATGGAGTGCTGAGTTATACTCAGACACTGACTTGAAATCCTGAAGTCGGAGGTTTTCCCACTCATAACTAGCACGGGGCAGTATAACATCAATCTGATGTTTATAACGTGCCTCCAGTGTCCTCCACAACTCAAGTGGATACTCTACTGTCAGATATTCGACTTTTAAGATCCGATTTTTGTGTCTCCTAATGTAGATAATGGCCTTTGCATTATTTATATCAGAGATAGATGACTGCGCGCTTCAGGGGTCGCAGTTGAAGTAGCCTGGGCCGCTGCTGGGGCTGCAGGCACAGTAGTATGAGCCAAATTCGTACTCATAAGAGCCATTGAGCGCATGTGTAACTTCAGGTCCACCCGACAGCTCAAATAGTTCTTTACTGCCGTATCCAGTACATCAAAATCAACGCTCGCCAATATTGCTATTTATTTATGCAATTAAATACGCATGAATTAATATTTGTGAAAAATAAATTCACTCGAAAATAAATAAATAATCACTCATGTGGGGATTGACCAAATACCCTTAGAAATAAAAATGTCCAAAAAGTGTCCGACTACAGTCAATGAAGATGAAATACAAAAGAAATAAAAAATACAAAATGGAAACCCATTTTTGGGTCCCAGTATAAAGCAGATTTCATCTCCGTCTTCAATTTGGTTGAGCTCCGATCTTTGGCATTTTACATTTATAACCTCACTACAAAATCTCTCATAACAGAAAAAGAAAGCGATGAATATAAAAAGGTGTATCTCAAAATGGCCGATCCCAAACCACAAGACTGAATTATTTACAACATCCACGCAGTTTATATATGCTACAGGCAATATAAAAATCAACCGTGCAAACACACATGCATAATCAATACAATTATTCAACTTCGCATGCAATTTTATTGGATAAATATATTAAATTTACGTTAAAAAGTTACTTGGACCACGGGGAAATATCATTACCCATTAGGTTAGATAACTAACCTAACGACAGAGCGGTCTTAGGATCCATGTAAAATCAAACTAACCTAACGACAGAGCGGTCTCAGGATCCATGTAATGATTTTAACGTAAATTAATATTTATTTTTATCCAATTAAAAAAGTAAAGCGATAATTAATGAATTAAACATAAAATTCATTAATAAAATTTTAATGTGCGCCAAAAACTCTAAAAAGAGTTAATCAAACACAATAACATCAGCCTGATATTCCATGATTTTTCTGGATTTTTCCAGAATTTTCAGGGTTTAATTGGATTTTATTTGAATTTAAAATAAAATTTGGCCTGCGGGCCAGAGGCTCGCGGGCTGGCTTCGGGCTGCAGGCCCTTTAGCCAAAAGAATTCCCATCTGTTTTATTATTTATTTATTACTAGGCTTCTGGCCCATCAGGGGAAAGCCCAAGCCTCTTCTTCCACTAACCCTAATTAGAGTTTTAAGTAGTAAAACAGCCGCCAGGGGAGTCAAAAAGACTCCACCTATCCACCTTCCATATTTATTTCGGCGCCACCCTCTTCAGGTGGGAGGCGAAATGACGCCGGCACCCCAATGGGGGGTGACGGACCAACGCGGGCAGAGCCCCCCCCCAAACACGAGGGGGAGGGGGGATTGGGGCAGCGCTTCGATGGCCGGGACGGGGGGAGGAGCAGTGCCCCTCTTCCCCTGTTTCCGATCGTGGCCGGGCCGGGGGGGCCGGAGCAGCGCTCCCTTCCCCCGTTCTCAGATCGTGGCCGGGCCGGAGCAGCGCCCCCCTTCCCCCGTTCTCAGATCGTGGCCGGGGAGGCCAGAAAAAGCGCCCCCCTTCTCCTTTCCTGATCACAGCCGGGGGGCCGGAACAGCGCCCCCCTTGGTGTTCGGAGACGGAGGAGCCCCCGTCGGGGGGGCTGTCCGCGAGGGAGGAGCCCCCCGTCAGGGGGGCTGTCGGCGAGGGAGGATCCTCCCGTCGGGGGGGAGATGAAAAAAATTTTAATTTTTAAATTTTTTTTGGTTTTATATTGTTCTAATACAGTAAAAACAATTGAAAATATATTTCCCTACTGGCAATGATCTGGAGATTGAATTGCAAATGTTTCTCACCTCAATCAACGAGGTGTATGTTCTAGATTTGTAGCAAAAATGTATGATTTATTTTTGCATAATCAATTAACGACGGGATAAGTAATTTTACCTCTAGATCAATGATCTAGGGAAGATCGATAAAGATCCGTAGAATAGAAGAATAAAATTCCCCGCTCCCGTAACGCCTTGCAGGTTCGTCGCAACTTTGCTGCAACAAACAAGATTCCTTTGCAAGAGGGAAATTTTGTGGGGATAAAAGGAGAAGCTCAAGAATAAGAGCTAACGTGTTAAATATTCAGAGAATGAGTAACCATGGCACAAAGCCATGGTTCTCTATTTATTCAAGATAGTAGAATATGAAATGACATGAGATACCAAAGGTCCCCATTAGTAAGCTTGATGGGGATTAATGAGTGGATAAAGATGAGGGGAGGCCAAAGGCCTCCCTCATTCATAACAATATTCTCTTTCTCCCTAAATTTCTTCATTTTTCCTGTTCGGGCTCTAGCAAAGCTACGAAGGAGCTCGGATCGGATCCGAAGTCTTGACGAAGAATCCACTCAATGTGAAATCTTCTTCGGCGCGTGGTTGGCTCGGCGACAAGGGTGTTGCTCGTCTCGGGACGCGGCGAGGTTCGGGAAGCGATTCGGCTCAGGACGAGGTGTGGCTTAGGACGCGGTTTGGCTTAGGAGAAACGGCGCGAGGACCAAAGAAATGTTGCTGAAAACGACACTTCGTATTCCGCAGAAATGAAGTGAAAGGTATGTAGTTTAAATTACACATGCGTTTATAAATTGCAAATGTTAGATAGATCTATCCTTAGGGGTTGGTCGAACCCAACCCCGGGATGGTAGAGGGCTAGGGTTTGTTAATCTTTACGACTTTGGTTTAAAATTGTTTTAAGTCTGTTTTTCTGCTGCTTATTCGATCTCGTCATCCAACCGACTTAGGCCGGATGTCGAATTTATAGCCCTCAGGACCCTGAAAACCCTACACTTATCGCCGGCCCAGAAAATAGAGTGTTGGAAACAGCATCCTAACCTATGTTTGATGATAAAAAACCCTACTGAACTGTTCTAATCTGTTTGTTGAGTGTGTCACAGGTCCCTATAGTCATGATTGCTCAAGTTACACATACACGTACTCAAGTACATTGAAATACGGAGCTAAAACTTCATTTGGATTTACACAAGCTGCCCAAACAAGAGAGTATAGCTATGAAACTCTACCCTAGAGTTAATCATAGGCTATAAATAGCATGGGGATTTTCTCAGGATTTATGGAGATTGTTTGGAGTCCAAATACGGGGAAATACGAGAAAATACTGAGTATACAAAGAAGAAACTTTTCCTACAAGTGGTAAAGTGCGGTGAAAAATTCGCACATGTCAATATGAAGCTATGTATTTTTTGAGAATTATTTCAGAATTTTTGGGATTTATTTGATGCTCAAATACGCAAGAATACAGTGAAAATACTCAGCAAATACGGCATACGGTACTGTGCATATATACGCTTCATCGCAGATTTAAATCCAAGCTGACGTGGCATCATCCGCACCGCTCGTTTCGCATCCAACGGCATCACAACACGGAGCGACGTGGCTCATTCTGCGCCGCCCGATCTCGATCCAACGGCCACCAACCCAGCGGAGAAGTCGCAAATGGCGGGTGGCGAGATCCGAATTTGCGGGCGACGTGGCTGCATCGCAGCCGTTCGCTCGAAGATCGGACGGTTGCCGACACAGCGGGTCCGGGTCAGCGGAGGCGGGCGCCGACGCGCGAATATTGACCGCCACGTGGCGGCTCCTCAACGAATCCCGCTCGATCCAACGGCCAGGATCGCTGCCGACAGCGGATTTTAAACCCGACCCGTTAAGCCTATTTTAAACGTGTTTTTCGTGCGGATCGGGTTCCAAGCACAGTAACTCCAACCCGTTAACTCAATTCTATATAAAGGCATGCACATTCTTCACTAATTCATCAATAAGTGGAGTTCTAGAGATCCAAATTGAGTTCTGCAAGAAGCGTTGGATTCCTGACTTCATCCTCGACGTAGTGACAACAAGTTCAGCAGCTAGTTCCTCCTGTGCAGCAAATGAGATCATTTTGAGTGAGGAACTTCTACCGACTACTTCAACGGGGACAGCGACTACTTCTTCTACAGACATCCGATCATCATTCCGTAAGAAGCGTTGCGAAGCTACTGATGTGCTGAAAGACGACAACCAGAGAGATCTTCACAAATGAGCTTTCTAAACTCTTGATCTTATTTATTTGTGAATACGTTATATTATTTGTCGTTGAGATTTTGGTTTACACTTTCTTCCACTATATTGTTTTGGGAAATCCGAGTTGTTGGGGCATATCGGATTGGGAGAGCATCATTATATTGTTATTCTTTTTGGGCTTTGGTGAGCTAGGGTTAGTCAGTGTGGTTAGAGTTGGGGCTCTAATCTTGTGTGACTGTAACTGCTTAAAGAATCAATTTTAGTTATGTTGTTCTGGGGTGGATGTAGGTCTTGGGAGACCGAACCACGTAAATCTGCTGTGTCATCTGCTTGATCTGCTTGTGGTCTTATCTGCTCTACTATTGCTTTTACTCATCTGTTTTAATTAGACTTAATTATTTTTATCTTGCGATAATTTGGTCATCGGCCTATTCACCCCCCCTCTAGGCCCTATTTAGATCCTACTATTGGTATCAGAGCACCAGGATTGACCATTTAAGTCTAGCTTACAATGAGTTTATATGATTCAGCATTTTCTGAAGGTCAGTCTACTGTCAGACCCCCAAAATTTAATGGAACTGATTTTGCATATTGAAAAGCTAGGATGAAAATATACTTAGTATCTACTGATTATGATGTATGGAAAATTGTTGATCATGGATATACATCACCTGTGTTAATTATTGAGAATACTGAAATCCCAAAACCTGAGGATAAATGGGATGATATTGATAAAAAACTATTTTCATTAAATGGAAAAGCAATGAATGCTATAATTTGTGCACTTGATAAAACAGAATTTAACCGTGTTTCACATTGTTTAACTGCACAGGAAATTTGGCGTACTTTGGAAGTTACACAAGAGGGAACTTCTCAAGTTAAAGAATCCAGATTAGCGCTTCTCAGCACGGAATACGATGGCTTCCACATGAAACCTGCAGAGACGATCAAAGACATGTATGCAAGATTTACGGACATCGTCTACAACTCAAGGGCACTTGGAAAAACGTATCCAAGCGTGGAACTGGTAAGGAAAATTCTTCGAGCCTTGCCAAGTACTTTTCGTCCCAAGGTTACCGCAATCCAAGAAGCTCGAGATCTCTCCAAATTGAGCTTGGATGATTTGATTGGGAACCTGATGTCCCATGAGCTTGAACTGAAAACCATCGAGTCAAGAGAAAAGGGAGAAGCCAAAGCTACAAAGTCAATAGCTTTCAAAGCTGAAGATAGCGACGATGATCTTGATGATGAGCAAGCGCTGATGGTCAGAGGCTTCAGGAGATACATCAAGACACCGCAGGGAAAATCTGAAATGTCAAAAAGGTTCAATCGCTTCAATAGATTTAATCCTTCAAACTTTTCTTCTGAACAGAATACTACTAAGTCAGTTCAGTGTTTTAAATGCAGGAAACAAGGACACTTCATGAAGAATTGTCCAACTTTGAAGGATGCCTCGACAGAATCAAAAGGAAGATCCCTTGCTGTGACATGAGATGACGATGATGAGGATGAACCAGAAGAGGAAGTTGCTCACTCATCTTTATGTCTGGTTGGAGACATTGACTCGACGAAATCTAAGGTAAATGAATTCTCTCTCTCAGAATTAATGAACATTTGTGAAAATATGAACATAGAGATCACTAATCTAGAATCCTCTGTAGAATCTTTAAAAGAAACCAACTTTGAATTACAGCAGGATAATTATCATATTTCACCAAATGAAGAAAAAATGAAATCTGAGATTGAAGATCTTAAAGCTATAATTGCCAAACTTAAAGGAAAAACTAGTTTGCATGAAACTCTTAAATGTGAATCTTGTGCCATGCTGAAACTAGAAGAAAACAAGTCCAAAGAAAAGATTGTGAGCCTTGAAAAGAAAGTTGAAAACTTTAAGAAAAATGAAGATGGAAATAAAAAGGCCTTTATAAGTAAAAGCACCATGCTTGTGAATGAGAACTTCTATTTGAAATCCAAGATCTCTGATTTAGAATTAAGTATTAAGAAATTTGGTGTAGGGAAGAAATCTCTCGACATCATTCTTGGTTATCAATCACATGGAAATAATAAGCGAGGTCTAGGATATGGAAATCATTACGAGGAAAAGAAGATCATTCACAATAAAATTGTTAAAAGGAAACCTACATATGCTAAATGTTATACATGTGGTTCTATTGATCATTCATATAGGAACTGTTTGTATGGAAACAAGAAGATCAGATTCAAACAAGTATGGGTTCCTAAAGGCACCATTACTAACCATCGTGGACCTATTTGGTTGCCTAGGTCACACATGTCCTGTTTTTCTTATGTATATGTGCACAGCTTGGCTAGGGAACAAAAGTGTGAGTGGTATTTGGATTCTGGCTGCTCAAGACACATGACAGGAAGTTACGATAAGTTCCTTAGCCTCGTAAAACAAGAAGGAGGAAGTGTTACACTTAGGGACAACGGTAAATGCAAAGTAATTGGGAAAGGTGTTGTAAGTAACGACACTTTTCAACTGAAGGATGTCCTATGGGTTGAAAATCTTAAACACAACCTCATCTCTATTAGCCAGCTCTGTGACAAAGGTATGAACGTAGTATTTGATGCAAAATTTTGTAAAATCATTGATACGATCACAGGTAATATTTTGATTACAGCTAACAGGAAGAATAATGTTTATACACTTTTTATTGAAGAACTAACAATAGCTAAATGTTTGATTGGCAGGGAAGACGAGGCAACACTGTGGCACAGGAGATTAGCACATGCTGGAATAAAATTGTTGCAGAAACTGGAGAACAGCAATCTAGTAAGAGGACTGCCACATCAGAAATACGAGAACAGTAAGTTGTGTGTAGCATGCACGAAAGGTAAGCAAACTCGATCTACCTTTAATGGAATGAGAGAAATAGCAACTACACGCATTCTAGAATTAATTCACATGGATTTATTTGGACCAACAGATGTTGCTAGTTTAAATGGAAAGAGATTTTGCTTAGTTTTGGTTGATGATTTTTCAAGATTTACATGGGTTTATTTCTTAGCCAAAAAGTCAGACTCTTTTGAAAACTTTCAAAACTTTTGCAATCAAGTTTCAAATGAGAAAAATCTTTCAATTACAAAAATCAGAAGTGATCATGGAGGAGAATTTGAAAATATAATCTTTGAAAATTTTTGTTTAGAAAAAGGAATTATGCATGAATTTTCTTCTCTTAGAACACCGCAACAAAATGGAGTAGTTGAAAGAAAGAATAGGACTCTAAAAGAAATGGCTAGAACTATGCTGAATGAGTATGAATTGCCTATGTCTTTTTGGGCTGAGGCAATAAATACTGCTTGTTATGTTTGTAATAGAGTCATGCTACGACCAATAATAAAGAAAACTGCTTATGAACTTTGGAATGGAAAGACTCCTAATATTTCATACTTTAGAGTATTTGGATGCAGATGTTTCATATTAAACACTGGAGATCAACTTGGTACATTTGAATCCAAATCAGATGAAGGAGTGCTTGTAGGATATTCGTCAAGGAGCAAAGCTTACAGGATTTATAATAAACGCACTTTGACTATTGTTGAATCAATTAATGTTAAATTTGATGAAAATGAAAATAATTCTTTGAATTGCAGGGAAACTGAAGGTGATGCAATTGCAGAGAATGATAGCGGTGCAAGGGAAATTGCTGAACCAAGTCAAGCACAAGAACCTACTGAAAAAGAAGAGAACCAAGAGGAAGAACCACTGAACAGAGGAGTGCTGAGATATAATCCAAATCATCCACCAGAACTGATCATTGGAGCACCCACGGCAGGTATAAGAACTCGTTCATCTTTTAGCAATCTTTGTGCTTTATGCATTCATGGGGATTTTATATCTGAAATTGAGCCAAAGACTATTGAATCTGCTTTGATTGAGGAAAGTTGGGTAATGGCTATGCATGCTGAATTGAATGAATTTGATAGAAATAATGTTTGGACTTTAGTGCCACGACCCAAAGATTATCCTATTGTAGGTACCAAATGGATTTATAAAAACAAGCTTGATGAATCAGGAAGAGTAATCAAGAATAAGGCTAGATTGGTTGCTAAAGGTTATAATCAAATTGAAGGCATAGATGTTGATGAAACTTTTACACCAGTTGCTAGATTAGAAGCTATAAGAATTTTGCTAGCCTTTGCAAGTTATAAGAAACTCAAGCTTAAACAGATGGATGTTAAAAGTGCATTCTTGAATGGGTACCTGAAAGAAGATGTGTTTGTTGAACAACCCCCTGGTTTTGAAAGTCATGATTTTCCACACCATGTTTTTAAACTTCAAAAAGCATTATATGGTTTAAAGCAAGCTCCTAGAGCTTGGTATGGTCGCCTTAGTGCTTATCTTTTGGAAAATGATTTTAAAAAGGATAGTGCAGACAACACACTTTTTATTTTGCATGATCATAATTAGTTTCTCATCGTACAAATATATGTTGATGATATTATTTATGGTGCTACTGATGATCTTTTATGTCAAAAGTTTGAGAAGGTCATGCAGGATCAATTTGAGATGAGCCTTGTTGGAGAACTGAAGTATTTTTTGGGATTCCAAGTAAAGCAAACTGCAGAAGGCATCTTCCTATCGCAAACCAAGTACGTCAGAGAACTATTGAAAAAGTTTGGGATGGAAAGGCAAAAGGAATTGGAACTCCCATGAGTCCCACGACAAAGTTGGAAAAAGATGAAAAAGGAATCGACGTGGATCAAAAGCTTTATAGAGGTATGATTGGCTCTCTCCTTTACCTAACAGCGTCTAGGCCCGATATAATGTTTGCTGTTTGTTTGTGTGCACGTTTTCAAGCTTGTCCAAAAGAGTCACACTTAATTGCCATAAAAAGGATCTTGAGGTATTTGATTCACACGCCATCTTTAGGCCTTTGGTATCCTTCATGTGGTTTATTTGATTTAATTGGATTTGCTGATGCTGATTATGCTGGTAGTATGATTGATAGAAAGAGCACTAGTGGAACATGTTTTATGCTAGGACATTCATTGGTTTCTTGGTCTAGTCGTAAGCAGAACAGTGTTGCTTTGTCCACTACTGAAGCTGAGTATATTGCCCTTGGTAGTTGCTGTGCCCAAGTACTTTGGATGATGCAAACCCTGTCTGACTACGGCTTGGATCTTAGAAAAGTTCCATTACGATGTGATAGTAAGAGTGCTATAGATCTTTCTAACAATCCTGTTCATCACTCTCGGACAAAACACATAGACGTAAGACATCATTTTCTTAGAGATCATTTGGCAAAAGAGGATGTATCCATTGAATATATTTCTACTGATTCTCAGTTGGCAGATATCTTTACAAAACCTTTGCCAGAAGATCGCTTTTGTCGTCTACGTCTAGAACTGGGCATTATTGATCATATTTAGAGTGAAAATATTATTTGGTGTGCTTTTATTGTTTTTGTGTGGTGTGCTACAAAAAGAAAAAAAATGAAAAAAAAAGAAATATATAAAAAGAAAGGGAAAGTGAATTGTCTATCTCGTCATTTTGCACTTTTCATCAGAAACAACTTTAAATGCAAAACATATGTCTTATGGATTTTGAATATTATATTCTTAACAATGCTTGCATTCAAAGACTACATGCTTAATTAGGTCATATTCATTAATGAGTAACTAACGTTTTTCATCTTCCAATCACACTTACAGATCAAAATGTTTTTGATATGGATTTGAAATATTGAATAAGAAAAGTGGTTGTTGGTGGACTAATTTATGTTTTAATGGGATATGATGTTTCAAGGCATGGGTAAAAAGAAAAGCTCTCATCAAAATATACGTGTATAAAAAGAATAGCAAGACGAGTGTCTTCAAAATATATACACAGAGCTTCGTATGAAAAATGGATACGATCCATGTCCTTGATACTACCCTTGGACATCCAACTTATGCTATAAATGTCATTTTTTAGCGTTGGTGTTAAGTCCGTCAAGCACTGCCATTTCACATTTAAAAATCCTTCTCGGTCATGTTTGGAATTGGTAACTTGAACTCATATTACATGAGAAGGGGAAACTCAATCTTTGATGTTCATATATTCAGTTGAAAAGATGGTTATGACAGGCTGTATTCCTTATTACCCCTCCATATGTACTAAACATTTGATCATCACACTTGAGCACGGAGATGAATTACGGTAGTTATGACTTAGTGCTTATTGCTTATTTATTCATTGTGGTCATCGATGTCTTGCCTGTTTGTTTTGCTTTATAATGTTCAATTTTCCATTCATCATATGCTATTTCATCCATTTTTTTGATGAAAACAAAAGGGGAGAGAAATATTAAGATTGAGCATGTCAGAGATAGGGGGAGCATGTCAATAGGGGGAGCATATCATTTTGCCATTCATGCTTCACACACTCACACACTTAACACATTTTTTCAAAATAATCTTAATGTCTGGTTTGTTCTCATCAAAAGGGGGAGATTGTTGGAAACAGCATCCTAACCTATGTTTGATGATAACAAACCCTACTGAACTGTTCTAATCTGTTTGTTGAGTGTGTCACAGGTCCCTATAGTCATGATTGCTCAAGTTACACATACACGTACTCAAGTACGTTGAAATACGGAGCTAAAACTTCATTTGGATTTACACAAGCTGCCCAAACAAGAGAGTATAGCTATGAAACTCTACCCTAGAGTTAATCATAGGATATAAATAGCATGTGGATTTTCTCAGGATTTATGGAGATTGTTTGGAGTCCAAATACGGGGAAATACGAGAAAATACTGAGTATACAAAGAAGAAAATTTTCCTACAAGTGGTAAAGTACGGTGCAAAAATTCTCACATGTCAATATGAAGCTATGGATTTTTTGAGAATTATTTCAGAATTTTTGGGATTTATTTGATGCTCAAATAAGCAAGAATACAGTGAAAATACTCAGCAAATACGGCATACGGTACTGTGCATATATACGCTTCATCGCAGATTTAAATCCAAGCTGACGTGGCATCATCCGCACCGCTCGTTTCGCATCCAACGGCATCACAACACGGAGCGACGTGGCTCATTCTGCGCCGCCCGATCTCGATCCAACGGCCACCAACCCAGCGGAGAAGTCGCAAATGGCGGGCGGCGAGATCCGAATTTACGGGCGACGTGGCTGCATCGCAGCCGTTCGCTCGAAGATCGGACGGTTGCCGACACAGCGGGTCCGGGTCAGCGGAGGCGGGCGCCGACGCGTGAATATTGACCGCTACGTGGCGGCTCCTCAGCGAATCCCGCTCGACCCAACAGCCAGGATCGCTACCGACAGCGGATTTTAAACCCGACCCGTTAAGCCTATTTTAAACGTGTTTTTCGTGCGGATCGGGTTCCAAGCACAGTAACTCCAACCCGTTAACTCAATTCTATATAAAGGCATGCACACTCTTCACTAATTCATCAATAAGTGGAGTTCTAGAGATCCAAATTGAGTTCTGCAAGAAGCGTTGGATTCCTGACTTCATCCTCGACGTAGTGACAACAAGTTCAGCAGCTAGTTCCTCCCGTGCAACAAATGAGATCATTTTGAGTGAGGAACTTCTACCGACTACTTCCACGGGGACGACTACTTCTTCTACAGACATCCGATCATCATTCCGTAAGAAGCGTTGCGAAGCTACTGATGTGCTGAAAGACGACAACCAGAGAGATCTTCACAAATGAGCTTTCTAAACTCTTGATCTTATTTATTTGTGAATACGTTGTATTATTTGTCGTTGAGATTTTGGTTTACACTTTCTTCCACTATATTGTTTTGGGAAATCGGAGTTGTTGGGGCATATCGAATTGGGAGAGCATCATTATATTGTTATTCTTTTTGGGCTTTGGTGAGCTAGGGTTAGTCAGTGTGGTTAGAGTTGGGGCTCTAATCTTGTGTGACTGTAACTGCTTAAAGAATCAATTTTAGTGATGTTGTTCTGGGGTGGATGTAGGTCTTGGGAGACCGAACCACGTAAATCTGCTGTGTCATCTGCTTGATCTGCTTGTGGTCTTATCTGCTCTACTATTGCTTTTACTCATTTGTTTTAATTAGACTTAATTATTTTTATCTTACGATAATTTGGTCATCGGCCTATTCACCCCCCCTCTAGGCCCTATTTAGATCCTACATAGAGGCCCAAGCGAACAACTCTCCGACCATCAAGAATGAGAACAAGCCCGAACGGGAAGCTCGCCCCGTCCATGGGAAGCTCACCTTGCTGGGCGGTAAGCTAGCCAGCCTAGCGTAGAAGAAGCTCGCCTACTCTCCAAACAAGGAGCACGGCCAGAGAAAGACTGGGGACGCTAAGCTCGGACACCGAGCTTAACTCTCCCTAAAGGGCGACCTAGCATACTCAAATATCTCTGACATGGTGACGTATGGCCACCTACGCCTCCAATTAATGCTAGATGTTAAGAACGAGAACTGATGGTTGCCCATCGCGTCTCCCATTAATGCACGAATATCGCTGACACCTTCCGACACCCATTTAATGCTAGGTCAAGGCGGTTTGATAAATATCTCTGACACCCTCGCTGACCTATCGCGTCCCCACTTGTGCTCCAGCTAAGCAGAAGCGACAGGTGATTAGACGGCGATCAACCGACTCTCGACACTATAAATACCCCCCTCTAGCCACCAAGAAGGGGGTTGGTTAGTTGAAATCATAAACTTTTCTTCAATACTCAAGTTCGGATATCTTCCATATATCAGTGCATTCCTCATAAGCCCGCCACGCAAAGCCGCTTTACTTTAAGACTTGCCCGCGTGTTCGACCTACTTTCGAAGAGTCATTCACTGACTTAATCATCGGAGAGGCTATGGATTGACAGCCAACCCAGCCATTCTGACGAGCTATTCTTCTCGTAGGAAGCTCGGCTCACCTACCAGGCGGTCGACAACCAACCGACGATCTTGGATCTTTCGCTTACAAAGCACACTCTAAGACGTATTAGCCTCATCGACACCCACATTACTTGTAATCGTTGTACCCGTGATTCTCCTTAAACAAATTCTATTGTTGGGCACACTTGACCCGCAACAGGAATCATGCTTCATGTTGTGTTAATTAGACCATGGAAACAAGAATTCATGTTATAGTAATTATGTCATGGAGATTGGGGTTCTTGCTACTAATATGCTCGGATGATATTAGGGGTAGTGATCACACTTATGCCATAATCATGTTCCACTTCATGCTAATGGGTTCATGCTAATGTCAACGTGTCCGTATGCTAACATTAATAAGTCCAGATGCAAATTGTTCCATGCCATAATATGTTCTATATGCTAACGTTAACGCGTACATATGCTGATGTTAGTATGTCCATGTAGTATGCCAAGTTTATGCTAATTATTATGCGTGCTGTTACAATTCAGTTTCACTCTTAGTTGACAAATTCGATTGGAAGCTGGGTTCTGCTAGAGAAAACAGCCGACTGTTTTTTTTGTGTTTTAAAAGTGAGTTTTGCGAAAAGTTATTGATATTTTAAAAAAGTTTAAAACTTTATAATATTTAAACGATAATCAATGGAAGTTATTATTAGAAGATTTTTGCATTAGAAAAATTAGATTGCAATCAATGATATCTCAATGTCAAAATCGCTCATCAATCTCCCTCGTGCACCATAAAGATTGCCCCTACCATACATACCCGGCGCCCACCCGTAGGCGCCGCCCCGCAACACCACGTGTGGACGCCCCTCTACAAAGATAATTGGACCTACGGCCTATACCCACCAGTAGGGCCCCGCTCCACGTGTCACCCATCTTCCCATCCCCTCTTTCTTGTTCCCCTTCTTCTTTCACTCACTCCCGCCTTCACGTTCTATCTATTCCGCCTTATCCCGTCTTTAATTAAACCGTAATAAAAGGCGGGAATTAAACAGGAATATTAGAGAATAGGATAATAATTATTCGATGGAAACAGAGACGTACCGTTACATGGGCCGGTCCTTCTCCGACGCATGCGGCGACTCCTCCGGTGCCTTCAGCGATTGCAACTCCGACCGGTCCGGCGAGTTTCCCGCCTCTGCCGCGTCCGCCGCCTCATCCCTCCACCGTCTCCTCCTCTCCTCCGACGAGAACCCCATCCGCGACCTCATTGCCGGCCTCGACTCCCCCGACCTCGACCTCCAGCGCCGTTCCGCCATGAAGATCCGCCTCCTCGCCAAGCACAACCCCGACAACCGCCTCAAGATCGCCGCCTCCGGCGCCGTCAATCCCCTCATCTCCCTCCTTTCCTCCCGCGACCCCCTGCTCCAAGAGCACGCCGCGACCGCCATCCTCAACCTCTCCCTCTGCGACGACAACAAGTCCCTCATCGCTGCCTCCGGAGCGATCAAACCATTGGTCTTCACCCTCAAGTCCGGCACCCCAGCCGCCAAAGAAAACGCCGCCTGCGCTCTGTTCCGCCTATCCCAGATCGAGGACCACAAGCTGGCGATCGGCCGATCTGGAGCCATCCCTCATTTGACCAACCTTCTAGAAACCGGAGGGCATCGAGGCAAAAAGGACGCGTCGACGGCGTTGTACGCCATCTGTTCTTGTAAAGAGAACAAGATCCGGGCGATCGAGGCCGGGATCGTTCGTCCGCTGCTGGATCTGATGTCGGATCCGGAGTCGGGGATGGTCGACAAGGCGGCGTGCGTGCTGCTCACGGTGGCCGGAGCGGCAGAGGGGCGGAGGGAGGCGGTGGATGAGGGGGGGATCCCTGTGCTGGTGGAGATCGTGGAGGTCGGGACACGGAGGCAGAAGGAGATTGCCACGGCGACGCTGCTGATGATATGCCAGGAGAGCGTCGCGTATCGGACGACGGTCGCCAGGGAAGGGGCAATCCCGCCGCTCGTGGCGCTGTCGCAGACCGGCACGCCGCGGGCGAAACAAAAGGTAACGTAACGTATCGTATCGGATATGAACCTTTCTGGTATTCGGTCAGAAGAACGATATATTACATAATCGTAAATTTAATTAAACTAATGAATAATAATCATTTCCCTTGGCTTGCAATTTCAATTCGAATCTTAATTGTGAACTTAATACATTTATGACGGAATAAATTAGCCGTTTATTTTAAAGAGATGAATTTATGAGGAAATTGCTAATTAATTGTTGGATTAATTGATTAAGTAACTAATTAATTCCGTGGGGTAGGCGGAGGAGCTCATCGAGTTGCTGAGGCAGCCGAGGTCGCGCGGCATACCGGGGACAGCCGCGGCCGAGGGGTCAGATTGAAGATGGAGGGAAGGGTGGACGTTATGCCACGTGGCAGGATGGAACGGCCGTAGAAGCAACGTGGACCTTGTCCTGTTCTGCCGCGTGGGACGGATATGAATATCATATGATGATGTAAATATGGGAGAAAAGTCGGACCCCGACCCAGAAATCCTTTAACGAGTGTACGGTTTTAGTGCGGTAATAGACTCTCCTTTCTCTGTCTTTTTTTTCTTCTTTTTTTTGTGCTCTTATTTTCTTTGAGATCTTTGCTCTCTCATTGTATACTTTTTTGCATTTGATCTTCGGTGTTTTATGTATATGCATCATTGGATTCACAAAGCTGTAAGAGTCTTTTCTTAACCATTGGATTTGTTAAAGATTACTGCTTTGATTTTCTCTATTAATCAATCAATTTCAATGAATGACGGAGAAAAACTTAATGCTGTATTTCTCAATTTGGCTAAGATTTACGTTGAACTTGTAGAAATTTCCACAGAACTTATGATTGGAGTCGTAGAATTTTGCAATTATGCCAAAGGACGTCCTTTGACTGGCCTAATAATAAGACAGCATGATGCGCACACTTATTTTGAAATTTCGAGCCGAATGTTTCGAAGAACGTTGGTTGGGTGAGCGATTGAGACTGTTGAGCACGACGAATAAGCATCAAACACACGGTTGTGGCCCCAAAAAAAATACCCCGTGTCACGTGACTTCCCTTTTGAAAAATGGTGAGTAAGCGGGTCGCCGTGCGGGTTACGGGTCGGGTCAGGTCGGGTTCGGACGACCCTGATAGTAGAAAACCCTAACCCGACCCGGATTGAAGTCTGGTAAGGTTCGGGTGACCCGGAAAATAAACGGGCCGAGTTCGGATTCACCCGTCGGGTTAAGATTTGAATTACATGGCTCTTTTTCGATGTCCGGCTACTTATTAAGAGTCGATGTCAATTTATTAAGTATTGCATAATTGTCAGCAACTCATCGCTTAAACCTGACTGATGACCGCGGGAAAGTATAATTAACTTTACCATTTTATTAACGAAATTAATAACAGTAACTAAAAAGTTGTATGTATAGGGAATTGAATCCAAGAACTCTTAAAGAAAAGTACACCGATCCAAACCGTATGAGCACAACTCCCCTTGCAATTGTATGTTGAAGTTATTATTTAAATTTATATATATATATATATATAGAAAGTAAACCGGTTCGAATTCGGATCATCCGGGTTAACAGGTCAAACCCGAATCCGACCCGGATTTTATCCGGGTCGGGTCGGGTCAATCCGGATCCTACTTGACCCAGATTAGCCCCTATCCATACATGGATAAGAAAGCCGGATTCGGACCGGCTCGGGCTCATTTTATCACCCCCTAGTTGCAGGTCTCAGCTGTTACGCCAGAGTTTTTGTTTGGAAACGAAAATTTTCAGACAAGCTGTAATGAGTCGCCAAAAGTTGAAGGCCCATTATACGTGGCACTATCGATGAAGTTTGGATTCAACACTTTTTAGAGCTGAGCACTTAATGCCGGTAAATTAATTTGCCATTGCCATACTTTTTTCCTGTTTTTATTTTGCCACGAAAATTAAAAGAGGTATTCTTAAATTTCAAAAATATTTTGCTCTTCCTACCTGCCTTCCAAACAGCATCATTGTTACTGGCATTATCGTTATTGCCATCACACCATTTGAATGATGTTCATCATTTTTGTTGCCATTACTATTTTAATTGTTGTTGCCATTATTGTGGTTACATGTAAGATGAGACATATTTATATATACATATAACTATGAGCACATTTTGATATGTCATTTGGCATTATAACTCTTTGATAGAAATGTTATACAAAGAGTGCGACCTTGCCTACACATGAATGAGCAAAAATGGTGAAGAATGGAGAATTTGTTAATTTTCTTGAATTAATGCATGTTTTCGGATTATTTATTCATCCCATTGAGTAAACTATAAAGTACGCAAGTGCTGTAGGGAAGAATGACAATGAAACTGAGGGGTATTCTTACTCTCTTGTTTGGCATGTACATGCGTCTCAATTTATGTAGTATTAATCACAGTATTAGCAATCCATAGATTACCGCACTCCCATCGGTGTTGTCGTTGTGGGGACTAGACATAAATTCTAAGAGAGGTCGAAAGCAAATGTATGAAAATCCAAATTTAGTGGGTTTTTTTTCATACCTGTAAGCTCTAAGCTCTCCTATCATTGCGGCTGAATTTCCTCAACTCTATACTCTCTAAAAGTATTTACTCTCATCACAAATTCCGGCAATTGTGATTTCTTCAAACCAAAGATTCGGCCCATGATTTTTGAACCGGGGGTTGAATTTGAAGTAAAATAAAGGAATCTGGAAAACCTGTGGTTTGAGTTGAGAGCACGTTGGCGTGGGTAGATACGTGATGGTCGTACATTTCCGATGTTTTCGGCTGCCATTGTTGGTCTCCCTGTAGACGTGTGTGTTTGTATGTATCAATTGTCTGTTTATGACTCCCAACTCTAATTACATAACAGTTAATAAATCTAAATTTACATTACATCTCACCCGTCTGTCTCTCCTACTCTTATGTGAATGCCCATATGGAGCCCTCATGCGCACATGTGTGAGAGAGAATAATATATACGTTAAAACACAATTCTTTTTGAATCATATGGCTGATTGGAACAAGTCACAGTCACCAACAACGATTAGGATGAGGATGCATCCACATCCTTTGCATCCAAGGGTCAAGATTTAATTCAAAAACCCCACCACAATCACTACATTTGCACAAAATACCGCCCATTTCCTCCTTTTGCTAAAAAAAACCCCCTCATTTCACTTTTTACCCGAATACTCTACACACACCCACACTTTGCACTTCCCCCATTCATTTTCGAGCGTTTCTCTTTTGGCCCGGGTTAAATTTTTTGTCGGCGCCCGCTTAATTTTTTTATGCTAATTGGTTGTTCCGCGTTGAAGACGCCCGCGCCGAAATTGTTGAAGACGCACGTGTCGCTAAATATTTTTACTTTAATTTATTGTTCTTTTAAAATTTGGGTGTGGAAATAATTTTTTGGGAACAAACATTTTACGGGGGAAAATCTTAAATGAACCCGTGCCCGCGGGCACGGGTTATGACTAGTCTATATATTAAAACAAAAACTTTTTTGAATCATATGGCTGACTTGGACATGTCCCAGTCATCAACAACGGTCAGGATGCATCCGCATCCTTTGCATCCAAAGGTCGAGATTTAATTCAAAAACCCCACCACAATCACTACATTTGCACAGAATACCGCCCATTTCCCCTTTTTGCTAAAAAAACCCTTTCATTTCATTTTTTACCATAATACCCTACCCACACCCACACTTATGCACTTTTCCCTTTTATTTTCGAGCGTTTCTTTTTTGGCCGGGTTAAATTTTTTTCCGACGCTCGCATCGAAGCTAAATTTTTGTTCGTTTAAATTTTGGAGGGGGAAATTTGACGGGATATCTGAAATGAACCATGCCTGATGCATATGTTATGACTAGTCTATTATACAATTGAGGGCATGCGATGTGACGTTTGTCCCAGTCACAAGCTGACTAGGACAAACGTCACATCACCCCACCCAGTCAGCCGCCCAGTCCGCTTTGGGTTTTTGGGCTTTGGGTTTTGGGTTTTGTTTTTGGGGCTTTTTACCCCCGAAGCTACCGACGCACATTCACACTTCTCTCTCCTTTTCAGTTGCGCGTGTCTACCGCATCCTTTTTGTATGGGTTTTTTCGGCGTCGTGCACTTTGTGCATGTGTTATTTCTAGTATGTATCTATTATACAAATGAGGGTTGTCAATGTGACGTTTTTCCCAGTCACAAGTTGATTGGGACAACCGATTGACCGGGGTACTCAACCTCATCTCGGTGGGGCCCAATGGGGGTTTGATGTGTTTTCGGCTTAGTTTGCGGTGGGATTTTGGGGAGTTGGCTTGAGGTGGGGTATTTTACGCTTCAATCATTGCTTTTCCTCCTTTTGCCCCCCCCCCCCCCCCCCCCCGACGCTCCTTACACACACACACGTTTTTTTGATTCAGCCCCCGATTCTCTCCGCATTTTGTGCCCAGTCGACGACAGTCTTCGTGCCCTCCGGGCATGGATAATTTCTAGTATTATGACATATAGGAGATCTCTTTTACCGGATTGAGGTTTGCTCACACATTGCATGGTCTTTAGAATAAAAATTTGCATATTTTTCCCAGAACGTGATGTTGAGTATTGGTGTTTCATACCAATGTTATTTTGATGATGATCACAATATTATGTTGTTGCTAATGACTCTCATGTTTTAGTCTCATAGTTAACACTTCAAGACTATTACTTTTGGAGACTAAATGCTTAGTGCAAGGATGGACATCAAGAGAAGTAATGCCAAAGCTTGGACTCAAGGGGTGCCAATGCTTGGAGATGATGGGGAGCATCAAGGGATCAATGATTGAAGCCATAGACTCTAAGAAAATCAATGTAATCCACGTATTATTTCATTTATTGCTTTTCTCTTTTTGAGTCTAGGTTTAATGTAATGCTTTGATAGATGGTCTACTTATTCATGCATATGCATATAACCATCTTAGTGAGCTTTAGGATTATCTTAGAATCCAACCCAATAGGCTCATCATGCCAAATGACTTCATTGCAGTCTTTGGCTCTCCAACAGGCGATTGGTGAAGGAAGGACAAGCAACTGGGTAAATCCAGACGCCTGGCCAGCCTTCTACAGTCGACTGTTGTGCACTAGCTCAAGTCAACTTTTATTGACTCTATTTTGAGCTATTGGAAACAGTCAACTGACGTTCAAATTACAGTCGCATGTCTTCCATCAGGTGACTGTGATTTGTTCTCCAGTCGTCTGTATGCCAAAGTGCATAACTTGCATTTTTGGACATCTATCCACCTTGTGTGACAGCCGACTGATTCAGAGCTTACAGTCGTGTGTATTTCCACAGGCACATGTATTTGGTCATCTGTCATCTGTATACACAAAGTGCGTAAGTTACGACTGACGGAGGAAATTCAG
The DNA here is from genome assembly GCA_030789695.1 of Scilla litardierei. Lineage (NCBI taxonomy): Eukaryota > Viridiplantae > Streptophyta > Magnoliopsida > Asparagales > Asparagaceae > Scilla > Scilla litardierei. The sequence continues at coordinate 646,150,594 of CM061142.1, read as the reverse complement.
GCACATGCCTATTGTACAAACGCCTGTGTAGTCTTCTACAGTCGCCTGTCTTGGCTCAGATTATAGCCGTTGGGATTTTTTAGCCGTTGCCCAGTCGACTAGCAGTTGTTCTTCAGTCGACTGTCTGTGCCGTAAATTGCCAAAATTTACCCGTTGCAGATTTATTATTTTGGGGTTTTTCTTTGGGTTTGAGGATTCCTTTGGACTTCCTACATATAGGAGAGGGCTGAATTCATAAGAGCTTCTTGGTCACTATTGCAAATCATTAGAGATTGATTAAGCCACTCTCAAACTCTCTCATTTCCCTCTTAGAGCTATTATTCCTCTTCATGCATTGAAGTCAAGCTCAAGGGAAATCAACCAAGTGCTTTCAAGCAAATATCATCACTTGGATATTCTCTTCCATGCCTTGCATTTATTAATGAGTAAGTTCATCATCAAGGCATAGGTAAGAGTATTTGTTTTACTTTGGGTTTTCATTGAAACCCTAGCTTTCTGTGTGAGAGCTAGTTACTCTATGTGTGAGAGTATAACCTTCTATGTGAAGGTTGGTTGAGATATCTCTGTGTAAGAGTTTGAGTCTCTTTCTGTGTGAGAGCATAAGTCTTTCTGTGTGAGAGCAAGGATTTCTCTGTGTAAGAATCCAAAATCCTCTGTGTGAGTTGTCTCTGTGTGTGATTGTATTCATTTCTCTGTGTGAGAATTATATTGGATATTGGTGTGACTGGACGTACCCTAGTTTGGGGAACTAGGGTAAAATCTTGTGTTTGTATTTGGATTGATTGTGTTGATTAATTCCTCTTGCACTTATTATTTCGCATTCGTAAGTTAAATTTTAATTGCACAATTTATTGTCATTACACTATTCACCCACCCTCTAGCGTTTGTTGTTAGTATTGCAAGGAAAATACGGTCCTTACAATTGGTATCAAAGGGAGGTTATAGCATACAACAACGATGGATTCAACGCTATATCCGCGTCTTATGAAGAAGGTCAATCAACCGTACGACCACCGCTCTACAACGGAACCAACTACCCAAGTTGGAAGATCAAGATGATGATCTACTTGGAGGGTCAAGACCTATGGGACATCACGAAGTCGCCATTTGAGAAGCCTACTACACCCGCGGCTTCAAGGACAAAAGCGGAGAAGGACTCAATCAAATTCAATGCGAGGGGTAGGAATGCATTCCATTGCGCCCTCACTTCAAATGAGTTCAACCACATCTCCATGCGCAAAAAGACCAACGAAATTTGGCATACATTGGAGATTTCTCATAAAGGGATTTCGAAGGTAAATAAATCTAAACAATGCGTATTTAGATCTAAATATGAGCTATTATTTATATCTAAATATGAGCTGTTTAAATGCAGAAAAGTGAAAACATCTGGGAGATGTTCATAAGGTTCACACAAATCGTGAACACTTTGGAAGGTATTAGGAAGGTGATTTCCCAATAGGATTGAGTGGTGAAGATCCTTGACTCGCTCACATCTCAATGGGAGTCAAAGGCCAACGGGATTTTAGAGTCAAATGACATGTCCAAATACATCGTTGATGAGTGCATTGGGAATCTCATGGCGTATGAAGTCAAGCTTCAACACAAGAAGGAGATTCAACCAACCAAGCCCGAGAAGCCGGAGAAGTAAAAGGGGGTTGCATTCCATGTCGAGAAGGAGCCAATCAGGTGGATAAAGAAATTCCATCGGGAAGCTTCGAGTGAAGATGATGGAGAAGATGTTAGCGATGATGATTTCATTGAGCTTGCCAAGCAATTCAAGGCATTCCTCAAGAACAAGCAAGGTAAATTTTTGTCAAAGTTTGCCTCTAAGTCTAACAATTCTATTTGTTTCAATTGTAGAGAAAAAGGTCATCTTTCTACTGAATGCCTTTCCAAACCCGACAAAGAGACTTACGAAGGAAAAGAAAAGAAATATTGGAAAGGCAAGTCCAAATTCAAGAACCAAAAGAAGGGGCTTGTTGGCACATTTGATGATTCAGATGATGACTCATCTAGTGACGAAGAGGAAGATGATAAGGAGCAAGCCCACATGTGCTTCATGGCAAAAGGGGAAGAGTCTTCGTCAAGCTCTAGCAATGAGTAATCAGGTGATGAAGATAAGGAGGAGCCAAAGCTATCCTATGAGGAGCTTGAGAATCGTTACAATATGGCCTCCTACGCGGCAAGTAAGTACATCGACTCATATGCTAAGTTGAAAGCTAAATTTAAAAATGCTATAAGTAGGGTGCATGAACTTGAATTTTCTAGTGTAAACAATAATGTGCATGTTTGTGTCACTAGTGTGAGAGACACGTGTCTCTCTCAAGTTAAGGAATTGAGCATACCCAATGATAAATTAGTAGCTCAAAACCTTAGCTTAAAAACTCGCATTCAACAACTTACGTTGAAATGCGAAGATGAATCCCAAAAGCTTATTAGCTTTGTTTATGCTAGGGATTCACTCCACGGTTTGCGTGAAAAACAACATCCGGCAAACCATAGAGGATGTTTGGGATGAACTCCAAAGGTGGTTACCAAACCTACCTCTAATTCTTTTTATGGTGCAAATTCAAAAAATATTGCAAAAGCACCTAAGAAGAATCATCAGGCTTTCTTGTACAACAATAACACCAACAAGAATCATGTAAATCACAAGGTGGTGAGGAATAATGGAAATCATTCATTTTTTGCTAAGAAGCAAAATCCTCACGTTAAGCATGCTAAGAAAATATTTTCTACATCTAAGCATGCCGCATCCACCCCTCTTGCAAAGGCAAAACCCTTGCATAGGAAATACTTGAGTTTATGGATTCCCACTAGGTGTAGTATGCAAGAGAGGGATAGATACATCAACTCTCTAGTTAGGGATGTGATCACCTCATGTGATTACATTAGAAAATCAAACTCATCTTGGATTTAGTTTCCTAATGTTTAGGTCTCTCACATATATGCATATTGCATGGGTATTGTGCTCAAATGTTTAGCATACACATTGTTTGTGTGATGTTTTAAGATTTTGACAATGCTTTCAAATTTATTTTTTCATGAAAATGGGGACCTTGGGGACTACATTGGCTTACATGCATTTGTTGATCAATATGTATGTCAATGGAGAAGTTAATATGTTAAGAATGTTTAAAATTATTCTTACAACATAATTTAACTCTCATATTGGGTTTTGATTAAGATCATTATTTACAATTGGTTATTATGGTCTTGATCTTAACCCATTGATATTGCCAACATGTTTCATGTTATATTTTCTCTTGGCAATGTCATGTGTATCCATATGTTTGATTTTTCCATATATATGGTTTGCTACATTTTAGGCCCATGGCTCCGAGTATGTTTATTTTACAATTGGTAAAGAGGATTATCTTACAATTGGTATTATTTCAATTCTTAAAGATTTTAATCTTTTTCTTTACAATTGGTATTAGATCTTAGAAGTCAATAATTTGACCTTTTTTATGATTTAGTGGGAGCATGAGATAGTGATTGATACCCACTAAATTTTTATATTTGGTATCATGCATCTCTTTATTTCTTGCATATTGTCACATTTTTTATTAGAATGTCAAGAGAGATATGTTTGATGTCCACCTTTTTGAAAATGATAGGGGGAGAGGGATATGCATTATGTATATCATGTATTTCATACATATGCATTTGGGGAGAGAGATATATCTATGGGGAGAGAGATATACGTATGTGGAGAGTTATGTGGGATTATATAAACCTCTCATATGGAGAATGTTTTTAACATATTGCAATTGGTTTATATAATCCATGCCTATTATATGTAACCATTGTTTCTTATATTTCAAGTGGTATAATGAGTATTTACAATTGGTTTATCTCATTTTACAATTAGTGCATATAAGTAGAGCGAGCTTATTAACAGTGTGCTTTTAATTCTTTATGTTTTACATAATGTGTGTCATCATCAAAAAGAGAGAGATTGTTGAGTATTGGTGTCATGCCCCGCTTCCCATTCTACTTGGAAGCGAGGACACGAGCATGTCCACGGTGTGCTTAAAATATGGAGGAGTACTTTTTTCTTCTTTCTGCCTCAGTTAAACACACTAAGCGTCTGTGTAAAATTGCAGGTCCTCGCATTCAGATTTAACAAACAGCTCAAACGACATTATTACATATCAAGCATACAATAATTAAAATACATCATGGCCTAGCATGGCCAATACAACAAAATACAACAAATTACATTATAGAAAGTGTTGATGCGAATGCAAATGAAAAATCCCTAGTCTTGTGTGAGCTGGAACTCTACGTGATCCTCGAGCGCTGGCTCGACCTCAGTAGTAGGTGATGGATTTTGAGGGACTCTTAGGGCACATTTCTATGCCCGTCCTGTGTCGGACGGACGATAAAGGAAAAATAAAAAACAAGCAACGAAAAAATGTTAAACTATTTAACATGCAAGCCCTAAGGATATCAAGACCCTAGCCATAATCTCTACTATCTTGAGGTGTGTCTGACCACCCCAAGATAGATCTAAGCTACTACAAAATTATAAATACTATGCTTAATTAAACTACATACCCGAAACCTTGCTTGCATCAGCAAGGTGTACTGAACTGCGTCCCGAGCTGCTCCTCGTCCCGAGCTGAACCGCTTCACGAGCCGCTCCTGGTCACAAGCTGAACCGCTTCCCAACCAGCATCACTTCCCGAGGCGAGCAACCCACTTGTCGCTGAGCCAACCATGTGACAAAGAAAGTTTCAATTGAGTGGATCCTCCGTCATGTCTTCGGATCCGATCCGAGCCCCTTTGTGGCTTTGCTAGAGCCCTTCAGGAGCAAGGCAGAATTTTAGGGAGAGATGAAAAATATTTAATTTAAGTGCAGATCCGAGCATGCTCCAAACTTTTGGGAGCCGCTCAGATCTAAAGCTTCGGACGAGTTTAGAGGAAGGGGGCAGGCTCCTATTTATATAGGCGGCTGACCCCTCCTCTTTACTCCATTTTCGATGTGGGACTAAAGTTTTGGAGTTAATAATTCAAGTTAGTTTGCCTTTCAAAAAGGCCAAACTTCCATGAATTTTAACTCCCTCACCGTTGAGCTTCATATTGATACAACCTATCAAATCGAAGAGCACTGAACAGTGAACGAGTAGGAAAAACGACGAGTCAATCTGAGTCCGTTTGACACCTCAATTGATCGTCCAAATATTAGTCCAACACTTGATTTTCGTTCAAAATCAGCCGCCACCCAAAATTCTGCACCTAGGGTTCGAAACCCAGGTGGTGGGCCCCACTGAGCCAGCCTGGGTGGGCCCAGTCAGGCTAAATGCCTGGCAGCCAGGCTGGGCGCTGCCTAGGCCTGGGCCAGGCGCCCAGGCCCAGGGCGCCTGGGCCAGGCGCCCAGGCCTGGCCCGGCGCCTAGGGCGTGTCTGGGCCAGGTGCTCGGGCCCGGCTCGGTGCCCAGGGCGCCCCAGGCCCAGTACCTGGGCCTGGGCACCCAGTGCTCATTCAACCTGTGCTGTCCCAGCCCAGTTTGGGCATGAGCCAGGCCTATTAAGCTTTTTGACGGTTTTGGGCATATCTCGAGCATTTGGCATCCGTTTTGGACGCCGTTCGAACCTATGTTTAGACCGGGACATTCCTGTCTTACAGGTAAACTTTTATTCGTGTTTATTTCATTAAATATAGTTGTAAAAAATTTACGACATATTTAACTCTGTTTACATCATATGCAAAATAGTCACTATCTAAGCTTAAAATTTCCCACTTGCACTCAGGATCATCAATAGTGAATGCAGAGGCTAACTGCAAACTTTTTGCAGTTTTCTATCCTTGTTATCAAATGCATATTCTCCCTATATTCTACCCCAGACGGCAGTAGCCGCGAGCAGCAGGTGTCGTCCCTGTTTCAGTATCATACTTATGTGGTTAACTCATTGATATGAGTGTTGTCGGGATCACCTTGACTGTGTCTGCGATGAATTCTGTAGTTTTAGTCTCTTCGTCAAAACTAAGTTGTTTAACTAAAGCCTAAGGTACGGTCAAACGGTTAACCCCAATAGCACGAAGCCGGTTAGTCTCCATCGATCTTTAGTCAAATAATGTTGGACATCTTCCAACATACTCTTGCCAGAGTTTTCACTAAAGACCGAACTAACACTACGACACTAACTCCCATTGATCAGGGAGAGACAAATCTTATCTTGGTCATTACTCTCCTCACACGTTTCAAATGTCACCCAACCAATGACCTTTCGACAGGCCTTGCCTCGAAGCTAGGTCGGAGATCTAAGTGACACCGTTCACGTACAGGTTTGTACAATGACCTCAAGTCAAAGACCAACTTGCATATCATCACTAAGAGTTATCATTGATAGATTTGTCAATTATAACCATATGATAACTCTTGTTGGGTCGTTCAGTGAACTCATTCTCTAATGAGCACATGTGTCTTGTCTACGACTTTGCCAAGTCGAACGACCATGAGATCATCGTCACCGCTACACGGTGATGACAAATACACAATGGTCTATCCGATGTTTCGATATACCTTTCTCGAAACATCTACGACCATGAATGTTTCTAGACTTATGCTACAGACGGTCAAGCACTCATACATGATCGAGATCCTCATCTCGATATATGTTTGACCTTGCATTAAGTCTCAGGACATTACCTAAGTTTCTAATGAGAACTACATTATGATTTAACTTAGATAAATGCTTACCATACAGCTTACTGTAATTTTAAAAAGATATTTGTACAATTACACAGAGATAAATAGTGTCGAGGGCATACATCTCCCAACATCTCTCACTTGCACTCAGGCTCATTTTTCCCGGTATCTCATACCGCATTTACACTTAAGTCTTTCCAGACTTTACGTGGTAGAGCATTCGTGAGTGGATCTGCTAAAATGTCTACTGTATAGACTTAAAGGGTTTTCTATGTTTATCTTACACCATACATTTGAATCTCATCCAAACAATTCTCTTGGTCCCTCGGAATCCATAATATGTAATTTTTCTGGATCCCATCCAACTCATCGTACCTTACGACAATAATTTAAAATAAGTTACTGGTCATTTTAGACGGTTCATATTCATTTCTGATAAAGTGTCAACCTCTTTGACTACTTTGTCAAAACTTATGTCCAGCCTCTTGATGCCTCGCATGTATTTTATTTGCTCCCACTGACCTTGAAAACTCTTTGGCCAATTCATATAAGTTCGTTCTTCTAAATCATATTTAGAAAACGAACTATAAAAGAATGCTCCAGTTTTCATGGTCATCATGAGCATTTACATCGAGTTCGTCCGAGTAGATCTGTACAAATCTGTTGGCGAGACAGTTTCATCATAATCCGTTTATAGGAGTTAGGATGAAAACCGTTCTCAACCAACATAATTTGTACTTCACTATTTTCTTTCTGCACCAATCTTTTATCTTGAAGATTTACTTGCAGACAATAAGAAACATTTTCTTTGGGCACATAAACTAAATTCCATACTTTATTTACTTGCACAGACCTTTTCAGATTGCATCAAGTTATTAATCAGAGTCCTTATGCCGAATTACATCCTGGAAGTTATCTAGGCCATCATCGACTATGATGTCTAACTCGACTCTTCGTCTCACGAGACTCGAGTAAGCCTTTAACTTCCTAACGATTGATTTAATGAATATCTTATTGATAAGGTCCTCGCAGAACCTTATCAAAAACTAGGCATTACTACCTGGGACTTAACTTAGAGGGAGGATTGTAACTCAGAGTCACTTGTCATGCATTGCACCATGTCTAACAAAGTGTGATTCATTCTCTCTTACACACCGATGTGTTAAGAGACTTGATCTGAGAGAAAAAAATCAAATTTTCTTTTTAATTTACGCAAGATTACACAGCTAAGTGTTCGCCTTTTCGATCTGATCGAAGCATTTCAAACACTTCTGTCATTTTGTTCTCTATTTTATCAGACTTGCGTTTCAGCAAGAACACGTGTCGTAATAAAATAAGAACAACTTATCTAGGCTAATAAATATTTGAGTCTGAATACATCCGTATGTACAAGACCGTGAGTTCTCCAACTGATTCTCCCACTGTCGTACAGAAGGTGTTGGGCAAACATACCTTTGAGACAAGCTTCACAAGTGTCCGTAGACTTCATAATACGAGAGATCAAATCCCTCTTTATGTGACTTGTGAAGCTTAGTCTCTTTGGTGCGGCCTAGTCTATTTTGCCATATAAGTTTTGTTATTATCTTGTGCATTTGTGTATTAACATTTAATACATTATCGTTATACAAATTATTCACATAAAACATTGCTTCAGAAGCAAGGTGACGACATTCGTCAAAAAATGTGTTTGATGTCCTGTGTGGTCCAAGAAACAAGTGTACCTTTTTACAACACGTAGACAATCTATTTCTTTTGTATAACGGTTATCCTTAAACCGTGACATCAAATATGTCACATTTTCAGTTCCTCCTACTTATGCCTTTACTAATGATAAATAAAACTATCTTTCTCAATTGACTTTCCCTAGTGCCTTCTTCCTTTTCTAAATCTCAATTAGATATTATACGACCCAACAAAATTATTAGCTGTGAAAGCACCTAACGTATCCAAACACTTGAGCTTCACAACCTTGAGTTAACTCAATAAGTTGCTTGACTCAAGATCTGATTTGGATACATTGTCTTGTACCGCTCGTGCACTCATCTTCGAATCAAACTATTTGATCGAAGTTTCGAACCTTGCGGATCGAAACCGTTTTCCATACAACCATGAGTTGACTCAACAAATTGTATGGAGAAACATGCTTTGAACATCAATATGTTCAAGCTGCCCATTGTAGAGGCAAGTGACAGGTAGCGTGCATTTATTTTGTTGGATCCATAGCTTAAGGAAATAAAAGTCATTAACCATGTGATTAAGAAGGTCATTTTAATGTCAATGAGAATATAGTATATTATATCAATTAGAATTTAAATTGATATTTCATTAACTAACTATTTGGACCAGTTAACTTATTCTCTTAGAATATTATGTCTTTAATTTCATTGGTAAACATAGAACTACCTTAGTTTTGCATATGTTCAATATTAAATATAGATAGAATGGATTTTATCTAACTATATCCTCCTACTATTTTTGCGATCATTTTAAGCCATAATATTGAACGATTTAATTAAATTAAATTAATGGGTAAGAGATCCAACCACCCTTAGTCTCACAACCTTGAGTGTGCTCAACAAATTGCTTGACTCTGCGATTGATAGATGACTCTTCATCAATCATATCATATATGATTCTCTTATTGGTTTTTATCCCCTAGCCACTTATGATCATGAGTGTGCTCATCCAAATCATCATGACTAGCCTAGTCAGACCATTGTTTTCGTGTCTAGCTTAACTTACGTCGGCGCTTGGTGTATTCACGACACGACGGTTTGGGTTAAGTCTAGACTACATCTCATGTATAGAGAAGTTGGTTTCCATAAAGTGTCTATGACATAGCTTGAGTGTGCTCAACAACTATATCAAAGAACTTATAGTTTCCAACCTCTAAAACAAGGAGGGCTACGGCTAATCTTGCAAAAAATTATTAACGTATTAGACTTAGGTATAGTTCAGTGTGTCATATAATCATGATTCGCGTCATTGCGGTCATGCAGAACCCGACCAGTGAATTGACTAAGCCAGAATCACTTATCCCTTAGGCTAGCTAGGGTGATCCAACAAACTTAGCGAAGCACATTGACCGGATCATGGTCCATTGAATGAAACTTATCATTTTATATGTGTACCATAGACTAAAAGGCTTTTATTAGAACTAATTAATCCTATCAACTAGTGAATCCTAAAATTCAAATTTAATTAGGATTTGTTAATAACTTTTATTAAGTACTTATCAACTATAAGGAATGATTTATAGAGATGCTATTCTAATCGTCCATTAGGCATTTAAAACAATTTTAAATCATTGCAGAAGCAATCTAAAAATTATCTTATAATTATTAGATGGCTTTTAATGGCTAACCTAAAAAGGGTTGTCTTGTGTTATCAAATAGACAAGAATAAAACATAGCCATTAAAATTACAACTTAATAACATCACATGAATAAGTTCATAATTATCACATAATTTATTTTATGTTTCTAACAAACATAATATGCAAATTTATCACATAAATTTAAAGCATAATTTTAAAACATAAAAATTTTATCTAATAAAATTAATTGTTTCATGTTCAAAATATTATCGCATAATTTTAATACATGAACTTTATGTTTAAAGAAATTACCAAATTAAAATTTTAAGCATAATTCAAACATACAAAATTTTTTTAAATAAAATTTTACAGCTTTCATGTTCAAAAGTTATCATATAATTTTATTGCATGAACACATGTTAAGAATTATCCAATTAAAATTAGCATGCTAAAAATTTTTATCACATAAAATTTAAAGCATCTAAAAAACTTGTTTGTTCCATTTTTAACATTTATCACATAAAGTTAAAACAGATCTTTTATGTATTTAAAAGCATACATGCATTTATAATAATAGCAGTCCTTAGATCAGATGCAGACCTAGTCTCCGATACCACTGATGGGTTTTACAAGGCCCTTAGGGCACATTTCTATGCATGTCCTACGTCGGACGGACGATAGAGGCAAAATATAAAACAAGCAGCGGAAAATGTTAAACTATTTAACATGCAAGCCCTAAGGATATCAAGACCCTAGCCAGGATCTCTACTATCTTGAGGTGGGTCTGACCACTCCAAGATAGATCTAAACTACTGCAAAATTATAAATACTATGCTTAATTAAACTACATACCCGGAACCTTGCTTGCTCCGGCAAGGTGTACCGAACCGCGTCCCGAGCTGTTCCTCGTCCCGAGCTGAACTGCTTCACGAGCCGCTCCTAGTTCCAAGCCGAACCGCTTTCCGAACTGCACCGCTTCCTGAGGCGAGCAACCCACTTGTCGCTGAGCCAACCACGCGATGAAGAAAGTTTCAATTGAGTGGATCCTCCGTCAAGACTTCGGATCCGATTCGAGCCCCTTCGTGGCTTTGCTAAAGCCCTTCAGGAGCAAGGCAGAAATTTAGGGAGAGATGAAAAATATTTAATTTAAGCGTAGATCCGAGCGTGCTCCAAACTTTTGGGAGCCGCTCAGATCTAGAGCTTTGGATGAGTTTAGAGGAAGGGGGCAAGCTCCTATTTATATAGGCGGCTGACCCCTCCCCTTTACTCCAGTTCCGATGTGGGACTAAAGTATTGGAGTTAATAATTCAAGTTATTTTGATTTTCAAAAAGGCCAAACTTCCATGAATTTTAACTCCCTCACCGTTGAGCTTCACATTTATTACAACCAATCAAATCGAAGAGCGTTGAACGGTGAACGCATAGGAAAAAAACGGCGAGTCAATCGGAGTCCGTTTGACACCTTAATTGATCGTCCAAAGATGAGCCCAACACTTGATTTTCATTCAAAATCAGCCGTAACCCAAAATTCTGCACCTAAGGTTTGAAACCCAAGTGGTGGGCCCCACTGTGCCAGCCTGGGCGCTGCCTAGGCCTGGGCCAGGCGCCCAGGCACTAGGCACCCAGGCGCCAGGTGCATGCACCTGGTGCCCAGGGCACCCATGCCCAGGGCGCCAGGGCCAAGCGCCAGGGCCAGGCCCGGCGCCAGGGCGCCCCAGGCCCAGTGCCTGGGCCTGGGCACTGATCGGTCTGGAATCAACTCCGAAACGATGTCGTTTACCGCAAGCGCACGGTATAGTGGCAAGCGGGTATCGAACACGGGGAGGCAGTGCTATACTACATATCTACTCCTAGGTTGAGTTAGACTTGCTTGTTTATTGGTGGATGTGGAATATGGACTGTCGTAATGGCGATGGATGCGAAGGTTGTGTCACTCAACTTCGCAAGCAAGAGGTTCCACACAAAGAAAGAAAGAAATAAAATACAAAAGATTAGGGCTTAGGGCTCTCCACTAGGACCGTTGGATGTCGACGCTAAGCTAGGACTCTTACGTTGCGTTGGTTTTATTAGGGATTTGTAGCATCTAGAAAGTGAATTCATGCGTCTAGGCATCATGAATCTAACGTATCACAGTAACCCCGCTCTCGCGATAGGCGCATACGATACGTGCATTAAGGATCTACAAAGTTCTCACCACTCTTGTAGTTCGAACGCTCTCAACTCGTACCACTCTCGTGGGTTAGAGTTTCGAGGTACCTTGGTGGCTCTTATTGACGCAATGGCGGTAGCCGTCGATTAGTGATATAGTTCATCGGTGGATCCCATCAAGGCACGAGCCGGGCATGGTCACGTGCCTCAGTTGAATCCACTAACTCCCTAATTAATCCGTAGGATACTCCTTAAGCTAATCAATTCCACCGACCGTGGGCACGATCTCAGTACGAGTTCTCCTAGGGATTTTGCTAGATCAACCAAAATACAACCCCATTTATAACCAACGCACCATAAAAATCCCAACTTTACATCTAAATCCTAAGATCCATGGGCTAATCCCTTAGCCCTAGATAGAACTACACATGCATCATAGGAAAAACAATAGAAAATTCAATAATAGCAAGAGAATTCATCCTAGCATGCATCAACGAGATATTCAATCAATAATCACAAAGAAATAACAAAAATAGAATTAAAGAGACAAAAGTACTTATCTTGATACAAAGGAGGGGCCTAGGGCATAGCCAAACTCCCCAAAAGATCGTCTCCAAAAAAGCCTAAGAAGAGATCTCTAAAACTCTCTCTAAAAATTATCCTAAAAAATCCACCCAAAATCTCATCTAAAAGTCTCCCCCCGCACTCTCCCCTGGCGGCTACCAAATGTCCCTTCAAAACGCTCGCCAAACAAAATCGTGATCTGGACGCACACCTGGGCCCACAGCGACTCGGTCTGAGTAGGCTCCTGCTCAGACGAGTATGTCAGGAAATCTGGAAACTTTGCTCAAACGTCGCTCTGTAGGATCGGACCGAGTAGGGTCTGCTCGGTCGAGTAATTCGGCTGCTCGGTCGAGCGGCCCTCATGCTCGGTCGAGTACGACAGGGAATGAGCTCCTCCAAAATATGTCGCTTTGCCTACCCGACAGAGTACGTAGCTGCTCGATCGAGCACTCAACTGCTCGGTCGAGCACTCAACTGCTCGGTCGAGCAAGCTGACAAGGAGGTGAGTAGGAGCTCAAAAAATCACCCTGCTCGGTCGAGTAATCAACTGCTCAACCGAGCAGGTTGATGTTCAGCCGATTAGGAGCTAAAAACACGTTTCAGCAGATTTTGCACACTACTCGGTCGAGTAGTACACTGTTCGGACCGAGCAGTGTACCGCTCGACCGAGTAGGCTGCTAAGAACAATTTCAGCACTGCACCATCAACTTGCAAAAATTGCACAGGGCTCATCCGACCTCCGATTGGTGCATTCTTGGTGGCGTTAGAATCTTCTTGAAGTCAATTATCTAGGACAAATATCAGAAAAATAGTGAAAAATCCTAGGTGATAGAAGATTTAGAAATAGTGCACGGCTATCCTGTTTTCAGCACTTCGGGTCGCTCGATTCCTTCGCCGCATCATAGCTCGATCACGTGACCTTCTCTCTTGCCCCTTCCTTGCTCCAATATTATTATTTGGTACCTCGAGCATGTCATCATGAGTCTCATTAGTGCTCTCACGTCGCCGATCGTCTTATTAACTCCAAATTGCTCCAATATCGCTCCAAATCCCTGAAATGGAATAAACGCTCCGAAAGTCATATTGTTCCAAATAATAGCACAAAAGCGTATAAAATGGGGGTTTGGAGGATGAAATGTGTCATGAAGGTATGCGATAAAATATGTAAAATAGGAGCATATCAAAATCCCCCAAGCTTACCTCTTACCCGTCCTCGAGGAAGACGAATACGAAACTCACCGGGAGGTAAAAATAAGAAAACAAAAAGGAATACGAAGAAAAGAGGGTCGCTAGATATTGTCTCATCAACATTCACCATATATCACAATGGCTCAGAAAGTAAATCACACACTACCACAGAGATTTCATATCTTATATAAACGAAGTACTTGAGAGTTAAGAATGAAGAAAGGGGTCTCTCTGGTATGAATACATTTAGTTTATATCAACATCCTCTGTTTCATTGCATCGAATATGCATAACATTGGCGACACACTTTTCAATCAGAAGATATAACTGAAGCGTGGAAATTCACACAAAGCATGCAATAAAGAATAGAATAAAAATCAAGACATACACATCCTCATATCAAATCATAAGAAATCCCCGTAATTAAATTGTTTCGTTAAGTTTTAGCATTATCAAACTTTTCCATTCGTGCACGACTTCACTCTAATGTCATGCTCACTCATGTGGTCAAAAGATTTCCCCCAAGCTTGAATTAAGGCGTCGCATCCAAAGAAGTATTTGTGGATTTGGAATTTTGTTTTGGGTTTCCCAATAGTATATGTATTGCTCCAAGTAATGAAAGTTGAGCTCTTCTCTGAATTTTGAGCTTTGTTTCCTTTTTTGGATTTTTGTAGGAGCAATAGTATTTGTATTTTTGGTTTTTGGCCCCTTTTTCGCTTTTTGGAGTTTTTGGAGCAAGCTTTTCTTTTGTTGGGAATATTTGAGAATGGATGATGTAGAAATAGCTTTGGGGAGTGAAATCAAGTGACATGTAGAGAATATAAGATATAAGTGGATAAGGAATAGATATAACGCTAGGTTCACTCAAAAGTGTGCACAAACGGTTCTGTAAAATAATACATCAACTAAACTCGTATAATAGCATGGGTATCCTTAATCATATCAATGCATAGTGAAGTCAAGCAGTAATATTTTCAATTATATCAAGCATGCAATAAGAATGTGAATAAAAGAAGAAAGCATGGCTTCAGATATTCTAGTGATGCGTGAATCTTGGTGTGTTTCTAATGAAAGCATACTAAATACTACTCTACATATTCAGTTTCAATAAGCTTCATGCATTCATGCTAGAGAGATCATCAAAAGAATATTTTCAAGCACTTATAAGGATTAGGAGTATGAAATTCTCTAAGTAGCATGGCATGAAAAATAAGCGTTGTGAGAGAGGTGAAAGCATAAGATAAAACATCACATGGAACATATCTAGCAAGAGAAAGAGAAGAAAATAGAGAAATAAAAATAGAAGAAAGAAATAAAAGAAAAACAAGCACGCAATGTGATGCATGAACACACATAAAAGGAAAATAAGATGGAAAAAACAAAAAGATGATGCAAAAAATTTGAAAAAAAATCCTAAAAATCCTAAAATAAAGAAAAAATGTAACTCTAAAATAAAGAAAAAATGCAACTAAATGGCATGGAAATGCACTCCCCCAAGCTTAAACTTCACATTGTCCTCAATGTGATCATAAAAAGAGAAAAGTGAGGAACAACGATAAATATGAGGGGGTGAATGAAAAATGATAAAATGAATGACATGAAATTCTAATGCAACTACATGCACATGCAATGATGCATGAGAGCGCTTTTCCCCAAGCTTATGCCAAACAATCCTATTCAATTGACTTGATCAAAAAGGTCACGGCTTTGCTAAGCAGGATCAAGTCAAATGAATAAAAAAAGTGAGTATTTCACTTGATAGAGATGCTCGATGGTGGTTAGCAAAATGGCGAGACATATCAAAATATGAAGATGGCAATTAATAAAAATAATGAGTTCGGTGTGTAAAAGATTTTTGTGGCCGTCATAAGAGGTGTTATTTATTCAATCAAATTTATACGGTCCTCTCGATGTCGAGAGGATTCGTGTTTATTGAAAGCATAAAATACTACACGACTGGATTGATATCACCTATAGTAAAAGGCGGATCCAGAATCTTTGCCGGTGCAGATAGCTGCTCTATCTGCACTTTCCGTGGCTTCGCTAGGTGCGTATCTCCACGGGCTCCATCAGATTCCAGCAATGCAGCTCCCAGCATCTCTCCAAGGATTCCACCTGTACCCTGAAAGAGATAAGCCGCATCAATCTGATGTGGATAATTTTTCCCCAAAATAAATGTATTCCAGAGAGGGTCATCAACAATAGTATTTAAAATAAAAAAATGGTTAACAACACTTCCCTGGAAATAAATCTCTACTCTGATGCACCGCGTCGATCAACTCCTCGTTGTTTTCCTCTGGTTCCTCAGGTAACTCTGGCATAATGGAGTGGGTCTTGTCAGGATGCTCCTCATCATTGTCAGACTCATCCCAGCGCACCTCCCGATCATATTCAATAGCATCCATGTGTGCTAACTCCTCGCTCTCTTCCTCGTATACGTCCCATTGTACCTCGTGATCATATGTATGTGTATCCTGCAAAAGGTGCAATGAGTCATCGAAATATGAATCATAATAAACATCATACACGGGAGGGAAATCAAATGTAAAGGGCGAGGGGGTGAAGAGATCTCCCTGAAGGGGGCAGTAAGCTCTGGTGGGTGGTCCTCAGAGTCAGTGGAAGGACGATGTGGCTACAGAAGCTCTGAAGGAGGAGGGTGATGCTCAGGATGCTCATGAATGGCTGTGTCCTCGTCCCGACGCACGACCTCCTCGGTGAAAGTCTCTGGCTCCGCATGCAATATGTAAAATAAATATAGCTCGGCCTCCTCGCGATGCACTGCTTCGGCCTCCTCCTCGGGTTCCTCTGATATGGTAGGCAAAGTGATTTCATCTTCTCCTTTCTACGCCTATGTCTTCGTTTCTGTTCCGAAACTCGAGGCACTGGATGGTATGGCTTGGCCCTCTCAATAGTAGGTGCAGGCGGCTCTATAGGCTCCTGTATCTCGGCCACGGTATAAAACTGGTCTTATGCCCCTCAACTAGAGCATAGATTCCATCATCAATTGTGCCTATGGAAGAGATACGATGAGTAATAAACTTTTGAAATCCAAGCTCAAAAGGGTCACCTGCCGTCATCGTTAATGGACCGGTGCATCGAACTGCATCCACGATGCTTCTCAATAAGTCCATATATGTGTCCTCCTTTGATAGCTCAGATGTCTCTATTTGTGGAGTGTTAATGGTGTAAAGGTGGATACGATCACCTTCAAGTGAAGCATACACTCCATCTATGATAGTATCTGCATCAGAGACATTAGCCATAACAAAATCGATGAATCCTTGGTTGGATGGTTTACCTACCGTAACGGTTAGCGAACCGGTAGATCGAGCATCATCTATCATTTGCTCCAAGGTTGCTGCCAACTGCAGATCACTGAACATTCCCATTTGCATCCTCTTCATAAACTCACGTGAGGGTCCCTTTAGTCTTCCAGCAAAGATATCAAATAGCCTGGAACCATCCCACTCATGGTCTGACTCCGTATGGAACATCCCTAACATTCTTTCGAACTTGCGCAATGCTTCTCTGAAGGACTCTCCATCAGCCTGATAGAATGTAGCGAGGTATATATAGGACCGTATAGAACCCGGTCGCGTCTTTGAAAGTACCATCGATGTAACAACTGTACCTGATCAAGAAAAATAGAAAACCTGGAAAAGACGTCAGTGGTACAAAGAGAGATATAGATAATAATAATATCAGGTGGTGGGACAAAATGTCTCGGTATTTTTTTAAAAAATTTAATATTTTTTTATATGTTATTTAACGCAATCTGATCGACCTAATCGTGGTAAATAGATAATATAGCAGATCGCCTCCCCGGTAACGGCGCCATAAACTTGATCGGCCTGGAATCAACTCCGAAACGATGTCGTTTACCGCAAGCGCACGGTATAGTGACAAGCGGGTATCGAACACGGGGAGGAGGTGCTATACTACCTATCTACTCCTAGGTTGAGTTAGACTTGCAGGTTTATTGGTGGATGTGGAATATGGACGGTCGTAATGGCGATTGATGTGAAGGTTGTGTCACTCAACGTCGCAAGCAAGGGGTTTCACACAAAGAGAAAGAAGTAAAATACAAAAGATTAGGGCTTAGGGCTCGTCACTAGGACCGTTGGATGTCGACGCTAGGCTAGGACTCTTACGTTGCGTTGGTTTTATTAGGGATTTGTAGCATCTAGAAAGTGAATTCATGCGTCTAAGCATCATGAATCTAACGTATCGTAGTAACCCCGCTCTCGCGATAGGCACATACGATACGTGCATTAAGGATCTACAAAGTTCTCACCACTCTTGTAGTTCGAACGCTCTCAACTCGTACCACTCTCGTGGGTTAGAGTTTCGAGGTACCTTGGTGGCTCTTATTGACGCAATGGCGGTAGCCGTCGATTAGTGATATAGTTCATCGGTGGATCCCATCAAGGCACGAGCCGGGCATGGTCACGTGCCTCAGTTGAATCCACTAACTCCCTAATTAAATCCGTAGGATACTCCTTAAGCTAATCGATTCCACCGACCGTGGGCACGATCTCAGTACGAGTTCTCCTAGGGATTTTGCTAGATCAACCAAAATACAACCCCATTTATAACCAACGCACCATAAAAATTCCAACTTTACATCTAAATCCTAAGATCCATGGGCTAATCCCTTAGCCCTAGATAGAACTACACATGCATCATAGGAAAAACAATAGAAGATTCAATAATAGCAAGAGAATTCATCCTAGCATGCATCAACGAGATATTCAATCAATAATCACAAAGAAATAACAAAAATAGAATTAAAGAGACAAAAGTACTTATCTTGATATAAAGGAGGGGCCTAGGGCATAGCCAAACTCCCCAAAAGATCGTCTCCAAAAAAGCCTAAGAAAAGATCTCTAAAACTCTCTCTAAAAATTATCCTCAAAAATCCCCCTAAAATCTCATCTAAAAGTCTCCCCCCGCACTCCCCCCTGGCGGCTGCCAAAAATCCCTTCAAAACCCTCGCCAAATAAAATCGTGATCTGGATGCACACCTGGGCCCATAGCGACTCGGTCCGAGTAGGCTCCTGCTCGGTCGAGTACGTCAGGAAATCTGGAAACTTTGCTCAAATGTCGCTCTGTAGGATCGGACCGAGTAGGGTCTGCTCAGTCGAGTGGCCCTCCTGCTCGGTCGAGTATGACAGGGAATGAGCTCCTTCAAAATATGTCGCTCTGCCTACCCGGACAGAGTACGTAGCTGCTTGGTCGAGTATTCAGTCAAGCACTCAACTGCTCGGTCGAGCAAGCTGACAAGGAGGTGAGTAGGAGCTCAAAAAATCACCCTGCTCGGTCGAGTAATCAACTGCTCGACCGAGCAGGTTGATGTTCAGCCGATTAGGAGCTAAAAACACATTTCAGCATATTTTGCACACTACCCGGTCGAGTAGTACACTGCTTGGACCGAGCAGTGTACTGCTCGACCGAGTAGGCTGCTGAGAACAATTTCAGCACTGCACCATCAACTTGCAGAAATTCTCTAGAGCTCATCTAACCTCCGATTGGCGCGTTCTTAGTGGTGTTGGAACCGTCTTGAAGTCTATTATCAGGGAAAAATATCAAAAAAATAGTGAAAAATTCCAGGTGATAGCAGATTTAGAAATAGTGTATGGCTTTCATGTTTTCAGCACTTCGGGTCGCTCGATTCCTTCGCCGCATCATAGCTCGATCGCGTGACCTTCTCTCTTGTCCCTTCCTTGCTCCAGTATTCTTCTTTGGAACCTCTAGCATGTCATCATGAGTCTCATTGGTGTTCTCACGTCGTCGATCGTCTTGTTGACTCCAAATTGCTCCAATATCGCTCCAAATCCCTGAAATGGAATAAACGCTCCGAAAGTCATATTGTTCCAAATAATAGCATAAAAGCATATAAAATGGGGGTTTGGAGGGTGAAATGTGTCATGAAGGTATACGATAAAACATGTAAAATAGGAGCATATCAGGCACCCAGGGCCAGTTTAGCCTGGGCTGTCCCATGCCCAGTTTGGGCATGCGCAAGGCCTATTGTGCTTTTGACGGCTTTGGGCATATCTCGAGCATTTGGTGTCTGTTTTGGACGTCGTTCGAACATGTGTTTAGACCGGGACATTCACGTCTTACAGGTAAACTTGTTTACACGTTTATTTCATTACATATGGTTGTAAAAAATTTACGACACATTTAACTTTGTTTGCATCATATGCAAAATAGTCCTTATCTAAGCTTAAAATCTCTCACTTACACTCAGGATCATCAATCCTGAATGCAGAGGATAACTGCAAAAAAATTTTAGTTTTCTATCCCTTGCATCAAATGCATATTCTCCCTATATTCTACTTATTACTAGACGAAGGTCGCACTCTATGTGAGACCATACAGCCTGACACTACTACAAGTGGGGCTCGAAGCCCCAGACGGCAGTAACCGCGAGCAGCAGGTGATGTCCCAGTTTTAGAATCATTCTTATGTGGTTAATTCATTGACATAAGTGTTGTCTGGACCACCCTGACCGTGTCCGCGATGAATTTCGCAGTTTTAGTCTCTTCGTCAAAACTATGTCATTTAACTTAAGCCTAGGGTACGGTCAAACTGTCAACCCCATTAGCTTGAAGCCGGTTAGTCTCCATCGATCTTTAGTCAAATAATGTTGGACATCTTCCAACATACTCTGGCTAGAGTTTTCACTAAAGACCGAACTAACACTACGACACTAACTCCTATTGACCAGGAAGAGACGAATCCTATCTTGGTCATTACTCTCCTCGCATGTTTTAAATGTCACCCAACCAATGACCTTTTTGACCAACTTGCCTATCATTACTAAGAGTTATCATTGATAAATTTGTCGATTTAACCATATGATAACTCTTGTTGGGTCGTTCAGTGAATTCGTTCTCCAATGATCACCTGTGTCTCGTCTTCGACTTCGCCAAGTCGAACGACCATGAGATCATCGTCACCGCTATACGGTGAAGACAAAGACACAATGGTCTATCCGATGTTTCGATATCCTTTTCTCGAAACATCTACGACCACGAACGTTTCAAGACTTATGCCATAGACGGTCAAGCACTTCTACATGATCAAGATCCTCATCTCGATACATGTTTGACCTTGCATTAAGTCTCAGGACTTTACCCAAGTTTCTAATGATAACTAAATTATCATTTAACTTTGATAAATGCTTAACATACAGCTTACTTCTGGCAATGTCATGTGTATCCATATGTTTGATTTTTTACATATCTATGCTTTGATACACTTTAGGCCCATGGCTCCGAGTAGGTTTATTTTACAATTGGTAAAGAGGATTATCTTACAATTGGTATTATTTCAATTCTTAAAGATTTTTATCTTTTTCTTTACAATTGGTATTAGATCTTAGAAGTCAATAATTTGATCTTTTCTATGATTTAGTGGGAGCATGAGATAGTGATGGATACCCACTAAATTTTTATATTTGGTATCATGCATCTCTTTATCTCTTGCATATTGTCACATCTTTTATTAGAATGTCAAGAGACATATGTTTGATGTCCACCTTTTTGATAATGATAGGGGGAGAGGGATATGCATTATATAAATCATGTATTTCATACATATGCATTTGGGGAGAGAGATATATCTATGGGGAGAGAGATATACGTATGTGGAGAGTTATATGGGATTATTTAAACCTCTCATGTGGAGAATGTTTTTAACATATTGCAATTGGTTTATATAATCCACGCCTATTATATGTCACCATTGTTTCTTATTATTTCAAGTGGTATAATGAGTATTTACAATTGGTTTATCTCATTTTACAATTGGTGCATATAAGTAGAGCGAGCTTATTAACATTGTGCTTTTAATTCTTTATGTTTTACATAATGTGTGTCATCATCAAAAAGAGTGAGATTGTTGAGTATTGGTATCACGCCCCGCTTCCCATTCTACTTGGAAGCCAGGACGCGAGCGTGTCCACGGTGTGCTTAAAATATGGAAGAGTACTTTTTTCTTCTTTCTTCCTCGGTTAAACACACTAAGCGTCTGTGTAAAATTACAGGTCCTTGCATGCAGATTTAAGAAACAGCTCAAACGACATTATTACATATCAAGCATACAATAATTAAAATACATCATGGGCCTAGCATGGCCAATACAACAAAATACAACAAATTACATTATAGAAAGTTTAGATGCGAAGGCAAATGAAAAAGCCCTAGTCTTATGTGGGCTAGAACTCTACGTGTTCCTCGAGCGCTCGCTCGACCTCTGTAGTAGGCGATGGTTTTTGAGGGACTCGTAGGGCACATTTCTATGCTTATCTTGCGTCGGACGGACGATAGAGGAAAAATAAAAAACAAGTAACGAAAAAATGTTAAACTATTTAACATTCAAGCCCTAAGGATATCAAGACCCTAGCCAGAGTCTCTACTATCTTGAGGTGGGTCTGACCACCCCAAGATAGATCTAAGCTACTGCAAAATTATAAATACTATGCTTAATTAAACTACAAACCCGGAACCTTGCTTGCACTGGCAAGGTGTACCGAACCGCGTCCCGAGCTGCTCCTCATCCTGAGCTGAACTGCTTCACGAGCCACTCCTGGTCCAAAAACGAACCACTTCCCGAACCGCACCGCTTCCCGAGGCGAGCAACCCACTTGTCGCTGAGCCAACCACGCGACAAAGAAAGTTTCAATTGATTGGATCCTCCGTCAAGTCTTCGGATCCGATCTGAGCCCCTTCGTGGTTTTGCTAGAGCCCTTCATGAGCAAGGCAGAATTTTGGATTCAATTGCTAATATGCCATGTATGAGACTATTTCATATGTCGTGATGCTCTCTTTGAAACAATTTGGGAAAAGTTTGGTGTAAGCGATTTCATGTTGGAATGAATGGTGCAGTTTTTGGTTGGATTGGGTTTGGCCAATTTCGTTATGCTTTGTTTTCTTCTAAGGAATGGGTGGATGAATTGCTAACTTGTGTTGGCATGAAAAAGAGAGTTAGTATAAGCGAATGTTTTTTCCTAATCAAATCGAGTAGCTGGTGCCCCACGCAACATTGGGGAGGACGCCAAAGATGAGATTTAGAGAATCATTCCATCCATTTGCATATATATCGTCATCGCGTGTATGCAAATGTGGTCGTGTTTACATTTCATAGCGTTATCGCGTGAATGCAAAACATAAACATCAAAAACAAAAAACGAAAAAAGAAGAAAAAAGAAAAGAAAAAGAAAAAATGAATGAATACATGAAAGAATAAGCAACATGAGTGATGCAATCTCATCTCCCACCACTTAGAGGAATTTCTTTTCTTTTGGCCATTTCCATGAATTTTGGAAACTTTGTCATTTGAGATATATCCCAATATATATGATACGGTGCTTATTACCTTACTCTTCTTTGAATTGGATTGAGGGGAGTGTCATTTGATATTTACTTTCATACATTGGGTATATTGGATTTGGAATCATTTGAAAATATCATTTGGGGTATGCCATGAGGGTATCTTGAGTTTGGTGCATGTTTTTCACTTTAATCCGAATTTATCGCATATTTTGCTAGGGACTAGCAAAAAGCGGTATGATTCAGAGTGAAAAGTGTATATTTATACCCCCTAACTACCCCCATTTTTTGCTAAAGATTAAGCTTAAACTTGCTCTTTTTGGGTATATTTTCATTTCATGTCATTTTAGGGGCTTATTCTCATTCTTTGCACAAAATACGGTTTTTATCGTCCTTATTGGCTTCCTATTATTTTTCATATGCTCCTGCTTTTTTGGAAATTATTTGAGCATGTGAATAATTTATATGGAATTTTGGAAGTCAATATTGTGTTTATAATAGCCATTATATTTATTTTATCGTCATATGAACTAATTTCTCCTTCCCCTATTTTTCAGGTACTCCTGGGAGTCATGTGTATTTTCCAGAATTTTCTGGGATTTTTCTGAGACTTTTAGGTATTTTTCGTGAATTTAATGGAGGAGAAATGAGGTTTTAACAATCAAAAATAGGGTTTAATGGAGGCGCCGCGTGGCACAATTCGTTACGCCACGCGGCGCAAATCTGGTCGCCGTTGGTTATTTTAAAAAATAAAAAATAAAAAAAGACGCAACCAACAGCCCGCTCTTGGAGCGGGCCGCAACTCTATAAAAAAATAAAATTTTAAAAAACAAAACAAAATCGCGGAGCGGGCCTGCCCAGCGGCCAGCCCGCCCCGCTCTTCCCTTCATTTCTCAAGAGCGGGCGGGCGCGACAATACGGGCCGGATCAGATCCAGATCCGGCCCGCTCCTGTTCATTATGCGCAGGCGGGCGCTGCGAGCGTGTCAGGGAGCTGCAGACCCGACCCGCAATGCGATAAAGGGCCTGGGAGCGAAATTTTACAGCCAGTTTTTGTTTTTGGGGGTTTGGTTGCTGTTTTTTTTGGGTTTTTAGGGTTTGGAGGGGAGTCTTCTTCCCCAAAGAGGTTAGGAGTGGAGCTTGGAGGCCATTGGATGGTGGAGAAGCTTGGAGGAGGTGCCCAAGTGTGAGGGAAGCCTCATTTCTTGAGAGATTGGTGATCTCTTCCCTATCTTCTTTTGTATTTTTGCATTTCTCTTTTTGTATTGAACTCTAGATGAATTTGTCTATAAATCTCATCTTATTTAGTATGATGGAGTAGTGTGATTGCTTATGTGGTTGTGTTGTTTGATTGTTGTAGTTGGGTTGAGAATTGTATCTCTAGCACATTTTTATTTTCGAAATTGGTGGATGAAACTTGAGTTAGTTTGTTTATTGGAACCCTAAGGGGAAATCCAAGAAGAGGATCATCCTAGCGGACCCTCTCTAATGTGCTCTTTGTCTATTACTCGCATGTGTTTCATTCATTACTTATTGCACCCCACTTGTTCGATGAAATGACGTATTTTCCGATTGAGCTTCCTTAGCTGGGAGATCAATTGAGTTATATTTGGGATGAATTCACACGCCCACGGCCTCATTCACACACACCACATGAGTCCTCCTCGTAGCTTTCCAATTCGGCTCTCCACCCTTAGTGCGTAGGCTAGGATTGTAGATTCATCACACTTTTTTTCCACTTCTACACTTTTCCACCGTAATTGAGGTGGTTGAATCAAACTTTATTTTTCTTTATCGATCAAACTTGTGAACATAGAACGACTTGTCCCAGTGATCTGACCCGGTACTCACCGGTTATTTATAAATATTTTGCATTGACACTCCTATGCTTGGGAGTGGAAGGCGTGCTCCGTGCACGTCCTCCCGTCACAACCAATTGGCACCGTTATCGGGGACAACGGTTTCTATTATTCGCATCATTTGATTTATTTTGAAACTTTTAGTGTGATACTTCTATCTCTTAATGTGAGTCTTTTTGATTCTTCATCTTTCACTTATTGTTCATCCTTATTTATTTTACACTTTTTGAGTCTTTTTGATTGTTTGTTTTTGTTTTTTTTCAAAACATGGCAAGTACTTCAAACTCTCTTGGGTTTGACATGCGGGTGACAAAATCCCTACCGAGATTCCTTGGTAAGGATGCAGAGAGCCCTTACCTACATATTAAGAAGTTTGAGAGTGCTTGCAAGCTTCATTTTGATGGGAACATGTGTGCAGAAAAGTTTTATCTTAAATTCTTTCCCTATTCTTTGGATGGTAGTGCATTAAAATGGTTTAAAGTTTATCTCCCACATCTTATTCCATCTTGGCCTGTACTAAAGCAAAAAAATTTTATGAAGTTTTTTCCATCTTACAGGACCAAAACATGGCATGGAAGAATGGTGAACTTTGCTCAGCGCATCGGTGAGACATTTTTTCAGGCTTGGACGTGCTTTTCAGAGTTAGTGTACGGTTGTCCACATCATGGATTTGACAGGGTGCGTCTTCTTGGATTCTTCTTGGATGGTCTGCTTTCGGAGACGCGGGATTTTGTGGATATGTTGGACAACGGCCACTTTTTGGACATGGATGAGAATTCGGCTTGGAGTTATTTGGAGTCCTACAAGGAGGAAGATTACACATTTGTTATGACTCCAAATGAGCCAAGTCATGAAGTTTTGGTCCACTAAGCCCCGAATGAAGAAGTTCTTATGGATCTCACCCCACCGGTAGTTGAAGAATTGAGTGCCCCATGCCAAGTAGTAGTTGAGGAACCAAGTGTTGGCATGGAGGCGTTGGTTGAGCCGGTGGAGGAAATTATCCTGACGGCATCTCATATTTCTGCTGGTCCGTGTCAATTACTTGTTGAAGAATTGGTTGTTGACATGGTGGAGATAGAGGAGCCGATCGCGCGCACACTTGGGAGCGAAGTGGGCGAGGAGGAGTGTTCTTTTGTTGATGTGCCTGAAGAAGAGGCAAGCGAGGGTGAGCCTATACTACATGCTATCATGGATCCCGAGCTTCCCTCTCCTTCAGTAGTTTCTATGGAGATAGCACTTCCTCCCCCGATTGATATTGAATGCCGCGGGGATGAACTTCAAACCACATCATTTTCAACCATCCAGGGAGTTTTCTCACACATCCATCATACTTTTCATTCCGTATTTTATATTGATGATTATGTGTGGGTGTCATTTTTTGGGAACATGTCCCCATCTCTCTCTTACACAACCCGTATCCTTCTTTATATAGGTACACACTTTGAGGAGATGCTTGGGGTTGTGTATGTGGCTGCCATTGCCACATTTGACCGAGGAGCATTGGCAGAAGAAAGAAAAGGAGCGTTGGAACAATTGCCACCTCTGATGGAAATTTTGGATCCGTCATTTGCTAAGGTGTATTCTTTCCAATAGTGTGAATAAATAAATGTTTTATTTTAGTGTTTTCGCATGCTTTTCTTTTCTTTTCTAGGATTTTTTTGCCTAGATCTAATAATCTCCCAACATTGAGGGCAATGTTTATTTTAAGTTGGGGGAGAGCGTTAGAATCTTTAGGATTGTTAGGATTTTGATTTTAGCTTAAAATTTTTTTTTGAGATCTCTCCATGTTTCCATCACCCAATGAACTTTATCGCATATCATATTTGTCCTCCTCGTCCCTACGCCGTTTGCTTTGTGCTTAGTCCCTACATGCTTAATGACATGCAATTTTTTCGGATTATTAGTTTGGCACCAAACTTATGGATATTTGTTTGGCGTGTTTTAATTTCTTTTCCAATTTGGATTCAATTGCTAATATGCCATGTATGAGACTATTTCATATGCCGTGATGCTCTCTTTGAAACAATTTGGGAAAAGTTTGGTGTAAGCGATTTCATATTGGGATGAATGGTGTAGTTTTTAGTTGGATTGGGTTTGGCCAATTTCTTTATGCTTTGTTTTCTTCTAAAGAATGGGTGGATGAATTGCTAACTTGTGTTGGCATGAAAAAGAGAGTTAGTATAAGCGAATGTTTTTTTCTAATCAAATCGAGTAGCCGGTGCCCCCACGCAACATTGGGGAGGACGCCAAAGATGAGATTTAGAGAATCATTCCATCCATTTGCATATATATCGTCATCGCGTGTATGCAAATGTGGTCGTGTTTGCATTTCATAGCGTTATCGCGTGAATGCAAAACATAAACATCAAAAAAAAAAAACAAAAAAAAGAAGAAAAAAGAAAAGAAAAAGAAAAAAATGAATGAATACATGAAAGAATAAGCAACATGAGCGATGCAATCTCATCTCCCACCACTTAGAGGAATTTCTTTTCTTTTGGCCATTTCCATGAATTTTGGAAACTTTGTCATTTGAGATATATCCCGATATATATATGATACGGTGCTTATTACCTTACTCTTCTTTGAATTGGATTGAGGGGAGTGTCATTTTTTATTTACTTTCATACATTGGGTATATTGGCTTTGGAATCATTTGGAAATATCATTTGGGGTATGCCATGAGGGTATCTTGAGTTTGGTGCATGTTTTTCACTTTAATCCGAATTTATCGCATATTTTGCTAGGGACTAGCAAAAAGCTAGTTGGGGGTATGATTCGGAGTGAAAAGTGTATATTTATACCCCCTAACTACCCCCATTTTTGCTAAAGATTGGGCTTAAACGTGCTCTTTTTGGGTATAGTTTCATTTCATGTCATTTTAGGGGCTTATTCTCATTCTTTGCACAAAATACGGGTATTATCGTCCTTATTGGCTCCCTATTATTTTTCATACGCTCCTGCTATTATTTTGATCATAAATCAATTTTTTGGAAATTATTTGAGCATGTGAATAATTTATATGTAATTTTGGAAGTCAATATTGTGTTTATAATAGCTATTATATTTATTTTATCGTCATATGAACTAATTTCTCCTTCCCCTATTTTTCAGGTACTCCTGGGAGTCTTGGGTATTTTTCAGAAATTTTTGGGATTTTTCTGAGACTTTTAGGTATTTTTCGTGGATTTAATGGAGGAGAAATGAGGTTTTAAAAATCAAAAATAGGGTTTAATGGAGGCGCCGCGTGGCACAATCTCGTTACGCCACGCGGCGCAAATTTGGTCGCTGTTGGTTATTTTAAAAAATAAAAAATAAA
This sequence comes from Scilla litardierei, assembly GCA_030789695.1. NCBI lineage: Eukaryota > Viridiplantae > Streptophyta > Magnoliopsida > Asparagales > Asparagaceae > Scilla > Scilla litardierei. The sequence continues at coordinate 646,122,205 of CM061142.1, read as the reverse complement.
AAAAGACGCAACCAACAGCCCGCTCTTGGAGCGGGCCGCAACTCTATAAAAAAATAAAATTTAAAAAAAACAAAACAAAACCGCGGAGCGGGCCTGCACAGCGGCCAGCCCGCCCCGCTCTTCCCTTCATTTCTCGAGAACGGGCGGGCGCGACAATACGGGCCGGATCAGATCCAGATCTGGCCCGCTCCCGTTCATTGTGCGCAGGCGGGCGCTGCGAGCGTGTCAGGGAGCTGCAGACCCGACCCGCAATGCGAAAAAGGGCCTGGGAGGGAAATTTTACAGCCAGTTTTTGTTTTTGGGGGTTTGGCTGCTGTTCTTTTTGGGTTTTTAGGGTTTGGAGGGGAGTCTTCTTCCCCAAAGAGGCTAGGGGTGGAGCTTGGAGGCCATTGGATGGTATAAAAGCTTGGAGGAGGTGCCCAAGTGTGAGGGAAGCCTCATTTCTTGAGAGATTGGTGATCTCTTCCCTATCTTCTTTTGTATTTTTGCATTTCTCTTGTTGTATTGAACTCTAAATGAATTTGTCTATAAATCTCATCTTATTTAGTATGATGGAGTAGTGTGATTGCTTGTGTGGTTGTGTTGTTTGATTGTTGTTGTTGGGTTGAGAATTGTATCTCTAGCACAATTTTATTTTCGAAATTGGTGGATGAAACTTGAGTTAGTTTGTTTATTGGAACCCTAAGGGGAAATCTAAGAAGAGGATCATCCTAGCGGACCCTCTCTAATGCGCTCTTTGTCTATTACTCGCACGAGTTTCATTCATTACTTATTGCACCCCACTTGTTCGATGAAATGCCGTATTTTCCGATTGAGCTTCCTTAGCCGGGAGATCAATTGAATTATATTTGGGATGAATTCCCACGCCCACGGCCTCATTCACACACACACCACATGAGTCCTCCTCGTAGCTTGCCAATTCGGCTCTCCACCCTTAGTGCGTAGGCTAGGATTGTAGATTCATCACACTTTTTTCCACTTCTACACTTTTCCACCGTAATTGAGGTGGTTGAATCAAACTTTATTTTTCTTTATCGATCAAACTTGTGAACATAGAACGACTTGTCCCTGTGATCCGACCTGGTACTCACCGGTTATTTATAAATATATTGCATTGACACTCCTACGCTTGGGAGTGGAAGGCGTGCTCCGTGTGCGTCCTCCCGTCACAATCAATTGGCGCCGTTACCGGGGACAACGGTTTCTATTATTCGCATCTTTTGATTTATTTTGAAACTTTTACTGTGATACTTCTATCTCTTAATGTGAGTCTTTTTTATTCTTCATCTTTCACTTATTGTTCATCCTTATTTATTTTACGCTTTTTGAGTCTTTTTGATTGTTTGTTTTTGTTTTTTTCAAAACATGGCAAGTACTTCAAACTCTCTTGGGTTTGACATGCGGGTGACCAAATCCCTACCGAGATTCCTTGGTAAGGATGCAGAGAGCCCTTACCTACATATTAAGAAGTTTGAGAGTGCTTGCAAGCTTCATTTTGATGGGAACACGTGTGCAGAAAAGTTTTATCTTAAATTCTTTCCTTATTCTTTGGATGGTAGTGCATTAAAATGGTTTAAAGTTTATCTCCCACATCTTATTCCATCTTGGCCTGTACTAAAGCAAAAAAAATTTATGAAGTTTTTTCCATCTTACAGGACCAAAACATGGCATGGAAGAATGGTGAACTTTGCTCAGCGCATCGGTGAGACATTTTTTCAGGCTTGGACGTGTTTTTCAGAGTTAGTGTACGGTTGTCCACATCATGGATTTGACAGGGTGCATCTTCTTGGATTCTTCTTGGACGGTCTGCTTTTGGAGACGCAGGATTTTGTGGATATGTTGGACAACGGCCACTTTTTGGACAGGATGAGAATGCGGCTTGGAGTTATTTGGAGTCATACAAGGAGGAAGATTACACATTGGTTGTGACTCCAAATGAGCCAAGTCATGAAGTTTTGGTCCACTAAGCCCCGAATGAAAAAGTTCTTATGGATCTCACCCCACCGGTAGTTGAAGAATTGAGTGCTCCATGCCAAGTAGTAGTTGAGGAACCAAGTGTTGGTATGGAGGAGGTGGTTGAGCCGGTGGAGGAAATTATCGTGACGGCATCTCATATTTCTGAAGGTCCGTGTCAATTAGTTGTTGAAGAATTGGTTGTTGACATGGTGGAGATAGAGGAGCCGATCACGCGCACACTTGGGAGCGAAGAAGTGGCAAGCGAGGGTGAGCCTATACTACATGCTATCATGGATCCCGAGCTTCCCTCTCCTTCAGTAGTTTCTATGGAGATAGCACTTCCTCCCCCGATTGATATTCAATGCCGCTGGGATGAACTTCAAACCACATCATTTTCAACTATCCAGGGAGTTTTCTCACACATTCATCATACTTTTCATTCTGTATTTTATATTGATGATTATGTGCGGGTGTCATTTTTTGGGAACGTGTCCCCATCTCTCTCTTACACAACCCGTCTCCTTCGTTATATAGGTACACACTTTGAGGAGATGCTTGGGGTTGTGTATGTGGCTGCCATTGCCACGTTTGGCCGAGGAGCATTGGCAGAAGAAAGAAAAGGAACGTTGGAACAATTGCCACCACTGATGGAAATTTTGGATCCGTCATTTGCTAAGGTGTATTCTTTCCAATAGTGTGAATAAATAAATGTTTTATTTTAGTGTTTTCGTATGCTTTTCTTTTCTTTTCTACGATCTTTTGCCTAGATCTAATAATCTCCCAACATTGAGGGCAATTTTTATTTTAAGTTGGGGGAGAGTGTTAGAATCTTTAGGATTGTTAGGATTTTGATTGTAGCTTAAATTTTTTTTGAGATCTCTCCATGTTTCCATCACTCAATGAACTTTATCGCATATCATATTTGTCCTCCTCGTCCCTACGTCGTTTGCTTTGTGCTTAGTCCCTACATGCTTAATGACATGCAATTTTTTCGGATTATTAGTTTGGCACCAAACTTATGGATATTTATTTGGCGTGTTTTAATTTCTTTTCCAATTTGGGTTCAATTGCTAATATGCCATGTATGAGACTATTTCATATGTTGTGACACTCTCTTTGAAACAATTTGGGAAAAGTTTGGTGTAAGCGATTTCATATTGGGATGAATGGTGTAGTTTTTGATTGGATTGGGTTTGGCCAATTTCTTTATGCTTTTTTTCTTCTAAGGAATGGGTGGATGAATTGCTAACTTGTGTTGGCATGAAAAAGAGAGTTGGTATAAGCGAATGTTTTTTCCTAATCAAATCGAGTAGCCGGTACCCCACGCAACATTGGGGAGGACGCCAAAGATGAGATTTAGGGAATCATTCCATCCATTTGCATATATATCGTCATTGAGTGTATGCAAATGTGGTCGTGTTTGCATTTCATATCGTTATCGCATGAATGCAAAACATAAACATCAAAAACAAAAAACAAAAAACAAAAAAAAGAAGAAAAAAGAAAAAAAAAGAAAAAATTAATGAATACCTGAAAGAATAAGCAACATGAGCGATGCAATCTCATCTCCCACCACTTAGAGGAATTTCTTTTCTTTTGGCCATTTCCATGAATTTTGGAAACTTTGTCATTTGAGATATATCCCGATATATATGATACGATGCTTATTACCTTACTCTTCTTTGAATTGGATTGAGGGGAGTGTCATTTTTTATTTACTTTCATACATTGGGTATATTGTCTTTGGAATCATTTGGAAATATCATTTGGGGTATGCCATGAGGGTATCTTGAGTTTGGTGCATGTTTTTCACTTTAATCCGAATTTATCGCATATTTTGCTAGGGACTAGCAAAAAGCTAGTTGGGGGTATGATTCGGAGTGAAAAGTGTATATTTATACCCCCTAACTACCCCCATTTTTTGCTAAAGATTAGGCTTAAACATGCTCTTTTTGGGTATATTTTCATTTCATGTCATTTTAGGGGCTTATTCTCATTCTTTACACAAAATACGGTTTTTATCGTCCTTATTGGCTTCCTATTATTTTTCATACGCTCCTGCTATTATTTTGATCATAAATCCATTTTTTGAAAATTATTTGAGCATGTGAATAATTTATATGGAATTTTGGAAGTCAATATTGTGTTTATAATAGCCATTATATTTATTTTATCGTCATATGAACTAATTTCTCCTTCCCCTATTTTTCAGGTATTCCTGGGAGTCTTGGGTATTTTTCAGAATTTTCTAGGATTTTTCTGAGACTTTTAGGTATTTTTCGTGGATTTAATGGAGGAGAAATGAGGTTTTAAAAATCAAAAATAGGGTTTAATGGAGGCGCCGCGTGGCACAATCTCGTTACGCCACGCGGCGCAAATTTGGTCGCTGTTGGTTATTTTAAAAAATAAAAAATAAAAAAAGACGCAACCAACAGCCCGCTCTTGGAGCGGCCGCAACTCTATAAAAAAATAAAATTTAAAAAAAACAAAACAAAACCGCGGAGCGGGCCTGCACAGCGGCCAGCCCGCCCCGCTCTTCCCTTCATTTCTCGAGAACCGGCTGGCGCGACAATACGGGCCGGATCAGATCCAGATCTGGCCCGCTCCCGTTCATTGTGCGCAGGCGGGCGCTGCGAGCGTGTCGGGGAGCTGCAGACCCGACCCGCAATGCGAAAATGGGCCTGGGAGGGAAATTTTACAGCCAGTTTTTTTTTGGGGGTTTGGCTGCTGTTTTTTTTGGGTTTTTAGGGTTTGGAGGGGAGTCTTCTTCCCCAAAGAGGCTAGGGGTGGAGCTTGGAGGCCATTGGATGGTAGAGAAGCTTGGAGGAGGTGCCCAAGTGTGAGGGAAGCCTCATTTCTTGAGAGATTGGTGATCTCTTCCCTATCTTCTTTTGTATTTTTGCATTTCTCTTGTTGTATTGAACTCTAAATGAATTTGTCTATAAATCTCATCTTATTTAGTATGATGGAGTAGTGTGATTGCTTGTGTGGTTGTGTTGTTTGATTGTTGTTGTTGGGTTGAGAATTGTATCTCTAGCACAATTTTATTTTCGAAATTGGTGGATGAAACTTGAGTTAGTTTGTTTATTGGAACCCTAAGGGGAAATCTAAGAAGAGGATCATCCTAGCGGACCCTCTCTAATGCGCTCTTTGTCTATTACTCACATGGGTTTCATTCATTACTTATTGCACCCCACTTGTTCGATGAAATGCCGTATTTTCCGATTGAGCTTCCTTAGCCGGGAGATCAATTGAGTTATATTTGGGATGAATTCCCACGCCCACGGCCTCATTCACACACACCACATGAGTCCTCCTCGTAGCTTGCCAATTCGGCTCTCCACCCTTAGTGCGTAGGCTAGGATTGTAGATTCATTACACTTTTTTCCACTTCTACACTTTTCCACCATAATTGAGGTGGTTGAATCAAACTTTATTTTTCTTTATCGATCAAACTTGTGAATATAGAACGACTTATCCCTGTGATCCGACCCGGTACTCACCGGTTATTTATAAATATATTACATTGACACTCCTACGCTTGGGAGTGGAAGGCGTGCTCCGTGCGCGTCCTCCCGTCACAACCAATTGGCGCCGTTGCCGGGGACAACGGTTTCTATTATTCGCATCTTTTGATTTATTTTGAAACTTTTACAGTGATACTTCTATCTCTTAATGTGAGTCTTTTTTATTCTTCATCTTTCACTTATTGTTCATCCTTATTTATTTTACGTTTTTTTGAGTCTTTTTGATTGTTTGTTTTTGTTTTTTTTCAAAACATGGCAAGTACTTCAAACTCTCTTGGGTTTGACATGCGGGTGACCAAATCCCTACCGAGATTCCTTGGTAAGGATGCGGAGAGCCCTTACCTACATATTAAGAAGTTTGAGAGTGCTTGCAAGCTTCATTTTGATGGGAACACGTGTGCAGAAAAGTTTTATCTTAAATTCTTTCCCTATTCTTTGGATGGTAGTGCATTAAAATGGTTTAAAGTTTATCTCCCACATCTTATTCCATCTTGGCCCGTACTAAAGCAAAAAAAATTTATGAAGTTTTTTCCATCTTTCAGGACCAAAACATGGCAAGGAAGAATGGTGAACTTTGCTCAACGCCTCAGTGAGACATTTTTTCAGGCTTGGACGTGCTTTTCAGAGTTAGTGTACGGTTGTCCACATCATGGATTTGACAGGGTGCGTCTTCTTGAATTCTTCTTGGATGGTCTGCTTTCGGAGACGCATGATTTTGTGGATATGTTGGACAACGTCCACTTTTTGGACATGGATGAGAATGCGGCTTGGAGTTATTTGGAGTCCTACAAGGAGGAAGATTACACATTGGTTGTGACTCCAAATGAGCCAAGCCATGAAGTTTTGGTCCACCAAGCCCCAAATGAAGAAGTTCTTATGGATCTAACCCCACCAGTAGTTGAAGAATTGAGTGCCCCATGCCAAGTAGTAGTTGAGGAACCAAGTGTTGGCATGGAGGAGTTGGTTGAGCCGGTGGAGGAAATTATCATGACGACATCTCATAGTTCTGCTGGGCCGTGTCAATTAGTTGTTGAAGAATTGGTTGTTGACATGGATGAGATAGAGGAGCCGATCGTCCGCACACTTAGGAGCGAAGTGGGCGAGGAGGAGTGTCCTTTTGTTGATGTGCCTGAAGAAGAGGCAAGCGAGGGTGAGCCTATACTACATGCTATCATGGATCCCGAGCTTCCCTCTCCTTCGGTAGTTTCTATAGAGATAGCACTTCCACCCCCGATTGATATTGAATGCCACGGGGATGAACTTCAAACCACATCATTTTCAACCATCCAGGGAGTTTTCTCACACATTCATCATACTTTTCATTCCGTATTTTATATTGATGATTATGAGTGGATATCATTTTTTGGGAACGTGTCCCCATCTCTCTCTTACACAACCCGTCTCCTTCTTTATATAGGTACACACTTTGAGGAGATGCTTGGGGTTGTGTATGTGGCTGCCATTGCCACTTTTGGCCGAGGAGCATTGGCAGAAGAAAGAAAAGGAACGTTGGAACAATTGCCACCTCTGATGAAAATTTTGGATCCGCCATTTGTTAAGGTGTATTCTTTCCAACAGTGTGAATAAATAAATGTTTTATTTTAGTGTTTTCGTATGCTTTTCTTTTCTTTTCTAAGATCTTTTGCCTAGACCTAATAATCTCCCAACATTGAGGGCAGTGTTTATTTTAAGTTGGGGGGAGAGTGTTAGAATCTTTAGGATTATTAGGATTTTGATTTTAGCTTAAATTTTTTTTTAGATCCCTCCATGTTTCCATCACCCATTGAACTTTATTGCATATCATATTTGTCCTCCTCGTCCCTAAGCCATTTGCTTTGTGCTTAGTCCCTACATGCTTAATGTCATGCAATTTTTTCGGATTATTAGTTTGGCACCAAACTTATGGATATTTGATTGGCGTGTTTTAATTTCTTTTCCAATTTGGATTCAATTGCTAATATGCCATGTATGAGACTTTTCATATGTCGTGATGCTCTCTTTGAAACAATTTGGGAAAAGTTTGGTGTAAGCGATTTCATGTTGGGATGAATGGTGTAGTTTTTGGTTGGATTGGGTTTGGCTAATTTCGTTATGCTTTGTTTTCTTTTAAGGAATGGGTGGATGAATTGCTAACTTGTGTTCGCATGAAAAAGAGAGTTAGTATAAGCGAATGTTTTTTTCCTAATCAAATCGAGTAGCCGGTGCCCCACGCAACATTGGAGAGGACGCCAAAGATGAGATTTAGGGAATCATTCCATCCATTTGCATATATATCGTCATCGCGTGTATGCAAATGTGGTCGTGTTTGCATTTCATAGCATTATCGCGTGAATGCAAAACATAAACATCAAAAACAAAAAACAAAAAAAAGAAGAAAAAAGAAAAGAAAAAGAAAAAACGAATGAATACTTGAAAGAATAAGCAACATGAGTGATGCAATTGTTGGACGCAACGATCTATGATCTCTTGGTTTGATGATGACAAACATGTCGTGATATCTAATGTGTGTGCTAGTGTGTTTCAGGATTGGCGAATCAATATATCTCTCTTCATATGGAGGAATTACTAAGTATAAATCATTTGGGAGAGAGAGAGATTGATGTGCGCAAAGCAATGAGGACTAGGTCCAATATGAGATGAGTTGGACTTGGTCCTAGATGGGGTGAGATGGACTTGGTCTAAATATTTAGCTAGATTTGCAATTATCTAATTCTACCAATTTCCTTTTCATATTTAAATCAAAATCCCAACCAAATCCTTTTTATTCTCAACCCCCATATTCTTAGGGATGCTAATTGATCCTACCCTATCCCTTGCCATGCCAACCAATCCTAGCCCTAGACCTAGTCAACAAACCCTTGGTCTATATAAACTCCCTCTCATACCTAATGAGGGCGCGGCAATTAAAAACCCTAGAGCTTAGCTTTTCTTTTGGTGGCCGAAATCTGAGAGAGAGAGGGCCGCACAGAATTTCCTTTTTGAAGAGGCCATTCACAAAGTTTCAAAGAGGGGCAACAAAAAAAAGGAGCCGTGAGTTATTTTGAGAAGCAGCAGCCGCAACATTAAGATCCCATGTGCAAAGCTAAGTCTTTCAATTCTCTAAGAGCCGGTTGTATTCTTGTTTTTTAATTCCACAAAAAACCGGCCATTAACAAAGCTCTGTGTTTTTCTTGAAGCTGCCGAATTCACAAACAAGAGCCAAAGGCATCCACGTTTGCATGTGGAAGGACAAAATTAATTGGGAGCACAAACCGACTTGCAACTTGCGCACGTTCCTTCAGGAGGGCCGGTCGAAATAAATGTTTTGGTGTACTCTCAATCTACCATCACGTGCACAAGGGAAGTATTTGATTATTTTTTAAACACTAACTTTTGTCTTGCTGACGTGCGTTTATATTTCATATATTCACGCACGTCTTCTTTGTGATTTTCCACTGTTTTCCGTCATTCCGTACCCGTTTTCTCGTGATTTCTTGTTTTATGTCACTTCTTTGTCTATTTGTGTGAATGCGGGAGATTTCTAGCATTTGGGACATATAATGAAGATATCATGAGTCCCCGGAGCAACGGGAGGAGTCACGCGCGATCCAGTGGGTCAAACGACCAAGATTGCCATCTTTCAACCCCCACCCGATCGGTTGGACACAGCCAACCGATCGGGTGATGCACGCGTGTCCGACCCAGACAGAAGCTGAAGCGGAGTGAAGATCAACCGACCGGTTCGCCGACCGATTGAACACAGCTGAGTTCTCGGGAATTTGGAGCTGAATTCCAACCGATCAGGTGACATCTCAGCCGATCGGTTCATCTGTAGCCGCATCGCCCCAAATATCGAACCGATGGCTCCACCCGCTCTCCTCAGTGACCGGTTGAAGCTCCCGAAGCCTGATGGCCAAAGCAACAAGCAGCTCACCCGATCGGTTGATGTTTCAACCGATCGGGTGGCCTTTTCTTCCGCTTTTACACGCTGTTGATGCACTCATTGAAGATTTGCTATCATTCCAGAGTGATTTTGGGTGATCTCTTATTTTTCTAGCGTCGACATCGTCGTTAGCTTTTCAACGATAGGTCGCATGCCCAAATCCGATTTTTCTACATTTTTCTGGAATTTTCTGAGCGCGGCTATGTGCTGAAATTGGGTGCTGTCTGGAATTGAACTTCACCCGATCGGGTGAACTTCCACCCGACCGGGTGAGATCATTTTCTGCCGTTTTAAGTCTCTGTTTCTGTCCACCTGATCGGGCAAACTTCCACCCGATCGGGTGGGCCTGCTTAAACAGTTTTGAGTGGGTTTCGGACCCGAACTGTTAAGGGTTTTGAGGGGGCTTTTAAATACACGTTTTGGGGGCACGACTTGGACATCATCTTCTTCAGTTTTTAGGGCTTTTTGCCCCCTTCTCTTGTGAGACTTAGGGTAGTGTAGATTAGGTCTTTTGATCAATAAATCTTGTATTGGATTTGAGCTTCAAACTCAAGATAAGTATTTCTTCCTCCTATTTTCTATTGTTTTGTATTGTGTTTATTTTGCTTGATGGTGAACGTTTGTATGTCATTTCTTTTGCTTGTTTTTATGTTCTTCACCATTGAGTAGTGTTGATGAACCCTAATACGGGTTAGGGTAGGATTGATGCTTGGAAAACTACATTTGACTTGGTTGCATGGCATGTGTTCGATGAAATGCGTCAATGGGGATTTCTAGCAATCTGGGTCCAATTCGTACGGCAACACACTAGTTGTGTTGGGGGTTGGGGTCTGGTGTCTTGTCCAGTCAAGACCCGCTTCGATGTATTGCTAGAAATCACATTCGACCTATTTGGCCGTTAGGGTTACACGGGGGTGTTTCATTGTCATTAGCAGGAAAAAGACAACCTCTGACCATCGGGCCAAGGGGGAATAAACTTGGCGGTTGACTCCCTAGCCACAGCTCACACCCCTAGTGTAGACATCGAGTCCTCGCGCGTGGGAACAGCTTGGACGAAATGTTGGGAGTTATCATTGTGGCCTTAATGCTTCCGGTTGCGGAAGGTGTTAATGGACATGGGAATGCCCACCGTCCAAAACCGGGTAGACCTAGCGCACTAGGCACCGACCGGAATATCGGGCTATGGACGCTAGGTACCACCTTTTGGGGCAATGTCTCACCCTGGGTCAAGTCAAATGCCAAGTGTCATGAATGCTCTAGCCCGTGTTAGCGGGGATTCATTTCGTGTCTTTTTTATTTCTTCTCTTTATTTCTACACTTTCACCCATATTATTCGCGTAGCTAACACACAACCTAAGCGATGCTAGTAGCCATTCAAGCCATCCACCTCCCTGAGTTCGATAAACTTGCACCCTACACTAACCGTGCACTTGCGGTAAAACGACACCGTGCCCAAACTGTAAACGGGGCGCCGGTCAAGTTTTTGGCGCCGCTGCCGGGGAGGCGTTCGGTTTGATATTAGCTTAGCTTGGGTTCGTTAGACTACGCATAAAAACACAAAAAAAATTAAATAAAAAAAGAGATTTTTTTCCACCACCATTATATTATCTTTTTGTTATTCTCTTGTGCTATTGACGCTCCTCTCTAGTTTTCTTATTTTTGTTGTCCATGTATCTTTGATATTACCATGTGGAGATCAAATTTTGATCCTCAGATGGTAGGATACGATCCTTATTCAGTTGTGGTTTGTGCGACTTGTGGGATGGTTGGGCACATGTATTATGATTGCCCATTTTCGCTTGAGAGCCTCCCCCTACAGCAAGGCCATACATTTTCCCACAACCATTTCCCAAACACCTCCCATCCATTTCCTCAACCTTATATCCCTCCACCAACACAAGAAGAATCAAGCCTCGTGTCTCTCCTTGAAAGTGCCATGTTTATCCAAGGCCAATTATTACAAAACATCATGGTACCAATCACCGAGCCTACACCGAGGAGAGGGGATGAAGGAGAGGATATACCCACTTTCATGGTTGAGACCACCATCTCATCGGCCCCCATAGACAAATCTTATGCCGATACCTCATTTTTCCAACACTACCACTTGGATGACGAAGCATTTTTTGATGGTGATAGTGAGGATGGGGAGATGTCTCTAGGATTTGTGGGAGAGACTTCTCATCTTGATTTGGATACCCCTCATAAGTCCTACGAGGGCACTGAGGAGACCACAGAGCTTATGCATACCGGCGAGGAGGATGTGTGTGAGGACACGGACACCACGACAACATATGAGTGGTCCGCTCCACATCCACCTCCACTGTCATCTTTGTTGCTGCTTCTTCCTTGGTCTGTGGTCAACCACGAGGATGTCATTCAGGACATCGGGCAGATGGTGGAGCATAAGAATATCGTCGAGGAGGATGTGCATCAGGGCTTGGAAACGATGGTCCACTCCATGGAGCCCGAGTCACATCTACCTTTACCGTTGCTCTCCACTTCTTCTGTGGCTGAGCATCTACTTGAGCATATTGCCCCTATTCAGGGAGATTTTCATACTCACTCTCACTCCACTTTTGAGTCTCGCTTTTCACTTCCTATTTCTTTAGACTCATATATATTTGACACACCATATCTCTCGCAGGACACATGATCTACTTCCCTTGAGGTATGCTGCGGTGTGTCACCACCTAGAGAGCCACTTCTCATGGAGAGCGAGGATTTGATCGTCGCTAGCACAGAGGATAGCATACCATTTCCAGGGAGTGTTCGCCACATTTCATATATTTTACCATCATTTACCGGCGAATATCTCTGGGATACATTTATTTTGGGATATAATTTCTTGCCATGGACTAATGCACCTCGTCCTTTGCAGGTCACAGGTAGATACATACTAAGGATGCTTGGAGGTGCATTGCTTGGGTCTATTGGCACACGTGGCACAATGCTTCTGGCGGAGCCACAGAAGGAGCAGTTAGAGCACCTACCTGCCCCACTTCAGATCTTGGATCCGCCTATGCTCAGGTGTATCCTAATCCAGTAGTGTAAAAATTTACCGCTTTTTAGTTTAGATTTGAATAATCCCGTCTCCTCTCATTAGCGAGGGGAGTGTATCTAGGATTTGCTTTTGCATCATAATAACCCATTATGTCGTGCCCTTCTATCATTACACCCCACATCCTATTCGAGGAGAATGAGCACACCGTCTCTCCTGCATTTTGATTCCTTTCTTTTCTTTTCCGATTTTCCCCTAGCATATTTCTGCATCACATTGTCATATCATTTCGCTAGCATTGTCATGTTTAGCTTGGGGGAAATCAATTTGTGTGCATGTTTTCGCGTGTCGTTGTTGTGTGTCTGTGTCTATGTGTTCTTTTTTCGTGTTTTATATCATTTATTTGAGTGTTTCTTTTCTTTATTTTTTAGTTTCGTTCATGTGTTTTTCATGTTTTTCACTTTTTTTTGTCGGAGCGCACCCGCCCATTTTCTTTGCCCTCCCGTATAAACTATTATTGCATTGAGGGAATGCAAATTTCAGCTTGGGGGAGTCGCACTTTGTGTGTCATTTGTGCTCTTTTTCTTCGTTTTTGAGTCGTTTTCCATCGTGTTTTTCTTTTTTCTTCTCATCTTTTGTTCCCTCTCTCCTAGAGATGACCCCATATGATGAATTGCCACATGATCACGTACACACTTAGGATAGCTTCGATAATCACATTCACTAACCCTAGGAAGCCGAGTCATCTTGCATTTCACGCATCGTGGGTCCACTTAGCTTTTTGTGAGTCGTGTATCGTGACTAGCTAGTGGTGTACTTCTACTTTATGATTTTGATTTATATACCTACACTTCGTTGACCCCTAGATTATCATGCTTCGATATTGAATATGCGGTATATGCTTCTAATGTCTGCTTCTATATGCATGCTATATATATCGTATACTTCATTTTACATGTGTCGAGATTCCACAATTAAGGACTAGGATAACCCATTTAGCCCATGCTCTAACTTGCGAGAAATATTTCCTTTGCCCAAGTGTTTAGATTCCGATTTCTTTTTTGTTTTACTTGGTGCAAATCCCCTCGTCGTGTACCGTTCTCCCACTTGGGAGAGTACACATTTATATATCCCAAAATCTAAAAATCCAAAAAAGAGAAAAAGAAAAAAAATATGTATAGCAAAAAAACATCCAAATACGCAAAACCCAAAAAAAATTCCAGTGTGTATATTTTCCTACCTGCCGAGAATAAAGGGAAGTCGAGAATTTGCACCGAGTGTTCTACTCCACACCTTCTCAACCTCCATCGTTTTCGAAAATACTTGGCATATGAACTTTCTAGCTATTATCTAGGCGATAGTGTGGTGATTTCCTGGTCCCTAGCTGTAGAGTCCCCGATGCATGATACGTTTCTATTCTTACACTCTTCTCATGCATGCTTGATCTATTTATTCACTGCAATTTCAAATTGAATCGATATTTGAGTCAATTCTTGGGTATGTGTATATGGAGCTCTATTGCACGATGTAGATAGTGACACCGTCTGCTAGCACACGATCACACTTACTCACGCTTCACTGCGTGGGCCCACGACACTTGTTTGGACTCACATTCCTTGGTTTAGTGTCGTGTTTTGTCGTATGCTTGCTTAGTGTGGCGTGTTTGATTTTGTTGGCTTTGACGGGCGATTTAGGATTTTGATTTCTCTTTCTTTCTCTCTCTCTCTATTTTTTCCCTTCAAGCTCCTACTCTCACTCATCTTCCTCGAGGACGAGGAAGGATTTAGCTTGGGGGATTTTGACGTGCGTTTATATTTCATATATTCACGCACGTCTTCTTTGTGATTTTCCACTGTTTTCCGTCGTTCCGTACCCGTTTTCTGATGATTTCTTGTTTTATTTTTCTTCTTTGTCTTTTTGTGTGAATGCAGGAGATTTCTAGCATTTGGGATATATAATGAAGATATCATGAGTCCCCAGAGCAATGGGAGGAGTCACGCGCGATCCAGGGGGTCAAACGACCAAGATTGCCATCTTTCAGCCCCCACCTGATCGGTTGGACACAGCCAACTGATCGGGTGATGCACGCGTGTCCGACCCAGACGGAAGCTGAAGCGAAGTGAAGATCAACCGACCGGTTCACCGACCGGTTGAACACAGCTGAGTTCTCGGGAATTTGGAGCTGAATTCCAACCGATCGGGTGACATCTCACCCGATCGGTTCATCTGTAGCCGCATCGCCCCAAATATCGAACCGACAGCTCCACCCGCTCTCCTCAGTGACCGGTTGAAGCTCCCAAAGCCCGATGGCCAAAGCAACAAGCAGCTCACCCGATCGATTGATGTTTCAACTGATCGGGTGGCCTTTTCTTCCGCTTTCGCGCGCTGCTGATACACTCATTGAAGATCTGCTATCATTCCAGAGGTATTTTGGGTGATCTATTATTTTTCTAGCGTCGGCATCGTCGTTATCTTTCCAACGATAGGTCGCATGCCCAAATCCGATTTTTCTACATTTTTCTGGAATTTTCTGAGCGCGGCTATGTGCTGAAATTAGGTGCTGTCTGGAATTGAACTTCACCTGATCGGGTGAACTTCCACCCGACCGGGTGAGATCATTTTCTGCCGTTTTGAGTCTCTGCTTCTGTCCACCCGATCGGGTGAACTTCCACCCGATCGGATGGGCCTGTTTTAACAGTTTTGAGTGGGTTTCGGACCCGAACTGTTAAGGGTTTTGAGGGGGCTTTTAAATACACGTTTTGGGGGCACGACTTGGACATCATCATCTTCAGTTTTTAGGGCTTTTTGCCCCCTTCTCTTGTGAGACTTAGGGTAGTGTAGATTAAGTCTTTTGATCAATAAATCTTGTATTGGATTTGAGCTTCAAACTCAAGATAAGTATTTCTTCCTCCTATTTTCTATTGTTTTGTATTGTGTTTATTTTGCTTGATGGTGAACGTTTGTATGCCATTTATTTTGCTTGTTTTTATGTTCTTCCCCATTGAGTAGTGTTGATGAACCCTAATACGGGTTAGGGTAAGATTGATGCTTGGAAAACTACATTTGACTTGGTTGCATGGCATGTGTTCGATGAAATGCGTCAATGGGGATTTCTAGCAATCTGGGCCCAATTCGTACAGCAACACACTAGTTGTGTTGGGGGTTGGGGTCCGGTGTCTTGTCCAGTCAAGACCCGCTTCGATGTATTGCTAGAAATCACATTCGACCTATTTGGCCATTAGGGTTACACAGGGGTGTTTCATTGTCATTGGCGGGAAAAAGACCGCATCTGACGATCGGGCCAAGGGGGAATAAACTTGACGGTTGACTCCCTAGCCACAGCTCACACCCCTAGTGTAGACATCGAGTCCTCGCGCGTGGGAACGGCTTGGACGAAATGTTGGGAGTTATCATTGTGGCCTTAATGCTTCCGGTTGCGGAAGGTGTTAATGGACATAGGAATGCCCCACTTCATTTGTTTTCTTGTAACCAAGTGCTGCACATTTTTCTTTGCACCATCCAAAAGGTTTTTTGAAGTGGGCCCGGCCATTAAAATAAGAAGGAAAAAAACAAAGCTTTATGCTCTGTTAAACATTTTTCGTGTGTGCAGATCATCAAGTCACACACGCACAAGATTTAATATTTTTTGACTGCCTTGTGCCTTTTTGTGGGTGTTCGAGCCGCAGGAAATAATTGAGAGGGGTGCCTATTTCTTATGAGAAGCCGCATGAACAAGAAGATCCTAAAATTTCTTTAGGGGAGCATCATCAAAATTTTAAGATCTCAACGCATCAAGGGGCAGTGCCGCAACATAGAAAGGAAGGACAAAGCCGCAACATCAGAAAGTGCCGAGGCCGCCACTTGAGTTACAGTTGTCAAAGAGACTACTACTACTTGCCAGACGACTTCTGGCATGTGCTGATTGACGAAGACGACGACGCTAAACGAACTGAGCCTTCTAAACTCTGTTCTTTATTATTTTGTGTAGTTGTTGTGTTAGATCTTCGTAGGGGAAACTTTACCTATTTTTTTTATTTATTTTGGGACTTGTCTGGTTGGGGCTAGACAAGTGGGACCCAGCTAGTTTGGGATTAGCTGGTAGAAAGCATTACTAGGATTGATAGTGAGAGGAAACACTGTGTGGGGGGTACTGAGAGCCTGGCGAGTGTAGAGACGTAGAGGGTGCTCTGAGCGTGCTCTAACTTGTGGTTTTGTACCTATTGCACTATTCAATACTAGTATCTGCTTTGGGGGCTGGACGTAGGTCGAAGGGTCGATCGAACCAGGGTAACTCTGTTGTGTACTCTTTGTCTGCATTTTATTTACTCTGCTGCTTCTATAACTGCGTGTGATTTTTCGTGGATTGCGCGAGAATTTTTTATTAGCCTATTCACCCCCCTCTAGGCTAGGATCCAGATCCAACAAGTGGTATAAGAGCAGGTTTTAAGATCTAGCCTAGGATTGACCATTGATCACATTGCTAGTGATTTTGCTGAGGATCAGTCTGTTTCCTGTCCCCCTAGATTTAATGGAGGTGATTATGCATATTGGAAAAATCGAATGAAAATTTACCTCATTTCTGTAGATTACAAGGCTTGGCAAATAATTGAAAAAGGATATAAACTGCCTGTAATTAAAGTAGAAAATGTTGAGATTGAAAAACCAAATTACAAATGGGATGATAATGATTGAAAATCTTATTCTTTAAATGCTAAAGCTATGAATGCTCTCATTTGTGCACTTGATAAATATGAATATAATAGAATCTCACATTGTTTAACTGCGCAGGAAATATGGCATACTTTGGAGGTGACGCACGAGGGAACGTCACAGGTAAAGGAGTCTAGACTGTCTCTTTTGAGTGCAGAGTTCGAGGGATTTCGCATGCTACCATCAGAGAGCATATCAGAGATGTATGCGAGGTTCACCAACATAGTTTACAAGCCTAGCTCGCTTGGAAAGCCATATGATAGCCTCGATCAAGTGAGGAAGATCCTAAGAGCATTGCCAAGCTCTTTCAGACCAAAGGTCACCGCCATCCAGGAAGCAAAGGTATTGTCTCAATTGAAGGTGGAGGATCTTATTGGTAATTTGATGTCCCAAGAGTTGGAACTGCAAAATGTTGAAGCAAGAGAGAAACCTGACGAGAAAGAGAAAGCCATAAAGCCCCTTGCTTTGAAAGCTAGGGAAGAAGATGAGGATGATGATGAGGCCATGGCACTAATGGTAAGAAACTTCAGAAAGTTTGTCAGGACCAAGCAAGGAAGAGAAGAAATGGCACCCATGTTTAATCGTTCTAACTTTAATAAATCTTCCAAGCAATTTAATGATCAGAAATCTATTGATAGAATGCAATGTTTTAAATGCAGGGGAAGAGGACATCTGATGAAGGATTGCCCAAATGAAACTGCTCAGCTCGCTAAAGGAAAAGGAAAAGCGAATGTATTAACATGGGATATGGATAGCGAAGCTGAAAGCGAGGAGGAACATGAAGCCCATTCTTGCATGGCTTTGATGGGCATCCAAGATGAGACACCGTCAGGTAGCAAAGCTGAACTTCTTAAAATTTGTGAAGAAATGCAAAATCAAATAGTAGATCATGAGTTCACTATTGAATGTCTCCAAAATAAGAACTATGATATGCAAGTTAGAGATGATAAGGTGTTTAAAGAGAATGAAAAGATTAAAATTGAACTTAATGCATGTAAGTCTACTATAGAAATCATGAAGAAGGAAAAAGCTAGCTTTGATGAAACTGCTCCTTGTATTTCTTGTTCCTCATTATTAAACCAAAATAGCATGCTTAAACAAGATTTAATGAAGCTCGAAGCTGAAAAAGAATATGAAATAAGAGAGCTTAAGGATAAATTTTGCATGCTAGATAACGATCTTAAAAAGAAAACAATTGAATATGAAAAGAAGGAAAAAGAAAACAAGTTGGCTTTCGTTAGTAAATGCACGATGCTTGTGGAAGAAAATAAACAATTAAAAATCACTGTCTCTCATCTTGAAGTGGCAATTAAGAAATTCTCTATGGATAACAATCGTTGGACATTATTTTAGAGAATCAATTATATGGCAATAATAGAAGAGGACTTGGTTTTGGTTTGAAAAACGTTAAAAAGCCAAAATTTAAGAAATTCCACAATGTACCCTCTATTGCAAAGAACAAATATGCAAAGTGCTTTACTTGTGATAGTGTAGGCCACACATCATATTATTGTAAATTTAGGAACACAAATATCAAGTTTAAACAAGTATGGGTTCCTAAAACAATATTGGCTAACACTAGTGGACCTTGTTGGATTCCAAGGTCACACTTAACACCTTTTATGTAGGTAAGTGGAGATTTGGCGAGGAGCAAATTTTTCATTGTCTCATTCTTTTAGCTCCTTTGTCAAATAGCGACGAGAAGGTATAATTTTTATCCCTCTTTGCATTTCATTGCATACCTTCATAGTTTTTACATGTGCTTGACTTATTTTTGTTTGTGTGCTTGCTTGGTTGTTTTTAGGCGTATTTTAGTTCTTTATAGAAGAAAAAAATATAAAAAATATTTAAAAAAATTGTGCTTATTGAATATCCTCTTATGAATCTCTATAAGTGGTATTATTGAATGTTCGGTCATATCCATTGTAGAAGTTAATTCATTATTGTTGTAGCTGCATAAACATGATGTTATCTTTTAGTAGCCATGACATGTCTCATGAATTTAAAATTTGACTTCTACACCTACATTTGCACTTTCACGATAATTGACTATTTAGTGCTTTTGGAGATCCTTTTGAAAAATAATGGAAAGTGAATGTATGAATGATTAATTTCTGAATTTTCTAAGGGATATGAAGTGTTTAGCCATGAATTAAAATTGAGCACAAAAGAAATGCAAATGAAAAAAATGATGAAAATTGCTCCGTATGAAAAATGGATACACGTCATGGCTAATACACAACCCATGAGTATCCAACTTATGCTACATGGGTAATCATTAGTGTTGGTGTATATTACTCGTCAAGCAATGCCACCCCACATTTAAAAGTCCTTTAGGCCATGTTTTGGGGTTCGGTAACTTGAACTCATCTTTGATGAGGTGGGAAAAATCAATCCTAGTGATATTCATGAAGATTGGAAAATGTGAATTGATTTGGTTGATTTTCTGAAATTGAATCTTCTCTTAGTACTTTAATGTCAATATCATTACACTTACACAAAGGTGGAGAAGTCACTTTCTGAAATTCTATGAGCTTGAATTGTTTGTTAATTAGAAAACTCATGTCATTGCCAGTTATGACTTATAATGGTTTATTTTTGCATGAGATATTTTTTGGACTTCATTAGCACACTTTTGGTGATTACAAAGGGGGAGAAAGAAAAGAAAGATTTGACAGATTTGATGTCATGTCAGTATTATTTGTTGAAGGGGGAGCTTGAGAGAAGGGGAAGCATGCTTTTATTTGTTATAATGTTGTGCAAGCTATGTTGTAACACTTGAATGTATCATTCACACTTGAATGTCTCCTTCCATGATTCATATTGCATTACACCATTCAACACACTTCACACACCCATACTTATTGATCAAATCTTTTATGGGTTTGTCATCACCAAAAGGGGGAGATTGTTGGACGCAATGATCTATGATCTCTTGATTTGATGATGATAAACATGTCGTGATATCTAATGTGTGTGCTAGTGTGTTTCAGGATTGGCGAATCAATATATCTCTCTTCATATGGAGGAATTACTAAGTATAAAGCATTTGGGGGAGAGAGAGAGTGATGTGCACAAAGCAATGAGGACTAGGTCCAATATGAGATGAGTTGGACTTGGTCCTAGATGGGGTGAGATGGACTTGGTCTAAATATTTAGCTAGATTTGTAATTATCTAATTCTACCAATTTTCTTTTCGTATTCAAATAAAAATCCCAACCAAATCCTTTTTATTCTTAACCCCCATATTCTTAGGGATGCTAATTGATCCTACCCTATCCCTTGCCATGCCAACCAATCCTAGCCCAAGACCTAGTCAACAAACCCTTGGTCTATATAAACTCCCTCTCATACCTAATGAGGGCGCGGCAATTAAAAACCCTAAAGCTTAGCTTTTCTTTTGGTGGCCGAAATCTGAGAGAGAGGGGGCCGCACAGAATTTCCTTTTTGAAGAGGCCATTCACAAAGTTTCAAAGATGGGCAACAAAAAAAGGAGCCGTGAGTTATTTTGAAAAGCAGCAACCGCAACATTAAGATCCCATGTGCAAAGCTAAGTCTTTCAATTCTCTAAGAGCCGGTTGTATTCTTGTTTTTTAATTCCACAAAAAGCCGGCCATTAACAAAGCTCTGTGTTTTTCTTGAAGCTGCCAAATTCACAAACAAGAGCCAAAGGCATCCACGTTTGCATGTGGAAGGACAAAATTAATTGGGAGCACAAACCGACTTGCAACTTGCGCACGTTCCTTCAGGAGGGCCGGCCGAAATAAATGTTTTGGTGTACTCTCAATCTACCATCACGTGCACAAAGGAAGTATTTGATTATTTTTTAAACACTAACTTTTGGCTTGCAGGTTTGTATTGTTGGGTGATTAAAAAATCTTCAAGAGCCCCACTTCATTTGTTTTCTTGTAACCAAGTGCTGCACATTTTTCTTTGCACCATCCAAAAGGTTTTTTGAAGTGGGCCCGGCCATTAAAATACGAATAAAAAAACAAAGCTTTATGCTCTGTTAAACATTTTTTTTGTGTGCAGATCATCAAGTCACACACGCACAAGATTTAATATTTTTTGACTGCCTTGTGCCGTTTTTGTGGGTGTTCGAGCCGCATGAAATAATTGAGAGGGGTGCCTATTTCTTATGAGAAGCCGCACGAACAAGAAGATCCTAAAACTTCTTTAGGGGAGCATCATCAAAATTTTAAGATCTCAACGCATCAAGGGGCAGTGCCGCAACATAGAAAGGAAGGACAAAGCCGCAACATCAGAAAGTGCCGAGGCCGCCACTTGACTTACAGTTGTCAAGGAGACCACTACTACTTGCCAGACGACTTCTGGCCTGTGCTGATTGACGAAGACGACGACGCCATACGAAATGAGCCTTCTAAACTCTGTTCTTTATTATTTTGTGTAGTTGTTGTGTTAGATATTCGTATGGGAAACTTTACCTATTTTTTGTGTTTATTTTGGGACTTGTCTGGTTGGGGCTAGACAAGTGGGACCCAGCTAGTTTGGGACTAGCTGGTAGAAAGCATTACTAGGATTGATAGTGAGAGGAAACACTGTGTGTGGGGTACTGAGAGCCTGGAGAGTGTAGAGACGTAGAGGGTGCTCTGAGCGTGCTCTAACTTGTGGTTTTGTACCTATTGCACTATTCAATACTAGTATCTGGTTTGGGGGCTGGACGTAGGTCGAAGGGTCGACCTAACCAGGGTAAATCTGTTGTGTACTCTTTGTCTGCATTTTATTTACCCTGCTGCTTCTATAACTACGTGTGATTTCTCGTGGGTTGCGCGAGAATTTTTTATTAGCCTATTCACCCCCCCTCTAGGCTAGGATCCAGATCCAACAAGTGGTATCAGAGCAAGTTTTAGGATCTAGCCTAGGATTGACCATGGATCACATTGATAGTGATTTTGCTGAGGGTCAGTCTGTTTCCCGTCCCCCTAGATTTAATGGAGGTGATTATGCATATTGGAAAAATCGAATGGAAATTTACCTCATTTCTGTAGATTACAAGGCTTGGCAAATAATTGAAAAAGGATATAAACTGCCTGTAATTAAAGTAGAAAATGTTGAGATTGAAAAACCAAATGACAAATGGGATGATAATGATTGGAAATCTTATTCTTTAAATGCTAAAGCTATGAATGCTCTCATTTGTGCACTTGATAAATCTGAATATAATAGAATCTCACATTGTTTAATTGCACAGGAAATATGGCATACTTTGGAGGTGACGCACGAGGGAACGTCACAGGTAAAGGAGTCTAGACTGTCTCTTTTGAGTGCAGAGTTCGAGGGATTTTGCATGCTACCATCAGAGAGCATATCAGAGATGTATGCGAGGTTCACCGACATAGTTTACAAGTTTAGCTCGCTTGGAAAGCCATATGATAGCCTCGATCAAGTGAGGAAGATCCTAAGAGCATTGCCAAGATCTTTCAGACCAAAGGTCACCGCCATCCAGGAAGCAAAGGTATTGTCTCAATTGAAGGTGGAGAACCTTATTGGTAATTTGATGTCCCATGAGTTGGAACTACAAAATGTTGAAGCAAGAGAGAAACCTGAGGAGAAAGAGAAAGCCATAAAGCCCCTTGCTTTGAAAGCTAGGGAAGAAGATGAGGATGATGATGAGGCCATGGCACTAATGGTAAGAAACTTCAGAAAGTTTGTCAGGACCAAGCAAGGAAGAGAAGAAATGGCACCCATGTTTAATCGTTCTAACTTTAATAAATCTTCCAAGCAATTTAATGATCAGAAATCTATTGATAGAATGCAATGTTTTAAATGCAGGGGAAGAGGACATCTGATGAAGGATTGCCCAAATGAAACTGCTCAGCTCGCTAAAGGAAAAGGAAAAGCGAATGTATTAACATGGGATATGGATAGCGAAGCTGAAAGCGAGGAGGAACATGAAGCCCATTCTTGCATGGCTTTGATGGGCATCCAAGATGAGACACCGTCAGGTAGCAAAGCTGAACTTCTTAAAATTTGTGAAGAAATACAAAATCAAATAGTAGATCATGAGTTCACTATTGAATGTCTCCAAAATAAGAACTATGACATGCAAGTTAGAGATGATAAGGTGTTTAAAGAGAATGAAAAGCTTAAAATTGAACTTAATGCATGTAAGTCTACTATAGAAATCATGAAGAAGGAAAAAGCTAGCTTTGATGAAACTGCTTCTTGTATTTCTTGTTCCTCATTATTAAACCAAAATAGCATGCTTAAACAAGATTTAATGAAGCTCGAAGCTAAAAAAGAATATGAAATAAGAGAGCTTAAGGATAAATTTTGCATGCTAGATAACGATCTTGAAAAGAAAACAATTGAATATGAAAAGAAGGAAAAAGAAAACAAGTTGGCTTTCGTTAGTAAATGCACGATGCTTGTGGAAGAAAATAAACAATTAAAAATCAAAGTCTCTCATCTTGAAGTGGCCATTAAGAAATTCTCTATGGGGAAACAATCATTGGACACTATTTTAGGGAATCAATTATATGGCAATAATAGAAGAGGACTTGGTTTTGGTTTGAAAAACGTTGAAAAGCTAAAATTCAAGAAATTCCACAATGTACCCTCTATTGAAAAGAACAAATATGCAAAGTGCTTTACTTGTGATAGTGTAGGCCACACATCATATTATTGTAAATTTAGGAACACAAATATCAATTTTATACAAGTGTGGGTTTCTAAAATAATATTGGCTAACACTAGTGGACCTTGTTGGATTCCAAGGTCACACTTAACACATTTTATGTAGGTAAGGTGGAGATTTGGCGAGGAGCAAATTTTTCATTGTCTCATTCTTTTAGCTCCTTTGTCAAATAGCGACGAGAAGGTATAATTTTGTCCCTCTTTGCATTTCATTGCATACCTTCATAGTTTTTACGTGTGCTTGACTTATTTTTGTTTGTGTGCTTGACTTATTTCATTGCATACCTCCAAGAAGAGGATCATCCTAGCGGACCCTCTCTAATGCGCTCTTTATCTATTACTCGCATGGGTTTCATTCATTACTTATTGCACCCCACTTGTTCGATGAAATTCCGTATTTTCCGATTGAGCTTCCTTAGCCAGGAGATCAATTGAGTTATATTTGGGATGAATTCCTATGACCACGGCCTCATTCACACACACCACATGAGTCCTCCTCGTTGCTTACCAATTCGGCTCTCCACCCTTAGTGCGTAGGCTAGGATTGTAGATTCATCAAACTTTTTCCCACTTCTACACTTTTCCACCGTAATTGAGGTATTGAATCACACTTTATTTTTCTTTATCGATCAAACTTGTGAACATAGAACGACTTGTCCCTGTGGTCTGACCTAGTACTCACCAGTTATTTATAAATATATTGCATTGACACTCCTAAGCTTGGGATTGGAAGGCGTGCTTCGTGCGTGTCCTCCCGTCACAACCAGGTCATTCAGTGAACTCATTCTCCAATGCGCACCTGTGTCTCATCTATGAATTTGTCAAGTCGAACGACCATGAGATCATCATCACCGCTACACGGTGTAGACAAAGACACAATGGTCTATCCGATGTTTCGATATCCTTTTCTCCACGAATGTTTCTAGACTTATGCTACAGGCGGTCAAGCACTCCTACATGATCGAGATCCTCATCTCGATATATGTTTGACCTTCATTAAGTCTCAGGACTTTACCTAAGTTTCTAATGATAACTACATTATGATTTAACTTAGATAAATGCTTACCATACAGCTTACTGTAATTTTGAACAAGATATTTGTACAATTACACATAGATAAATAGCCTCGAGGGCATACATCTCCCAACATATCTCACTTGCACTCAGGCTCATTTTTCCCAGTATCTCAGACCGCATTTACACTTAAGACTTTCTAGACTTTACGTGGTAGAGCATTCGTGAGTGTATCTGCTAAAACGTCTACTGTATAGACTTAAAGGGGTTTCTATGTTTATCTTAGACCATACATTTGAATCTCATCCAAACAATTCTCTTGGTCCCTCGGAATCCATAATATTTAATTTTCCTGGATCTCATCCAGCTCATCGTACCTTACGACAATAATTAAAAATAAGTTACTGGTCATTTTAGACGGTTCATATTCATTTCTGATAAAGTGTCAACCTCTTTGACTACTTTGTCAAAACTTATGTCCAGCCTCTTGATGCCTCACATGTATTTTATTCGTTCCCACTGACCTTGAAAACTCTTTGGCCAATTCATATAAGTTCGTTCTGCTAAATCATATTTAGAAAACGAACTATAAAAGAATGCTCCAGTTTTCATGGTCATCATAAGCATTTACATCGAGTTCAGTCCGAGTAGATCTGTACAAATCCGTTGGCGAGACAGTTTCATCATAATCCGTTTATAGGAGTTATGCACCAAATTATATCTTGAAGATTTACTTGCAGACAATAAGAAATGTTTTCTTTGGGCACATAAACTAAATTACATACTTTATTTACTTGCACGGACCTTTTCAGATTGCATCAAGTTATTAATCAGAGTCCCTACGTCGAATTACATCCTGGAAGTTGTCTAGGCCATCATCGACTATGATGTCTAACTCGACTCTTCGTCTCACGAGACTCGAGTAAGCCTTTAACTTCCTAACGATTGATTTAATGAATATCTTATTGATAAGGTCCTCGCAGAACCTTATCAAAAACTAGGCATTACTACCTGGGACTTAACCCAGAGGGAGGATTGTAACTCAGAGTCACTTGCCATGCATCGCACCATGTCTAACAAAGTGTGATTCATGCTCTCTTACACACCGATGTGTTAAGAGACTTGATCTGAGAGAAAAAAAATTACATTTTCTTTTTAATTTATGCAAGATTACACAGCTAAGTGTTCGCCTTTTCGATCTGATCGAACCATTTCAAACACTTCTGTCATTTTGTTCTCTATTTTATCAGACTTGCGTTTCAGCAAGAACACGTGTCGTAATAAAATAAGAACAACTTATCTAGGCTAATAAAGACTTGAGTCTGAATACATCTGTATGTACAAGATCATGAGTTCTCCAACTCATTCTCCCACTGTCTCACAGAATGTAATGACCCCGAAATTCATATACATGTATTTATACGTTATTTTGAGCGTATATATATATGCGAATAAATTTTGGGGAATCCTTATGTATTTTATTTAATTTTGTCAAGCTAAAAATTATTTTTAAATAATTTTGTATGATATAAGATTTTATTAAATAAAGTATATGGTTGGAATACTAATGTCTTGATGTGTATTAAGTATTGTATGTATATTTAGTGGGTATAATTATTTTTCTAAAAAAACAAAATCCTAATTTTTCCTAAGGGACACCTCCACCTTTGATGTGTCAAGATATCTTTGATCCTTACCTAACCCAAGGCTTGGTGGCATGCTAAGAGGATTTTAGGGAGATGAGGTGGCTACTCTAGGAATAAGAAAGAAGGTTTCATTCACTCACTCTCTCCCCAAAACATCAGGCCGAATTCATCCTTTCCCCTTGCTCACTCGTAGACATTAGGGAGGCTGATCACCCATAGGGCTACGCCACCCTCACTCTGCACACACCCATAGCATCCCTGTCGTCGTTTGGGTGCTGTTGTTCATTATGGGAGCTTGTGGAGGAGAAGGGTTTGAAGGAGGAGGAGCCATAGGGATTTGAGCTACCCCATTGTCTCTCATCACCCCTAAGGTAGGATTCCATCTCCAACTAGTATTAGAGTTGCATATTTAGTTTCATAAGAAAGCTTGCATCTTTATTTATCCAAGATAATTCATGCACCGTTCATATATCTTGAGTTTTGTATGGTTTTGTGTGGTGAGCAATTCTGAGTTTAGTATGGTTTTGTGCATTGAGTAATCCTGAGTTTGTATGGTTGTGTGCGGTGAGTAATCTTGAGTTTGTATGGTTGTGCGCGGTGAGCAATCCTGAGTTTTGGGTGGTTTTGTACGGTGAGCAATTCTGGACAGATTTACATGCTGAGTGTTTTGCTTAGTCCTTCTAATCTAGACTTGAGTTCGATCTGAAACTTTTATGGCCTAAAGATTTGACTGTTACCTATAACTTTCATGTTTAGAACATTGTTAATTCAGATTGCAATTAAGAGTAAAAATTCCATCTTTACAACATATCGGAATTTCATCCAGTCTGGACACAGTTTGGTAAAACATAGATCAGTCCCTGCACACTCCATAGAAATTGATGAACTTGGTCTCGTTGAAAAGATAACAACTTTTTCTACAACTTTCCCTGCGTACACATTTTCGAGATTCTAACTGCAACATGTCTTAAACTAGTAATCATTACAGCTCTTAAAACCTGTCTAAAAAAATTCGTTAGGTCTTACCAAACAATTCACCATAAATCACCCAGTTCATATTTCTGCAAGAAAATTTATAGGTGAATCCAGCACAACTATATCTACAACTTTCATTTGTATTATAGTGCATGTTTAATACAAACGTTTGGAGAAATATGCTTCTTAATCTGACTGTTCTGTTTTTCCAGCAAGCTGAAAGATTTGAATGTTGTTTTAAGCTCTTTTTGAAGTTAAACTTGCCATTAACGTTCTTAATCATTTCTGTTACATGGTGATATGTGGTTTATGTTCTTGACACATACATATGATGATGTCAATTTGGTTATATATTTCATGTATATTATGAGAAATGATAAAGTGAATGCACAAGGCTATGCATGTCCCAAATGTGTGGTGATATGTGGAAATAAAGAAATAGAAAGTGTTACGTTTCATGAAAATGACTAAGTCCTCTTAAAAGAGGGTGACATGGGGTTTGGGGGAAACACGGGTAAATTATAGGAGTTAAGGAGCGGACAGATGATATGAATTCTCACCCGATGTATCACTCCCAGAAGGGCGAGTTGAAAGGGTTGGAGAGGCCACTGGTGTACTCGTGATGCACCAGGACGGTAACTGATGGTTTGCTCCGTTTGTCCGATAGAAAAACCGAGATTTTTCTCACTCCCATACCTTGCTCTGTTCGGGTAGGGGGAGTTATAAGAGGCCCCTCCAGTGCTCGTGTCGCTGATTGCGGTACCACTTTTCACCCACCCTGAGTGAAGTCTGGCTCCTTAGCGTCCTACGGTTTATCCAGGTTCCAAAATGCTAACCAATGGATTAATTGTTAACCCTTATTATTCTTGTAGCAATGATAAATGTATGTGTTGTTTACTTGTGTTTCTTTACTATGTTTCTTTTATGTTGTATACCATTATTGTACACCTTGCCTGTTGCACGTGCACGCTTTCACATGTTCATAACTATAGTTGTTACTGCCTTTACTACAGTAGATGTTTATGCCATGACATACACTCTGCCTGCTTACGTGCACCCTTTACACACTTCATGTAAGGACTAGTTGAGATATGGAATTCCTACTGGACACGCGTTGACGTGCCCCACCGTTGACTTTTCAAGTGTTTGTGATGGAGTTAGTTGATGGCTAGGAGGTGGAGCAGTGGAGTTCTATGGATGAGTTAGATTGGGATTACGAGGGGTGAGGAGAGGGTGTTTGTACTCTTAGGATTTTGTTTGGGTAGTGACGAGATATTGATGGTGGATGTATGTGCAGATGGATGATGTATAGAAATCAGACTTTTCTTTGGGATTAGTTATTGTACAGTTTCCCTCTGTGTTTATTTTTGTGTTTATGTTATTGGTTGTTTGGTTGTGCTTTGTGGAACATTACAGGTACTATCCCAGAAGTGCGCAGTGGACCTGCTACTTATGTTTTTAATTTTGTATTGCCTTCATAACACTCGCTGCTTCGGGAATACCTGATACAGATTCGTACTTATCAGGTATCCTGGGGAGCGGAGCGTTACACAGAAGGTGTTGGGCCAACATACCTTTGAGACAAGATTCACAAGTGTCCGTAGACTTCATAATACAAGAGGTCAGTTCCCTCTTTATATGACTTGTGAAGCTTAGTCTCTTTGGTGTGGCCTAGTCTATTTTGCCATATAAGTTTTGTTATTATCTTGTGTATTTGTGTATTAACATTTAATACATTATCGTTATACAAATTATTCACATAAAACATTGCTTCAGAATCAAGGTGATGACATTCGTCAAAAAATGTGTTTGACGTCCTATATGGTCCAAGAAACAACAAGTGTTCCTTTTTACAACACATAGACAATCTTTTTCTTTTGTATAACGGTTATCCTTAAACCGTGACATCAAATATGTCACATTTTCAGCTCCTCCTACTTATGCCTTTACTAATGATAAATAAAAATATCTTTCTCAATTGACTTTCCCTAGTGCCTTCTTCATTTTCTAAATCTCAATTAGATATTATACGACCCAACAAAATTATTAGCTCAGCAAGCACCTAATGTATCCAAACACTTGAGCTTCACACCCTTGAGTTGACTCAACAAGTTGCTAGACTCAAGATCTGATTTGGATACATGGTCTTGTACTGCTCGTGCACTCATCTTCGAATCAAACTGTTTGATCGAAGTTTCGAACCTTGTGGATCGAAACTGTTTTCCAAACAACCTTGAGTTGACTCAACAAATTGTATGGAGAAACATAATTTGAACATCAATATGTTCAAGCTGCCCATTGTAGAGGCAAGTGACAGGTAGTGTGCATTTATTTGGTTGGATCCAGAGCTTAAGGAAATAAAAGTCCTTAACCCTGTGATTAAGAAGGTCATTTTAATGTCAATGAGAATATAGTATATTCTATCAATTAGAATTCAAATTGATATTTCATTAACTAACCATTTGGACCAGTTAACTTATTCTCTTAGAATATTATTCTTTGATTTCATTGGTAAACATAGAACTATCTTAGTTTAGCATATGTTCAATATTAAATATAGATAGAATGGATTTTATCTAACTATATCCTCCCACTATTTTTGTGATCATTTTAAGCCATAATAATGAACGATTTAATTAAATTAAATTAATGGGTAAGAGATCCAACCACCCTTAGTCTCACAACATTGAGTGTGCTCAACAAATTGCTTGACTCTGCGATTGATAGATGACTCTTCATCAATCATATCATATATGATTCTCTTATTGGTTTTTACCCCCTAGCCACTTATGATCATGAGTGTGCTCATCCAAATCATAATGACTAGCCTAGTCAGACCATTGTTTTCGTGTCTAGCTTAACTTACGCCGGTGCTCGGTTATTCACGACACGACGGTTTGGGCCAAGTCTAGACTACATCTCATGTATTGAGAAGTTGGTTTCCATAAAGTGTCTATGACATAGCTTGAGTGTGCTCAACAACTATATCAAAGAACTTATAGTTTCCAACCTCTAAAATAAGGAGGGCTACGGCTAATCTTGAAAAAGATTATTAACGTATTAGACTTAGGTATAGTCCAGGGTGTCATATAATCATGATTCGCGTCATTGCGGTCCTGCGGAACCCGACTAGTGAATTGACTAAGCCAGGATCACTTATCCTTTAGGCTAGCTAGGGTGATCCAACAAACTTAGCGAAGCACATTGACTGGATCATGGTCCATTGAATGAAACTTATCATTTTTATATGTGTAACATAGACTAAAAGGCTTTTATTAGAACAAGTTAATCCTATCAACTAGTGAATCCTAAAATTCAAGTTTAATTAGGATTTGTTAATAACTTTTATTAAGTCCTTATCAACTATAAGGAATGATTTACAGCGGTGCTATTCTAATCGTCCATTAGGCATTTAAAACAATTTTAAATTATGACAGAAGCAATCTAAAATATCTTATAATTATTAGATGACTTTTAATGGCTAACCTATAAAGGGTTTTCTTGTGTTATCAAATAAGCAAGAATAAAACATAGCCATTAAAATTACAACTTAATAACATCACATGAATAAGTTCATAATTATCACATAATTAATTTTATGTTTCTAACAAACATAACATGCAAATTTATCACATAAATTTAAAGGATAATTTTAAAACAAAAAAATTTTATCTAATAAAATTAATTGTTTCATGTTCAAAATAATATTGCATAATTTTAATACATGAACTTTATGTTTTAAGAAATTACCAAATTAAAATTTTAAGCATAATTCAAACATACAAAATTTTATCTAATAAAATTTTACAGCTTTCATGTTCAAAAGTTATCATATAATTTTATTGCATGAACACATGTTAAGAATTATCAAAGTAAAATTAGTATGCTAAAAAATTTTATCACGTAAAATTTAAAGCATCTAAAAAACTTGTTTATTCCATTTTTAACATTTATCACATAAAGTTAAAACAGATCTTTTATGTATTTAAAAGCATACATGCATTTATAATAATAGCAGTCCTTAGATCAGATGCAGACCTAGGCTCTGATACCACTGATGGGTTTTACATGGCCCTTAGGGCACATTTCTATGCACGTCCTACGTCGGACGGACGATAGTGGCAAAATAAAAAACAAGCAGTGGAAAAATGTTAAACTATTTAACATGCAAGCCCTAAGGATATCAAGACCCTAGCCATGATCTCTACTATCTTGAGGTGGGTCTGACCACTCCAAGATAGATTTAAGCTACTGCAAAATTATAAATACTATGCTTAATTAAACAAAGTACCCAGAACCTAGCTTGCACCGGCAAGGTGTACCGAACTACGTCCCGATCTGCTCCTCGTCCCGAGCTGAACCGCTTCACGAACCACTCCTAGCTCCAAGCCGAACCGCTTTCCGAACCGCACCGCTTCCCTAGGCGAGCAACTCACTTGTCGCTGAGCCAACCACGTGATGAAGAAAGTTTCAATTGAGTGGATCCTCCGTCATGTCTTCGGATCCGATCCGAGCCCCTTTATGGCTTTGCTAGAGCCCTTCAGGAGCAAGGCAGCATTTTAGGGAGAGATGAAAAATATTTAATTTAAGCGTAGATCCGAGCGTGCTCCAAACTTTTGGGAGCCGCTCAAATCTAGAGCTTCGGACGAGTTTAGAGGAAGGGGGCAGGTTCCTATTTATATAGGCGGCTGACCCCTCCCCTTTACTCCACTTCCGTTGTGGGACTAAAGTTTTGGAGTTAATAATTCAAGTTAGTTTGCCTTTCATAAAGGCCAAACTTCCATGAATTTTAACTCCCTCACTGTTGAGCTTCACATTTGATACAACATATCAAATCGAAGAGCGTTGAACGGTGAACGCATAGGAATAAAATGGCAAGTCAATCCGAGTCCGTTTGACACCTTAGTTGATCGTCCAAAGATGAGCCCAACACTTGATTTTCGTTCAAAATCAGCCGGAATCCAAAATTCTGCACCTATTGTTTGAAACCCACGTGGTGGACCCCACTGTGCCAGCCTGGGCGTTGCCCAGGCCTGGGCCAGGCGCCCAGGCACTATGCACCCAGGCGCCAGGTGCCTGGGCTTGGCGCCCAGGGTGCCCAGGCCCAGGGCACCTGGGCCAAGCGCCCGGGCTTGGCCCGGTGCCAGTGCGCCCCAGGCCGGGCCTGGGCACCCAGGGCCAGTTCAGCTTGGGCTGTCCCATGCCCAGTTTAGGCATGGGCAAGGCCTATTGTGCTTTTTGACGGCTTTGGGCATATCTCGAGCATTTGGTGTCCGTTTTGGACATCGTTCGAACCTTTGTTTAGACCGGGACATTCACGTCTTACAGGTAAACTTTTCTTCACGTTTATTTCATTAAATATGGTTGGAAACAATTTACGAAACATTTGACTCTATTTGCATCATATGCAAAATAGTCCTTATCAAAGCTTAAAATCTCCCACTTACCCTCAGGATCATCAATCCTGAATGCAGAGGCTAACTGCAAAATTTTTGCAGTTTTTTATCCCTTGCATCAAATGCATATTCTCCCTATATTCTACTTATTACTAGATGAATGTCGCACTCTGTGTGAGACCGTACAGCCTCACCCTACTACAGGTGGGGCTCGAAGTCCCAGACGGCAGTAACCGCCAGCAACAGGTGATGTCCCAGTTTTAGTATCATACTTATGTGGTTAATTCATTGACATAAATGTTGTCGGGACCACCCTGACTGTGTCCGCGATGAATTTCACAGTTTTGGTCTCTTCGTCAAAACTATGTCGTTTAACTTAAGCCTAGGGTACGGTCAAACTGTCAACCCCAATAGCTTGAAGCCAGTTAGTCTCCATCGATATTTAGTCAAATAATGTTGGACATCTTCCCACATACTCTGGCCAGAGTTTTCACTAAAGACCGAACTAACACTACAACACTAACTTCCATTGACCAGGAGGAGACGAATCCTATCTTGGTCATTACTCTCCTCGCACGTTTCAAATGTCACCTAACCAATGACCTTTCGACAGGCCTTGCCTCGAAGCTACGTCAGAGATCTAAGTGACACCGTTCATGTACATGTTCGTACAATGACCTCAAGTCAAAGACCAACTTGCCTATCATTACTAAGAGTTATCATTGATAGATTTGTCAATCATAACCATATGATAACTCTTGTTGGGTCGTTCAGTGAACTCATTCTCCAATGAGCACTTGTGTCTCGTCTTCGACTTCGCCAAGATGAACGACCATGAGATCATCGTCACCGCTACACGGTGAAGACAAAGCCACAATGGTCTATCCGATGTTTCGATATCCTTTTCTCGAAACATTTACGACCACGAACGTTTCTAGACTTATGCCATAGACGGTCAAGCATTTCTACATGATCGAGATCCTCATCTCGATACATGTTTGACCTTGCATTAAGTCTCAGGACTTTACCTAAGTTTCTAATGATAACTAAATTATCATTTAACTTAGATAAATGCTTACCATACAGCTTACTCATGGCAATGCCATGTGTATCCATATGTTTGATTTTTCCATATCTATGCTTTGATACACTTTAGGCCCATGGCTCCGAGTATGTTTATTTTACAATTGGTAAAGAGGATTATCTTACAATTGGTATTATTTCAATTCTTAAAGATTTTTATCTTTTTCTTTACAATTGGTATTAGATCTTAGAAGTCAATAATTTGACCTTTTCTATGATTTAGTGGGAG
Organism: Scilla litardierei; assembly: GCA_030789695.1. NCBI lineage: Eukaryota > Viridiplantae > Streptophyta > Magnoliopsida > Asparagales > Asparagaceae > Scilla > Scilla litardierei. Next base: position 646,088,089 of record CM061142.1, on the reverse strand, counting down.
CATGAGATAGTGATTGATACCCACAAAATTTTTATATTTGGTATCATGCATCTCTTTATCTCTTACATATTGTCACATCTTTTATTAGAATGTCAAGAGAGATATGTTTGATGTCCACCTTTTAATAATGATAGGGGGAGAGGGATATGCATTATGTAAATCATGTATTTCATACATATGCATTTGGGGAGAGAGATATATCTATGGGGAGAGAGATATACGTATGTGGAGAGTTATGTGGGATTATATAAACCTCTCATGCGGAGAATGTTTTTAACATATTGCAATTGGTTTATATAATCCATGCCTATTATATGTCACCATTGTTTCTTATTATTTCAAGTGGTATAATGAGTATTTACAATTGGTTTATCTCATTTTACAATTGGTGCATATAAGTTGAGCGAGCTTATTAACATTGTGCTTTTAATTCTTTATGTTTTACATAATGTGTGTCATCATCAAAAAGAGGGAGATTGTTGAGTATTGGTGTCACGCCCCACGTCCCACTCTACTTGGAAGTGAGGACGCAAGCGTGTCCACGGTGTGCTTAAAATATGGAGGAGTACTTTTTTCTTCTTTCTTCCTCGGTTAAACACACTAAGAGTCTGTGTAAAATTGCAGGTCCTTGCATGCAGATTTAACAAATAGCTCAAACGACATTATTACATATCAAGCGTACAATAATTAAAATACATCATGGGCCTAGCATGGCCAATACAACAAAATACAACAAATTACATTATCGAAAGTGTTGATGCGAAGGCAAATGAAAAAGCCCTAGTCTTATGTGGGCTGGAACTCTACGTGATCCTCGAACGCTGGCTCGACCTCAGTAGTAGGTGATGGGTTTTGAGGGACTCTTAAGGCACATTTCTATGCCCGTCCTGCGTCGGACGGACGATAGAGGAAAAATAAAAAACAAGCAACGAAAAAATGTTAAACTATTTAACATGCAAGCCCTAAGGATATCAAGACCCTAGCTAGAATCTATACTATCTTGAGGTGGGTCTGACCACCCAAAGATAGATCTAAGCTACTGCAAAATTATAAATACTATGCTTAATTAATCTACATACCCGGAACCTTGCTTGCACTGGCAAGGTGTACCGAACCGTGTTCTGAGCTGCTCCTCGTCCCGAGCTGAGCCGCTTCACGAGCCGCTCCTGGTCCCAAGCCGAACCGCTTCCCGAATCGCACCGATTCCTGAGGCGAGCAACCCACTTGTCGATGAGCCAACCACGCGACGAAGAAAGTTTCAATTATGTGGATCCTCCGTCAAGTCTTCGGATCAGATCCAAGCCCCTTCGTGGCTTTGCTAGAGCCCTTCAGGAGCAAGGCAAAATTTAAGGGAGAGATGAAAAATATTTAATTTAAGCGTAAATCGGAGCGTGCTCCAAACTTTTGGGAGCCGCTCAGATCTAAAGCTTTACACAGAAGGTGTTGGGCCAACACACCTTTGAGACAAGATTCACAAGTGTCCGTAGACTTCATAATACGAGAGGTCAGTTCCCTCTTTATGTGACTTGTGAAGCTTAGTCTCTTTGGTGCGGCCAAGTCTATTTTGCCATATAAGTTTTGTTATTATCTTGTGTATTTGTGTATTAACATTTAATACATTATCGTTATACAAATTATTCACATAAAACATTGCTTCAGAATCAAGGTGACGACATTCGTCAAAAAATGTGTTTGACGTCCTATATGATCCAAGAAACAACAAGTGTTCCTTTTTACAACACGTAGACAATCTTTTTCTTTTGTATAACGGTTATCCTTAAACCGTGACATCAAATATGTCACATTTTCAGTTCCTCCTACTTATGCCTTTACTAATGATAAATAAAACTATCTTTCTCAATTGACTTTCCCTAGTGCCTTCTTCATTTTCTAAATCTCAATTAGATATTATACGACCCAACAAAATTATTAGCTCAGCAAGCACCTAACGTATCCAAACACTTGAGCTTCACAACCTTGAGTTGACTCAACAAGGTGCTTGACTCAAGATCTGATTTGGATATATGGTCTTGCACCGCTCGTGCACTCATCTTCGAATCAAACTGTTTGATCGAAGTTTCGAACCTTGTGGATCGAAACCGTTTTCCATACAACCTTGAGTTGACTCAACAAATTATATGAAGAAACATGCTTTGAACATCAATATGTTCAAGTTGCCCATTGTAGAGGCAAGTGACAAGTAGCGTGCATTTATTTTGTTGGATCTAGAGCTTAAGGAAATAAAAGTCCTTAACCCTGTCATTAAGAAGGTCATTTTAATGTCAATAAGAATATAGTATATTCTATCCATTAGAATATTATTTCTTTAATTCCATTGGTAAACATAGATCTACCTTAGTTTAGCATATGTTCAATATTAAATATAGATAGAATGGATTTTATCTAACTATATCCTCCCACTATTTTTACGATCATTTTAAGCCATAATAATGAACGATTTAATGAAATTAAATTAATGGGTAAGAGATCCAACAACCCTTAGTCTCACAACCTTGAGTGTGCTCACTAAATTGCTTGACTCTGCGATTGATAGATGACTCTTCATCAATCATATCATATATGATTCTCTTATTGGTTTTTACCCCTAGCCACTTATGATCATGAGTGTGCTCATCCAAATCATAATGACTAGCCTAGTCGGACCATTGTTTTCGTGTCTAGCTTAACTTACGTCGGCGCTCGGTGTATTCATGATATGACGGTTTAGGTCAAGTCTAAACTACATCTCATGTATTGAGAAGTTGGTTTCCATAAAGTGTCTATGACATAGCTTGAGTTTGCTCAATAACTATATCAAAGAACCTATAGTTGCCAACCTCTAAAACAAGGAGGGCAACAGCTAATCTTGAAAAATATTATTAACGTATTAGACTTAGGTATAGTCCAGGGTGCCATATAATCATGATTCGCGTCATTGCGGTCTTGCGGAACCCGACCAGTGAATTGACTAAGCCAGGATCACTTATCCCTTAGGCTGGCTAGGGTGATCCAACATACTTAGCGAAGCACATGGACCGGATCATGGTCCATTGAATGAAACTTATCATTTTTATATGTGTACCATAGACTAAAAGGCTTTTATTAGAACTAGTTAATCATATCAACTAGTGAATCCTAAAATTCAAATTTAATTAGGATTTGTTAATAACTTTTATTACGTCCTTATCAACTATAAGGAATGATTTATAGAGGTGCTATTCTAATCGTCTATTAGGCATTTAAAACAATTTTAAATCATTGCAGAAGCAATCTAAAAATTATCTTATAATTATTAGATGGCTTTTAATGGCTAACCTAAAAAGGGTTTTCTTGTGTTATCAAATAAGCAAGAATAAAATACAGGCATTAAAATTACAACTTAATAACATCACATGAATAAGTTCATAATTATCACATAATTAATTTTATGTTTCTAACAAACATAACAAGCAAATTTATCACATAAATTTAAAGCATAATTTTAAAACATAAAAATTTTATCTAATAAAATTAATTGTTTCATGTTCAAAATATTATCGCATAATTTTAATACATGAACTTTATGTTTTAACAAAATTACCAAATTAAAATTTTAAGCATAATTCAAACATACAAAATTTTATCTAATAAAATTTTACAGCTTTCATGTTCAAAAGTTATCATATAATTTTATTGCATGAACACATGTTAAGAATTATCAAATTAAAATTAGTATGCTAAAAAAAATTTATCACATAAAATTTAAAGCATCTAATAAACTTATTTGTTCCATTTTTAACATTTATCACATAAGGTTAAAATAGATCGTTTATGTATTTAAAAGCATACATGCATTTATAATAATAGCAGTCCTTAGATCAGATGCAGACCTAGGCTCCGATACCACTAATGGGTTTTACATGGCCCTTAGGGCACATTTCTATACACGTCCTATGTCGGACAGACGATAGAGGCAAAATAAAAAACAAGCAGCGGAAAAATGTTAAACCATTTAACATGCAAGCCCTAAAGATATCAAGACCCTAGCCAAGATCTCTTCTATCTTGAGGTGGGTCTGACACCCCAAGATAGATCTAAGCTACTGCAAAATTATTAATACTATGCTTACTTAAATTACATACCCAGAACCTAGCTTGCACCGGCAAGGTGTACCGAACCGTGTCCCGAGCTGCTCCTCGTCCCGAGCTGAACCGCTTCATGAGCCGCTCATGGTCCCAAGCCGAACCGCTTCCCGAACCGCACCGCTTCCCGAGGCGAGCAACCCACTTGTCGCTGAGCCAACCACACGATGAAGAAAGTTTCAATTGAGTTGATCCTCCATCAAGACTTCGGATCCGATCCGAGCCCCTTCATGGCTTTGCTAGAGTCCTTCAGGAGCAAGGCAGAAATTTAGGGAGAGATGAAAAATATTTAATTTAAGCGTAGATCCGAGCGTGCTCCAAACTTTTGGGAGATGCTCGGATCTAGATCTTCGGACGAGTTTAGAGGAAGGGTGCAGGTTCCTATTTATATAGGCGGCTGACCCCTCCCCTTTACTCCACTTCCGTTGTGGGACTAAAGTTTTGGAGTTAATAATTCAAGTTAGTTTGCCTTTCATAAAGGCCAAACTTCCATGAATTTTAACTCCCTCACCGTTGAGCTTCACATTTGATACAACATATCAAATCGAAGAGCGTTGAACGGTGAACGCATAGGAATAAAATGGCGACTCAATCCGAGTCCGTTTGACACCTTAGTTGATCGTCCAAAGATGAGCCCAACACTTGATTTTCGTTCAAAATCAGCCGGAATCCAAAATTCTGCACCTAGGGTTTGAAACCCAAGTGGTGGGCCCCACTGTGCCAGCCTGGGCGTTGCCCAGGCCTGGGCCAGGCGCCCAGGCACTATGCACCCAGGCGCCAGGTGCCTGGGCCTGGCGCCCAGGGCGCCTGGGCCAAGCAACCGGGCCTGGCCCGGTGCCCAGGGCGCCCCAGGCTGGGCCTGGGCCTGGGCACCTAGGGCCAGTTCAGCCTGGGCTGTCCCATGCCCAGTTTGGGCATGGGCAAGGCCTATTGTGCTTTTTGATGGTTTTGGGCATATCTCGAGCATTTGGTGTCTGTTTTGGGCGCCGTTCGAACCTATGTTTAGACCGGGACATTCACGTCTTACAGGTAAACTTTTCTTCACTTTTATTTCATTAAATATGGTAGTAAACAATTTACGACACATTTAACTCTGTTTGCATCATATGCAAAATAGTCCTTATCTAAGCTTAAAATCTCCCACTTACCCTCAGGATCATCAATCCTGAATGCAGAGGCTAACTGCAAACTTTTTGCAGTTTTCTATCCCTTGCATCAAATGCATATTCTCCCTATATTCTACCTATTACTAGACGAAGGTCACACTCTGTGTGAGACCATACAGCCTGACCCTACTACAGGTGGGGCTCGAAGCCCCAAACGACAGTAACCGTGAGCAGCAGGTGATATCCCAGTTTTAGTATCATACTTATGTGGTTAATTCATTGACATAAGTATTGTCGGGACCACCCTGACTGTGTCCGCGATGAATTTTGCAGTTTTAGTCTCTTCGTCAAACTATATCGTTTAACTTAAGCCTAGGGTACGGTCAAACTGTCAACCCCAATAGCTCGAAGCCGGTTAGTCTTCATCGATCTTTAGTCAAATAATGTTGGACATCTTTCAACATACTCTGGCCAAAGTTTTCACTAAAGACCGAACTAACACTACGACACTAACTCACATTGACCAGGAAGAGATGAATCATATCTTAGTCATTACTCTCCTCGCACGTTTCAAATGTCACCCAACTAATGAACTTTCGAAAAGCCTTGCCTCGAAGCGAGGTCAGAGTTCGTACAATGATCTCAAGTCAAAGACCAACTTACCTATCATCACTAAGAGTTATCATTGACAGATTTGTCAATCATAACCATATGATAACTCTTGTTGGGTCGTTCAGTGAACTCATTCTCCAATGAGCACATGTGTCTCGTCTCCGACTTCGCCAAGTCAAACGACCATGAGATCATCGTCACCGCTACACGGTGAAGACAAAACCACAATGGTCTATCCGATGTTTCGATATCTTTTTCTCGAAACATCTACGACCACGAACGTTTCTAGACTTATGCCATAGACGGTCAAGCACTTCTACATGATCGAGATCCTCATCTCGATTCATGTTTGACCTTGTATTAAGTCTCAGGACTTTACCTAAGTTTCTAATGATAACTAAATTATCATTTAACTTAGATAAATACTTACCATACAGCTTACTGTAATTTTGAACAAGATATTTGTACGATTACATAGAGATAAATAGCCTCGAGGGCATACATCTCCCAACAGTAGGATCCTATGTAAACTCATTCTTAAGTCTTGACGGACATTTCATAAGACACAAAATGAAATGCCCATCAGCGAGGATTACTCGGTAAGTATATACCCATAGTAAATAAAGGTAAAAACATAAGTATAAGAGTGGCATGGGTTAAAGCATATCTTGAGTATGAGCATAGTATATTAAAACACGGTAGGAAATGTTATACTAACATGGCATAGAAAGTAATAGCATGGTATAAGTATCGCATGAACATTTAACGAGTTTAATTCGTAAAAACTACATCATAATGAAAGTGACGTAAGGACAAGAATGGTGAGATATATAAGGTCTAAAAAGATATTAGCTAGTAGTTAGAACATTTAATACTATTAGCAATATGAAATAAAAAGAGTGATTTGCAACCTGTAGCAGTTCAACGATTGATAGCAATTTGCAACCTGTACGGGAAAGACAGTATAAAACTATGAAGTGGATACTAAAATTTATTCTAGTGTAAAGCCTAAGATGTAACTAAGATGCACCAGAACATCGGGAGCTACCCGTAGTTCTCTACTTACCGACTCCATCAGGACGAATGTCAAGATTTATCAGTAGGGTGGATCTAGTCAGTCAGCAACCTCTACTACAGTGGAGTACCCCATCCCATGGGTCAAGTCAAATGTTGGGTCAAGGTATGGGTACATCAGTCGTTCAGTCTATTCTGTTCATTTGCATCTTATCAAATGTGTACATTTGATCCATGGTGACTCAATAGTCCGTATCATGATTCTCACACAATTTTACAACCTTTTGATTCAATTCATCAATTAAACAAAACATGGAAACATGCAATAATAATATGAAATGAGCATATAAATGATTTCAACTGAGCAAATGATTCTAATTAATATAAAAATATGTTTCTAAAACTATTTTTCAATAATTAATGGATATTTTTCTTAATTTAAAAAGGTCAAAAACTAATTTTTAAACTAAGAAAATGGTTTTCACAATATATTCGAAGATTTATTTGGGACAAACCATACGTCGGTATTCTTCCAATAATGGGTCAAAGTGACGTCTCGTTTAGTACTACAACATATATTTTTCTCATACGCCAGTGTACGTGAAATTTTACGATATACATCTTTAAGTGATAATCTCTTAATTGGGTTTTATCTTCAAAAATTTACTGTGGGAAATATACTTTCCTTTTGGCGATGAAACTAGCTCCAATACGTTCGTTTCGTCAAAATGGATTTTCTGGCTCTTCCCTTGTATTTTTCTGAGGCCTATACAATTAATTATGAATTTAATACGATTAATATCAAATAATATAATAATGTAAATACTCATATGTATTTAAATACGTATAATACATATTATACCGTATGTCCCTTTGTATCTCCCTCTCTATCTCTCTTCTACATGTATGCACACCGTGCAGGCTTTCGCGTTTGACGTCGCCTCAGCGGAGCGGCAACAAGGCGACGACGCAACAAGGCGACGACTGAGGCGGGGATGGAGGCAGAGCAAGGTCGTGGCAGTGGTGGTGACTCAGTGGTGGGCAGAGCAGCGACCCAGCGGTGCTACAAGTGGCAGGGCGAGCTCGGGGGGTGTTGGGTTTCGACGGGCTACTGCGGGCTCCGACGGTGACGAGTGGATGCCGACGGCTCTAGAGGCAGTGGCAGAGGGAGGCGGTGCTTTGACGACAGCGGCGGCAGCAGCCGTGGCTGAGCAGTGGCGAGGGGAGAAGCGATCAGCAGGGTTCGACGCCTTCGATGGTGGCAAGCTCAGGGGTGTTGGTGGCGTCAATGTGGAATGAGGGAGGCACCGACTGGGAAGGGATTCATCATGGGGTGGGAGAAGTGAACATAGGGGAGTGCTTGTGAGGAGGGGGCCTGACATCGGAGGGAGGCCGTGGCTGGCTTCGCGGCAACAGTGATGTAGGTCTTCGTCGGCGAGGAGGTGGCGGCAGTCGGAGGGTGGCGGCACTGTAGGGGTGTGTGCAACGAGAAAGGAGGCTAACAGGGCTGGGTGCAATGGAGGAGGGGCCTTGCTCGGGGGTTCATCGCCAGAGACGGCCGCCATGGTGGCAAAGATGGTAGCGGGGGTGGCCCAGCGGGCTGTGGTGCCTCGTTGGTTCTCGTGGTAGTGGCGGATGCTGTCGGAGGGCGGCGCAGCGACGGGGAGAGGCTGCAGCCGCGTGAAGCTGGGTGGGGGTGTCACAGGTTGACGGAGCTTTGCCTGAGCTCTTCAGCAACTCTGGTGGGAAGGTGGCGGTGTTGGGTCATCGGAGGTGGGAGGGTTGTGCTACAGCTCGTCGGTTTGAAGTGGGGGCAAGCTCGGTGAGGGGGTGCAGGCTATGGTTTGGTAGCAGCGAGGATGGGGCAGTGGCGTTGAAGCTCAGCACAGTGAGGATCTTAAGGAAGTTGGGTTCATGTTGGCCTCAGGCTTTTTGGAGGAGAAACTGAGAGGTTAGATGGGTTTGTATAGTTATAATTATAAATATAGTATTAAGTTAGAATTAATGAGTGATTAAGGAGTTGGTGGTTGGGAAAGGAGACTAACCGAAGACATTTGCATATACATGTTTCTCATGGGGGCTGCTGTCGACGACGGGGAATGGGTTAGGGTAATTTAGATAGGTAATTAATTTAAAATTTAATGGTAATTAGTATTATAATTAAATTACGAAATTACGATTTTGCCACTGGAATTAAAAGTGTCTAAAAAATTACAAAAAAATACCACGGGTTCGTATCGTCGCGAGGATCACGAATACGAAGTCTATTTCAGAGTTTGAGCTACGGAGATACGAGTTTTAGATCAGAGTGTTTAGGTCGCGGGTTTACTGGTTCTAGGTCGATTTGACTCCAGAAAAATATGAAAATAATATGTGGAGTACTAAAAGACTATATAATCATATTGTAAAAGTTTAAAACCATTTTGATATCGTTTATATAGGAAAATAATTGATGAGACCATTTCAGTAATAATTGAATAGAAAATATTATATAAATTGTTTAAAGATATTTGATGACACCCTAAATCACTAAAACATGCTATAACTATTTTGATGATTCAAAATATTTTTATAAAGGATTTTGAAACCATTTTTAATATTAACCTCCTGATAAACCAATTTAAAATATCTTCATAGTATAAAATACGTAAAATACAAAAATACGTGTACTAATGGATACGGGTCGTCACATCATACCCTCCTTAAAATAATTCTGTCTTCAGAATTTAGAAGACCGATCATTGCCTAAGCAATATAAACCATCGAAGGAAAGGCTTAATGAATGACAACGATCTACTAAAATACATTGTAAATAGCATGAAATATAATGTGATATCATAGCATCAAGAAAACAAGAGATGTTATGTTTTAACATTAACATCACTACAGCTTCTGTAACTAGTCCCGAAACCAGTATCATTACAATAGCAACCTTAACTTCTCAAGTAGCTAAAGTTAATATAAGGTAATGGTATCATTTGAAAATGAGGGCTATTATGATGACAATATCTGTTCGAACTTGGAACTTGAGGTGATAAGCTAGTAGCAAGCTAATCAACCACATCAAAAGGAAGATCATAAAGTTTAAAGTTTCTACTCGTGTTAATTGTGACTAACGGGGCCTAGCCAAGGAAGTCATCAATAATATAGCATACAAAGATGTAACGACTAATCTACATGCATTCGTGTTGTTATACCTAACCAGCCAAGTACAAATGCCATCAACTCCCATAAGGCCCAAAAACAAGCCAACGTTCAAAACAACAAAAATAAACAAGTACAAGGCCAACTTCCAAGGACCATACTTATCACTATACTTATCATTATCACTCCTTTCATCAATGCCCATAACGCCCAAAAACAATCCAACACCGAAATCATCATCCAAATCCAAGCACAAGATCGACATCCAACTTCAACACCTAAGGCCAACAGCATTTCAATACCCATTGACAATGATACTTATTGCCAACACTACCAATTGACATCCACAATTCTCATCATCAACCCCAAACAAGCCAACAGCCAAAAACATACAGTCCCGCAAACCCGAAGGAACGGACCCAAGGAGATCCTCAAGCGGAACATCAATAGGGGCAAGATCCAGGGCAATGAGCTCAAAAGAAGCCCAAGAATCGCGACTTCCCAAGATCTCAACCACACGACGGTGGTGAGGGTGGAGATGAGGATCGTCGCTAAGCCCAAAAATCCTAAAATATATCGTCGAAGGGCTATCGGCTGTCGTCGATCCATGTTGTTCGATGGCAGTGACTGCTCAGCAGTGACGAGCGACATGGCAGGTGCCTCTGGAGGATCTTGAAGCAAGATGGGTTGGGCTATGGAGAGATGCAGGGTAAAGAAGTGGGTTTCGTCGCGACAGCGAGGAAGCCACGAGATGGATTTGGTGAGGGAAGAGATGAAGGGATTAAATAGGGCATCGAAGTCGTCGATAGGGTGGGGTAGGGTAGGCGGGGACATGGCTCGAGGAGAGAATGCGGACAAAAGGTAATAAAGAGGGGGGTATGGTAGGCGGAAAAAGGATTCGACCCATGGAATATCGGGTATATGATAGATAGAAGAAAATTACAATCTCAATAGAGATGAAAAGAAAGTAACTGCCTACATTTGCATGTCTTGGTTTGGTTCATCTCGATTCGTCTCGCAACATCCTCAAATGCTTCTGAGCTTCCTTTGATATGCTTCCGTTTGTCGAACTCAAAATTTGGACGATCGAAAAAAATTCAAATGCTACCCTCCTTATAAAAGAGTATATCCATAGTTTAGGTGAACTAAACGCGACTAGAAAGTATTCTAAGAATAAGTAGGATGATCGGAAGGCCGTTACAAGAAGGATGATGGCGATGAATTGAATGAATAGTTCTATCTTATGGAAGGTCACTCTAATTGTTATCAAAGGAAGGTACTAGAATAATATTCAAAAAAATTGGACACGAGTTCCTAGTTGAGGGTTCAAAAGTTCGAAGAAGGTAATGAAGATTAATAGAAATGGATCGTTGCGACTTTTTGTGATGAGAAGCGATGGGAAGCTTCCAAATCAAGAAGGGGGTATGCTACTAAGATGATACCTATAGTATGAAAATGTATGCTTGTGATGATAATAAAGGTGTTGGGTGTTAAATCGACGTAAAGGGAAGGTTCAGACATACCAGTGATTACTGGCTCTGCAGTCTCAGCTTCTCTAGTTGTCATGATGAATGCTTGGCGTCTGGGCTGGTTCAGCTTGGCCTGTTGAAAGACTAGATGTTTTGGAGCTAGTGGTGGCTTACACTGTTTCGGTCCTATAGCTGCTGCAATCGGAGTCCTTCGATTGATGATGTAGCAAGAGAAATTCCTGGAAGAGTGCTCAGATGCCACACATAACAGGCATTGGTTGAGCAACTGACGACGGTTCTTCTTGACATGCCCTGGTCGGTTACAATGGTGGCACACCATCTGGGATCGATTGTTGACTGTATGTGCAGGACTTTTAAACAAGGTAGTTTGTATTGGTCCAAGAGCGTCTCTCGTTGGTTCCATAGGATGCTTGCTTCCTCCAACCTGGGCTGTTTCACGAAGTTTATCAACATCCTCGTAGTTACGTGCTGCTTCTGTTCGACTGAGCACAGAGAGTAATCGATGTTGGAGTTCCATCATTTCTCTTATGATTCCCACGATGTCGTTGTCGGCGTCACCATTTCCATTACGAGTATTGGGTTGACCTGCCATGCTGTAAAACAAACCACAAGGTAAGTTAAGTGAAAATTTATTCTAGTTGTACACTTAGATATTAATGTCGTTAAAGCCGATCATAAAGTATTCGTAAGGGCATGACCTGCATGGGTCACCACTAAAACCTGTCACGCCCCGCTTCCCATTCTACTTGGGAGCTAGGACACGAGTCGGTCCGCGGTGTGCTTAAAACATGGAGGAGTACTTTTTTCCTTCTTTCTTCCTCCTTAATTTAAACACACTAAGCATCTATGTAGAATTGTAAGTCCTTGCATGCAGATTTAAGAAACAGCTCAAACAACATTATTACATATCAAGCGTATAATAATTAAAATACATCATGAGCCTAGCATGCCCAATACAACAAATTAAATACAACAAATTACATTATAGAAAGTGCTAATGTGAAGGCAAATGAAAAAGCCATAGTCTTCGGTGGGCTAGAACTCTACAAGATCCTTGAGCACTGGCTCGACCTCTGTAGGAGGATCCTCTGTAAACTCACTCTCAAGTCCTGACAGACATTTCATAAGACACAAAATGAAATGCCCATCAGCGAGGGTTACTCGGCAAGTATATACCCATAGTAAATAAAGGTAAAAACATAAGTATAAGAGAGGCATGGGTTAAAGCATATCTTGAGTATGAGCATGGTATGTTAAAACGTGGTAGGAAATGTAATACTAACATGGCATAATACTTAAGAGCATAATATAAGTATCGCATGAACATTTAACGAGTTTAATCCGTAAAAACTACATCATATGAATGTGACGTAAGGACAAGCATGGTGAGATATATAAGTTCTGAAAAGATATTAGCTAGTAGTTAGAACATTTAATATTATTAGCAATATGAAATAAAAAGAGTGATTTGCAACCTGTAGCAGCTAAACGATTGATAGCAATTTGCAACCTGTACTGAAAAGACTGTAAAAACTATGAAGTGGATACTATCATTTGTTCTAGTGTAAAGCCCAATGTCCGAGGAAGGATGTAACTAAGATGCACCAAAACATCAGGAGCTACCTGTAGTTCTCTACTTATCGACTCCATCAGGACGACAGTCAAGATGCACCAGACACTGGATTTTCTGGCTCTTCCCGTGTATTTTTCTGAGGCATATACAATTAATTATAAATTTAATACGATTAATATCAAATAATATAATAATGTAAATACTCATATGTGTTTAAATACGTATAATACGCCTTATACCGTATTTCCCTTTGTATCTCCCTCTTTATCTCTCTTCTACATGCGAGCACAGCCCGCGGGCTTTCGCATTCAACGTCGCCGCAGCGGAGCGGCGACTGAGGTAGGGATGGAGGCAGAGCGAGGTCGTGGAGATGGTGGTGACTCAGTGGCAGGCGGAGTAGCGACCCGGCGGGAGCGCTACAAGCGGCGGAGCGAGATCGGGGGGTGTTGGGTTTCAACGGGCTGTTGCAGGCTTCGACGGTGACGAGTGGATGCCGACAGGTTTGTAGGCAGTGGCAGAGGGATGCGGCGCTTTGGAGACGACGGCAACAGTAGCCGTGGCTGAGCAGTGACGAGGGGAGAAGCGGTCAACGGGGTTCGATGCCTTCGATGGTGGCGAGCTCGGGGGTGTTGGTAGCGTCAGCGTGGACTGAGGGAGGCATCGACTGGGCAGGGGTTCATCGTGGGGTGGTGGACGGACGGAGGTCATCGGCGCCGCCTCAATGTCAGTCGAAGTAGAGGGAGAGGTGAACAGAGGGGAGTGCTTGTGAGGAGGGGGCCTGACATTAGAGGGAGGCCGTGGCTGGGCTTCGCGACAGCTGTGTGCTGCAGGTATTTGTCAGCGAGGAGTTGGCAATGGTCGGATGGTGGCGGCGCCATGGGGGTGTGTGCAGCGATAAGGGAGGCTGACGGGGCTGGGTGCAATGGAGGAGGGGGGCTTGCTCGGGGGTTCGTCACCGGAGACGGCTGTCATGGTGGCTGAGATGGTATCGGGGGTGGCCTAGCGGGCTGTGGCGCTTCGTTGGGGCAGTGTCGGATGCCATCGGAGGGCAGGATAGTGATGGGGAGGGGCTGTAGCTTTGTGAAGCTGGGTGCGGGTGCCACGGGTTGACAGAGCTTCGCCTGAGCTCATCAGCAACTCTGGTGGGCAAGGGGGTGGTTTATGGTCGTCGGAGGTGGGAGGGTTGCGCTACAGCTCGCCTGAGGGGTTTGAAGTGGGGGCGAGCTCGATAAGGGGATGCGGGATGTGTTTTGGTGGCAGCGAGGATGGGGTGGCAGCGTTGAAGCTCGAGCAGAGGGAGGAGCTTGAGGAAGTTGGGTTCACATTGGCCTTAGGCTTTTTGGAGGAGAAGGGGAGAGGTTAGATGGGTTTATATAGTTATAATTATAAATAAAGCATTAAGTTAGAATTAATGAGTGATTAAGGAGGTGGTTGGGAGAGGAAACTAACCGAAGACATTTGCTCAAACATGTTTCTCATGGGGGCTGTTGTCGATGGGGAATGGGTTAGAGTAATTTAGATAGGTAATTAATTTAAAAGTCAATGATAATTAGTATTATAATTAAATTACGAAATTACGATTTTGCCACTGGAACTGAAGTGTCCGAATAATTACGAAAAAATACCACGGGTTCGTACTGTCACGAGGATCACGAATACGAAGTCCTTTTCAGAGTTTGAGCTACGAAGATACGAGTTTTGGGCCCAAATATTTAGGTCGTGGGTTTACGGGTTCTAGGTCGAATTGACTTCAGAAAAATACGAAAATAATATAGGGACTACTAAAAGACTATATAATCATGTTGTAAAAGTTTGAAACCATTTTGATATCGTTTATATAGGAAAATAATTGATAAGACCATTTCAAAAATAATTGAATAGAAACTAGTTTATAAATTGTTTAAGGGTGTGTTTGGATTGAAAGAAAATATATGAAAGAAAAGTGAAATGAAAATGAAAAAGAAAGAAAAGTGAAATGAAAATGAAATGAGATTCTTTCTCATGTTTGGTTGCCAAAGAAAATTTTGAAGAAAGTTCAAAGGAAAATAAGGAAATTTCGTCCATTAGGTTATTAAATTCAAAACGAAAAAAATTAAGTGGTGGTTTTGCTAAATAATTTAAGAGATGTATTTGCTAACTTTATAAATAATTTGCTTAAAAAATTTAAAAGGTATTTTAGTCTCATAATAAATTAAAAATTTGTTAGTTGTTCTGAATAATTGAGAAAGTTAGCAAATAAATTACGAATTCTTACAAATAATTCTCTAACCATACAAATATCATGATTCATAAATAATGTAATATTAAATAGTACATAAATAATTTACAAATTATATGAAAACATTGGAAATAATTTGCAAGCTATTAGAAAAATTCGTGCATAAAGCGCGAATTTTTCAAGCAAAACACGAAAATTACACGAACTATTCGCGAATTTTTCGAACAAGTTCATGAATAAAAATAATTTAAATATTCATGATTTTAATAAAAATTCCGAATACATACTATTTTGAAAAATTCGGGAAAAATTCGTAAATTTTGAATAATTTGCGAATTTTAAATAATTCATGTGTAAAATTTTGATAATAATTCGTGATTTTTTGAAAAATTCATTCATAATTTTTTGAAAAGAATTCATGAATTATTCATGAATTCATTAAAAATAGCTACTAATTATATTTGTTAAAAAACACAAATGCATGAATGTGAAAATAGTTAGTTTTGCTTTGTTTTCCCTCATTTTCCTTGGGTCAAGAGGAGGAAAAGTTGGAAGAAAAGTTTTACTATTTATTTTCCACTCTTTTCCTTCATTTTCTTTTTCTTTTCACTTTTCTTTTAAGCCAAACAATGGAAAATCATTTTCCTTCTTATTTTCCTTCTTTTTCTTTCCTTTTCCCACTAACCAAACACACCCTAAAGGTATTTGATGACACCATAAATCACTAAAACATGCTATAACTATTTTGATTATTCAAAATATTTTTTATAAAGGATTTTGAAATCATTTTTGATATTAAACTCTTGACAAACCATTTTAAAATATCTTCAAAGTATAAAAATACATAGAATACGAAAATATGTGTACTGATGGATATGAGTCATCACAATTAGTGTTTCATACAAATGTCATTTTGATGATGATCACAACATTATGTTTTTGCTAATGACTCTCATGTTTTAGTCTCATAGTTAACACTTCAAGAATAACAATTTTGGAGACTAAATGCTTGGTGCAATGATGGACATCAAGAGGAGCAATGCCAAAGCTTGGTCTCAAGGGGTGCCAATGCTTGGAGATGATGGAGAGCATCAAGGCATCAAATTTTGAAGCCATAGACTCTAAGGAAAGTAATGTAATACATGTATTATTTCATTTATTGCTTTTCTCTTTTTGAGTATGGGTTTAATGTAATGCCTTGATAGATGGTCTACTCATTCATGCATATACATATAACCATCTTAGTGAGCCTTAGGATTATCTTAGAACCCAACCCAATAGGCTCATCATGCGAAATGACTCCATTGGAGTCTCTAGCTCTCCAACAGGCAACTGATGAAGGAAGGACAGGCGACATGGTGACTCCAGACGTCTGGCATTCAAATTATTGGAAACAGTCAACTTTTATTGACTCTATTTTGAGTTATTGGAAACAGTCGACTGGCATTCAAATTATAGTCGCATGTCTTCCATCAGGCGCCTGGGATTTGTTCTCCAGTCGTCTGTATGCCAAAGTGCGTAATTTGCATTTTTGGGCATCTATCCACCTTATGTGATAGCCGACTGATTCAGAGCTTACAGTCGCCTGTATTTTCACAGACGCATGTACTTTGGTCATCAGTCGTCTGTATACACAAAGTGCGTAAGTTGCATTTCTCGGCTTCATTTCAATCCCCTGCAGGAGGCGACTGACGAAGGATATTCAGGTGCATGCCCATTGTACAGGCGCCTGTGTAGTCTTCTACAGTCATCTATCCTAGCTCAGATTATAGCCGTTGGGATTTTTATAGCCGTTGACCAGTCGACAGTCAGTTGTTCTTCAGTCGACTGTTTGTGCCGTAAACTACCAAAATCTAGCTGTTGCAGATTTATTATTTTGGGGTTTCTCTTTGGGTTTGAGGGTTCCTTTGAACTGCCTATATATAGCAGAGGGAGGAATTCATTAGAGCTTCTTGGTCACTATTGCAAATCGTTAGAGATTGATTAAGCCACTCTCAAACTCTCTCATTTCCCTCTTAGAGCTATTATTCCTTTTCATGCATTGAAGTCAAGCTCAAGGGAAATCAACTAAGTGCTTTCAAGCAAATATCATCACTTGGAGATCCTCTTCCATGCCTTGCGTTCATTAATGACTAAGTTCATCATCAGGGCATAGGTAAGAGTATTTGTTTTACTTTGGGTTTTCATTGAAACCTTAGCTTTCTTTATGAGAGCTAGTTACTCTCTGTGTGAGCGTATAACCTTCTGTGTGAGGGTTGGCTGAGATCTCTCTATGTGAGAGTTTGAGTCTATCTGTGTGAGTTCATAAGTCTTTCTGTATGAGAGCAAGGATTTCTCTGTATGAGAATCCAAAATCCTCTGTGTGAGGTAACTCTGTGTGAGATTGTATTCACTTTTCTGTATGAGAATTATAGTGGATATTGGTGTGGCTGGACGTACCCAAGTTTGGGAAACCAGGGTAAAATCTTGTGTTTGCGTTTGGATTGATTGTGTTGATTAATTCCTCTTGCACTTATTATTCCGCATTTGCAAGTTAAATTTTAATTGCACAATTTATTGCCATTACTCTATTCAGCCACCATCCAACCATCCCCCAGAGTTTGTTGTTAGTATTGCAAGGGAAAGACGGTCCTTACAGGTGCTTTAACTGAGATGGACATTCTTGTTGTTGTAAATGAGAGTGTTGATCATAAATATTTTATTGTATTTTACTATAGATTAGTACACGTGTTTATTTCCAATGTATTATTTTAAATATGTATAAATTTTACCTGTAATTGTTTAACATTGCAGCTGTAGATACCAAGTCCCACTCAAGGCCCGTCAGTGAAAAGCCCAGCCCAACTTGTCGGATGAGACCCATTTTAAGGAATCTCCTGACGTAGCTCAGGAGATCAGCCTGACCCGACCTCAATAGATCCCTGCAGAGACGGCCTCGTCTACTAAGGTTGATCCCCTCGGTTTCAAGGCCCAAGTACCCACCTGCTCAGCTGAGTCAGGCCGCGCCACGTGGCAATCGTGCGCTATCGGCCTAAGCCATCTTCGAGTCGTTATCGCCAACCCATCCAACGTATACGGAGTGGCAGTGCCGCTAGGGGAAGCGCATGTTGCCTTTTGGCAGGGGCAAGTGGCCAGCTTTATGAGTAGTGGTTATGGCAAGCACGTCCCCAAATTCCTATAATTACGCCATAAACCCTGGCGATGACTGGCGATTCGGTTACAAAGGGGAACATGGGATTACCTGTCGTGGCAAAGCTGACCCCCCCCCCCCCCCCCCCCCCAGCCTATAAATATAAGCAAATTCCCACTCGACTAGGTACGCCAATTCTCCACACAAAACCCTAGCATATTCAACAAACCCTAGTGTCGGCTAACCCTAGCCGACGCCGCCTATTTCCTCCGCTTAACGCTAACTTAAGCATTGGAGTCTGATCGGAGGGCTAACCCCCTCTGGTGAGGATAATGAGCTTTCCTATCTATTTCAGGCATTCGGCGAATGATCTCCACCCTCAGTCCGACGAAACCAATCTATCCGGACTAACCTGTTGCGAGAATACTCGTTTCCATGGCTTGATCCAGTCCCAACGAGATCCTGTTGGTCAACCATCTTGTATACTGGACTACAATCATTTCTTAAAATGTTAAAGTGCAAATTATTATTATTATTTTTTATGTTGACCATCGACCCATTTGTCTGCATTAATGATCACTGTGGGGTCCGCCATTTTATGCACATTAATAAAATTAAAGCTATCATCACAGCTACATCCAAACCCCTAGGCTTTAATTAAACTACTTAAGGCGAGCTAATTGGTGATTTAGGCAACAAACTAAACAATTACCAACCCCCTATAGATTCTTAATCGAGTGGCAAGGAGAACAAGGACTAATTGGAGAGTTGAGAATCAAGGCAAGGTTATTTTGTAATTTCGATCCAATTTTGTCATTTGATCAAAGCATTTGTTTAGCCTAATGTGTTTGCTTTGGTGTCAACAAAACTTCTTTAATTGGTGTTTAGTGGTATAAGGTGTAACCCACTTCCTTTAACTAAGTTTATTAGTGATTAAACACATTACCCTTAATTAATATATACACTTAGTTTCAAGTACTTCCATGCACGTCATAGTTTTTGTAATATTATGTTTCCAAACATTGTATTTTTATATTCTGCCTAGCTCAAATTTCCTCATCATTCCTGAGTCTTACCCTTATAGATGTCGATGTGACGTGTTCGTCTTTGCATGATACATGTGATCACATTTATTATATTTTATCTTTTGTGAAAGAAAATGCATCACATCATATACAAGAGTTAACCGGCAATATGCCATATGAGTTACATTTACCTCGTATATACAATTTTTACTTACATGAAAGTTTTAACTAGCCCACTCAATTGAACATGATGATCATGTGGGCTGGTCTTCATGTCCTTGATACAGTCTTACAGAGGTAACAAATACAATGGACTTCAGTTATAATCTTTAGTTTTTCTATTTTTGTTTTAATAAGGCAACTTTCAACAAATTTTCTATTAAAAAATCAGTCACTTATGAGCTAAGTCATTAGTGAGGCAAATGAAACCATCCACTAACCCATCTAAAATGGCAATAGACAACAAAATTAATTTAATGAAATTGGAAAAGGTTTCCCACAAATAAGCCAATGGAAGCTGAGGCAGCTCCCAGTTCATCTATCATCATAATTCCCCATTAAATTATTCTGTGGTTGGAATTTGGAATAGACTTGAACCAGAGAGAGTTTATTTGGTGATAAACGTGGAGAAAACTGAAGTAACATCCAGTTGGGGTCCTTTGTTGGGTTAAGTTCGTGATGGAATATTAGTACTGTGTGGAATCTTTGTTTGAATTTAAAAAAAAAAAAATCTTATTTGTTTGGATGTAAAGTTGATTGAAAAATATGTGTTAGAGAATGTTTCAGGATGTTTTCTTACCACGGGTTGGTTGACTGGGGGGTCGGAGGGCCTCCGGGGATGGGATGCAGCTCGTTCGGCTGGACGAAGAGCGTGCGGGTCCAAGCGTCGGCGTGCCGAAGGGAGTCCTCGGCCAGGCAACGACCTCCATACGGATGGAGATGAACGGGTTCGGGGGCGAGCAGGTTCGACTCCAGACCGATAGGGCGCCGAAGGGTAGCTTCGGCGCAGCTGGATCTTCTTGACCTGAACAGACGAGGAAGCTCGTCAGGGGGGTCGGATCTTGGTTCCGACCAAGTCCCCTCCAATGCCTAAGTCAGAACGGATCTGAAGGGTGCTCGGCGGGATCGGTATGGCTCACGGAGAGGCCGATACGCGAGTTTTCGGGCCGAGCTGTGGAGGAAAATTATAAGGTAGGAGATAAGGTCGTTTAGGAAGAATACATCAGAGTTTGGTATCTAGCAAGAGGTCTGTTTTCCACGTTGTTCTTCGAGTTGCTTTATAGGAATCTTCCACGGCGACTTCCCCTCAACGTCCCCCCTATTTCGTCCCGATGACCCGCCACTTTGATGGTGCCTTCATGAGTCATGAAGGTGGGCGTAGTGGGGCTCTTTAATGGTGATTAAGGGGGCACGATTTAAGGGGAGTGGCTAGCTTCTGCTAATGTGGGTCAACGGCTATATTCATATCGGTCCGAGACCGGCCTGGCTCCGAGTCTTTATGGGGGCCTTGTTCTTTCCAGGCCTGTAGGCCCGCGACACGGGCTTGGACCGTTCGATCTTGGCCCATCTTGGGATGGTCGTATCAATTGCACACATCGCTCGGGCCGTTCGGATTCTGACGGTTCGGTCCGAGGGATGTGATCCGTGTGGAGTTGACAGGAGCGTCAGTCGAGACATTGGCATTGAATGAGGGCCATCATAACGCTGCAAGGTTGAAATTCTCTCACCCCTGGGAGCGGAATTCGAAGAGCTACGCCTCGCAGGATGCCAACGTGTGTGCATAGGTGGATGGCTTGCGATGGAGCGGAGGGTTTCGGGGGAGCGGTATAAAGTGAGGCGGTTGCCTTACGGGTGAAGGCGATGCCCTTTCGACGCTGTCTTCTCCTCCTTCGTCCCATACGTTTGCCTCGGATTTTCTCTGTGCTGCATCATGTGTCCCACATCGTCTTCCTCTTCTGCCTATAGGGCATGTCGGTCGGCCGCTGCCGTTGTACCCGTTTGGCCCCTAGGATCGGTCACCGAGATCCGCCGCCATGGGGGTGACCTATTTGGGGTGCCTTCTGAGGTGATGGGGTGGCTGTCGACGGTTTGCGCTAGCTCGATTGGGCTGATGCGTTCAGATACCTCCTTCTCCCATGTTACGCCCGAGCCCCTAAGAAGGACGAGAGGGTCTGCTTCCCGGGCAGTCGCAAAGTCGGGGTGTTTGAACAGAGCTTCAGGTTCGGGATGCGATTCCCTCTCAATCCCTTCGTCACAGTGCTCCTGAGGGCCTATGGGCTCGCCCTATGCCAATTCTGTCCCAATGCCGTCGGGTCCTTGGTGGGGTTCATCGTGCTCTGTCTGCTCAATGGGATAGAGCCGACCCTTCGCCTTTTACCCAGTTCTTCTGCATGAGACATCATAAGTCGGGTGACTGGCTTTATATCAGCGCTCATCCGAAGAAGAGCTTGGTGTTGGGGCTGCTAACCTCCGTGAAGCATTGGAAGGGGGAGTACGTCTTCGTGGGCTTTCCTGCAGAGGTGGATTTTCTGGTCTGATGGGGGGAACAAGCTCGCTGACCCTTGAGTTAGGGGGTCTCACCGATGTAGAGACCAAGGCGGTCGACACTTATTGGCCGTCCCTATTGTCGAACGAAAGATCGTGTAACGACTGGTTTTCATGTATCTGGATTTATTATAATATAATATATGTCTTGGTGGATTTTCTCCTCATATGTGGTTTTCGTCTCCGTAACTTTCATTTTCGATCGTTTCGTCGTGTTTTCTCGTTTCTTCTTTAGGATCGTCGATTTCGGAGCAAGTCATTCGTGACGGGCTTCATAACGGTCGTATCTTACTATTAGATCAAGCCTAGGAGTCTTAGGAATCGATCCCGGAGCTCTGCGCTCCGTATCGGAACTTTTGGTGCTTATTAGCCGGTGTAAGAAGGGGCACCGACCGACTAGATGACGATCCAGTCGGTCGGCAATCCTTCTTGGACCGACTAGTTAGCTTTCTAAATTTCTCAGGAGTTACTGTTTATCGTTAGTCGGTCTAAGAACGTTGGTTGACCGACTAGGTTGCAAACTAGTCGGTCGGTAATGCTTCTTTAACCGACTAACACATCATCTAAATTTTGGTATCAGTACAGTTCATTCTTAGTCGGTCTAAGTTCATCTTTCGACCGACTAGTTGTTAAACTAGTCGGTCAGTAGTTGTTCATCGACCGACTAAATCCAAATCCTATTTTCGTTCAGAAGTTACTGTTTACACTTAGTCGGTCTGCGTTGGTCGACCGACCGACTAGTTGTCAAACTAGTCTGTCAGTGGTTGCTCTTTGACCGACTAGTCTGTGTTGAAACCCTAATTTCTGGGCAGCCGCCAGCCCAACCTATTTATACCCCTCCCAAACGTTTTCTTCTTCCTCCACTCGACCCAAAACCCTAGTTTCTCCCCCATTGAGCCCCCATCTTCCTCAAACCCTTATTCCTTCATTCCAAGCCCTAAATCCATCATCTAAACCCTCCATCAACTCATTCTACCTCTCATCAAATCCCCAAAATCTCATCAAATCCCCAAAATCCCCCAAAAACCCTAGTTTCCCAAACTTCTCCATTGGTTTCCAGATCTGGTTCCTAGGTTCTCCGGAGTGTTTCTTCCGCCTCCTCTCGGTAAGAAATCGATCTCTTGATGTTTTCATAACCTATTGGTATTTTTATGAAACCCTAATAAATGAATGTTGTTTTGATGATTGTTTTCCCCATAACAGCGATTTCCCTGTAGTTTAGCATCCGCGAGACGAACATTCGTGATCGTCATCCCCGGTGCTAGGAAACTTGCCACTTAGGGTTTAGGCCATGTTTTAGGCCATTTTGCTCATTGTAGGCGTAAAAGAGGCTAGGCGACGAAATGATACTCGCCTAGGCGCAAATTTAGGAACTAGCTTGACAACGAAGCTAGATCCGACATATATCATGTTGCACAATTACCATGTCATGTTTAAATTCCATTAACGGTACGCAAATTAATTGTCATGTCATTGCATTCATTAAGTGGTCCCGTGATTGTGTAGCATCGCTACAATACTTGTGTTTCCTGGCTCGT
Source organism: Scilla litardierei (assembly GCA_030789695.1). Taxonomy (NCBI): domain Eukaryota; kingdom Viridiplantae; phylum Streptophyta; class Magnoliopsida; order Asparagales; family Asparagaceae; genus Scilla; species Scilla litardierei. The sequence continues at coordinate 646,064,574 of CM061142.1, read as the reverse complement.
GACCAGAAGCGAGCATAATGAGTTGCTAACCCCAACGCTCGATATTGAATTGTGAACTAGGAAAACAAGCTCCCGTGCGGGGCAACCCTGGCTCACTTGCTGGGCTCATATACAGGGACCCTGGCTTGTTTACGTGTGGGATGGGGTAAGGGTTAAGCGGCCATTCAACTGGGAGTCTGCCTGATCAGCAACTGCAGTTGTAAGGCGTAAACTCTGGGGTGGGGTAGTGTTTAGTGCCGATCGGCGTGAATGTTGTACCATTCAGCTGAAGGGCGTAAACATCTACAAACAACGTGAAACGTGAATAGTGAATTGATTGAGATTGTTAGTAGCTTGGCTACTCTTGTCTTGTACCGATAATTGTTCTCTTGTACTTATTGTTCACCATGTCGTACTTGTGCACTCATGTTATAACTGCCATGTCATGCATACTATAACTGCTAGGTTGCTAGTTGCCTTACTTCCAGTTTCCTTGCCCAAGTCCTTTAGACTTGCTGACATGTGCCCCTTTACTCTTTTGGGTGACACATGTTAGATCCTGAGCCTGAGTACCTTGTTGAGGACGAGGTGTTTGCTGACGCCGAGCCCGAGCTTGTGTTTGACGGGGAGTACGTGGACACTGGGGACCAGTCCTAGTGTCTCCGTTGTGTTTTCCCTTTTGTTTAGACTGCTATTTTGTTGTCGGTGCGTAGCACCTAATACTTGTTGCGGTGTTGTTTTGTTGGCCTTGTTCTGGGCCTTTAGACTCTTCCTTTTAGCCTGGTGGCTTTTCTGGATGTTGAACTTATTTTCATGTTGGACAATTTGTGAGATATGAGATTTTATTTCAGTCTCTCCTTGTGTTATTGTTGTTGTTCCGTTGTGGTTACAGGGACCTGCTTATGTTTTATTGACGCTTATCGGGTTTGGGGCTTCACAGCTCCACTCCCGTGCGGACTTTTTCACGTCTCGCCTCCATTTTAGGGAAGCGGGGCGTGACAGGTTTTGTTGGTGGCCCATGCAGGTCCTTCTGTAACTGCGATTTTTGGAATGACGATAATAATATTAGAATGTCCAATAAACTAAGTTCGACGTCCGAGTCATAAGCTATGAGTCTAATCTGCTTCGTTTTCTGTGTCAGTAGATGGCAGGAAGATGATTCACCCGTGGTGGGGGTAGTGGTGCGCTCCCTCATGATGAGGAACCTGAGCGGGAACCCACCAACGGTGAGATGATGCGGATGATGCTCCAGATGATGCAAGTGCAGCAGGGCGTGCTCCTGCAAGTCCAGAATGCTCCACTTGCTCGAGCTGCCCGGGCTCTTCCGGATGCCCCTCGCTCTGAGCCGGGAGCGAAGCAATTTCGGGAGCTGGGTCCCGCATATTTTGATGGGTCTGAGGGTCCTCTGGCTGCCGATGAGTGGATTCGGAACATTGAGGATAATCTGAAGATGGCCAAGATCACCCCGGCTGGATGGGTTGATTTGGCGAAGAGGCAACTCAAGGATAATGCTCGGAACTGGTGGGATGCGGAAGAAAAGATGTTGGTGGAGCCGATAGCTTGGGCTACCTTTAAGTCCAGGTTTGATGAGGAATTCTGTCACGACCCGCTTCCCTAAAATGGAGGCGAGACGTGAAAAGGTCCGCACGAGAGTGGAGCTGTGAAGCCCCAAACCCGATAAGCGTCCACAATACATAAACAGGTCCCTGTAACCACAACAGAATAGCAATAATAACACAAGGAGAGACTGAAATAAAATTCCTCATCTCACAAAATGTCCAACATCAACAAAAGTCCAACATCCAGAAAAGCCACCAGGCTAAAAGAAAAGAGTCTAAAGGCCCAGAACAAGGCCAACAAAAGAAACGACAACTACAAAGCAAAGTATAGGTGCCACGCACAGATAACAGAACAACTGTCTAACAAAAGTAAAACACACGAAGACACTAGGACTAGTCCCCAGTGTCCACGTACTCCCCGTCAAACACAAGCTCGGGCTCGGCGTCGGCAAACACCTCGTCCTCAACGAGGTACTCGGGCTCAGGATCTAACATGTGTCACCCAAAAGAGTAAAGGGGCACATGTCAGCAAGTCTAAAAAGACTTGGGCCAGGAAACTGAAAGTGAGGCATCTAGCAACCTAGCAGTTTAGCATGCATGACATGGCAGTTATAACATGAGTGCACAATTAAAACATGGCAAGACAATTTGTACAAGAGAACAATCATCGGGACAAGACAAGAGTAGCCAAGCTACTATCAATTCAATCAATTTACATTTTTGTAGGTGTTTACGCCATTCGCTGAATGGCATAGCATTTCAGACCGATCGGCACTAAACACTACCCAATATTCACACGATATGGAGCCTGGGGTCCCTGCACATTGAGCTCATCTAGTGAGCCTAGGGTTGCCCCGCCATTGAGCTCGCATTCTTAGTTCACAATTCAATGTATCGAGCGTTGGGGTTAGCAACTCATTATGCTCGCTTCTGGTCACGAGCCAGGAACACTAGTATGGCGTAGGGAACACCTAGCCGGAACACGCAATTCGGGCATTGGCTATCAACCAACACATGGCCCGCTTCTGGAACACGAGCCAGGAACACAACATTGTAGCGAAGCTACGCAATCACAGCAATACCTAAAGAATGCGAGGTCATGACAATTTATTTGCGCACAGTTAATTAAATTAAACGTGACAGGCGAAATGCAATGACATGAACATATTCGCGTACCGTTAATTGAAGGTAAACATGACATGTTAATTGTGCAACATGCTAAAAGTCGGAATTAGCTTCGTTGTCAAGCTATTTCCCCAATTTGCGCCTAGGCGAGTATCATTTCGTCGCCTAGCCTCTTTTACGCCTACAACATGCAAATGGCCTAAAACATGGCCTAAACCCTAAGTGGCAAGTTTCACTTGCCTAGCACCGGGGATCGACGATCACTTCGTCACTCGGATGCTATCTACGAGGAAATCGCTGTTTTGGGGGAACAATCAACAAATACATGAAATAAATTAGGGTTTTCATAAAATTATAAATAAGCTATGAAAACAACGGTAGAACGATTTCCTACCGAGAGAAGACGGAAGGAACACTCCGGGGAACCCTAGGATCAAATCTGGAAGAAATTGGAGAAGTTTGGGGAAACTAGGGTTTTCGGGGATTTGGGGATTTGATGGATTTCGGTGAGATTTTTGGGGAAGATGAGAGGTAGATGGGGTAGATGGATGGTTTGGATGATGGATTTAGGGCTTGGAATGAAGCAATGGAGCTTGGAGGAAGGTGGGGGATCAATGGGGGCGATTTTAGGGTTTAGGGTCGAGTTGGAGGGGAAGAAAACGTTTGGGTTGGGTATTTATAGGCTAAGCTGGCGCCTAGGGCAAAACTAGGGTTTACCGCACTAGTTAGTCGGTCAAAGAACAACCACTGAGCGACTAGTTTGACAACTAGTCGGTCGGTCGACCAACGCAGACCGACTAAGTGTAAACAGTAGCTACAGGTGAAATTAGGATTCTATAGTTAGTCGGTCCATGAACAAATACTGACCGACTAGTTTGGCATCTAGTCGGTCGATGAACGTTCTTAGACCGACTAAGAGTAAACAGTAACTGATACAAAAATAATATGATGAGTTAGTCGGTTCAAGAAGCATTGCTGACCGACTAGTTTGCAACCTAGTCGGTCAACCAACGTTCTTAGACCGACTAACGAGAAACAGTAACTCCTGAGAAATTTAGAAAGCAAACTAGTCGGTCCAAGAAGGATTGCCGACCGACTGGATCGTCATCTAGTCGGTCGGTGGCCCTTCTTACACCGGCTAATGAGCACAGAAAAGTACCGATACGGAGCGCGGGGCCCCGGGATCGATTCCTAAGACTCCTAGGCTTGATCTAATAGTTAGATACGACCGTTATGAAGTCCGTCACGAGCGACACACTTCGAAATCGACAATCCTAAGGAAGAAGCGAGAAAGTACGACGAATCGATCGAAAATGAAATCTACGGAGACGAAAACCACACAAGAGGAGAAAATCCACTAAAACATATATTATATTATATTATAATCAGATACAAGAAAAGCAGTCGTTACATCCTCCCCAACTTAAGAAAAATTCCGTCCTCGGAATTTCCAAAAACTCACGAGTCCGGAAACAAAAGTGGGAAACGCTCTCGCATCTCATCCTCATTCTCCCAAGTAGACTCTCCAGGTGAACCGTGTCGCCACATCACCCTCACAAGATTGACAATCTTGTTCCGAAGCGATTTCTAACGCCTGTCCAGAATCTGCACGGGACGCTGGTCATACGTCATATCGGGGCGAACGGTAATCTCCGAAAAATCCACCGCATGAGACGGATCGCTAATGTATCGACGAAGCTGCGACACATGGAAAACATTGTGAACTTCTTCCAAAGATGGCGGCAAGGCCAAGCGATATGCTACCTCGCCAACCCTCTCCAAAACGTCAAACGGTCCAATGTATCGCGGGCTCAACTTCCCACGCTTCCCGAAACGAATCACACCACAATTCGGGGAAATCTTCAAGAACACATGGTCGCCCGGCTGAAACTCCAAAGGACGACGTTTAGCATCCGCCCAATGCTTAAAACGGTCCTGAGCAATCCTCAACCTCTCCCGAATATTCCTGACGATATCCACGGCCTCCACGATCATCTCAGGTCCCAACAACTCCCGATCACCAACGTCATCCCAACTCAATGGCGATCGACATTTCCTCCCATAAAGAGCGGCGAATGGCGCCATGCCAATACTCGCCTGGAAGCTGTTGTTGTAAGAGAACTCCACCAAGTGCAGATGGTCCTCCCACGAACCCTTGAAATCCAACATGCACGCCCTCAGCATGTCTTCCAAAATCTGAATCGTCCTCTCGGACTGGCCATCCGTCTGCGGATGGTACGCCGTGCTGAAACTCAGACGTGTACCCAAGCTCTTCTGCAAACTCTGCCAGAACTGAGATGTGAATCTCGTGTCTCTGTCAGACACGATACTCACGGGGACTCCATGAAGTCGCATAACTTCCTGCACGATTCACGTTACATCACTATCCAAACTAGGAAAAGGAAATAAAAACGGAGAGTAAAAGAATTTTACCTCCATATATCTCCTCGCTAGCGCCTCAGTGGACTGTCCCACTCGGAACGGAATAAAATGCGCAGATTTGGTCAATCGATCTACGATCACCCAAATCGCGTCATTCTGCTTCGGACTCCGAGGTAGTCCAGTCACGAAATCCATAGTGATGTGCTGCCACTTCCACTCCGGAATCGGAAGCGGTTGTCGCAACCCGGCCGAACGCTGATGCTCCGCCTTCACTTGCTGGCAAACCAAGCACTTGGCTACACTCCGAGCCACGCTCCTCTTCATACCATGCCACCAATAATTCAGACGAAGATCCTGGTACATCTTGGTGCCACCAGGATGCACAGAATACGGCGAACTGTGTGCCTCCACCATCAGCTCCTCTCTGATATCCCCAGCAGGCACACACAACCTGGCTCCAAACCTCAGCGAGCCATCCTCATGAATCAAAAAGTCAGTCCGCAGACCGGCTTCCACCATCTCCCGAATCCTCACCAGCTTCGGATCCTCAGCCTGGCCAGCCTTAATCCGATCCACGATCGTCGACTGCACCTTCATGTACATCAACGACGAAGCCTCTCCAGGAAGAACAATCTCCACACCAGACTCGCAAAAATCCTGCTGCAATCTCCACTGCGAAGTCAAAATCATCACCGCTGGCAGCCTACTCAAAGCATCTGGAACCACATTCACCTTGCCAGGGTGAAACTGCAAATCAATATCATAATCCGCCATAAGCTCCAACCATCGACGCTGTCGCATGTTGAGCTCCTTCTGAGTGAAAATATACTTCAAGCTTTTGTGATCGGTGAAAATCTTCACTTTCTCACTCAGCAGGAAGTGCCTCCAAATCTTAAGAGCAAACACCACGGCAGCCAACTCCAAATCATGCGTCGGGTAATTCTTCTCATGAACCTTAAGCTGACGAGACACATACGCCACAACATGCCCGTGCTGATGCAACACGCAACCGAGACCCTTGCCAGAAGCATCGCAAAAGATCTCAAATCCACCGCTGCGATCAGGCACGACAAGAATAGGGGCACTCGTCAACCTCTCCTTCAGAACACCAAAAGCACCCTCACAATCACCCGACCAAACATAAGCAACATCCTTCCGCGTCAACCTGGTCATCGGCTCAGCAATACGGGAAAATTCCTTAATGAATCGCCGATAATAACCAGCAAGTCCAAGAAAACTCCGAATCTCAGATGCTGACGACGGAACAGGCCACTCCCTGATGGCCCGAATCTTCTCGGGATCCACAGAAATACCATCTCCAGTCACCACATGCCCGAGAAAAGCAACTCGATCCAGCCAAAACTCGCACTTCGAAAACTTAGCATACAACCGATGCTTCCTCAAAATCTCCAACACCGTCCTTAAGTGCGAGGCATGCTCTTTCTCCGACTTCGAATAGATCAGAATGTCGTCAATAAAGATAACGACAAACTTATCCAAAAAGTCGTAGAAAATCAGGTTCATCAGATTCATGAAAACTGCGGGTGCGTTAGTTACGCCGAAAGGCATAACCACGAACTCATAGTGTCCATACTTCGTCCTGAACGCTGTCTTCGGAACATCTCCCTTCTTCACCTTCAACTGATGGTAACCACTCCTCAAATCCAATTTAGAAAACACCCTCGAACCTCCAAGCTGATCAAAGATATCATCGATGCGAGGCAACGGGTATTTATTCTTAATGGTCACCGCATTCAACTCCCGATAGTCCACGCACATTCGACGCGAACCATCCTTCTTCTTAACCAACAACACCGGTGCTCCCCACGGAGACACACTAGGATTAATATAACCCTTCTGCAAAAGCTCATCCAACTGCTTCCGCAACTCTTCCAACTCTGCAGGTGCCATACGATACGGCGCCTTCGAAATCGGCTGCGCACCTGGGACAAGATCGATAGAAAATTCCAAAGCTCGATCAGGCGGCAAACCAGACATCTCCTCGGGGAAGACGTCGCCAAAATCTCGCACCACGGCTGGCCACTCCAACTCCATCTGCATAGCCACAGCCTCAACCGGCCTGGCCCGAAATCTGACAGGACCAAGCGAACTGCTACCACGACTGAACTCAAATACTGGATGTCCGGGAATCTCGAACTCCACCTTCTTCCTCCGACAGTCGATCGTAGCATAGAAGCTCGCCAGCCAATCCATCCCAAGAACTGCATCATAGTTGATGATGTCGTGGACAATGAAATCAGCAAAAAGCTCATGTCCACAGACCACCAACGAGCAAGAATTGCAACCACGATGCACCGAGACCACACCATTCCCTGTAACGATATTCCAACTCTTGGGGAGAGGGGACGTCGACAAGGAATGCCTCTCCACGAAGCTCCGAGAAATAATGCACATCGATGCACCAGAGTCAAAGAGGACTCGTGCAGGAAACGTGCAAACCAAAATCACACCTAATCAAGCAATTAACAATCAAACCCTAATCTAGCAAACAACCATGTTCAAGCAAACAACATAATCTAGCAATCAAGACCAAATAGGAAAGTAATAGCTAGAATGAGGATTACCTGCGATAACCTCATCCACAGCCGCGCTCTCCGCAGCGGTCATTAGAAAAGCCTGCCTCCTCGGCGGAACAGCCTGCCGAAAAGCCTGCCTCTGCGGAACAAGAGCTGCTCCACGTCCAGCAGGAACAGGCGCTCGCTGTTGCAACGGCTGAGCTGCAACAGGAGCCCTCCGCAGCGGATCCGCATGCCGACAATCCTTCGCGACATGAGAAGCATCACCGCAAACCAGACACTGGCCCAGAAACTTCCGACACTGATCCTTGACGTGGCCAGGCTTGCCGCAGAAATGGAAGATCTTCGGAATAGACCCTCCTGGCCTCTTAAACTGAGCAGACTGGTTAGGCCTGAATCCAGGTCTAACCACAGCTCTTGCCTGCTCCACAGGCCTCTTCCCAGCACCAGCCACAGACCCTCTCCTCTGGTTCACGAGCAGCTCCTGCCTCTTGGCAGCGACCAGAACCTTCTGATAAGACTCCCGGTCAGAAGAGGTCACAAAACTCTGGAGCACTGAAGCAAGCCCCTGCAGGAACCTCTGAGCTCTCTCCTCAGCGTCCTGCACCATCTTCGGCGCAAACCGACTAAGCCTCATGAACTCCTGGTGGTACATGTCCACCGACGAGTTCCCTTGCTTCAAATCGATAAAACGCTGCAGCATCTCCTCCTTGGCAGCCTTCGGAAAGAACTCACCCTCAAATCTGGCTTTGAAGGTAGCCCAAGCTATCGGCTCCACCAACAACTTCTCTTCAGCATCCCACCAATTCCTGGCGTTATCCTTGAGCTGCCTCTTCGCCAAATCAACCCATCCAGCCGGGGTGATCTTGGCCATCTTCAGATTGTCCTCGACGTTCCGAATCCACTCATCGGCCGCCAGAGGACCCTCAGAACCATCAAAATATGCTGGACCCAGCTCCCGAAATTGCTTCGCTCCTGGCTCAGAGCGAGGAACATCCGGAAGAGCCCGGGCAGCTCGAGCAGGTGGAGCATTCTGGACTTGCAAAAGCACGCCCTGCTGCACTTGCATCATCTGCAACATCATCCGCATCATCTCACCGCTGGTGGGTTCCCGCTCAGGCTCCTCATCATGAGGGAGCGCACCACTGCCCCCACCACGGGTGAAACGCCTTCCTGCCATCTAATGACACGGAAAACAAATCAGATTAGACTCATAGCTTATGACTCGGACGTCGAACTTAATTTATTGGACATTCTAATATTATTATCGCTATTCCAAAAATCGCAGTTACAGAAGGGGACCTGCATGGGCCACCACTAAAACCTGTCACGACCCGCTTCCCTAAAATGGAGGCGAGACGTGAAAAGGTCCGCACGAGAGTGGAGCTGTGAAGCCCCAAACCCGATAAGCGTCCACGATACATAAACAGGTCCCTGTAACCACAACAGAATAACAATAATAACACAAGGAGTGACTGAAATAAAATTCCACATCTCACAAATTGTCCAACATCAACAAAAGTCCAACATCCAGAAAAGCCACCAGGCTAAAAGAAAAGAGTCTAAAGGCCCAGAACAAGGCCAACAAAAGAAACGACAACTACAAAGCAAAGTATAGGTGCTACGCACCGATAACAAAACAACTGTCTAATAAAAGTAAAACACACGAAGACACTAGGACTGGTCCCCAGTGTCCACGTACTCCCCGCCAAACACAAGCTCGGGCTCGGCGTCAGCAAACACCTCGTCCTCAACAAGGTACTCGGGCTCAGGATCTAACATGTGTCACCCAAAAGAGTAAAGGGGCACATGTCAGCAAGTCTAGAAAGACTTGGGCAAGGAAACTGAAAGTGAGGCATCTAGCAACCTAGCAGTTTAGTATGCATGACATGGCAGTTATAACATGAGTGCACAATTAAAACATGGCGAGACAATTTGTACAAGAGAACGATTTATCGGGACAAGACAAGAGTAGCCAAGCTACTATCAATTCAATACATTCACATTTTGTAGGTGTTTACGCCATTCGCTGAATGGCATAGCATTTCAGACCGATCGGCACTAAACACTACCCAATATTCACACGAAGTGGAGCCTGGGGTCCCTGCACATTGAGCTCATCTAGTGAGCCTAGGGTTGCCCCGCCATTGAGCTCGCATTCTTAGTTCACAATTCAATGTATCGAGCGTTGGGGTTAGCAACTCATTATGCTCGCTTCTGGTCACGAGCCAGGAACACTAGTATGGCGTAGGGAACACCTAACCGGAACACGCAATTCGGGCATTGGCTATCAACCAACACATGGCCCACTTCTGGAACACGAGCCAGGAACACAACATTGTAGCGAAGCTACGCAATCACAGCAATACCTAAAGAATGCGAGGTCATGACAATTTATTTGCGCACAGTTAATTAAATTAAACGTGACAGGCGAAATGCAATGACATGAACATATTTGCGTACCGTTAATTGAAGGTAAACATGACATGTTAATTGTGCAACATGCTAAAAGTCGGAATTAGCTTCGTTGTCAAGCTATTTCCCCAATTTGCGCCTAGGCGAGTATCATTTCGTCGCCTAGCCTCTTTTACGCCTACAACATGCAAATGGCCTAAAACATGGCCTAAACCCTAAGTGGCAAGTTTCACTTGCCTAGCACCGGGGATCGACGATCACTTCGTCACTCGGATGCTATCTACGAGGAAATCGCTGTTTTGGGGGAACAATCAACAAATACATGAAATAAATTAGGGTTTTCATAAAATTATAAATAAGCTATGAAAACAACGGTAGAACGATTTTCTACCGAGAGAAGATGGAAGGAACACTCCGGGGAACCCTAGGATCAAATCTGGAAGAAATTGGAGAAGTTTGGGGAAACTAGGGTTTTCGGGGATTTGGGGATTTGATGGATTTCGGTGAGATTTTTGGGGAAGATGAGAGGTAGATGGGGTAGATGGATGGTTTGGATGATGGATTTAGGGCTTGGAATGAAGCAATGGAGCTTGGAGGAAGGTGGGGGATCAATGGGGGCGATTTTAGGGTTTAGGGTCGAGTTGGAGGGGAAGAAAACGTTTGGGTTGGGTATTTATAGGCTAAGCTGGCGGCTAGGGCAAAACTAGGGTTTACCGCACTAGTTAGTCGGTCAAAGAACAACCACTGAGCGACTAGTTTGACAACTAGTCGGTCGGTCGACCAACGCAGACCGACTAAGTGTAAACAGTAGCTACAGGTGAAATTAGGATTCTATAGTTAGTCGGTCCATGAACAAATACTGACCGACTAGTTTGGCATCTAGTCGGTCGATGAACGTTCTTAGACCGACTAAGAGTAAACAGTAACTGATACAAAAATAATATGATGAGTTAGTCGGTTCAAGAAGCATTGCTGACCGACTAGTTTGCAACCTAGTCGGTCAACCAACGTTCTTAGACCGACTAACGAGAAACAGTAACTCCTGAGAAATTTAGAAAGCAAACTAGTCGGTCCAAGAAGGATTGCCGACCGACTGGATCGTCATCTAGTCGGTCGGTGGCCCTTCTTACACCGGCTAATGAGCACAGAAAAGTACCGATACGGAGCGCGGGGCCCCGGGATCGATTCCTAAGACTCCTAGGCTTGATCTAATAGTTAGATACGACCGTTATGAAGTCCGTCACGAGCGACACACTTCGAAATCGACAATCCTAAGGAAGAAGCGAGAAAGTACGACGAATCGATCGAAAATGAAATCTACGGAGACGAAAACCACACAAGAGGGGAAAATCCACTAAAACATATATTATATTATATTATAATCAGATACAAGAAAAGCAGTCGTTACAAATTCTTTCCGAAGGCTGCGAAGAAGGAGATGCTGCAGCGCTTCATTGATCTGAAGCAAGGGAGCTTGACGGTGGACCAGTACCACCAAGAGTTCACTAGGCTGAGTTGGTTCGCACCGAAGATGGTGCAGGATGCTGATGAGAGGGCTCAGAGGTTCCTGCAGGGACTTGCTTTGGAGCTCCAGAGTTTTGTGTCTTCCTCCGATCTGGACTCTTATCAGAAGGTTTTGGTCGTTGCCAGGAGGCAGGAGCTAAACCTGAGTCAGAGGAGGGGGTCTATTGTTGGTGCTGGGAAGAGGCCTATGGAGCAGGCCAGAGCGGTGGTTAGGCCTGGTTTCAAGCCTAATCAGCCCGCTCAGTTTAAGAGGCCAGGAGGGCCTATTTTGAAGACTTGCCATTTCTGCGGCAAGCCTGGCCACATCAAGGATCAGTGTCGGAAGTTTTTGGGCCGGTGTCTAGTTTGTGGTGATGCTTCCCATGTCGCGAGGGATTGTCGGCATACGGGTCCGCTGCGGAGGGCACCTGTTGCAGCGCAGCCGTTGCAGCAGCGAGCGTCTGTTCCTGCTGGACGTGGAGAAGCTCTTGTTCCACAGAAACAGGCTTTTCAGCAGGCTGTTCCGCCAAGGAGGCAGGCTTTTCTAATGACCACGGTGGAGAGCGAGGCTGTGGATGAGGTTATCGCAGGTAATCCTCAATCTGGCTGTTACTTTCCTAGTTGGTTTTGATTGTTAGATTATGTTGTTTGCTTGAACATGGTTGTTTGTTAAACTAGGGTTTGATTGTTAATTGCTTGTTAGGTGTGGTTTTGGTGTGCACATTTCCTGCACGAGTCCTCTTTGACTCTGGTGCATCGATGTGCATTATTTCTCGGAGCTTCGTGGAGAGGCATTCCTTGTCGACGTCCCCTCTTCCCAAGAGTTGGAATATCATTACAGGGAATGGCGTGGTCTCGGTGCATCGTGGTTGCAATTCTTGCTCGTTGGTGGTCTGTGGACATGAGCTTTACGCTGATTTCATTGTCCACGACATCATCAACTATGATGCAGTTCTTGGGATGGACTGGCTTGCGAGCTTCTATGCTACGATCGACTGTCGAATGAAGAAGGTGGTGTTCGAGATTCCAGGACATCCAGTATTTGAGTTCAGTCGTGGTAGCAGTTCGCTTGGTCCTGTCAGATTTCGGGCCAGGCCGGTGGAGGTTGTGGCTATGCGGTTGGAGCTGGAGTGGCCAGCTGTGGTGCGTGATTTTGGCGACGTCTTCCCCGAGGAGATGTCTGGTTTGCCACCTGATCGAGCTTTAGAATTTTCTATCGATCTTGTTCCAGGTGCGCAGCCGATTTCGAAGGCGCCGTATCGTATGGCACCTGCAGAATTGGAAGAGTTGCGGAAGCAGTTGGATGAGCTCATGCAGAAGGGTTATATCAATCCTAGTGTGTCTCCGTGGGGAGCACCGGTGCTGCTAGTGAAGAAGAAGGATGGTTCGTATCGCATGTGCGTGGACTATCGGGAGTTGAATGCGGTGACCATTAAGAATAAATACCCGTTGCCTCGCATCGATGATATTTTTGATCAGCTTGGAGGTTCGAGGGTGTTTTCTAAATTGGATTTGAGGAGTGGTTACCATCAGTTGAAGGTGAAGAAGGGAGATGTTCCGAAGACAGCGTTCAGGACGAAGTATGGACACTATGAGTTTGTGGTTATGCCTTTCGGCGTAACTAACGCGCCCGCAGTTTTCATGAATCTGATGGACCTGATTTTCTACGACTTTTTGGATAAGTTTGTTGTTATCTTTATTGACGACATTCTGATCTATTCGAAGTCGGAGGAAGAGCATGCCTCGCACTTGAGGACGGTATTGGAGATCTTGAGGAAGCATCGTTTGTATGCTAAGTTTTCGAAGTGCGAGTTTTGGCTGGATAGAGTTGCTTTTCTCGGGCATGTGGTGACTGGAGATAGTATTTCAGTGGATCCCGAGAAGATTAGGGCCATCAGAGAGTGGCCTGTTCCGTCGTCTGCGTCTGAGATTCGGAGTTTCCTTGGACTTGCTGGTTACTATCGACGATTCATTAAGGACTTTTCTCGTACTGCTGAGCCGATGACCAGGTTGACGCGGAAGGATGTTGCTTTTGTTTGGTCGGGTGATTGTGAGAATGCTTTTGGCGTTCTGAAGGAGAGGTTGACGACGGCCCCTATTCTTGTTGTGCCTGATCGCAGCGGTGGATTTGAGATCTTTTGCGATGCTTCTGGCAAGGGTCTCGGTTGTGTGTTGCATCAGCACGGACATGTTGTGGCGTATGCGTCTCGTCAGCTTAAGGTTCATGAGAAGAATTACCCGACGCATGACTTGGAGTTGGCTGCCGTTGTGTTCGCTCTTAAGATCTGGAGGCACTTCCTGCTGAGTGAGAAAGTGAAAATTTTCACCGATCACAAAAGCTTGAAGTATATTTTCACTCAGAAGGAGCTCAACATGCGACATCGTCGATGGTTGGAGCTTATGGCAGATTATGATATTGATTTGCAGTTTCACCCTGGCAAGGTGAATGTGGTCCCTGATGCGGTGAGTAGGCTTCCAGCGGTGATGATTTTGACCTCGCAGTGGAGATTGCAGCAGGATTTCTGCGAGTCTGGTGTTGAGATTGTTCTTCCTGGGGCGGCTTCATCGTTGATGTACATGCAGGTACAGTCGACAATCGTGGATCAGATTAAGGCTGGCCAGGCTGAGGATCCGAAGCTGGTGAAAATTCGGGAGTAGGTGGAAGCCGGTCTGCGGACTGACTTTTTGATTCATGAGGATGGCTCGCTGAGGTTTGGAGCCAGGTTGTGTGTGCCGGCTGGGGATATTAGAGAGGAATTGATGGTGGAGGCACACAGTTCGCCGTATTCTGTGCATCCTGGTGGCACTAAGATGTACCAGGATCTTCGTCTGAATTTTTGGTGGCATGGCATGAAGAGGAGTGTGGCTCGGAGTGTAGCCAAGTGCTTGGTTTGCCAGCAAGTGAAGGCGGAGCATCAACGTACGGCCGGGTTGCTACAACCGCTTTCGGTTCCGGAGTGGAAGTGGCAACACATCACTATGGATTTCGTGACTGGACTACCTCGGAGTCCGAAGCAGAATGACGCGATTTGGGTGATCGTAGATCGATTGACCAAATCTGCGCACTTTATTCCATTCCGGGTGGGACAGTCCACTGAGGCGCTAGCAAGGAGATATATGGAGGAGGTCGTGCGACTTCATGGAGTCCCCGTGAGTATCGTGTCAGACAGGGACACGAGGTTCACATCTCAGTTCTGGCAGAGTTTACAAAAGAGTTTGGGTACGCGTCTGAGTTTCAGCACGGCGTACCATCCGCAGACGGATGGCCAGTCCGAGAGGACGATTCAGATTTTGGAAGACATGCTGAGGGCGTGCATGTTGGATTTCAAGGGTTCGTGGGAGGACCATCTACATCTGGTAGAGTTCTCTTACAACAACAGCTTCCAGGCGAGTATTGGCATGGCGCCTTTCACCGCTCTTTATGGGAGGAAATGTCGATCGCCATTGAGTTGGGATGACGTTGGTGATCGGGAGCTGTTGGGACCTGAGATGATCGTGGAGGCCGTGGAAATTGTCAGGAACATTCGGGAGAGGTTGAGAATTGTTCAGGACCATTTTAAGCATTGGGCGGATGCTAAACGTCGTCCTTTAGAGTTTCAGCCGGGCGACCATGTGTTTCTGAAGATTTCCCCGAATCGTGGTGTGATTCGTTTTGGGAAGCGAGGGAAGTTGAGCCCGCGATACATTGGACCGTTTGACATTCTGGAGAAAGTTGGCGAGGTAGCTTATCGCTTGGCCTTGCTGCCATCTTTGGAAGGAGTTCACAATGTTTTCCATGTGTCGCAGCTTCGTCGATACATTAGCGATCCATCTCATGCTGTGGATTTTTCGGAGATTACCGTTCGCCCCGATATGACGTATGACCAGCATCCAGTGCAGATTCTGGACAGGCGTCAGAAATCGCTTCGGAACAAGATTGTCAATCTTGTGAGGGTGATGTGGCGACACGGCTCACCTGGAGAGTCTACTTGGGAGAATGAGGATGAGATGCGAGAGCGCTTCCCACTTTTGTTTCCGGACGCGTGAGTGTTTGGAAATTCTGAGGACGGAATTTTTCTTAAGTTGGGGAGGATGTAACGACTGGTTTTCATATATCTGGATTTATTATAATATAATATATGTCTTGGTGGATTTTCTCCTCATATGTGGTTTTCGTCTCCGTAACTTTCATTTTCGATCGTTTCGTCCTGTTTTCTTGTTTCTTCTTTAGGATCATCGATTTCGGAGCAAGTCATTCGTGACGGGCTTCATAACGGTCGTATCTTACTATTAGATCAAGCCTAGGAGTCTTAGGAATCGATCCCGGAGCTCCGCGCTCCGTATCGGAACTTTTGGTGCTTATTAGCCGGTGTAAGAAGGAGCACCGACCGACTAGATGGCGATCCAGTCGGTCGACAATCCTTCTTGGACCGACTAGTTAGCTTTCTAAATTTCTCAGGAGTTATTGTTTATCGTTAGTCGGTCTAAGAACGTTGGTTGACCGACTAGGTTGCAAACTAGTCGGTCGGCAATGCTTCTTTAACCGACTAACACATCATCTAAATTTTGGTATCAGTACAGTTCATTCTTAGTCGGTCTAAGTTCATCTTTCGACCGACTAGTTGTTAAACTAGTCGGTCAGTAGTTGTTCATCGACCGACTAAATCCAAATCCTATTTTCGTTCAGAAGTTACTGTTTACACTTAGTCGGTCTGCGTTGGTCGACCGACCGACTAGTTGCCAAACTAGTCGGTCAGTGGTTGCTCTTTGACCGACTAGTCTGTGTTGAAACCCTAATTTCTGGGCAACCGCCAGCCCAACCTATTTATACCCCTCCCAAACGTTTTCTTCTTCCTCCACTCGACCCAAAACCCTAGTTTCTCCCCCATTGAGCCCCCATCTTCCTCAAACCCTTATTCCTTCATTCCAAGCCCTAAATCCATCATCTAAACCCTCCATCAACTCATTCTACCTTTCATCAAATCCCCAAAATCTCATCAAATCCCCAAAATCCCCCAAAAACCCTAGTTTCCCAAACTTCTCCATTGGTTTCCAGATCTGGTTCCTAGGTTCTCCGGAGTGTTTCTTCCGCCTCCTCTCGGTAAGAAATCGATCTCTTGATGTTTTCATAACCTATTGGTATTTTTATGAAACCCTAATAAATGAATGTTGTTTTGATGATTGTTTTCCCCATAACAACGATTTCCCCGTAGTTTAGCATCCGCGAGACGAACATTCGTGATCGTCATCCCCGGTGCTAGGCAAGTGAAACTTGCCACTTAGGGTTTAGGCTATGTTTTAGGCCATTTTGCTCATTGTAGGCGTAAAAGAGGCTAGGCGACGAAATGATACTCGCCTAGGCGCAAATTTAGGAACTAGCTTGACAACGAAGCTAGATCCGACATATATCATGTTGCACAATTACCATGTCATGTTTAAATTCCATTAACAGTACGCAAATTAATTGTCATGTCATTGCATTCTTTAAGTGGTCCCGTGATTGCGTAGCATCGCTACAATACTTGTGTTTCCTGGCTCGTGACCAAAAGCGAGCATAATGAGTTGCTAACCCCAACGCTCGATATTGAATTGTGAACTAGGAAAACAAGCTCCCGTGCGGGGCAACCCTGGCTCACTTGCTGGGCTCATGTACAGGGACCCTGGCTTGTTTACGTGTGGGATGGGGTAAGGGTTAAGCGGCCATTCAACTGGGAGTCTGCCTGATCAGCAACTGCAGTTGTAAGGCGTAAACTCTGGGGTGGGGTAGTGTTTAGTGCCGATCGGCGTGAATGTTGTACCATTCAGCTGAAGGGCGTAAACATCTACAAACAATGTGAAACGTGAATAGTGAATTGATTGAGATTGTTAGTAGCTTGGCTACTCTTGTCTTGTACCGATAATTGTTCTCTTGTACTTATTGTTCACCATGTCGTACTTGTGCACTCATGTTATAACTGCCATGTCATGCATACTATAACTGCTAGGTTGCTAGTTGCCTTACTTCCAGTTTCCTTGCCCAAGTCCTTTAGACTTGCTGACATGTGCCCCTTTACTCTTTTGAGTGACACATGTTAGATCCTGAGCCTGGGTACCTTGTTGAGGACGAGGTGTTTGCTGACGCCGAGCCCGAGCTTGTGTTTGACGGGGAGTACGTGGACACTGGGGACCAGTCCTAGTGTCTCCGTTGTGTTTTCCCTTTTGTTTAGACTGCTATTTTGTTGTCGGTGCGTAGCACCTAATACTTGTTGCGGTGTTGTTTTGTTGGCCTTGTTCTGGGCCTTTAGACTCTTCCTTTTAGCCTGGTGGCTTTTCTGGATGTTGAACTTATTTTCATGTTGGACAATTTGTGAGATATGAGATTTTATTTCAGTCTCTCCTTGTGTTATTGTTGTTGTTCCGTTGTGGTTACAGGGACCTGCTTATGTTTTATTGACGCTTATCGGGTTTGGGGCTTCATAGCTCCACTCCCGTGCGGACCTTTTCACGTCTCGCCTCCATTTTAGGGAAGCGGGGCGTGACAGATCGATGTCCTCTTCTTGAATCACGTCTTGAGGAAGACCGTATGGCCCGCGGTGAGTCCTTTCGGAACCCTGGGGCACAGTCGGGTGAGTTTACAGGACGGACCCCATTCAAGTAAAATCGTCTCTTTAACTTGTCCTTTTTGCATGCGGGTTCGGCCAGGGCCCATCTCCGTCCTCCATTCTAGTCTCCGTGCCAGATCCCAGCCCGCGGAGGAGGGATCATATTTTGGATGTTCGAAAGAAGCCGCACAATGGGTCTTCCGGAGGTGGTGTAAAGCGGAAAAGGGAGCGGGTGCCCCTGGTTTAGGGAGGGGGCAAGCGGAAGAAAACCCGGGTCCACGGTGCTGTCGGGGATGCTCCCCTCCTCGATGCTCCCGCTCAATCTCGCCAAAGAAAGGATAAGTGGCCTTGGAGCGGCCCCTTGCCTTCCAACTCTGGGCTGCTCCCGGAGGACTATGAGCAGTCCTTGGGCGTGTTTAGGTCAGTCGAGGCCGACCTACCGCGGTCGGGAGAGGGCTTACTCAGTCCTCGCTTTCCTGAGGGACCGAAGGAGTCTGTCTTCTCAGATTGCAGGGTCACATCTTGACTGGCTAAGACTGTAGCCTGCCCCGAGACCAATCTATGCTGGATGGGGTTAGAGGCGACAGTCTTGCAGCCTTTGTGATACAGGTTGGCCAGCAGGTAAGGTCTTTTGTGGTAGCGCACTTCATCCTTTGTAGGTGCCTCTAACTTGTATTTTTCCTGTGGCGTAGTTGTCCTCAGTCGGCCTTTCGATGAGGCATCAATTCGTAGCGCTTTCAGATGCAATGGCAGGTCTCGTCCAAAAGTCGACATCGGGGGAGGATGCCGACGAGGAGGCTGAGGCACGCGTCAGGTCGTTGAAGACCCGAATTGTCGAGCTCTCGACCGACCTGGAGAGGTCGGATGTGGAGAGGGCTTTGGCGCTGGCGGTGAGATCGAAGGCTAAGGAGAGGGTCGCTGGTTGAACGGGAGGACGCGCAAGGAGCACGCCTTCCACTCCCAAGCGTAGGAGTGTCAATGGAATAATAAATAACCGGTGAGTACCGGGTCGGATCACAGGGACAAGTCGCTCTATATTCATAAAATTGATCGATAAAGAGAGATAATAGCGCGTTACAACTACCTCGCTTAACGGTGTATGAGTGTGGGAAAAAATGTGGTGAAACCAAAAAATATATCCTAAGTGGGTAGGGTTAGAGAACCAAATGATGAATTAGGATAGCAAGGCGAGAGAGCATGGGTTGTGGGTTCATTAAGATTGGTGTTAATCAAGTTCTAATTACCGCATATAACTCAATTGATCATCCGGTTAAGGACACTCAATCGGAAAATTTAGCTTTCATGAACACGAAAATTTGCAATAAGCATGGATACATCATCATAGCACTAATCAAATTAGGAACATGGATTCATCTCGAACTGTGCCCTCTCGGACTTAACCAATTAAAGTGTGCCCTAATAATTCATCCAAGATTAGCGAGATAATAGGCAAGATGAAATTAGGGCTAAAATTAGCAACCAAACATAATGAATCACAATCCAAGCAATTTACACTACTCAATCATACTAAACAAGATGAAATTCATACAAATTTTTCTCAAGTTTCATACAAAAGACAGATGCAAAATACAAAAGAGAAAGAGGAAAAATTTCACCCAAGCTTTCACCCTAAATAAAGCCTTCCCTCTACCAATTTGCTCCTTCTCCAAGCTTCTCCATCATCCATGGCCTCCAAGCTCCTCTCTTTCCTTTGGGGAAGAAGACTCCCCTCCAAACCCTAAAAAAACTTTAAAAAAAACCAAGAACAGCCGAAAAAACTGCAGCCCCCGTTCAAAATCGCGCTACAGGGCAAAAAAAAACACAAAGGGGCTTGCGGGTCGGGCACTGGCCACCCGACCCATGCCCAATTGGGCGCCCGCAAGATCAGCCAGCAGGGGGCACGCGCAGAGCACGTGCCCCCGCTCCCTGCGCTGCAGCCGTTTTCGGGAGCGGGCCGGCCGCTGGGCCAGCCCACGTCCCTTATTTTTTTATTATTTTTTATTTTTTTAACTTTTGCTGCGGCCCGCTCGCTGAGCGGGCCGCACGGGCCGTGGGCCCTATTTCTCTCTTTTTTTGTTTACAAAAATTCCAGAAGCTCCCTCATTGCTCCAAAAATTCCCAAAAAATGATTCCGAGCTCCAGAAAACTCTGGAAAAATTCCAGAAAATCCAGAAAAATCCGAGAAGTACCTGAAAAATAAGTTGAGCAAAATTAGTCCACAAAAACAACATTTTATGTATAAAATAGGGATAGGCTTTAATAATTCACGATATCACAAATACGCACGTATCAAGCCAAAATTAACATGATATACACATAAAATGCCAGAAATGGGGGAAAATATGCAATTTATACCCCGAATCAGTCGTCGAGTTGGAGAAGGCTGCTGAGGTAAGAGAATTTGGGGTCCGGTGCAGTGGACCAAGGTCAAGGAGCTCGAAGAGATGCTGGGGTTAGTGGAAGAGAGGGAGCACATTCTCTTGGCCAAGCTTGACAAAAATTCTCGGGAGATTGAGAAGGAGATGGCGGGGCACCTGCACCAGATCGCCACCCTCGAGGCCCGGATCAAGGAGCTGGAGGCGGTAGACCCCGCTCAAATCGCCAAGGAGGCTGTGGATGAGTATGCCACGACCTTCGTCGTCGCAGGGATGTACGATGCGTTTGAGAGGGGGTTTGCCCGTTGCCGGGACGAAATCCAGTGAAGATTCCCATATTCAGAGATCTCGTTTGAGGAGCTTCGGATAAATTATGAGGGCGAGGAGGAGGTTGAAGTCAACCGTCCTGAGGGTGTCGATCAATTGGAGGGTGCTCCTGTGGCTGCCTCAGATGTCCAGGAGGGAGCATGGGGCTAGCACGTTGTTGTAGCCTTTCCTCTTTTCATTTATCATTTGTACATGGCCTTTAGCATGTCGCCGAGGTTTCTGTTATATACAAGTTTACGCCTACGAATTTGTTTGAAACCCCCTTTTGGTGTTGTGATGATTTTCCCCCTCATGCAATCCTGGTTGGGATGTTTTGAGCAGCCGGGCTTGGGGGAATCATATTGGCTGGTTTGATGATCGGTCTGCTGGTAAGCCGGGGGAGTTGCCCCTAGCTTCATGGGCAAACATGGGATCGGTCTGCTGGGAGAGTTACCCAGCCTTATAGTCGAACGGGTGATCGGCCTGTTGGGGGAGTTTTCCCCAGCCTTACAGTCGATCGGGTCGATCGGCCTGTTGAGGGAGTTTCCCCCAGCCTTATAGTCGAATGGGTGATCGGCCTGCTTGGGGAGTTTTCCCCAGCCTTACAGTCGATCGGATCGATCAGCCAGCTGGGGGAACTACCCCCAAGCTTACGGTCGATCGACGGATCGACCTGCTGGGGTAGTTGCCCCCAGCCTTACGGTCGAACGGGTGATCGGCCTGCTGGGGGAGTTGCCCCAGCCTTACAGTCAATTGGGTCGATCGGCCAACTGGGGGAGCTACCCCCAGGTTTACGGTCGATCGTTAGATCGACCTGCTAAGTGAGTTACCCATAGCCTTACGGTCGAACATGTGATCGGCCTGCTGGGGGAGTTTCACACAGCCTTACGGTCGAAAGGGTCGGTCGGCCTGCTGGGGGAGCTACCCCCAGGCTTACAGTCAATCGACTGATCGATCTGCTGGGGGAGTTGCCCCCAGCCTTACGGTCGAACGAGCGATCGGCATGCTGGGGGAGTTACCATAGCCTTATGGTCGATCGACTGATCAACCTACTGGTGGAGTTGCCCCAGCCTTACAGTCGAACGAGTGATCGGCCTGCTGGGGGAAAGGCCCCTAGCTTGACATATGCTCCAAGGGACGGCTAGATGCGGAGAGATCTCTTGATTCAAGGTTGTTTTCTCCTTTCTGTACATTCATCTAGATTGGGGGGTGGGGGCATTGCATACATTCATTGGTAGTACTTGTGCATGTAACGGCCTGTATTTTTCAAACACATTTAAATTAAGTATTAACGTAATTTCATTTTTAAAAGGTATTTTGTAATGGTTGATCAGGAGTTTTAACTGATTTCAGAAAATTATTATAAAAATATTTTGAAGCACTAGACTAGTTATAATGTATTTCAGTAATTTCAGATTTCCTCAAATACTCAAAACAATTCTGATAAAAATTCATTTTCAAACAATTACCGTTTTGTCTTAACAAATTAATTTTCTATTCAAACATCTTCAAAAAGTTTTCAAACTTCCACAGTATCATCCTAAGATCATTTTGTGCTTCTCACATTAATTTCGTAATTTTTCAAAGTCGGATCGATAGAGAACCCGTAAACCCGCTTCCTAAACGTTTTGGCCCAAAACTCGTATTTCCGTAGTCCAAACTATGAAATAGATCTCGTAGACACGATCCACGTGACGATACGAACCCGTGGCTATATTTTCGTAATTTTTCGGAGTCGTTTAACCCCAGGAGCAAAATTGTAATTTCGTTGCAAAATTGTAATTTCGACTTTTCACTAATCACTTTTTACTTTTCCTAATTACCCAGTTAAACCCTTAAACCATCGGCAAGCTCACACGTTTTATAATAGAGTTTTAGTCTAAATTGCTTTCTCTTTGTCAAAAGCTAAACTTTGTATTTAATGCAATTTGACTAAGTATTCATTGTGTATTATTTTACTAATTATTATTCCCTATTTAAACACCCCCCTAATCTCCTCTTCTTCACAGAGCTACGGGCCGAATACCTCAGATAAAACACCCAGGCAACCCAAACAAAACACCCAGCTTGATAATTTCTCCCTCACTCAAACTCAAACCAGGCCAAACACAAAACCCACAGGCCAGACTTAGCCCCCTCTCAAACATACCCAGGCGAACTCCGCTCCATCTTCATTCTTCTCCGAAAAGCTCACTCCCCACTCCGATCTCTTCACCTCACCCACGCTCTCTCTCCGCCCACCGCCGACGACGGCGACCGAGCACCCCGACGTCCCAGAACTTCACCGGAGCTCCTCCCCGACGAGCGAAAACGCCGCCCAGCCCGTACTCCCCTCCGACGAACCCACAACGAAGCCGCCCGTGTGCCCACGTTCGACCACCGCCGCCCAAAGCTCCGCCGTGAGCTTCTCTCCCTCCGGCACCTCTCCAACTCGTCGACAACCGCCTCCAAGAGCGCCGGAGCACCGCTCTCCCTCCGTTCCCTCGATCGCCACCCTCCCAGCGAGCACCGGGCCTCCGACCACCCCACACACACCACCCAGCCCGCTGTCTCTCTCCCTCGTCGACCTACTGCGAGCTCGCCGTCGTCAGCAGCCGTTAGCGAACCCCGCTCCGACGTTTCCGACGATCGCCGCAGCCACCCCCAAAACCCAGCAGCGAAGCCCGCCGCTCCTCAGCCACGTCGCCGCACCGCCAGCCCACCGCCTTCGCCTCACCGCTTCGCCGCGACCCCGACGCCGTCGACCCCCGGCCCCCTCGACCCCGCCACCGTCGCCGGCGAAACACACCGCCCCCCTCACTCACGTAATGGCCTGGGGTTTTCGTTTTAAATTGTTATACGTATTTAATACGTATTTTGATACGTATTTACGTATTTACGTATATTTATTAAATGATATTATTGGGTTTAAATTCCTAGTAATTCGTACAGACCTCAGAAAAATACGAAACCAGTCTCAGAAAATCAGAAACGTCGAAACGAATCCATTGGCGCTGGTTTCATCACCATAAGGCAAGTATATTTCTCACAGTGAATTTTTAAAGGCAAAACTTAAATAAGTTAAAATCCTTTTAAAATTCGTAGCTTGCAATTTTTACATACACTGACATACAATAAAAATATATGTTATAGTACTTGTAAATACGATCATTTTGATATCTAGTTTGCAGAATTCTGACGTATGGTTTGCCCGGAATAAATCTTTGAACATGTGAATTAACAATAATTTCTTGTCTTAAAATTCCTTTTAAAATTCGTAGTTTGTGATTTTCACGTACACTGAAGTACGATAAAAATATATGTCGTAGTACTAGTGAATACGACCATTTTGACATCTTGTTTGAAGAATTCTGTCGTACGGTTTGCTCTAAACAATTCCGTGAACATCTGTTTTAAAAATCATTCCTTGATTTAAAATTGCTTTTTGGCTTTTTAAAATTGTCTAAAATTGTTTAAAAATCTTGAAAAATAACTACTAGTCTTAGAAAATATTTTAAGCTAATTTAAACTCTTTTGCTTAGTTAAAATCATATCTTACTCGTTCTTTCATTTATTTAAGTGATCCTGATGTTTTCATTTAATCGAGTCGTGAAGTTGTGAACATTCACGAGACTGTTGTACGGACTACTGAGACACCGAGACTGAATTTACTGAATGGAAGATGGAACTTTAACAATATAGAATGGAAGATGGA
Organism: Scilla litardierei; assembly: GCA_030789695.1. Lineage (NCBI taxonomy): Eukaryota > Viridiplantae > Streptophyta > Magnoliopsida > Asparagales > Asparagaceae > Scilla > Scilla litardierei. Next base: position 646,040,139 of record CM061142.1, on the reverse strand, counting down.
ATTTCAATAATAAACTGATAGTACACGTCTTTTGAACCGACACTTGACTTGACCTGGGATTGGGGTAGTCTATGATCACAAGTGTTACAGAATGACTGGATGCGCCATACTAAATTACCTCCAACACATTACGTGTGTTTGATCCTTGACCGTTGCCATATCGGAACGGTGGGTAAGCCTCGGAGTTGCTCCCGTCGCAGGCTGTATGTTGGTTATATTTAGTACTCTTGGACATGGACTTATCACTAGGATAGACTGGTTATTGATTATTGTTCTAACCTCTTTTTCTACAGGATTGCTACAGCGTGATTATTAAATGCTAAATTGTCATAGGTTGTTGATAGTATTGCAAATTGTTATTGAATAATGAAATTGTTACATGTTGCAAATGGTATTGCAAATGGCTATCAAATAATTAAATTGCTGCAGGTTGCAAATGTTTAACTGCTTTAACTGCTTTAACTGTTTTAACTGCTTTAACTCTTTTAAGTTCAACTTATTACTGGTCTTTAATTCTTTTAAAGTTAAAATTATTGCTTGTTCTTAACTCTTTTAAAGATTAAACTTATTGCTTGTCTTTAAAGTTCAACGTTGTTTAATTTTAAAATGTCCAACGTTTTGGTTTTGAGATTATCTTGCCGAGTAAACCTCGTTGACGGACATTTCATTTTGTTGTTTTACGAAATGTCCGTCAGGTATCGATAGTGAGTTCTTTGAAGACACTACTGCAGGAGTCGAGCCAGTGCTTGACAAGCATGTGGAGTACCTACCCGCTAAAGATTAGACGATCACCTTCGCGACTGTTTCTTTACATTTAAAATACTGTAATTTGTGTACCTTGTTTGTATTTTCTATACTAGGCCCAAAATGTATCGTAATTATTGTACACTGGATATGTAATAATGTTGTTTGAGCTGTTTCTTAAATTTGCATGCAAGGATCTGCAATTTCTATACAGATGCTTAGTGTGTTTAAGCCAAGGAGGAAGAAAAGAAAAGATTTCAAAAAGAAAATAAAAAAAGTACTCCTCTTTGTTTTAAGAACATCGCGGACCCGCTCGCGTCCTCGCTCCCGATAGAATGGGAAGCGGGGCGTGACAGGTTTTAGTGGCGGCCCATGCAGGTCATGCTTATGCAAAAACTTTAAGATCGGTTTAAATGACATTAATATCTAAGTGTACAACTAGAATAGATTTATTCTAACTTACCTTACATTGCGGTTTGTTTTGAAGTATGGCAGGTCGACCAGATACACACGACGTCACCAACAGTGACATCTTGAGTATCGTAAAGGAAATACTGGAAATTCAACCTCATATTCTCCATGAGGCTGCAGAGCCACTAATCACTGGTATATCTGAATCTTTTCTCTCTACATCAGTTTGACACCCATCGCCTTTATTATCATTGCTAGCAGACTTTATCGTGATATATGTATTTTTTCATAGCATACCCCCTTCTTGATTTGTACATTTCATATTGCTTCTTATCACAAAATTCGCAACGAACTATTTCCATTGAACCTCATTACCTTTTTTCAAACTCTTAACCTTGCTTAGGAACTCGTGTTCCATTCTTGGTTATACCCTCCCTAGTAACCTCTTTTGCTAGTAGCTATAGTTATTTTCATATGTTGAACCATCTATCCACTTCATCACCTTTCCTTCAGTTGATGATGGCACACATATAAATGATAAGATTTCTTCAATGGACCATGATCCGGTCAATGTGCTTGGCTAAGTTTGTTGGATCAACCTAGCTAGACTGGGTATAAGTGATCCTGGCTTAGTCACTTCCCTGGCCGTGTCCGCTGGACCGCAAGGACGTGAACCATGATTATGTAACGTCATCGTTCTTCATCACTATCACCCTTCCTTTAGCTTGATGACCCTTCGATTGACCTTCTTAGAATCTTTCTATTTTTAGTACGCTTGAACTCTAGCTACGTCTATTTTAAGGAGGGTAGCTTTCGGTTTTCGAAATTCGAGTTCGACAACAGTAGCAGATCGAAGGACGCTCAAGAGTATTTTAAGATGGTGCTAGAAAATTTGAGACGAGCCAAACCACGACTTGTAAGTATAGACTGTTACGTCTTCTTCTTCTTTCTTGAGCTCGTATTTCTTTCATTTTCATGTAATGCCATATTAACTTTGGCTACTTGAAAAGTCAAGATAATTATTATGATAATACTAGTCTCAGGACTAGTTACGGAAGCTATGGTGATGTTAATAGTATATATTTATTAGAAATATCTCTTATTTTCTTGATGGTATGATATCACATTATATTTCATGCTATTAACAACTTATTTTCTAAATTGTAATCATTCGACTAGTTTTCCATTTTATCATTTATTTGCTTGAGCTTCTTAAATAACAGTAATCATTTTATTTTATAAAGTTTTGAGAAATTTCGAGGACGGAATTATTTTAAGGAGTGTAGAATATAACGGCCTGTATTTTTCAAACATATTTAAATTAAGTATTTAACGTAATTTCATTTTTAAAAGGTATTTTGTAATGGTTGATCAGGAGTTTTAACTGATTTCAGAAAATTCTTATAAAAATATTTTGAAGCACTAGACTAGTTATAATGTATTTCAGTGATTTCAGATTTCCTCAAATACTCAAAACAATTCTGATAAAAATTCATTTTCAAACAATTACTGTTTTGTCTTAACAAATTAATTTTCTATTCAAACATCTTCAAAAAGTTTTCAAACTTCCACAGTATCATCCTAAGATCATTTTGTGCTTCTCGCATTAATTTCGTAATTTTCCGAAGTCGGATCGATAGAGAACCCGCAAACCCGCTTCCTAAACGTTTTGGCCCAAAACTCATATTTTCGTAGTCCAAACTACGAAATAGATCTCGTAGACACGATCCACGTGACGATACGAACCCGTGGCTATATATTCGTAATTTTTTGGAGTCATTTAACCCCAGGGGCAAAATTGTAATTTCGTTGCAAAATTGTAAGTTCGACTTTTCACTAGTCACTTTTTACTTTGCCTAATTACCCAGTTAAACCCTTAAACCGTCGGCAAGCTCACACGTTTTATAATAGAGTTTTAGTCAAAATTGCTTTCTCTTTGTCAAAAGCTAAACTTTGTATTTAATGCAATTTGACTAAGTATTCATTGTGTATTATTTTACTAATTATTATTCCCTATTTAAACACCCCCTAATCTCCTCTTCTTCACAGAGCTACGGGCCGAATACCTCAAATAAAACACCCAGGCAACCCAAACAAAACCCCCCGCTTGATAATTTCTCCCTCACTCAAACTCAAACCAGGCAAAACACAAAACCCACAGGCCCGACTTAGCCCCCTCTCAAACATACCCAGGCGAACTCCGCTCCCTCTTCGTTCTTCTCCGAAAAGCTCACTCCCCACTCCGATCTCTTCACCTCACCCACGCTCTCTCTCCGCCCACCGCCGACGACGGCGACCCAGCACCCCGACGTCCCAGAACTTCACCGGAGCTCCTCCCCGACGAGCGAAAACGCCGCCCAGCCCGTACTCCCCTCCGAAGAACCCACAATGACGCCGCTCGTGCGCCCACGTTCGACCACCGCCGCCCAAAGCTCCACCGTGAGCTTCTCTCCCTCCGGCACCTCTCCAACTCGTCGACAACCGCCTTCAAGAGCGCCGGAGCACCGCTCTCCCTCCGTTCCCTCGATCGCCACCCTCCCAGCGAGCACCGGGCCTCCGACGACCCCACACACACCACCCAGCCCGCTGTCTCTCTCCCTCGTCGACCTACTGCGAGCTCGCCGTCGTCAGCAGCCGTTAGCGAACCCCGCTCCGACGTTTCCGACGATCGCCGTAGCCACCCCAAAACCCAGCAGCGAAGCCCGCCGCTCCTCAGCCACATCGCCGCACCGCCAGCCCACCACCTTCGCCTCACCGCTTCGCCGCGACCCCGACGTCGTCGACCCCCGGCCCCCTCGACCCCGCCACCGTCGCCGGCGAAACACACCGCCCCCCCTCTCTCGCGGTAATGGCCTGGGGTTTTCGTTTTAAATTGTTATACGTATTTAATATGTATTTTGATACGTATGTACGTATTTACTTATATTTATTAAATGATATTATTAGGTTTAAATTCCTAGTAATTCGTACAGGCCTCAGAAAAATACGAAACCAGTGTCAGAAAATCAGAAACGTCGAAACGAATCCATTGGCGCTGGTTTCATCGCCATAAGGAAAGTATATTTCTCACAGTGAATTTTTAAAGGAAAAACTTAAATAAGTTAAAATCCTTTTAAAATTCGTAGCTTGCAATTTTTACATACACTGACATACAATAAAAATATATGTTATAGTACTTGTAAATACGATCATTTTGACATCTCGTTTGCAGAATTCTGACGTATGGTTTGCCCGGAATAAATCTTTGAACATGTGAATTAACAATAATTTCTTGTCTTAAAATTCCTTTTAAAATTCGTAGTTTGTGATTTTCACGTACACTGAAGTACGATAAAAATATATGTCGTAGTACTAGTGAATACGACCATTTTGACATTTTGTTTGAAGAATTCTGTCGTACGGTTTGCTCTAAACAATTCCGTGAACATCTGTTTTAAAAATCGTTCCTTGATTTAAAATTGCTTTTTGGCTTTTTAAAATTGTCTAAAATTGTTTAAAAATCTTGAAAATTAACTACTAGTCTTAGAAAATATTTTAAGCTAATTTAAACTCTTTTGCTTAGTTAAAATCATATCTTACTCGTTGTTTCATTTATTTAAGTGATCCTGATGTTTTCATTTAATCGAGTCGTGAAGTTGTGAACATTCACGAGACTGTTGTACGGACTACTGAAACATCGAGACTGAATTTACTGAATGGAAGATGGAACTTTAACAATATAGAATGGAAGATGGAATTTCAATAATAAACTGATAGTACACGTCTTTTGACCCGACACTTGACTTGACCTGGGATTGGGGTAGTCTATGATCACAAGTGTTACAGAATGGATGCGCCATACTAAATTACCTCCAACACATTACGTGGGTTTGATCCTTGACCGTTGCCATATCGGAACTGTGGGTAAGTCTCGGAGTTGCTCCCGTCGCAGGCTACATGTTGGTTATATCTAGTACTCTTGGACATGGACTTATCACTAGGATAGACTGGTTATTGATTATTGTTCTAACCTCTTTTTCTACAGGATTGCTACAGTGTGATTATTAAATGCTAAATTGTCACAGGTTGCTGATAGTATTGCAAATTGTTATTGAATAATGAAATTGTTACAGGTTGCAAATGGTATTGCAAATGGCTATCAAATGATTAAATTGCTGCAGGTTGCAAATGTTTAACTGCTTTAACTGCTTTAACTGTTTTAACTGCTTTAACTCTTTTAAGTTCAACTTATTACTGGTCTTTAATTCTTTTAAAGTTAAAATTATTGCTTGTTCTTAACTCTTTTAAAGATTAAACTTATTGCTTGTCTTTAAAGTTCAACGTTGTTTAATTTTAAAATGTCCAACGTTTTGGTTTTGAGATTATCTTGCCGAGTAAACCTCGCTGACAGACATTTCATTTTGTTGTTTTACGAAATGTCCGTCAGGTATCGATAGTGAGTTCTTTGAAGACACTACTGCAGGAGTCGAGCCAGTGATTGACAAGCACGTGGAGTACCTACCAGCTAAAGATTAGACGATCACCTTCGCCACTGTTTCTTTACATTTAAAATACTGTAATTTGTGTACCTTGTTTGTATTTTCTATACTAGGCCCAAAATGTATCGTAATTATTGTACACTGGATATGTAATAATGTTGTTTGAGCTGTTTCTTAAATTTGCATGCAAGGATCTGCAATTTCTATACAGACGCTTAGTGTGTTTAAGCCAAGGAGGAAGAAAAGAAAAGATTTCAAAAAGAAAAGAAAAAAAGTACTCCTCTTTGTTTTAAGCACATCGCGGACCCGCTCGCGTCCTCGCTCTCGATAGAATGGGAAGCGGGGCGTGACAGTGCATGTGCCCTATGTTCCAGGTGTGAGTCAGCGCCTTCCCTCCTAGAGTAGAGAGTCGGTATGTGGTAGGGCCAAGTACCTCGGTGACCTTATAGGGCCTTTCTTATTTATCAGCGAGCTTCCCTTTGCGGGCGATCTCCACGTTAAAGATTACTATCCTGAGGACCAGATCTCCCTGGTGGAAACTTCTTCCTTTGACCTGGAAGTTGTAGTAGCGGGCTACCCGTTATTTTTGTCGGACGATTGAGGCCAGGGCTTGGTCTCGTCGTTCGTCCACGACCTCTAGGTTGAGCTACAAGCCTTCCGAGTTCCTTTCTTCGTCAAAGTGCCTAAGGCGGAGGGTCTCCTCGCCCACCTCAACGGGCACGACTGCTTCGGTGCCGTAAGAGAGCATGAAGGGGGTCTCTCCCGTGGCTTCCTTATGGGTTGTCCGGTATGACCAGAGTATCCTGCGAAGTTCCTCCAGCCATTTTCCATGTGCTTCCCTCCCTTTCTTGCAAAGTGGTTCGATGATGCATTTGTTAGCGGCTTCAGCCATCCCATTAGTCTCGGGGTGTGCCACAGAGGCAAACAAAAGATTGATCTTCCATTGTGCGTAGAAATCTTTGAACCCTGCAAAATCGAACTGCTTTCCATTATCAGTGACGATGGATTGAGGTATCCCGAATCTGGAGATGATGGAGTTCTACACGAAGCTCTTCGCCTTCTTCCAGGTAATGGTGGACAATGGCTTGGCCTCGATCCATTTGGTGAAATAGTCCACCGCCACAATCAAGAATTTCCTCTGTCCTTTTACGGAGGCGAAGGGGCCGAGAATGTCCAGCCCCCACTTGGCGAAGGGGGTAGGGCTGATTATCAGGACGAGTCCCGATGGGGGAGATAAGCCAAACTTGGCGAACCGTTGTCATTCCGGACAATTCTAAACGTACTCGGTCGAGTCACTGACCAAGGTCGGCCAGTAGTATCCTTGCTTTAAGATTTTCATGGCGACCGTCTTGCCCCCAAGTGGTTTTTGCAGAGCCCTTTGTGGACCTCCCGGATGACGTAGTCGGCTTCATGCGGTCCGAGGCACTTGAGGTAGGGGAGGACATTGATTTTCGTCCAGCGCCTTCTGTACATCACTCCTTCATAGAGTACGTACCAGAGGGCTTTTCGCTCCAGCGTCCGATGCTCCTCTTAGTCCGTTGGGACTTCATCTGTGGATATGTACTGCACGATTGGGTCCATCCAGGTGGGCGCTGCATCGATGACCATCAGCTCTTTCTCCTCCTTACCAGGGGTTCGGAGGCTCTCGACGTAGATGGTGCGACCCAACTCCTTAAGAGAAGAGGAAGCCAGTTTTGACACAGCGTCTGCACGGGCGTTTTCCGACCTCGACAGGTGGAGGGTCTTGACATGTTTGAACATGGACAGCTCGGTTCTGTCCGAGGCCAGGTAACGTTGCATCACCTCTTCTCGAGCCACATAATCCACTTGCAGCTGGTTGATGATGAGTTTAGAATCACTAAGGAGGCGTACAGAGTCCACCCCCAGCGCCCGGGCTAGCTTCAGGCAATTGATGGCAGCCTCGTACTCGGCCATATTATTGGTGGCCGGGAATTCGAATCGGAGTGCATACTCGCCGGTGTTCCCATCAGGGGACCGGATGACGATGCTGGCCTCACTCCCTGCTTGGGTTAGCAAACCATCTACGTGAACCACCCATGCATCTTTATCTCCTGATTGGTCGGTAAGATTGACGTCAGTTAAAAGGAAAGACAAAGGTTGAGGTGTTACCATGTTCGGGCTCATCTCCTCGAGGAGTGCTCATCCGTTGATGGTACATTTGGTGATGAAGTCTGCCAGTGCCTGCCCATTGATGGCTGTTCGTGGCTTATATCTGAGGTCGAATTCGCTTAGTTCTACCCCCCAATTCAACATCATCCCCATCCGATCGAACCTCTTAAGGTTTTGCTCTAGCTGGGAGTCGGTTAGGACCAGGATCGTGTGAGCTTGGAAGTAGGGGCAGAGTCATCGTGCTGAGAGCACAAAGGCATAGGCCAGTTTTTTCTTGGGGCTGTATCGCTTCTCCGCTTCCCTCACGATCCGGCTAGTATAGTACACTGGTTTTTGCACTCTGTCATCTTCCTTGATCAGCATCGAGCCCACCGCTTCTCCTGTACTGGCTAAGCAAAGAATCAGTGGTTCTCCTTCTCTAGGTTTGGAGATGAATGGGGGACTGTGGAGGTATTCCTTCAGCTCGGCGAATGCTCGGCCGCAGCTCTCGTCCCATTCCACGGCCTTCCTCCTCTCGGCGGGCTCGGCGAGGGCCTTTCTCAGGGTCCTGAAGAAGGGGAGGGATCTCTCCTCAGATTTGGACAAGAAGCGTCCGAGGGCAGCGGTCTGTCCATTCAGCCTCTGCAGCTCCTTGATCGTTGCTGGCTCCCTCATGTTGACCAGAGCCTCGATCTTGTCGAGGTTGGCTTCAATGCCACGGTTGGTGATCATGAAGCCTATGACTTTCCCAGACCTCACCTCGAACGTATATTTTGTAGGGTTGAGTCTGATGTTTTTCCTCTGTAGCTGCTTGAAATTCTCTCGAATGTTGGCGATATGGTCGGCGGGATCCTTGGACTTGACTAGCATGTCGTCCACGTAGACCTCGAGGTTCCTTCCTATCTGGGAACCGAAAACCTTGTTGACCATCCTCTGGTAGGTCTCCCCGCATTCTTCAGGCCGAAAGGCATCTTCTTGTAGCAGAAGGTCCCCCGGTCGGTGATAAATGACGTCTTCTCCTCGCCCTTCGGATCCATTTGGACATAGTTGTACCCAGAATAAGCATCCATGAAGCTGAGCATCTCGTAGCCCGAGGTGTTGTCCACGAGATGGGCAATGCGGGGTAGCGGGTAGTTGTCTTTGGGGTAGACCTTGTTAAGATCGATGAAGTCCAAGAACTTTCGCCACTTGTCACTAGACTTTTTAACCATCATGACGTTGTCCAGTCATTTTGGGTACCAGACTTCTCGGATGAAGCCTTCTTCGAGCAAGTGCTCCACTTCCTCGGATGCGGCCCTCATCTTCATACGACCCAAGTTTCTCTTCTTCTGCCTGACCAGATTAAAATTGGGGTCGGGACGTAACTGGTTGGTGATTACTTGGGGGTCCACGCCCGGCATGTCATCAGGCGACCAGACGAAGATGTATAGGTTGGCTTCCAAGCATCCGATCAACTCGCCCCTTAAGATCGGGTCGAGTTCTGACCCGATGGAGATGAACCTACTGCCTATGTCCGTGACGGGAATGAGTTCTGGCTCTTCCATGGGAGCTGGTCTTGAGTCACCCGGGCCGTATCTTTGGTCGAGAAGGTCCATCGGGTTGCAGCGCTTCACATCGTGCTCCTCGCCGGTCAGCTGGTAGCAGATCTTAGGTTTCATCAGGTCGACTCTAATCTTTCTGATTCCTCTTGGGGTCTGAAACTTGACCATTTGGTGGAGGGTTGTAACGGCCGGTACCCACTATTCGTTATATGACTGTGCGTATAGCAATTTCGGGTACCTAATTGGTTCGTTGTTGTGTATGTGAGTCGTGTCGTTGAGTCGATAGGGCCATAGCACCTTGGTTGCATCCTTAGCAAGCCGACTCCCAACGTGTGCCCAACTTAGAATTACTGTCGCCTTTGGATCCCGTATCCTTTATACTCTTTACGTGCACGTAGCCCTGTAACGGTCGGTTTCCGATCGTACTTTCTTTGTGCACGTGCTCTTGATAGTGCACGTGTTTATTTTTGACTTTATTTGATTTTGAACAATATTGTGTGATATGTTGTCGTGAACGTCTCTAAAAGTATTAGATTGTGGAACAACTTTGGAACGACATATCTCGAGTCGTTCTTTCGCGGTACTAACTTATTTGATGTGACGTCGCGACTTTCTGTTTTGACGCGAGACGTTTCTATTTTTAGTTTCGTCTCTCGACGTCGAAATTTAGATCCGTTTTCTCCACTCTCTTTCTTTTGTTGTCCCGAACACCCTATAATTATTTTACAATTTTTGGACTTAATTTGACCTATTTTCCATTTTTTTGAAAGTTTTAAATAGTTTTAAACCCTATTTTTATAAGTGTTTTAATTACAATAAAATTCCTATATTATAAAAACGTATTAAAGAATTTTTTGACCAAATTTCAGAATTTTTGGCCGCACACAAATTTCGTGAGGGGGAAGAGAGTAATTTTAAATTAAATTAAATATTTTAATTATTTTAAATACGTTTTTCTTAAACCCTAACCCTAACCCTAGCTCTAACCTATTTATACTAGCCCTATGCTAAGTTATTTCGGCATTACACAAAACCCTAGCCGCCGTTTCCTCTCCCAAAGCTTCGTCGCAACGTTGCGACGATCGCCCCAGTGCACGACCGACGGCCACCCCTGCACATCCCTGTGCACGACCGGAGCCTGCTCCCGCATCGCCGCTTGCAGCGCTCCGCTGCAACGCCACCCCCGCTGTCGCCCGCACCGACCGAGGCAATCTCTCGGTCTGACCGAGAGAGTTTCCCCGCACAGCCGCTTCGCCCGCACCGCTCCGCACCACTCCGCACCGCTCCGCATCGCCAAGCGCCCGACCGAAGCCGCTCCCCGCACCGACCGAGAGGCCGCTTCGCATCGCCCCAAGCGCTGCACGCCCGCACCCCCACAGCACCCGACCGACGGGATCCATCGGTCAGACCGAAGGATTCCCTCGCACCGCACGAGCCCCGCCTCCGATGCGCTGCACAGCGTCCGACCGAGAGCTTCTCTCGGTCTGACCGAGAGAAACACTCGCACCGACCGTGCCCGACCGACAGAACTTCGTCGCAACCTAGTTTCTCCCACACCAACTCCTGTGGTGGGCCCCCCAAGTTCTCCAAAGGTGTTGTGGGTCCCCCATTGACCCCTAGCACTGCTGTGGGCCCCACTTGGGTGTGCTACTTCGCGGATTTGCCGTCTACGACATTGCGACACGTCGTAGGCCTTCGTCGCAAGTTCGACTTTTGGAGAATCGTGTGAGGACCAGATCTGAAGCTGAGGAGTCCTCCGATCAGACACGACTTCCTATCTGCGACAAACTCCGGTTCAGGTTGGTTCCCCGAAACTCGTAGAAACCCCCACAATAGCTGACTGAACCCTAAACTAAAAACCGTCAACTTGAACTAAAATTTATTTTCCAGCACCTGTAAAACGTTGTATGAACTTAGAAAATCGACGAATGGACTTTGTTGACTGTGCACATAGGATAGATCGTCGATTAGGCTGAAACATCGAAAAAGTGATTTTTGTCGAATAGGATAGTCCCGATAACCAAGAAACGAACCCTAATAGGTTTTGATGAAATTGAGACCTGACATCGTCGCCGTGGCGATATTTCAGACGGACTTCCGCGGACGAGACGCTTGGACGAGACGCTTCGAGAGGACGACACACTCGCCATCGCAGGCAAGTGTATCCACTTGCACTTTTGGCCGTGCTTAGGCCCTAGTTGGTTAGAATTGTTAACTGTGAACAAATAGAACCGGACGTGAAATGATAGCGTCCGGGATGACTCCTGACGGCTCAGACTTGACGACGAAGTCTGAGCCTGACAACAACAACTTTTAATATTGTAGGGCTATCATGTGTGTGTGTGTGTGCGTGTGGACACCCTAGAATAACAACTCCCTACACTTGTCATGTCGTGTCCTGTTACACAAAAAGCCTTCGGGCGTTTCGGATGCTCTCCATGCGAGAGCGATCCCCGTGACTGTTATACAAAAGCCTGCGGGCGTTTCGGATGCTTTCCCTAGCGAAAGTGATCCCCGTGATACAAAAAGCCTTTGGGCGTTTCGGATGCTTTCCCCTGCGAAAGTGATCCCTGTTGCACAAAAAGCCTTCGGGCGTTTCGGATGTTTCCCTAGCGGAAATGATCCCTGTAAATCTTGTCCTGAGTTCCTGGGTTTGGGGTTGGGTTGAGCGTGCGCACGGCAAGAGGGTCTGATCCCCCTCGAACCGTAAGGCGTGAACCCTTTCGTGTCTCACTTGTCCTGTCTTGTCTTGTCCCGTCCCGTCCCGTCTTGTCATGACACCTGTAGGTTAGTCCCGTAGTTGGTAGCACACGCTACGACTACTACTTGTTGCATTTTACTTTCCTGCTGCGTAACTTCTGTTTGTTACTCAGTTATAACCCCAGCATGTTAATCAACCAGTAAAACGTTGTCTAAAATTTGATACACTTGCAGTTTGGTCTAATCCTTTTTGTAGACCTGACCTGACGTACAGTTCCTTCTTTTGGTGTTGTACGTCAGGTGTTGAGCCAGAGTACGTCGACGAGGCGGACTTGCCAGCGGACGGAGAGCTGGAGGACGTTGATCCGGAGTACGACCCTGAGGAGGACCAGAGTTAGAGGCCTCCAGTTGCTGATCCAGAGTACTGTTCCAGTTTAGATTGGGTGTGTAGCACCTGTTGTTTTCTTGCCTAGGTTGGGTGCTTGCACCAGTAGTTTCTTTTTCTGCAGTTGTAGCCCTTCGGGCGTTTTAGACTCTCAGTACTTTTTGGATGTTATTTTGGAATAAAATGAAATGCTATCTCTTTCAGTACTTTTATTGTTTCGTACTAACTTGCAGGGACCTGTTACCTTCGTTTTCGAACACCACAGACGCTTATTGGGTCTGGGCTCTCTGCCCCGGCCTAAGCGGGCCTTGGTCACGCTTCGCCTCCGTCCTTTTTGGGAAGCGGGGCGTGACAGGTTTTAGTGGTGGCCCATGCAGGTCCCATCCTTCTACGAATACAAAACAATCGAAGTATTGAAATTCATTTTATTATCATCCAGTAATCGTACGAGTCTAACCTCTGTGTTTCTGTCACTAGGATGGCAGGACGACGTGTTACCCGATCGGGGAACTTAGGCGATGGAGTTCCGGAGGACCAGAGCGGAGACTTTCGTCAGTTTCTGGGTGTGATGAGGGAGATGCTGGATGTTCAGCATCATTTGGTTCAGCAGTCCCAGCGTGCTGCCCAGGCTGTTCCAGTTGCACCACCACCACCTCCACCTGCCCCTCGAGCTGCTCCAGGAGTGAAGCAGTTCAATGAGCTCCAGCCGAGGACATTTTCGGGAAAGGAGGGACCCCTAGCTGCTGACGAGTGGATCCAGAGCACGAAGGAGAAGTTAGTTGCTGCGAAGATTCCTGATGATACCCGTGTGGAGATAGCAAAGATGCAACTGACGGAGAATGCGAGGAACTGGTGGCGCATCGAGGAGAGGCGTCTTGAGAAGCCAGTGGGATGGAAGACCTTCAGGTCTATGTTCAAGGATAAGTATTTCACCAAATCTGATAGGAGGGAGCTGCTGAGCAAATTTATAGACCTGAAGAAGGGAGATATGACTGTCGAGGAGTATGAAGCTGAGTTCGAGATGCTGAGCCGTTTTGCCCCGCATATGGTAAGGAAGGAGGAGAAGCGAGCCGATCGCTTTCATCAGGGACTGCGTCCGAAGATCCAGGCTTCTATGTCTTCGGCGAGTTTCTCGACTATGAGGTAGGTGCTTGATGCCGCGAAGATTCACGAGCTCATAGCTCTTCTGCCTGACCCTCCAGCTGATAAGGGGAAGCGTCCCATGGAGCAGTACCGGCCACCTGCTAGGTGATTCAGTATGAATATTACATATTTATTCCCCCAATTTCTGGGCATTTTGTGCATGAATATAGTTTAACTAAGCTTCATGATAAGCATAATTGAATTAAAATTGGTTTATGGAGCATATCGTTGATTTGTGCACAAAATAGAGTTTTTAGCGATCTTTGTAGCTTTCCATTATTTTTTATGTGCTCATAGTATTTTTGTGGTGCTACATCTATTTTTCTGTACTTTTTGGAGCTTGGTGGAATTTTCTACAATTTTTGGAGGCTTAAAATGATTTTATATTGATTTTAGTTCATGGTTTAATTCATATTATTATTATTTGGACTAATTTCTACACCTCATACTTTTCAGGTACTTCTAGGGGCCTTAGGGAATTTCCAGTATTTTCTGAGAATTTTCCTAAGCCTCTAGGTATTTTTCTTGAATTTTTGAAGGCGAAAAGCAATTTCTGAAAAATAAAAAGAAGCCCAGCAAGCCAGCCCAAATTCCACCAATTTGCCACTCTTAAGCTTATTTGCATGACCAGAAGCCAAAGAGACAAAAAATGAAGAGACATGTGAATTTAATTTCAAATAAAGAGTGGAAGATGAAGAGGCCAAGATTTGAATGGTTTCATGTAATTTATTCTAAAATAAAGAATGGAAAATGAAGAGTCATGGAATTGATTCTCAAATAAAGAGTGGAGAAATGAAGAGCCAAGCACTATAAACCCCTTGGGATTCTAAGCCTAAAAAAGGATGGGAGAGCTTCATCTTATGGCATTCCAATATATTCCATTATATCCCATTGTAGTTCATTCTATAGCTGAAATAGAGAGGTTCTTGAGGCTCTTGGTGGGCTTGGAGGCAAGAAACTTGGAGGAGCTTGGACAAGAAAAAGGGAAAAGAAGAAAGGACTCATTTGTAGCAACATTTGGTGATCTCTTTCCTTTGTCTTTGGTTTTCATTTGTGCTTAATTGGGTTGTATGGATTTGATAATGATTTATATGAAGTTAGGATTGTTTATCCATATGAATTGCTAAATTTCTTTGCATGGATCGTGATTTGCTATGGAACTTTTGTTCACATGTTGAGTTGGGTTCATTTGGATTGAATTATTTTTTATGTGGCTTAAATTTAAGTTTCTAATTTAATTCTCTTATATGAATCCAAAAGATTGTATTAGAGAACCGATCATCCCAAAAGGATGAGTTTGATCTTCTCAAAAAGAAGTATCAACTTAATTTTCATGAGACCTGATTCTTAAGCCACTACACTATCCCATCATTTTAACTCCCAAAAGGATATCCCCGATGACGCTTCCCCAAAAGGGACGCCATTGAGTCATAAAGAACCATAGCCCGTGACCGCTACCACTTCCAATTATGACCCCAAAAGGGTTCCACAATTGAATCACATTTCACACTTGCTTTCACCTCCAAAAGAGTATTTTCCGATGGTGCATCCCCAAAAGGGACATCATTGAGTTGTAGGGTTATATTCTCACACTTAACATTGATCCTAACAAATCCACGATCCATGCGTTCCTCCTAGCTCCTTGCCACTTGCCTATCCAATCCTCTATCCCTCATTTTTATAGAGTAGTTTGATACATTTTACCACACATACTTTCCACCACCACATCTTTCTTAGTAGTTGGACGTTCTTACACCCTTAGCTATCTTTGATTGACTCTGTGAATGCGAGACGACTTGTCCCTGAGTTCGACCCTGGGCTCACCAGGTTATTTTGTATTGCTTCGACACCCTTTCACTTCAGGGGGAGATCATGTGCACCCTATTTGGATTGCGCACAATTTCGATTGAATCATTAGGCCAGCGATGAGGCAGGTCCAGACAGTGCCATTCAAGAGGCCAGGAGCACCTATGCAAATTCAGAGTAAGGGACCATGCCATTACTGTGGGAAGCTAGGACACGTTCAGAAGGATTGCCGGAAGAAGATGGGACTGTGCCTAGTTTGCGGAGATGCCTCGCATGCTGCGAAGGATTGTCCGAGAGCTCGTCATGATGTGGTTGGAGCGCCAGCCCCGCTGCAGATGAGAGTGCCTGCTCCAGTTCCGAGAGGACCTGCTGCTCGTGGACCACCTTTGGCACCACAGAGGCAGATGTTTCAGAGAGCAACACAGCCCCAGAGGCCAGCGTATACCATGACTGCTGTGGAGACTGAGGAGCTGGATGGAGTTATAGCAGGTAACTCTTGATTCTAGTCTTTCATTTCATAGTTTAGATCCTATTATTATTTGTGTTGTTTGTTGATTTGTTTGATAGAGTAGTTTGATTTGACCGTAGTTCCCTTATATCTTAGGCACCATTCTAGTTTCCTCTCACCCAGCCTTGGCTTTGTTCGACTCCGGTGCATCTATGTGCATCATATTCCGGAGGTTTGTAACAAAGCACTCCATTCCCACCCATACACTCCCTAAGTGTTGGGACATCACCACAGGGAACGGAGTGGTGATGGTGAACTTGGGATGTCGATTGATTTCTTTGGTGGTCAGTGGACACGAGCTCTTTGCAGATTTCATTGTCCACGATCTGCCACACTTTGATGTCATTCTTGGCATCGATTGGTTGGGAGATTTTCACGCCTCGATCGACTGTCACAGCAAGAGAGTGGTGTTCCGGATTCCAGGTCATCCGGAGTTTGAGTTCCGCAGCAGAGATGAGTCGCTTGGGCCCATCAGATATCGGGCCAAGCCGGAGGTGCCGATCGTTGCAGCCATGCAGATGGAGATGGAGATTGAGTGACCAGCCGTCGTCAGAGACTTTGATGACGTCTTCCCGGAGGATATCTCGGGTCTGCCACCTGACAGAGCTTTAGAGTTTAGAATTGATCTTATGACGGGAGCGCAACCGATATCGAAGGCGTCGTACCGTATGGCTCCCGCTGAGCTCGAGGAGCTGCGGAAGCAGTTGGATGAGTTGCTACAGAAGGGTTTCATCCACCCTAGTGTGTCACCATGGGGTGCACTAGTTTTACTTGTGAAGAAGAAGGATGGGTCCCGTAGGATGTGCGTGGACTATCGATGATTGAATGATGTCACCGTGAAGAATAAGTATCCGCTACCACGCATCGACGATATCTTTGACCAGCTTGGAGGTTCAAGAGTCTTCTCGAAGTTGGACTTGAGGAGTGGATACCATCAATTGAAGGTGAAGAAGGATGATGTTCCGAAGACGGCTTTCCGGACGAAGTACGGACATTATGAGTTCGTGGTCATGCCGTTTGGCGTGACCAATGCTCCAGCTGTGTTCATGAATTTGATGAACTTAATATTCTACGACTTCTTGGATAAGTTTGTTGTTATATTTATTGATGACATCTTTACTCAAAGACGGAGGAGGAGCACAGCTGTCATCTGAGGACAGTGCTGGAGACGCTGAGGCGACACAAGCTTTATGCCAAGTATAGCAAGTGCGAGTTCTGGCTGGACAGAGTCGCATTCCTTGGACACGTGGTGTCTGGTGATGGCATATCTGTAGATCCGGAGAAGGTCAGAGCAGTCAGAGATTGGCCGACTCCGTATTCAGCGTCAGACATCAGGAGTTTCCTTGGTTTAGCAGGCTATTATCGGCGGTTCATCAAAGATTTCTCGAAGATTGCAGAGCCAATGACGAAGCTGACAAGGAAGGACATGGAGTTTCTTTGGTCAGATGCTTGTGAGGAGGCCTTCAGTATCTTGAAGGCGAGATTAACCACGGCACCGATGTTGGCAGTACCGGATCGAAGCGGAGGCTTCGAAGTTTATTGTGATGCATCAGGGAAGGGCCTAGGATGCGTCTTGCATCAGCATGGCCACGTGGTCGCGTACGCTTCTCGTCAGTTGAGGACTCATGAGAAGAATTACCCGACGCACGATCTGGAGTTGGCAGCAGTGATTTTTGCACTGAAGATTTGGAGGCACTTCTTGCTAGGTGAGAGTGTGAAGATTTTCACCGATCACAAGAGCTTGAAGTACATCTTTACGCAGAAGGAGCTCAACATGCGTTAGAGGCGATGGTTAGAGCTCATGGCTGACTACGAGATTGATCTGCAGTATCATCCGGGGAAGGTGAACGTAGTGCCGGATGCCTTGAGTAGACTTCCTACTGCGATGATGCTTACTGCCGACTGGAGGATTCAGCAGGAGCTGAGGGAGATGGATTTGGAGGTTGTCCTACCTGGTGTGGTTCATTCGCTCATGAATTTGCAGATTCAGTCCACGATCGTGGATCGGATCAAGGCAGCACAGGCAGGAGATCCGAAGCTGCAGAGGATCAGGAGGCAGGTTGAATCTGGACTACGGACGGAGTTCGTGATTCATGAGGATGGTTCGCTGCGGTACGGCAGTAGACTCTGTGTACCTGCAGGAGATGTTCGCGAGAAGCTGTTGAGCGAGGCTCATAGCTCGCCATATTCTATACATCCTGGAGGCACCAAGATGTATAAGGACCTCCGTCTGAATTATTGGTGGATTGGCATGAAGAGGAGTGTGGCACAGAGTGTTGCCAAGTGCTTGATATGCCAACAGGTGAAGGCTGAGCACCATCGTACTGCTGGGTTACTGCAACTGCTTCCTATTCCGGAGTGGAAGTGGCAACATATTACGATGGACTTCGTGACTGGTTTACCTCGGACCCTGAGGCAGAACGACGCAGTTTGGGTGATCGTAGATCGGTTGACCAAGTCTGCACACTCTATCCCATTCCGAGTGGGCCAGTCTACGGAAGCTTTGGCGAGGAAATATCTGGAGGTAAATTTCTTTTTACTTCTCTTTTAATTTCCTCTTGAGTTGGTAGTAACGTAGACCGTGTACGTGCAGGAGATTGTACGCTTACATGGAGTCCCCGTGAGTATTGTGTCTAACCGAGACACGAGATTCACGTCTCAGTTCTGGAGAAGTCTGCAGGAGCATTTGGGTACGAGTCTGAGTTTCAGCACGGCGTACCATCCACAGACTGATGGCCAGTCCGAGAGGACTATTCAAATTTTGGAGGATATGCTGCGAGCTTGTACGCTCGATTTGAAGGGATCATGGGAGGACCATCTTCACTTGGTGGAGTTTTCATATAACAACAGCTACCAGGCGAGCATTGGCATAGCGCCGTTTGCTGCCTTATATGGAAGGAAATGTCGATCGCCACTGAGCTGGGATGACATCGGAGATCAGGAGCTGTTGGGTCCAGAGATGATAGTAGAAGCTGTGGATGTCGTGAGAGACATCAGGGAGAAGCTTAGAGTTGCACAGGATCGTTTCAAGCATTGGGCAGATGCCAAGAGGAGACCTTTGGAGTTCCAGCCTGGAGATCACGTCTTCCTGAAGATTTCTCCTAACCGCGGAGTTATTCGTTTCGGGAAGAAGGGAAAGCTGAGTCCGAGGTATATTGGGCCATTTGATGTGCTAGAGCGTGTGGGAGCAGTGACCTACCGCCTTGCTCTGCCACCATCTTTGGTGGGTGTTCATGACGTATTCCACGTATCTCAGCTACGTCGGTACGTCAGTGATCCGTCGCACACGGTTGATTTCTCAGAGATTACGGTTCGCCTAGACCTGACATATGACCAGCAGCCTGTGCAGATCTTGGACCGCCGACAGAAGCCGTTGAGGAATAAGATAGTCGACATGGTGAGAGTGATGTGGCGTCACGGATCGCCTGGAGAGTCCACCTGGGAGCGTGAGGATGATATGAGAGAGCGCTTCCCGCATCTTTTTCCCAGCGATGCTTGATGTTGATTCCGAGGACGGAATCATTTCTAAGTTGGGGAGGATGTAACGGTCGGTTTCCGATCGTACTTTCTTTGTGCACGTGCTCTTGATCGTGCACGTGTTTATTTTTGACTTTATTTGATTTTGAACAATATTATGTGATATGTTGTCGTGAACGTCTCTGAAAGTATTAGATTGTGGAACAACTTTGGAACAACATATCTCGAGTCGTTCTTCCGCGGTACTAATTTATTTGATGTGACGTCGCGACTTTCTGTTTTGACGCGAGACGTTTCTATTTTTAGTTTCGTCTCTCGACGTCGAAATATAGATCCGTTTTCTCCACACTCTTTCTTTCGTCGTCTTGAACACCCTATAATTATTTTACAAATTTTGGACTTAATTTGACCTATTTTCCATTTTTTTGAAAGTTTTAAATAATTTTAAAACCTATTTTTATAAGTGTTTTAATTACAATAAAATTCCTATATTATAAAAACGTATTAAAGAATTTTTTGACCAAATTTCAGAATTTTTGGCCGCACACAAATTTCGTGGGGGAGAGGAGAGTAATTTTAAATTAAATTAAATATTTTAATTATTTTAAATACGTTTTTCTTAAACCCTAACCCTAACCCTAGCTCTAACCTATTTATACTAGCCCTAGGCTAAGTTATTTCGGCATTACACAAAACCCTAGCCGCCGTTTCCTCTCCCAAAGCTTCGTCGCAACGTTGCGACGATCGCCCCAGTGTATGACCGACGGCCGCCCCCGCACATCCCCGTGCACGACCGGAGCTCGCTCCCGCATCGCCGCTTGCAGCGCTCCGCTGCAACGCCACCCCCGCTGTCGCACGCACCGACCGAGGCAATCTCTCGGTCTGACCGAGAGAGTTTCCCCGCACAGCCGCTCCGCCCGCACCGCTCCGCATCGCCAAGCGCCCGACCGAAGCCGCTCCCCGCACCGACCGAGAGGCCGCTCCGCATTGCCCCAAGCGCTGCATGCCCGCACCCCCACAGCGCCCGACCGACGGGATCCATCGGTC
The DNA here is from genome assembly GCA_030789695.1 of Scilla litardierei. Classification (NCBI taxonomy): domain Eukaryota; kingdom Viridiplantae; phylum Streptophyta; class Magnoliopsida; order Asparagales; family Asparagaceae; genus Scilla; species Scilla litardierei. The sequence continues at coordinate 646,019,790 of CM061142.1, read as the reverse complement.
AGACCGAAGGATTCCCTCGCACCGCACGAGCCCCGCCTCCACTGCGCTGCACAGCGTCCGACCGAGATCTTCTCTCGGTCTGACCGAGAGAAACCCTCGCACCGACCGTGCCCGACCGACAGAACTTCGTCGCAACCTAGTTTTTCTCACACCAACTCCTGTGGTGGGCCCCCCAAGTTCTCCAAAGGTGTTGTGGGTCCCCCATTGACCCCTAGCACTGTTGTGGGCCCCACTTGGGTGTGCTACTTCACGGATTTGCCGTCTACGACGTTGCGACACGTCGTAGGCCTTCGTCGCAAGTTCGACTTTTGGAGAATCGTGCGAGGACCAGATCTGAAGCTGAGGAGTCCTCCGATCAGACACGACTTCCTATATGCGACAAACTCCGGTTCAGGTTGGTTCCCCGAAACTCGTAGAAACCCCCACAATAGCTGACTGAATCCTAAACTAAAAACCGTCAACTTGAACTAAAATTTATTTTCCAGCACCTGTAAAACGTTGTACGAACTTAGAAAATCGACGAATGGACTTTGTTGACTGTGCACATAGGATAGATCGTCGATTAGGCTGAAACATCGAAAAAGTGATTTTTGACGAATAGGATAGTCCCGATAACCTAGAAACGAACCCTAATAGGTTTTGATGAAATTGAGACCTGACATCGTCGCCGTGGCGATATTTCAGACGGACTTCCGCGGACGAGACGCTTGGATGAGACGCTTCGAGAGGACGACACACTCGCCATCGCAGGCAAGTGTATCCACTTGCACTTTTGGCTGTGCTTAGGCCCTAGTTGGTTAGAATTGTTAACTGTGAACAAATAGAACCGGATATGAAATGATAGCGTCCGGGACGACTCCTGACGGCTCAGACTTGACGACGAAGTCTGAGCCTGACAACAACAACTTTTGATATTATAGGGCTATCATGTGTGTGTGTGTGTGCGTGTGGACACCTAGAATAACAACTCCCTACACTTGTCATGTCGTGTCCTGTTACACAAAAAGCCTTCGGGCGTTTCGGATGCTCTCCATGCGAGAGTGATCCCCGTGACTGTTATACAAAAGCCTGCGGGCGTTTCGGATGCTTTCCCTAGCGGAAGTGATCCCCGTGATACAAAAAACCTTCGGGCGTTTCGGATGCTTTCCCCTGCGGAAGTGATCCCTGTTGCACAAAAAGCCTTCGGGCGTTTCGGATGTTTCCCTAGCGGAAATGATCCCTGTAAATCTTGTCCTGAGTTCCTGGGTTTGGGGTTGGGTTGAGCGTGTGCACGGCAAGAGGGTCTAATCCCCCTCGAACCGTAAGGCGTGAACCCTTTCGTGTCTCACTTGTCTTGTCTTGTCTTGTCACGTCACGTCCCGTCTTGTCATGACACCTGTAGGTTAGTCCCGTAGTTGGTAGCACACGCTACGACTACTATTTGTTGCGTTTTACTTTCCTGCTACGTTACTTCTGTTTGTTACTCAGTTATAACCCCAGCATGTTAATCAACCAGTAAAACGTTGTCTAAAAGTTGATACACTTGCAGTTTGGTCTAACCCTGTTTGTAGACCTGACCTGACGTACAGTTCCTTCTTTTGGTGTTGTACGTCAGGTGTTGAGACAGAGTACATCGACGAGGCGGACTTGCCAGCGGACGGAGAGCTGGAGAACGTTGATCCGGAGTACGACCCTGAGGAGGACCAGAGTTAGAGGCCTCCAGTTGCTGATCCAGAGTACTGTTCCAGTTTAGATTGGGTGTGTAGCACCTGTTGTTTTCTTGCCTAGGTTGGGTGCTTGCACCAGTAGTTTCTTTTTCTGCAGTTGTAGCCCTTCGGGCGTTTTAGACTCTCATTACTTTTTGGATGTTATTTTGGAATAAAATGAAATGATATCTCTTTCAGTACTTTTATTGTTTCGTACTAACTTGCAGGGACCTGTTACCATCATTTTGGAATACCACAGACGCTTATTGGGTCTGGGCTCTCTGCCCCGTCCTAAGCGGGCCTTAGTCACGCTTCGCCTCCGTCCTTTTTGGGAAGCGGGACGTGACAAGCCCTGTTCGTGCACGTATTTATTTTAGACTTTGGCTGTATCCAAACCCAATAGTGTGATATGCCGTTGTGACCCGCTCGAAGAATATTAAATTGTGCAATTAATTTGGAACGTCATTTCACGGGTCGTTCTCCCACGATTTGACTTTGTTTGATGAGGCGTCGCGACTTTCACTTTTGTCGTGAGACGTTTTTATTTTTAGTTTCGTCCCTCGTCGCCAATTTGGTGATCCGTCTTCTTAGTTTTGTTTCGCTCGTCGACGCTGTCGTCCCGGTATTTTATTTATATTTTTCGGATACCGTTTGGTTGACCTATCACCCTAATCACCATCAACTTGTAATTAGCCCAGCTCATCTTTAATTCAAAGCTTAATTAAATCTGAGTTGATCTCAGCCATAGGATCTACATCTCATGTTGACTTATTCCCTAGCTATTCACCACCCAAATTATTATCTCTCCCTAAGTCCACTCCTCTTCCAACCTCTTGGGTACACCCCTTCTATCCCCCAAATAGCATGAAACCCTTCCCATCTCTAAAAAGAAATCGCGCAAGCCTTAGGCTGTCTACTTGCAGCCGCCAGCCCTTGGAAGCCACGCACGCCCTCATGGCCACCGTCGGAGCCTTTCTCGCCGGCGCAAGATCCGGCCAACCCCGTGCAAAACCCCCATCGTCCGGATCTCCCCTCTCATCACTTGATTCCAGCCACCTCCTCTTTTGAAACGCCAACCACCTCCTCTTTTGAAACGCCAACCACCTCCTCTTTTGAAACGCCGGCCACCCCCTCCCCAACACCAGTTGCCGCAACCCCAAGCTGCCGCCATGGCCTTCTCTGACCAAGACTCTTCTCCGGCGATTCCCTTCGCCTCCTCCACGATTCCGACAGCCCTTCTCCGATCTCCGGCCCTCCTCCACCCGATCATCCACCCATCACAGCCATGCAATCATCGACGACACCATGAACCGCCGACCATTACCCTGCTCTCCGCTCATCGCTGAAAACATCCCGCCGTTAGCCCCTTATAAGAACACCCATGGCCGCCGCCCACTTATCCGGCCAACTCCTCCCTTGTGCAACCAGCGGCCGCCCCTCTCTACAGCATGCCGCCGCTTGCACGGCTGCAACAGCAGCGACTTCACTTGGCCGCGACGCACATCAACGTTCCCCCTAGCCGTTGTTCAACGATCCACAACCCCGATAGCCACGTTGGAGATCCCCTCTACGTTGGTTAGTATCGTTCGCTACAACTATTAGTTTTAGATTGCAAATGGATTTTGGACAGCAATATTGATCGGTTTCTAGACTTAAAATTAGTAACTGGCATGCTTAATAGATGATGATTGGACTTAATTAAAATTATGTTAACACAATAGATTCATAGGGTGAATATCTTGTGCGAACCCCTAGTTATTGTTAGCCAAAGTTGCTTGATGATAATTGTTGTGTAATCTTTTTTAATAACTTAATATGGTTAAAATGTTAATAATTTAACTTCAATAATAATATTGATGTGAACTCCGTTCAGATTAGAGAACCGAATTGAAATTGGGTCATTAGACGTTTCAGGATTTGTCTGATGATTATGTCGTCGTCCCAAACTTATTTGTGCGCGTGATTTATCACAGAGTATCCGTCATTCCCTACCGTACGCGCTACAGGAATCCAACCCCTGACGTCGCTACCCGACGTTAGTGTAGCTCTCGCGTCGTGTGGATGTATATTTCTAACTGTAGGAACCCCAACCATCGATGTTAATAAAAGATTAAAAACGATTATTTTTACTGCTTTGTAACTCACTAACCTAACTTAATAATACGGGACTGTAGGCTGATTGTTGGACTGAGCGTGGGAGCTCTGGACCTTGTGAACCTATGATCGGACCTGAGAATTGTGATATCAGCATGTATTTCAGGCAAGTGAAACTTGCCCGTTGCTTGTTTAGGCCATGTTTTAGGCCACTTTTGTATCGTAGCGTAAAAGAGACTAGGCAGTGAAATGATAGCTGCCTAGACGCCTATTTGATCTAGTTTGACAACGAAACTATATCCGTCACCTCACTTGATCTAGCTTGACAACGAAGCTAGATACAACCTCTTTTACTTGTTTTGTTCATGATGCCATGTTATCCATGCATTTGTAACTGCCATGTTTAAATTTGCATATCTGTACGCACTTACTCTTGCCATGCCATGCATTCTAAACTTGTCATCCTATGCTTGAATGTTTCATTTGTAGCACACGCTACTTGTACTTCATGGCTCGTGATCCAGAAGCGGGCTACATGTGTTGGTCAAAAGCCAATGCCCGATTTCCTTGTTGAGGCTAGGCACCTGCGTTGCAGGCACAACCCTATGCCAAATACACTTCCTGGCTCGTGATCCAGAAGCGAGCATTCATGTTCGGGGGTAAAGCCCTGGCTCGATACACGTGGAGGGGTAGGGTTGAGCGACCACTCAGCGTAGGAGTGTGCCCGTACAGACACTTCAGCTGTAAGGCGTGAACTCTGTGCACGACATGAAAACGTGACTTGTGATTGTTAGTAGTTTGCTACTCTTGTCATGCCATGCTAGCTGTCCTCTTGTACTTGTTGTACTTTACTTTACCTGTTGCACTCATACTTTAACTACCATGTCATTGCATCATGCTAGAACTGCTAGGTTGCTTTGCTTACTTTCAGTTTCCTTGCACAAGTCTCTAACAGACTTGCTGACATGTGCCCCTTTTCTCTTTTGGGTGTCACATGTTAGATTGTGAGCCAGAGTTGGTCGTCGAGGACGAACAGGTTGCAGGTGTCGAGTTCGAGGAAATTAGGGACCAGTCCTAGAGCTCCTTCTTGCTGTTGTTGTTTTCTGCTTAGGCGTTGTTAGGCTGTCGGTGCGTAGCACCTCTCTTTTCTTGTTGATTTTATGTATTAGTCGGCCATGCTTTAGGCCTCTTTTCAGACTCTTGTACTTTTCTTTTAGACTCTTTTCTTTTAGCCTGGTGACTTTTCTGGGATGTTGAAATTTATTTTGGACATTCTGAGATTGGTTATTTTATGTCTCTTTCTTTATTATTATTTTTGTTCCGTATCGCACTTGCAAGGACCTCTACTCGGTTTAAATCCAGACGCTTTACAGACTGGAGCCTCACAGCTCCAAGTCTGAGCGGACCTTCTCACGTCTCGCCTCCATTTTAGGGAAGCGTGGCGTGACAGGTTTTGTTGGTGGCCCATGCAGGTCCCTCTTGCAACTGCGAATTATCGGAACAACGATAATAAAAAAATAGAATGTCCATTAAATAAATTAAAACATCCAAATCATAAGCCCGAGTCTAATTTTTTTTTATCGTTTCATGTGTCTTAGGTAGCTGGTAGACGTGTTGCCCGAACATCTGTCTCAGCTTAGTAGGGAATCCATTAGATCAGGGCTTTAGTAAGAATTAGTTAGACGTCTATGTTTGCTAGTTAGAAGTCCCTGATTGTTAGTTAGACTCCATGCTAGAAATTGATATAATTGTCTTAGGAGTTACCTTAGTGATTCTTGCCTAGCTCTGACCATATTAGACTCCTAGAACTTCCTTAGTCGTTCGCTTGGGTCCATCGATTTCGGGCCAACCGAACGCAGTTCATACAGTCTAGTTCCTTAGAAAGTCTTAGCGCTAAGTTTTCTAATCTTTAGTTGGTCGACCGTATGAGTTCCCCGTAGATTTTCCTGAGTCATATCCTAGTCGTATCTAAGTTTCGATCATACAACTATTTTACTTGCCCTCGATTCACAAGATTACCGCATGATGATCGTCGTTAATTTCTAATCTTTTCGTTACAAATCTTGAATCTTCAGAAAGTATTTTCGATATTCCTCATTCGCTAAGTTTAAACTCGTTCAAAAACTTTTAATATATGTAATTAGACTTCATACCCTTCCGCTGATTTAAATTCATTTTTTTTATTTTCGAAACTTTTGTCGAAATATTAATTACTAGTTTATAATATTCTTCCAGCCTAACTTTCATACCTATATAAATACCTTGTCCTTTTCATGTACTAATTTTATTCCGAACCGTACTTCTATTTTCTCTAATTCAGTTTATAATTTCTTTTCTTGCGTATGCCATTAAAATTTATTCGAACACATCATCGCGTTTACCTTTATTATACTTTTCTAAGCTACATGGGACTTCATCATTCGGTGTGTCGATTTTATACTCATCATTTTCCCTACTTTAAATTTTTGTAAAATTACTATCTCGTAATCATCTCCTAACCTAGACCCTTCATATTTCGGTTTTAAAGCTTTATTACCAATTTTAATAATTCGATATATCCTTTCTCTCATTTCCACGCTACTAAGTTTATTTTTATTTTTCCATTCACCATACATACTTTTAGAATGTTTTCTAAGCTAAAAGGACTTTAATATTTTATATATCAGATCTATGTTCGTCATGCTCATGTATCAAAATTTTTGGTATAACCTATTTCCGTTTACAACACGATCACTGCCTCACCCTACTAATTATGTCCTTTGTCTAAAATTTTCCGTGTCTTCAAATTTTACGGCCTACTCGATATTTTTACATATTTTTATAAGAATAGAAATATACGTTATCATATTGTTACCCAAGTCTCTCTTTTGTCTATTTTATTATTTAAAGTAATATCTTTGTCTCACCCAACCAAGCTTTTCCCTTATATGTCGCCTCATCTGAACCCGTTTATTCCGTTCTTGTTTCATTTCAATTTCAATTTCGATTTCCTCAATATTGTTGGGCTATCACATTAGTGCTTATCATTGTCTACGTGAACGTTATTATAGTTGGTGGGCCCATTAGTATAGATTGTGATGTCGTTGAAGAGCATTTAATTACATGGTGTATATAAAGTTGTATATGTGTTAGTATTTGTAAATTTGTGTGTGGTTAGCTATACCACTCTAGGGATGTCTGTGTATATAAGAATTAGTGTTGGAACATCTACTGGGGGTGTATGTAGTTAGAGATACTTAATAATGGTTGAAATAATATGCTGGTAAAATTGTGTGTATATAAGGTATAGTGATATTAGGGTACTTATAGTTAAATGTGTGTGCCTATTATTTGATCTATATGTTAGTACGTGTGGGCGTGTGCTCGTACGTAGACATGTGCTTACTATATGAATATGTGTAATATACGTACGGTAATAGAGTTATAAATTTTGTTTGGAATTGCTTGCCTTTACGGGATGTTGTGTGTGCGCGTATATATCTCAAGGTATACACGATTATCGAATGACGTAACTATGTATGGATAGGTATATGTAGTAGTGTATTGATTATATTTGATATTGCTATGGCGTGGATATATTATATGTATGTGAGTACACGATGAATGTATGTATTAGAAGGTGTATTAAAATTATACGTGTGCTGATATCTATAATATTATTATAGGGTGTTAAGTGATTGCCTTGTGTGAGCTTTACTTGACTAAATATTAGGCGTGATTATTATTACGGTACGTGTGAGGTTACGTTGGTAGATATTCATATTGGAGTGGTATTGGTATAGGTATAAATACCGTGTTATGTAAAGTATTCTGATATGGATTTTGAGTCTCACTCAAGTTTGAGTGGGTATACTCTATATATATTGTTATATTTGTCAGTGATTGGTGTGTAGTGTTATGAACATAATGATGGATAATGTATATATATAGTGATAGGGTTGCTTGTTTATGGTTTTTCACGCACATGGTTGTGAGTGACTACCATTATAGTTATAGGACGATATTTGAGGTGATATAAGGTGAAGTATTTGCAAGCATTTGAATGACTATATATTTGTGAAATTCTAGTAATGGTGAATGTACATTAGATATAGCAGACTTGATTTAATAATGGTATGATATGATTACATGTGCTGATGTGTTTGGTATTGGACGTATTCTAGAAACTATTAGGGAGTAGTATACCCATGTTTGTTTTGTGCATAGATAGTTATCTATACGTGAAGTACTACGATTGTATTTGATGGCGTGAACTATTTAATTGGTTGTGAGTATGTGCACCATGGTATGTAATAAGTGTTTAATAGTTATATAGGGATGTACGTGACTATATGAATGATTGAAATAGGTGTATGAATTTGACTGGCTATGATAGGTGTAAGTGTGTAATGTGCGTGAATATATACAGGTTAGTAGAGTTATTATTTGACTACCTAGTGCATATATAAGCACTTGTAATGACCATACCTGGTTTGAATTATAGTGTGATGTGATTGTGATAGCTACTAGTTTGGCTAGAGATATATTTATAGTTAGAAAGTCCGAGGACGGACTTTATTCTAAGGTGGGTAGGATGTCACGGCCGGTACCCACTATTCGTTATACGATTGTGCGTATAGCAATTTCGGGTACCTAATTGGTTCGTTGCTGTGTATGTGAGTCGTGTCATTGAGTCGATAGGGCCATATCACCTTGGTTGCTTCCTTAGCAAGCCGACCCCTGACGTGTGTCCAACTTAGAATTACTGTCGCCTTTGGATCTCGTATCCTTACGCTTTACGTGCACGTAGCCATGTTCGTGCACGTATTTATTTTAGACTTTGTCTATATCCAAACCCTATAGTGTAATATGCTGTTGTGACCCTCTCGAAGAATATTAAATTGTGAAATTAATTTGGAACGTCATTTCACGGGTCGTTCTCCCACGATTTGACTTTGTTTGATGAGGCGTCGCGACTTTCACTTTTGTCGTGAGACGTTTTTATTTTTAGTTTTGTCCCTCGTCGCCAATTTGGTGATCCGTATTCTTAGTTTTGTTTCGCTCGTCGACGCGGTCGTCCCGGTATTTTATTTATATTTTTCGGATACCGTTTGGTTGACCTATCACCCTAATCACCATCAACTTGTAATTAGCCCAGCTCATCTTTAATTCAAAGCTTAATTAAATCTGAGTTGATTTCAGCCATAGGATCTACATCTCATGTTGACTTATTCCCTAGCTATTCACCACCCAAATTATTATCTCTCCCTAAGTCCACTCCTCTTCCAACCTCTTGGGTACACCCCTTCTATCCCCCAAATAGCATGAAACCCTTCCCATCTCTAAAAAGAAATCACACAAGCCCTAGGCAGTCTACTTGCAGCCGCCAGCCCTTGGAAGCCACGCACGCCCTCATGGCCACCGTCAGAGCCTTTCTCACCGGCGCAAGATCCGGCCAACCCCGTGCAAAAACCCCATCGTCCGGATCTCCCCTCTCATTACTTGATTCCGGCCACCTCCTCTTTTGAAACGCCGGCCACCCCCTCCCCAACTCCAGTTGCCGCAACCCCAAGCTGCCACCATGGCCTTCTCCGACCAAGACTCTTCTCCAGCGATTCCCTTCGCCTCCTCCACGATTCCGACAGCCCTTCTCTGATCTCCGGCCCTCCTCCACCCGATCATCCGCCCATCACGGCCACGCAATTGTCGACGACACCATGAACAGCCGGCCATTACCCTGCTCTCCGCTTATCGCTGATAACATCCCGCCGTTAGCCCCTTACAAGAACACCCATGGCCGCTGCCCACTTATCCGACCAACTCCTCCCTTGTGCAACCAGCGGCCGCCCCTCTCTACAGCAGGCCGCCGCTTGCACGGTTGCAACAGCAGCGACTTCACTTGGCCGCGACGCACATCAACGTTCCCCCTAGCCGTTGTTCAACGATCCACAACCCCAATAGCCACGTTGGAGATCCCCTCTACTTTGGTTAGTATCGTTCGCTACAACTATTAGTTTCAGATTGCAAATGGATTTTGGATAGCAATATTGATCGGTTTCTAGACTTAAAATCAGTAAATGGCATGCTTAATAGATGATGATTGGACTTAATTAAAATGATGTTAACACAATAGATTCATCGGGTGAATATCTTGTGCGAACCCCTAGTTATTGTTAGCCAAAGTTGCTTGATAATAATTGTTTTGTAATCTTTTTTTTAACAACTTAATATGGTTAAAATGTTAATAATTTAACTTCAATAATAATATTGATGTGAACTCCGTTCAGATTAGAGAACCGAATTGAAATTGGGTCATTAGACGTTTCAGGATTTGTCTGATGATTATGTCGTCGTCCCAAACTTATTTGTGCGCGTGATTTATCATAGAGTATCCGGCATTCCCTACCGTACACGCTATAGGAATCCAACCCCTGACGTCGCTACCCGATGTCAGTGTAGCTCTCGCGTCGTGTGGAGGTATATTTCTAACTGTAGGAACCCCAACCATCGCATGTTAATACAAGAATAAAAATGATTATTTTTACTGCTTTGTAACTCACTAACCTAACTTAATAATACGGGACTGTAGACTGGTTGTTGGACTGAGTATGGGAGCTCTGGACCTTGTGAACATATGATCGGACCTGAGAATTGTGATATCAGCATGTATTTCAGGCAAGTGAAACTTGCCCGTTGCTTGTTTAGGCCATGTTTTAGGCCACTTTTGTATCGTAGCGTAAAAGAGACTAGGCAGTGAAATGATAGCTGCCTAGACGCCTATTTGATCTAGTTTGACAACGAAACTAGTGTTGGATCTGGATCCTAGCCAAGAGGGGGGTGAATAGGCTAATAAAAATAATTCGTGCAACCCACGAATAAGCACACGCAGTTATAGCAGCAATAGGGTAAATAAAAAGCAGACACAGAGTACACAGCAGATTTACCTTGGTTCGGTCGTCCCAAGGACCTACTCCAGCCCCCAAAGCAGAACTAGTATTGAATAACGCAATAGGTACAAAACCACAAGTTAGAGCACGCTCAGAGCACCCTCTACGTCTCTACACTCGCCAGGCTCTCAGTACCCCACACACTGTGTTTTCTCTCACTATCAATCCTAGTAAAGCTTTCTACCAGCTAGTCCCAAACTAGCTGGGTCCCACTTGTCTAGTCCCAACTAGACAAGTCCCAAAATAGTCACCAAAAACGGGTAAAAGTTTCCCCTACAGAGAACGTTACACTAAGACACAAATAAAAGAGTTTAAGGGTTTAGAAATGCTCAGTTTGTGTCCGTGTAGGCGTCTCTGTCAATCAGCACATCGTCAGCTCCAATTTGACGCAAGCGGTGTCTCAATCTGACTCCTGGATGTCAAGTTATGCACGGGTCTGTACACAAAGCAATTTCAGTTCAAAGCTTATTTTTCAGCAGTCTGTGCGCTTAGCAACTCCCTTAAATAATACGGTCAGTGCGCAAAGTAGAATAGCTCAATTCCTTTTAATAATCAGTCGGTTCTCTGAGCAACTCTAATAAAGTTTCCCCCGCCACGTCAGCACTCAAATCTCGTGCGGCTTCATTTCACTTTCGATCGCATTAAAAAAATCCTCGCCGTTGATGTTTGAATCTCGCGGCACAGCGTCTGCCACGTCAGCTCAAGAAACGATCCGTCTTCGTTTCGTTTTCGTTCCGTTCGCTAGGGCATGTAGTACAGGGGAATCTCCGTTCGTCTTCGCGGCCTAGACAATCAAATCGACGACGGCGGCGGTGGATTCGTGGCGGTGATCTCCGACAGCTTCGGTGGGGTTCGTCTTTGTATTTGGTAGCACGACGACGAGGCGGATGGCATCTCTTCGATGGTGAAGCGTCAGTTTGTTCTTTGGCGACGACACCCTCCGGCGATACTTCACTCGACGACGACGACGGCTTCTCCGAGAGATGTTGATGATGCTGACAGCGTCTTTGGCACACCCAGTAATGCGTTGAGCGGCGGTGGCGATCTCCGATGACTCTAGTGGCGGCTTCTCCTTCGTGCAGCACGACGGCGGTGTTTTTAAGGCGATGGCGATACGGCAACAGGATGAGTAGTTGTGATGGCGTCGTTCTAGCCTTCTTCAATCTCTCGATTTCGACGAGAGTATATTTCTCCGATAGTGATGCTGGGTGGCTTCGACTTCGGGCAACAGAGTAAGATCGGAGAGTTCGTTCTCGACGGCGACGACCTCTTCGTTCAACGGCGGCTTTCTCGTCACGGCGGTAACTCTCGGATGTGATCACGGCAGCAGTACGGTGGTCGAACGGCAGCAGTTTAATCTTGGTGCTTAGCGTTAGTCGACAACGGAGACGACGATGTCTTCGTGCTCGGATGGCGATGTCTCCGGCGGTCCTTCCCTCAACGACGGCAGCTGTAAGGAGCGATGGGTGCAGCAACTTTGTGGCGATGGCCTTTGGGAGCTGCGGGTCGTTGAAGCGGATGGATCCTTGGGTGTGGGCTGCAAGTTGTCACGGCAACAAGAGAAGCTTGAGGGTGATGTTGGTTCGGGCTTTGGAGAATATTATTTAATGGCTTGAGAACGAAGGCTGAGGCTTTTGATGATGGGTTACCCCCCTTTTTTGTGTGACCTCTCCTGAAAATGTTTGATCCCCTTTTATATGTGTTTGGCCTCCTTCTCACAATTTGTAAGCCGTACCCCCTAAAATATTTTTTTTTTGGTTGCCGTGCCTTTAGGCTATGAAGGGGATGTTTGCTTATATAGGATAGCCTAGGGTTTTTGAAAGAATCCCTAAGAGATAGGAATAGGGAATTTCAAAAGTGATTTGATTCTATCTCTTTGAACCATAGATAGGAAATTTGATTTGGAATATGGCTAGGAATAAGTTTGGCTAGGATGAGGACACTACCAACTAGGAAATTTGTAATTGGCTAGGGATTGGGTTGAATCAATCAATTTGGGAATTGATGTGTAGTTCAAAAAGATTTGTATTGATCCAATCACCAATTTTAACAAGTCCAACTTTGCTCTTCATTGACCAAGTCAAACTTCTTTGTGCACACACACTCCCTTTCTCCCAATATGCTATACGAATAGCAATTCCGCCAAATATCGAGAATATATTGTTTCGCCAAGCCTGAAACACACTAAGCACACACATGAGATATAACGACACGTTTGTCATCATCAAACCAAGATCCTAGATCGTTGCTTCCAACAATCTCCCCCTTTTGGTGATGACAAACCCATAAAAGATTTGAGCAATAAGTATGGGTGTGTGAAGTGAGTTGAAGGGTGTAATGATATATGATGTATGGATGAGTCATTCAAACATTACAAAGCATGCACAACAAATAGTAAATATAAAAGCATGCTCCCCCTTCTCTCAAGCTCCCCCTTCAATATTTATTCAAGTATTTTTCTCAAGCTCCCCCTTCAACAAATAATACCGACAACACACAAATCTTTCTCTTTCTCCCACTTTGTAATCACCAAAAGTGGAAAAATGAAGTCACAACACTATTCCATGCAAAAATAAACCATTATTAAATGTAGCGTGCAATTTGCATGAGTTTTCCAAAAAATAAACAATTCAAGCTCATAGAATTTTATAACACGACTTCCCACCTTTGTGTAAGTGTAATGATATAAACAATAAAGTACTAAGGGAGATTCAATTTTAGAACAATCAACCAAATCATTCCGCATTTTCCAATTTTTCATGAATATCACTAGGATTGATTTTTCCCACCTCATCAAAGATGAGTTCAAGTTACCGAACCCCAAAACATGGCCTAAAAGGACTTTTAAATGTGGGGTGGCATTGCTTGACGAGTTATATACACCAACGCTAATGATTACCCATTTAGCACAAGTTGGATACTCTGGGTTGTGTATTAGCCATGAAGTGTATCCATTTTTCATACGGAGCAATTTTCATATATTTTTTCATTTGCAAATTTTTTTTGTGCTCAATTTTTATTCATGGCTAAACACTTCATATCCCTTAGAAAATTTCAGAAATTAATCATTCCTACATTCACTTTCCATTATTCTTCAAAAGAATCTCCAAAAGTACTAAGAAGTCAAATATCGCGAAAGTGTAAATGTAGGTGTAGAAGTCAAGTTTAAAACTTATGAGACATGTCATGGCTACTAAAAAGAATAACATCATGTTCATGTAGCTACAACAATAATGAATTGACTTCTACAAGGGATAGATTGATCATTCATACACTACCACTTAAGAGATTCATAAGAGGATAATCAACAAGCACAATTTTTTTTTATTTTTTGTTTTTCATTTTTTTTTCAGAAATAAAAAAATTTAAAAAATCATGCATGCAAGCACACAAATCAAAATAAATCAAGCACACAAAAAAATCTATGAAGGTATGCAATGAAATGCAAAGAGAGATAAAAATTATACCTTCTCGTCGCTATTTGGCTAAGGAGCTAAAAGAATGACGCTTCCAATTTATTACTCCCCGCCAAATCTCCATCACACCTACATGAAAGGTGTTAAGTGTGACCTTGGAATCCAACAAGGTCCTTTAGTGTTAGCCAATATTGTTTTAGGAATCCATACTTGTTTAAACTTGATATTTGTGTTCCTAAATTTACAATAATATGAAGTGTGGCCTACACTATTACACGTAAAGCACTTTTCATATGTGTTCTTTGCAATAGAGGGTGCATTGTGGAATTTCTTGAATTTTGACTTTTCAACGTTTTTCAAACCGAATCCAAGTCCTCTTTTATTATTGCCATATAATTGATTCTCTAAAATAGTATCCAACGATTGTTTTCCCATAGAGAATTTCTTAATGTCCAATTCAAGATTAGAGACTTTGGATTTCAACAATTTATTTTCTTCCACAAGCAATGTGCATTTACTTATAAAAGCTCTCTTGTTTTCCTCTTCCTTCTTTTCAAATTCAATCATTTTTCTTTTAAAATCGTTATCCAACATGCAAAATTTATCATTAAGCTCTCTAATCACATAGTCTTTTTCAGTTTCGAGCTTAATCAAATCAAGTTTAAGCATGCTAATATTATTCATCAAGGAAGGACAAGAGAGGCAAGGTGCTTCATCATTAAAACTAGACTTTTCCTTTTTCAGAGTGTCAATAGTAGAGTCACGAGCAACAATATCAATTTTCAGTTTTTCAATCTCTTTAGAAATTTCATATTCAGATTGTTGCATTTCAAAGTTCTCATTTTGATAATCATCTATAGTGGATTCAAGCTTTACAATTTTATCTTGCATTTCTTTACAAAGAGTAAGGAGTTCAGTTTTACTAACAGAAATTACCTCATCGTGTACTCCCATCAATGCCATGCATGAGTGGGCTTCGTGTTCCTCCTCCTCACTCTCAGCTTCGCTATCCATATCCCAAGTTAGCACCTTGGATTTTCCCTTTTCTTTAGCTACCTGAGCTGTCTCATGTGGGCAATCCCTCATTCGATGTCCTCTTTCTTGCATTTAAAACAAGTCATTCTATTAGTAGCATTCTGATCATAAGTTTGCTTAGAAGACTAAAAAAGTTAGAGCGATTAAACCTGGGTGCCATTTCTGTTCTTCCTTGCTTGGTCTGGACATACTTTCTGAAGTTTCTGACCATTAGCGCTATGTCATCATCATCTTCTTCACTTTCGTCAGCTTTCAGAGCAAGTGGCTTGGTAGCTTTCTCCTTCTCCTCAGGTTTCTCCCTTTTATCCATGTTTTGCAATTCAAGCTCGTGGGACATTAAATTACCTATTAAGTCCTCCACCCTCATTAGATCCTTTGCTTCTTGGATGGCAGTAACTTTAGGCCTGAAAGAGCTTGGCAGTGCTCTTAATATCTTTCTCACCTGCTCAAGGCTAGAATATGGCTTACCGAGCGAGCTAGACTTGTAAATGATGTGCGTTTATATTTCATATATTCACGCACGTTTTCTTTTGTGTTTCTCCGTATTTTCCGCCGTCTTTTATTCGTTTTCTCGTATTTTCTCGTTTTCTTTCACTTTTCTTTGTTTCTCCATGTTTGCAGGAGATTGCCCGCGTAGGGGACGTTTAACGACGATATCTCAAGTCCCCGGAGCAACGGGAGGAGTCACGCGTGATCCAGGGGGTCAAACGACGAAGAATACATCTTTCAGCCCATCACCCGGTCGGTTGGTCACCTCCAACCGATCGGGTGATGCACGCGTGCACCACCCGGTCTCAGCCGGAGCTCAAGTGAAAGTCACCCGACCGGGTCACAGGCCGGTTCAACGGGGGCCAACTCTCTGTCTTTTCGAGCCAAATTCCAACCGATCGGGTGACTCTCACACGATCGGTTCATCTGTAGCTGATGCTGATGAGCCGGATACACGGGCACCCAACCGATCCCTTCACCCGATGGCGCCAAGATCCAACCGGTCACTCCAAGAACTCACCAGACCGGTTCATATGACCGGGTGAAAGTTCGCCGTTTTCTGTTTACTATCTGTAACGGATCACCCGATCGGTTGACTTGTCAACCAATCGGGTGATACGAGAGCCTATAAATAGAACCCCTAGGGTTCCAGAAACCAGGGAGCTGCTAGTTTTTACTGTTTTCTCCTATTGTGATGGCTGTAATTACTTTTCTATCGTAAGTTTTTGGATCTTTCTTAAACTTTAGTATTATCTTATTTGCTCTACTACCTTCACATTTCAATCGCCTGATTATGATTTCAATGGTTCATTTTCGTTTAGATCGCTTTTTAATGAATTTTTGTGAGTAGTTCCCAAATCTGGGATTTTGACGGAAACCCCTTCGGGGGCTCTTCCCGATGCATCCATAGGGTTAGG
The DNA here is from genome assembly GCA_030789695.1 of Scilla litardierei. Taxonomy (NCBI): domain Eukaryota; kingdom Viridiplantae; phylum Streptophyta; class Magnoliopsida; order Asparagales; family Asparagaceae; genus Scilla; species Scilla litardierei. The sequence goes on along the minus strand of CM061142.1, from coordinate 646,003,228 downwards.
AAATCGATAGGGATTAGGAATCTAACGGTTACGCGGGGTGTTTCATTGTCATCGGCGGGAAAAAGACCGCCTTTGACCGTTGGGCCAAGGGGGAATAAACTTGGCGGTTGACTCCCTAACCATAGCTCACGCCCCTTAGCGTAGACGTCGAATCCTAGCGCGCGGGAGCGGCAGGATGAGACGTTGGGAGTTATCGTTGCGAGCTTAGTGCTCCCGGAATCGATCAGTGTTAATGGACACTGGAGTGCCCACTGATCGAATCCAGGAAGTCCGGTGTATCATCCTGGGCACCGACCGGAATATCGGGCCCATGGGGTGCCGGTACCACTTTCAGAGGCAACGTCTCACCATTAGACCCTAATTCCGATTGCTATCCTACCCGTAGGCCGTATCGGCAAGAGTCGCTCGTTGGAGTGGAAACCAAAGTCCCGGGTTTATTTTCTTATTGTTCATACCTTGCATTCCTTTCCGTGACAACCCATCAACCGATTCGGGCTAGCTCGCCCACGGGGTGATTTTGGTCCTCCTTGACACAAGCACATCCTAGCCTCCCTGTGTTCGACCTCCAAGCCACACTACAACATCGTGCGCTTGCGGTTACAAATATCTAAACCCCCGTGCCGCGCGGGTCACCGCCGGCGTGGCATCACGTCAAGTTTATGGCGCCGTTGCCGGGGAGGCAACGTGCTTGTTATTTTAGGATCTCTTGAACCCTAGTGTCTAGCTCTTATCCCTACCTCGCGATAATTTTCGCATTCTCCTTTTTCCTTTTTATTTCTTATCTTATCTGTTTCTTTCCCACTTGTCGCTTCACGGGTGTTTGTTGTTTTTCATGCGCAGGAGTTCAAGAAGTCTCGACGACTTGATCCCCGTTGATCCAGAGATTAACGCCACCCTTAGGCGCTTGGCCGCTGAGAAGTGAAGAAGAGAAGATCCCGAATCCATGGAGGAGAACACCCCGCCTCACAAGCCCTGTTGGAGTACTCGATGCCATCTATCGAGTCCACTTCCGCCATCCGTTCTCCAGCTATTGCGGCCCAAAGCTTTGAGCTAAAGCCATCTTTGGTGACATGGATCCAGCAGGACCAGTTTTCGGGTGCACCCATGGAGAGCCCGATCGAGCATCTAGACTCCTTCTTGGAGAAATGTGACACCTTCCGGATCAATGGTGTCACGACTGAGGCGATCCGTCTGAAGCTGTTCCCCTTCTCGTTGCGAGACAAAGCCAAGCAATGGCTTAGGGGGAAGGACCCCAACACTTTCAATACCTGGGAGAAGCTCTCCAACGCTTTTCTGACGAAGTTCTTTCCTCCGGGGAAGACCATGAAGTTGAGGAGTGAGATCTCCTCCTTCTCCCAGGCCAGCCACGAGTCCTTTCATGAAGCTTGGACGAGATACAAGGAGATGCAAAGAAGATGCCCTCACCATGAGCTTCCGAAGTGGCAGATTATTAATCTGTTCTACAATGGGCTGAGGGATGACCTAAAATCTTCTATGGACGCCGCGGCTGGGGGTTCCTTCATGTCAAGGAGCGAGGAAGATGCCGGACATATTCTGGAAAATATGGCATCCAACAATGAGCGGTGGTGTGACGAGAGAGCCACACCCAGGTCTGGGGGTATACACAGAGTCGAGGACGTCGACAAACTTTCAAGCAAGTTCGACTTTCTTTCGACCCAGATCTCCGCACTAATGGTAGGAGCCGGTGGGGCCGGTGCACAACAGATTGCAGCGGTAGAATCTGAAATTTTTGGGGAATTCGACGGTGGTGACGTCTCACCACCGTTGGATCAGGCGAGCGCACTATTTTACAACCCCACGGGAAATGTGCCGTATCCACCAAGAACCAATTCCAACCCGGCCTACTCTCCAAACAACCGGAACCACCCTAACTTTGGTTACCGGGCACCATTCCAGCCCTCGCCGCCTCAGCAGCCGCAGCAACAAACATATCAGCCGGCTAGGCCACAGCAGAGTCAGTTTCAGCAGCAACAATATCAGCAGCAGCCTCAGCAACAATTTTACGCCCCCAGGAATCAGCAGCCAATCCAGCAGCAGCAGCAGTATGGCCAACAGAGGGCCGTCTCTCCGGTTGAGTCTCTCTTGACTCAATATATAACCAACCAGGAGAAGATCAATCAAAAGCTGAAAATGGGTCAGCGGGCCCTCACGGACCAAGTAACCCAGCTGGGGTTACAAGTGGCGAACCTTTCAAGGTCACAAAACCAATTGCCGCCACAACCTGAGGTGAACCCGAGGGGAGCAACCCAAACGTCGGCACTCGTGCACGAGCACGCAAATGTGTCCGCTATCGTTCTGAGAAGCGGGACACAAATCCCTACTAGAGTGCCCCCTAACAGACCGGAAGCACCGTTGGTCATCGAGCGACCGATCGAAAAATCAGACGACGCCGGTACTTCGTCATCAAATCCTACGACTCCGGAGGGAGTCTCTGAAGAAGAGAAGAAGAAGAACGAGGAAGGGAGCCGGAAAGTGTTCAAACCCGTTGTGCCTTTTCCACAACGGTTAGCTCAGGCCAAAATCGACGAGAAATATGGCAAGTTCTTCGCCATGGTCAAGGACCTGAGCTTGCAAATCCCCTTCCTGGAAGCAATCGAAACAACGAAATTCCTGAAGGATTTGGTGACGAGATGGTCTAGAAAAGAGAAAGTAGTGTTGACGACGGAGTGTAGCGCTCTCATCCAGAGGGCAAATCCGCCGAAACTTAAAGACCCGGGGAGCTTCTCAATCCCTTGCACGATCGGGGCAGTAAAGATTCATCGTGCACTCGTTGACCTCAGAGCGAGTGTCAGTTTGATGCCCTTATCGATGTATAAGAGGATAGGAATGGGTGATATGGAGCCCACCGGTATGACCCTACAGCTTGCTGACCGGTCGGTCAAATATCCGGTGGGGATTGTGGATGACCTCCCCGTCAATGTAAAAGGGGTGCATGTGCCAGTGGACTTCGTAGTCATGGACATGCCTGAAGACGCACACACCCCCATCATCCTGGGGCGGCCTTTCATGGCCACTGCTGGCGTTTTGATTGATGTGAAGAACGGAAAACTTTCGCTAAACGTCAGTGGGAAAAAGGTTGAATTTGATCTGGGGTTGTCCATGAAGTACCCCGATCCCCCAGATGACCCTCGGTGTAATTTGCTGGAGGTGGAAGAAGATAAAGCTGCTGAAGAGAGCTCCTGGGAGATTCTCTTAAGAAACCCCCTGACGTTGGATGCTAGTTCGCTAGTTTTTGTTTTTTTTAATAATTAAAAAAATTCATTCATCATCATCCGTTCATCTTTGAGCATATCGTTTGGTTGCCTTCTCCTATGCCTTTTTTTGCTTAGTCCCTAAAAGATTAATTCCATGTAATTTTTCGGATTATTATTTTGGTATCAAATTCATATATGTTTGAATGGCATGGTTTAATTTCTTTTCCATATGGATTCAAATGTTAATATGCAATGTATGAAACAAATCTATATGTCGTGATACTCACCTTGAAATAATTTGGAAAAAGTTTGGTGTAAGTAATTGCTTGAGTTAGGATGAATGGCTTAGTTTTTGATTGGATAGGGTGTGGCCAATGGTTTATGCTTTGTTTCTCCTACGAAGTGGGTGGATGAGTTGATAACTTGTGTTTAGAATGAGAAATAGAGTTATAATAAGTGAATGTTTCTTCTAATCAAGTTGAGTAGCCGGTGCCCCACGAAACATTGGGGAGGACGCCAAAGATGAGATTTAGGAGTCATTCTAGCCCTTTGTCTATATAGCGTAATCGCGTGTACACAAAGGTGGCCGTGTTTGCATCTCATAGCATTATTGCGTGAAAGCAAAACAAAAAACATTAAAAAAAGAAAGAAAACAAAAAAATAGAAAAAGAAAAGAAAAAGAAAAATGTATATTTTCCTGGTAATATGATATATACAAAAAATGATGAATAAATGAGGGAATAAAAAACATGAGTGATGCAATCTCAAACTCCCACTACTTAGAAGAAATATTTTTCGTATTGGCCATTTCATTGAAGGTTGAAACCTATGATATGATTTGTGAAATGTCCTAACAAATGCATACAATGCTTACTACTTTACTTTTCTTTGAATTAGATTGAGGAGAATGTCATATGTTGTTCATTTTCATACAATGTGTATATTGACTTTGAAATCATTTGGAAATAATTTTTGGAGTAGGCCATGATAATATCCTGAGTTTGTTGCTCGTTTTTTTCAATGGAATCCGAATTTATCGCATATTTTGCTAGGGACTAGCAAATAGCTAGTTGGGGGTTGTGATTCAGTATGAATATTACATATTTATTCCCCCTATTTCTGGGCATTTTGTGCATGAATATAGTTTAACTAAGCTTTATGATAAGCATAATTGAATTAAAATTGGTTTATGGAGCATATCGTTGATTTGTGCACAAAATAGAGTTTTTAGCGATCTTTGTAGCTTTCCATTATTTTTTATGTGCTCATAGTATTTTTGTGGTGCTACATCTATTTTTCTGTACTTTTTGGAGCTTGGTGGAATTTTCTACAATTTTTGGAGGCTTAAAATGATTTTATATTGATTTTAGTTCATGGTTTAATTCATATTATTATTATTTGGACTAATTTCTACACCTCATACTTTTCAGGTACTTCTAGGGGCCTTAGGGAATTTCCAGTATTTTCTGAGAATTTTCCTAAGCCTCTAGGTATTTTTCTTGAATTTTTGAAGGCGAAAAGCAATTTCTGAAAAATAAAAAGAAGCCCAGCAGGCCAGCCCAAATTCCACCAATTTGCCACTCTTAAGCTTATTTGCATGACCAGAAGCCAAAGAGACAAAAAATGAAGAGACATGTGAATTTAATTTCAAATAAAGAGTGGAAGATGAAGAGGCCAAGATTTGAATGGTTTCATGTAATTTATTCTAAAATAAAGAATGGAAAATGAAGAGTCATGGAATTGATTCTCAAATAAAGAGCGGAGAAATGAAGAGCCAAGCACTATAAACCCCTTGGGATTCTAAGCCTATAAAAGGATGGGAGAGCTTCATCTTATGGCATTCCAATATATTCCATTATATCCCATTGTAGTTCATTCTATAGCTGAAATAGAGAGGTTCTTGAGGCTCTTGGTGGGCTTGGAGGCAAGAAACTTGGAGGAGCTTGGACAAGAAAAAGGGAAAAGAAGAAAGGACTCATTTGTAGCAACATTTGGTGATCTCTTTCCTTTGTCTTTGGTTTTCATTTGTGCTTAATTGGGTTGTATGGATTTGATAATGATTTATATGAAGTTAGGATTGTTTATCCATATGAATTGCTAAATTTCTTTGCATGGATCGTGATTTGCTATGGAACTTTTGTTCACATGTTGAGTTGGGTTCATTTGGATTGAATTATTTTTTATGTGGCTTAAATTTAAGTTTCTAATTTAATTCTCTTATATGAATCCAAAAGATTGTATTAGAGAACCGATCATCCCAAAAGGATGAGTTTGATCTTCTCAAAAAGAAGTATCAACTTAATTTTCATGAGACCTGATTCTTAAGCCACTACACTATCCCATCATTTTAACTCCCAAAAGGATATCCCCGATGACGCTTCCCCAAAAGGGACGCCATTGAGTCATAAAGAACCATAGCCCGTGACCGCTACCACTTCCAATTATGACCCCAAAAGGGCTCCACAATTGAATCACATTTCACACTTGCTTTCACCTCCAAAAGAGTATTTTCCGATGGTGCATCCCCAAAAGGGACATCATTGAGTTGTAGGGTTATATTCTCACACTTAACATTGATCCTAACAAATCCACGATCCATGCGTTCCTCCTAGCTCCTTGCCACTTGCCTATCCAATCCTCTATCCCTCATTTTTATAGAGTAGTTTGATACATTTTACCACACATACTTTCCACCACCACATCTTTCTTAGTAGTTGGACGTTCTTACACCCTTAGCTATCTTTGATTGACTCTGTGAATGCGAGACGACTTGTCCCTGAGTTCGACCCTGGGCTCACCAGGTTATTTTGTATTGCTTCGACACCCTTTCACTTCAGGGGGAGATCATGTGCACCCTATTTGGATTGCGCACAATTTCGATTGAATCAATTGGCCAGCGATGAGGCCGGGTGAGCAACCCCCAATTCTCGGGAAAATGAGTGGAGCGGCCAACCGATCGGTTGACAAGTCAACCGACCGGTTCGCCTGTAGCACTTCTTCGACAAGAATTTTCGACCTAATGGTCAACCGATCGGGTGACAAGTCACCCGATCGGTTCGACTTAAAACCCTATAAATACCCCCGACCACCCGTTCGCATTCACCCTCGCCTGTTAGCTCGAACCGCCGTCGTTTCGCATTCTTCTCCTCCCCAACGGCCCGATTCACACTCCCCACCTCCTCCACTCCTCCAATACTCCCTCTCTCCACTTCCTCCACCAATCTCTCCATCAATTTCACTCTCTCCCCCCTTCATTTCGAATTTCTGACCTAATCCCCCCCCAAACAACGCCTATTTCGAAAATTCTTGCTGAAAGAGGTCGCCGCGGCTCCACGGTACTCTCATTGCACGGCGTGGGGACATCTACGAGCAAGCTTCGCCATTTCGCTTGGGTAAACTCGCTCCTTAACTCAATCTTAATTTTGCCCTAAAATATTCCATTTGCTCGTTGGTCGTGTTTGTGTTTATTCATTGTATTTCGCATACTCACGCACACACACGACTTTCGCACAATGCCTCCCCACCGTGTTAAGCCCACCGACGACAGCTCTTCCAACCCTAGGCCCACCCGTCGTGCTCGTCGCACACGACCCCCCACCCAACCCCCCACCTCCAATCCATCTACCACCCCACGCACCGCTCCCCCGCCTTACATTTACGATCCCAACTATGGGATGCAATTCCGAGACGATGACGAGGCCAACCGATTCACAGCCATGATCCTCCTAGCTGGACAGAGCGGTCGGGTAACCCAGGAGTCCGTCGACCGAGACCTCCCCTTCCTTGAAGGCTTCAACCGCCACATCCGTGAATATCCACCCGATTCCACCGAGCTCCACATTCCACCCCCCACGACTCCTGGACCCCAGCACCGGCCCCCATCACCACCCCCAGAGGGTGGTGCCCCCGCTTGATTTCTCCCATCCCGCCTTTGATCCCACCCTACGTTTGTGCCCATCTGTCTTTGCGGGGCCCTGCTTTATATCGGTCGGGGGGTGACCCATTCACGAGTCGCATCACTTCCTTTTTACTTTTCTTAATTTCACCTTGTTTGTTTTTGACTCCCCCTTGCATATTTCTGCATTTCACGATCACATTTTATTTGCTAGTACTGTCATGTCTAGCTTGGGGAACGTCTATTTTGGTGTGTTGTCGTGTTTTGTTGTTTTTCTCATTTTGTGTGTGTGTGTGCTTATTTTTCCCCTTTTGAGTGTCGTGTCGTGTGGTTTTATTTCTATTTTCGTGTCATGTGGTTTGATTTTGATTTTTCTTTATTTTCAGTTTCATCTCTGTGTTTTTCTCGTTTTCATTTCTTTTTTTGTGTCGGTGCGTATTCCCCCCCATCTCCATTGCCCTCCCATACTCACTCATATTGCATTGAGGGCAATGCAAGCTTCAGCTTGGGGGAGTCGCACTGTGTGCGTCATTTGAGTCCTTCATTTTCATTTTTGTGTCGTTTTCATCGTGTTTTTTATTTTTTTCTTTTTCTTTTTCTTTTCTTCTTTTTATCTCTTTCTCCTAGAGATGAACCCTATGATGAATCGCCACAAAATCACACACACCTAGCATGGCATCGATAATCACATTCACTAACCCTAGGATTTCGAGTTCTCTTGCATTTCACGCATCGTGGGTCCACTTAGCTTTTTGTGAGTCGTGCGTCGTGCCTAGCTATTTGGTGTGCTTCTACTTTGTGATTTTACTTTATATACATGTCCAGGAATGACCCCTAGATTATCATGCTTCGATTTGAATATGTGGTATTTGCTTCTACTATATGCATGCTATATTTATATCGTATATTTCAATTCGCATGCGTCGGGATTCCACAATTAAGGACTAGGATAACCCATTTAGCCTATGCTCTATTTAGCGAGAATAGTTTCCTTTTCCCAAGTGTTTAGATTTTGACTTCTTTTTTGTTTTACTTGGTGCAGATCCCCTCGTCGTGTACCGTTCTCCCACTTGGGAGAGTACACATGTGTTTAGCCAAAAACCCAAAAATCCAAAAAAAAAAAGAGAAAAGAAAAGAAAAACCCAAAAAGAAAAGAAAAGAAAATTTTTGTATAGCCAAAAAGCCAAAAAAAAATACAAATACCCAAAACCCAAAAAAAAAACTTCAAGTGTGAATATTCTTCCTATCTACCGAGAATAAAGGGAAGGCGAGAATTTGCACCGAGTGTTCTACTCCACATCATCTCAACCCCCATCGTTTTCGAAAACACTTGGCTTAGGAACTTTTTAGCTAGTATCTAGGCTATAGTGGCGTGATCTCCTTAACCCTAGTCGTGGAATCCCCGATGCATGATACGCTTCTATTCTTATACTCTTCTCATGCATGCTTGAACAAATATTCACCGCAATTTCAAATTCTAATCGGTATTTGGGTCGTTTCCTGGGTCTGTGTATATCGAGCTTTATTGCACATCGTAGATAGCGACACCGACTGCTAGCGCACGACCACACTCACTCGCGCTTCACCGCGTGGGCCCACGACACTTATTTGGACTCGTTTTCCTAGGTTTAGTGATGTGATTTGATGTTTGCTTGCTTGGTGTGTCGTTTTTGATATTGTTGGCTCTGACGGACGATCTAGGATATTGAGTTTTCTTTTTCTCTCTTTCTCTCTATTTTTCCCCTCCGAGCTCCTACTCTCACTCGTCTTCCTCGAGGACGAGGAAGAGTTCAGCTTGGGGGATTTTGACGTGTGTTTATATTTCATATATTCACGCACGTTTTCTTTTGTGTTTCTCCGTATTTTCCGCCGTCTTTTATTCGTTTTCTCGTATTTTCTCGTTTTCTTTCACTTTTCTTTGTTTCTCCATGTTTGCAGGAGATTGCCCGCGTAGGGGACGTTTAACGACGATATCTCAAGTCCCCGGAGCAACGGGAGGAGTCACGCATGATCCAGGGGGTCAAACGACGAAGAATACATCTTTCAGCCCCTCACCCGGTCGGTTGGTCACCTCCAACCGATCGGGTGATGCACGCGTGCACCACCCGGTCTCAGCCGGAGCTCAAGTGAAAGTCACCCGACCGGGTCACAGGCCGGTTCAACGGGGGCCAACTCTCTGTCTTTTCGAGCCAAATTCCAACCGATCGGGTGACTCTCACCCGATCGGTTCATCTGTAGCTGATGCTGAGGAGCCGGAGACACGGGCACCCAACCGATCCCTTCACCTGATGGCGCCAAGATCCAACCGGTCACTCCAAGAACTCACCAGACCGGTTCATATGACCGGGTGAAAGTTCGCCGTTTTCTGTTTACTATCTGTAACGGATCACCCGATCGGTTGACTTGTCAACCGATCGGGTGATACGAGAGCCTATAAATAGAACCCCTAAGGTTCTAGAAACCAGGGAGCTGCTAGTTTTTACTGTTTTCTCCTATTGTGACGGCTGTAATTACTTTTCTATCGTAAGTTTTTGGATCTTTCTTAAACTTTAGTATTATCTTATTTGATCTACTACCTTCGCATTTCAATCGCCTGATTATGATTTCAATGGTTCCTTTTCGTTTAGATCGCTTTTTAATGAATTTTTGTGAGTAGTTCCCAAATCTGGGATTTTGGCGGAAACCCCTTCGGGGGCTCTTCCCGATGCATCCATAGGGTTAGGAAATCGATAGGGATTAGGAATCTAACGGTTACGCGGGGTGTTTCATTGTCATCGGCGGGAAAAAGACCGCCTTTGACCGTTGGGCCAAGGGGGAATAAACTTGGCGGTTGACTCCCTAGCCATAGCTCACGCCCCTTAGCGTAGACGTCGAATCCTAGCGCGCGGGAGCGGCAGGATGAGACGTTGGGAGTTATCGTTGCGAGCTTAGTGCTCCCGGAATCGATCAGTGTTAATGGACACTGGAGTGCCCACTGATCGAATCCGGGAAGTCCGGTGTGTCATCCTGGGCACCGACCGGAATATCGGGCCCATGGGGTGCCGGTACCACTTTCAGAGGCAACGTCTCACCATTAGACCCTAATTCCGATTGCTATCCTACCCGTAGGCCGTATCGGCAAGAGTCGCTCGTTGGAGTGGAAACCAAAGTCCCGGGTTTATTTTCTTATTGTTCATACCTTGCATTCCTTTTCGTGACACCCCATCAACCGATTCGGGCTAGCTCGCCCACGGGGTGATTTTGGTCCTCCTTGACACAAGCACATCCTAGCCTCCCTGTGTTCGACCCCCAAGCCACACTACAACATCGTGCGCTTGCGGTTACAAATATCTAAACCCCCGTGCCGCGCGGGTCACCGCCGGCGTGGCATCACGTCAAGTTTATGGCGCCGTTGCCGGGGAGGCAACGTGCTTGTTATTTTAGGATCTCTTGAACCCTAGTGTCTAGCTCTTATCCCTACCTCGCGATAATTTTCGTATTCTCCTTTTTCCTTTTTATTTCTTATCTTATCTGTTTCTTTCCCACTTGTCGCTTCACGGGTGTTTGTTGTTTTTCATGCGCAGGAGTTCAAGAAGTCTCGACGACTTGATCCCCGTTGATCCAGAGATTAACGCCACCCTTAGGCGCTTGGCCGCTGAGAAGCGAAGAAGAGAAGATCCCGAATCCATGGAGGAGAACACCCCGCCTCACAAGTCCCTGTTGGAGTACTCGATGCCATCTATCGAGTCCACTTCCGCCATCCGTTCTCCAGCTTTGCGGCCCAAAGCTTTGAGCTAAAGCCATCTTTGGTGACATGGATCCAGCAGGACCAGTTTTCGGGTGCACCCATGGAGAGCCCGATCGAGCATCTAGACTCCTTCTTGGAGAAATGTGACACCTTCCGGATCAATGGTGTCACGACTGAGGCGATCCGTCTGAAGCTGTTCCCCTTCTCGTTGCGAGACAAAGCCAAGCAATGGCTTAGGGGGAAGGACCCCAACACTTTCAATACCTGGGAGAAGCTCTCCAATGCTTTTCTGACGAAGTTCTTTCCTCCGGGGAAGACCATGAAGTTGAGGAGTGAGATCTCCTCCTTCTCCCAGGCCAGCCACGAGTCCTTGCATGAAGCTTGGACGAGATACAAGGAGATGCAAAGAAGATGCCCTCACCATGAGCTTCCGAAGTGGCAGATTATTAATCTGTTCTACAATGGGCTGAGGGATGACCTAAAATCTTCTATGGACGCCGCGGCTGGGGGTTCCTTCATGTCAAGGAGCGAGGAAGATGCCGGACATATTCTGGAAAATATGGCATCCAACAATGAGCGGTGGTGTGACGAGAGAGCCACACCCAGGTCTGGGGGTATACACAGAGTCGAGGACGTCGACAAACTTTCAAGCAAGTTCGACTTTCTTTCGACCCAGATCTCCGCACTAATGGTAGGAGCCGGTGGGGCCGGTGCACAACAGATTGCAGCGGTAGAATCTGAAATTTTTGGGGAATTCGACGGTGGTGACGTCTCACCACCGTTGGATCAGGCGAGCGCACTATTTTATAACCCCACGGGAAATGTGCCGTATCCACCAAGAACCAATTCCAACCCGGCCTACTCTCCAAACAACCGGAACCACCCTAACTTTGGTTACCGGGCACCATTCCAGCCCTCGCCGCCTCAGCAGCCACAGCAACAAACATATCAGCCGGCTAGGCCACAGCAGAGTCAGTTTCAGCAGCAACAATATCAGCAGCAGCCTCAGCAACAATTTTATGCCCCCAGGAATCAGCAGCCAATCCAGCAGCAGCAGCAGTATGGCCAACAGAGGGCCGTCTCTCCGGTTGAGTCTCTCTTGACTCAATATATAACCAACCAGGAGAAGATCAATCAAAAGCTGGAAATGGGTCAGCGGGCCCTCACGGACCAAGTAACCCAGCTGGGGTTACAAGTGGCGAACCTTTCAACGTCACAAAACCAATTGCCGCCACAACCTGAGGTGAACCCGAGGGGAGCAACCCAAACGTCAGCACTCGTGCACGAGCACGCAAATGTGTCCGCTATCGTTCTGAGAAGCGGGACACAAATCCCTACTAGAGTACCCCCTAACAGACTGGAAGCACCGTTGGTCATCGAGCGACCGATCGAAAAATCAGACGACGCCGGTGCTTCGTCATCAAATCCTATGACTCCGGAGGGAGTCTCTGAAGAAGAGAAGAAGAAGAACGAGGAAGGGAGCCGGAAAGTGTTCAAACCCGTTGTGCCTTTTCCACAACGGTTAGCTCAGGCCAAAATCGACGAAATATGGCAAGTTCTTCGCCATGGTCAAGGACCTGAGCTTGCAAATCCCCTTCCTGGAAGCAATCGAAACAATCCCCTCCTATGCGAAATTCCTGAAGGATTTGGTGATGAGATGGTCTAGAAAAGAGAAAGTAGTGTTGACGGCGGAGTGTGGCGCTCTCATCTAGAGGGCAAATCCGCCGAAACTTAAAGACCCGGGGAGCTTCTCAATCCCTTGCACGATCGGGGCAGTAAAGATTCATCGTGCACTCGTTGACCTCGGATCGAGTGTCAGTTTGATGCCCTTATCGATGTATAAGAGGATAGGAATGGGTGATCTGGAGCCCACCAGTATGACCCTACAACTTGCTGACCGGTCGGTCAAATATCAGGTGGGGATTGTGGATGACCTCCCCGTCAATGTAAAAGGGGTGCATGTGCCAGTGGACTTCGTAGTCATGGACATGCCTGAAGACGCACACACCCCCATCATCCTGGGGCGGCCTTCCATGGCCACTGCTGGCGTTTTGATTGATGTGAAGAACGGAAAACTTTCGCTAAACGTCAGCGGGAAAAAGGTTGAATTTGATCTGGGGTTGTCCATGAAGTACCCCGATCCCCCAGATGACCCTCGGTGTAATTTGCTGGAGGTGGAAGAAGATAAAGCTGCTAAAGAGAGCTCCTGGGAGATTCTCTTAAGAAACCCCCCCCCCCCCCCCCCGATGACTTGGGGGATTCATAAGACCAATACGGCCACAAGAACAATGATGCTGCTGGGAAAGCAAGTGCAGCATGTACGACCCCTCCCGGGTTCCCCAAAGCTCCTCCTGCGAGGAAATCGGGGAAAGAACCCATGGGCCTCACCAAAGACGAGGTCCGGATCCTAAAGAAGATGGCGGTAAGCTCCAATACGAAAGAGAAGCCCCCGGATCCCAAAAACAAGGAGAGGGTAGTCGAGCAAATCTTTCTCCAGCCACTACCTACTCCAAAGGCCTTAAGCTCCGATGAAGAAGAGATGCCGAACTTCGGGCATCACCCGTATCAACCACCGTGAACATCACTTACGGGCGTCGAGCCAACGACGTTAAACAAGTGCGCTTCATGGGAGGCAACCCATGCTCTAAACTTTTGCCCCACTTTTTAGTGTTATTTTTTACTTTATTTTATCTATTTTTATAAATAAAATCAGCCGCAAGAACATCCGTTCATGGACTTAGACAATCTGCTGGTTTTTGCAGGAAACAAAGCCCCAACCGATTGGTTGATAACTCAACCGATCGGTTGGGATGTATCAGATACAAGCCGCAACTGTCCCCAAATTAACCGATCGGTTGAAGAATGGAGAGACCGTGTGACAAACCGGGTGATCTGGGGAGGATTCTCGGGAAATTTTTGGGAATATCAACCGATCGGTTGAGTTAGAGCACGATCGGTTGAAGCGACCGGGTGAGCAACCCCCAATTCTCGGGAAAATGAGTGGAGCGGCCAACCGATCGGTTGACAAGTCAACCGACTGGTTCGCCTGTAGCACTTCTTCGACAAGAATTTTCGACCTAACGGTCAACCGATCGGGTGACAAGTCACCCGATCGGTTCGACTTAAAACCCTATAAATACCCCCGACCACCCGTTCGCATTCACCCTCGCCTGTTAGCTCGAACCGCCGTCGTTTCGCATTCTTCTCCTCCCCAACGGCCCGATTCACACTCCCCACCTCCTCCACTCCTCCAATACTCCCTCTCTCCACTTCCTCCACCAATCTCTCCATCAATTTCACTCTCTCCCCCCTTCATTTCGAATTTCTGACCTAATCCCCCCCAAACAACGCCTATTTCGAAAATTCTTGCTGAAAGAGGTCGTCGCGGCTCCACGGTACTCTCATTGCACGGCGTGGGGACATCTACGAGCAAGCTTCGCCATTTCGCTTGGGTAAACTCGCTCCTTAACTCAATCTTAATTTTGCCCTAAAATATTCCATTTGCTCGTTGGTCGTGTTTGTGTTTATTCATTGTATTTCGCATACTCACGCACACACACGACTTTCGCACAATGCCTCCCCGCCGTGTTAAGCCCACCGACGACAGCTCTTCCAACCCTAGGCCCACCCGTCGTGCTCGTCGCACACGACCCCCCACCCAACCCCCCACCTCCAATCCATCTACCACCCCACGCACCGCTCCCCCGCCTTACATTTACGATCCCAACTATGGGATGCAATTCCGAGACGATGACGAGGCCAACCGATTCACAGCCATGATCCTCCTAGCTGGACAGAGCGGTCGGGTAACCCAGGAGTCCGTCGACCGAGACCTCCCCTTCCTTGAAGGCTTCAACCGCCACATCCGTGAATATCCACCCGATTCCACCGAGCTCCACATTCCACCCCCCACGACTCCTGGACCCCAGCACCGGCCCCCATCACCACCCCCAGAGGGTGGTGCCCCCGCTTGATTTCTCCCATCCCGCCTTTGATCCCCCCCTACGTTTGTGCCCATCTGTCTTTGCGGGGCCCTGCTTTATATCGGTCGGGGGTGACCCATTCACGAGTCGCATCACTTCCTTTTTACTTTTCTTAATTTCACCTTGTTTGTTTTTGACTCCCCCTTGCATATTTCTGCATTTCACGATCACATTTTATTTGCTAGTACTGTCATGTCTAGCTTGGGGGACGTCTATTTTGGTGTGTTGTCGTGTTTTGTTGTTTTTCTCATTTTGTGTGTGTGTGTGTGTGCTTATTTTTCCCCTTTTGAGTGTCGTGTCGTGTGGTTTTATTTCTATTTTCGTGTCATGTGGTTTGATTTTGATTTTTCTTTATTTTCAGTTTCATCTCTGTGTTTTTCTCGTTTTCATTTCTTTTTTTGTGTCGGTGCGTATTCCCCCCCCCCCCCCCCCCATCTCCATTGCCCTCCCGTACTCACTCATATTGCATTGAGGGCAATGCAAGCTTCAGCTTGGGGGAGTCGCACTGTGTGCGTCATTTGAGTCCTTCTTTTTCATTTTTGTGTCGTTTTCATCGTGTTTTTTATTTTTTCTTTTTCTTTTTCTTTTCTTCTTTTTATCTCTTTCTCCTAGAGATGAACCATATGATGAATCGTCACAAAATCACACACACCTAGCATGGCATCGATAATCACATTCACTAACCCTAGGATTTCGAGTTCTCTTGCATTTCACGCATCGTGGGTCCACTTAGCTTTTTGTGAGTCGTGCGTCGTGCCTAGCTATTTGGTGTGCTTCTACTTTGTGATTTTACTTTATATACCTGTCCAGGAATGACCCCTAGATTATCATGCTTCGATTTGAATATGCGGTATTTGCTTCTACTATATGCCTGCTATATTTATATCGTATATTTCAATTCGCATGCGTCGGGATTCCACAATTAAGGACTAGGATAACCCATTTAGCCTATGCTCTATTTAGCGAGAATAGTTTCCTTTGCCCAAGTGTTTAGATTTCGACTTCTTTTTTGTTTTACTTGGTGCAGATCCCCTCGTCGTGTACCGTTCTCCCACTTGGGAGAGTACACATGTGTTTAGCCAAAAACCCAAAAATCCAAAAAAAAGAGAAAAGAAAAGAAAAACCCAAAAAGAAAAGAAAAGAAAAATTTTGTATAGCCAAAAAGCCAAAAAAAATACAAATACCCAAAACCCAAAAAAAACTTCAAGTGTGAATATTCTTCCTATCTACCGAGAATAAAGGGAAGGCGAGAATTTGCACCGAGTGTTCTACTCCACATCATCTCAACCCCCATCGTTTTCGAAAACACTTGGCTTAGGAACTTTTTAGCTAGTATCTAGGCTATAGTGGCGTGATCTCCTTAACCCTAGTCGTGGAATCCCCGATGCATGATACACTTCTATTCTTATACTCTTCTCATGCATGCTTGAACAAATATTCACCGCAATTTCAAATTCGAATCGGTATTTGGGTCGTTTCCTGGGTCTGTGTATATCGAGCTTTATTGCACATCGTAGATAGCGACACCGACTGCTAGCGCACGACCACACTCACTCGCGCTTCACCGCGTGGGCCCACGACACTTATTTGGACTCGTTTTCCTAGGTTTAGTGATGTGATTTGATGTTTGCTTGCTTGGTGTGTCGTTTTTGATTTTGTTGGCTCTGACGGACGATCTAGGATATTGAGTTTTCTTTTTCTCTCTTTCTCTCTATTTTTCCCCTCCGAGCTCCTACTCTCACTCGTCTTCCTCGAGGACGAGGAAGAGTTCAGCTTGGGGGATTTTGACGTGCGTTTATATTTCATATATTCACGCACGTTTTCTTTTGTGTTTCTCCGTATTTTCCGCCTTCTTTTATTCATTTTCTCGTATTTTCTCGTTTTCTTTCATTTTTCTTTGTTTCTCCATGTTTGCAGGAGATTGCCCGCGTAGGGGACGTTTAACGACGATATCTCAAGTCCCCGGAGCAACGGGAGGAGTCACGCGTGATCCAGGGGGTCAAACGACGAAGAATACATCTTTCAGCCCCTCACCCGGTCGGTTGGTCACCTCCAACCGATCGGGTGATGCACGCGTGCACCACCCGGTTTCAGCCGGAGCTCAAGTGAAAGTCACCCGACCGGGTCACAGGCCGGTTCAACAGGGGCCAACTCTCTGTCTTTTCGAGCCAAATTCCAACCGATCGGGTGACTCTCACCCGATCGGTTCATCTGTAGCTGATGCTGAGGAGCCGGAAACACGGGCACCCAACCGATCCCTTCACCCGATGGCGCCAAGATCCAACCGGTCACTCCAAGAACTCACCAGACCGGTTCATATGACCGGGTGAAAGTTCGCCGTTTTCTGTTTACTATCTGTAACGGATCACCCGATCGGTTGACTTGTCAACCGATCGGGTGATACGAGAGCCTATAAATAGAACCCCTAAGGTTCCAGAAACCAGGGAGCTACTAGTTTTTACTGTTTTCTCCTATTGTGACGGCTGTAATTACTTTTCTATCGTAAGTTTTTGGATCTTTCTTAAACTTTAGTATTATCTTATTTGCTCTACTACCTTCGCATTTCAATCGCCTGATTATGATTTCAATGGTTCCTTTTCGTTTAGATCGCTTTTTAATGAATTTTTGTGAGTAGTTCCCAAATCTGGGATTTTGGCGGAAACCCCTTCGGGGGCTCTTCCCGATGCATCCATAGGGTTAGGAAATCGATAGGGATTAGGAATCTAACGGTTACGCTGGGTGTTTCATTGTCATCGGCGGGAAAAAGACCGCCTTTGACCGTTGGGCCAAGGGGGAATAAACTTGGCGGTAGACTCCCTAGCCATAGCTCACGCCCCTTAGCGTAGACGTCGAATCCTAGCGCGCGGGAGCGGCAGGATGAGACGTTGGGAGTTATCGTTGCGAGCTTAGTGCTCCCGGAATCGATCAGTGTTAATGGACACTGGAGTGCCCACTGATCGAATCCGGGAAGTCCGGTGTATCATCCTGGGCACCGACCGGAATATCGGGCCCATGGGGTGCCGGTACCACTTTCAGAGGCAACGTCTCACCATTAGACCCTAATTCTGATTGCTATCCTACCCGTAGGCCGTATCGGCAAGAGTCGCTCGTTGGAGTGGAAACCAAAGTCCCGGGTTTATTTTCTTATTGTTCATACCTTGCATTCCTTTCCGTGACAACCCATCAACCGATTCGGGCTAGCTCGCCCACGGGGTGATTTTGGTCCTCCTTGACACAAGCACATCCTAGCCTCCCTGTGTTCGACCCCCAAGCCACACTACAACATCGTGCGCTTGCGGTTACAAATATCTAAACCCCCGTGCCGCGCGGGTCACCGCCGGCGTGGCATCACGTCAAGTTTATGGCGCCGTTGCCGGGGAGGCAACGTGCTTGTTATTTTAGGATCTCTTGAACCCTAGTGTCTAGCTCTTATCCCTACCTCGCGATAATTTTCGCATTCTCCTTTTTCCTTTTTATTTCTTATCTTATCTGTTTCTTTCCCACTTGTCGCTTCACGGGTGTTTGTTGTTTTTCATGCGCAAGAGTTCAAGAAGTCTCGACGACTTGATCCCCGTTGATCCAGAGATTAACGCCACCCTTAGGCGCTTGGCCGCTGAGAAGCGAAGAAGAGAAGATCCCGAATCCATGGAGGAGAACACCCCGCCTCACAAGTCCCTGTTGGAGTACTCGATGCCATCTATCGAGTCCACTTCCGCCATCCGCTCTCCAGCTATTGCGGCCCAAAGCTTTGAGCTAAAGCCATCTTTGGTGACATGGATCCAACAGGACCAGTTTTCGGGTGCACCCATGGAGAGCCCGATCGAGCATCTAGACTCCTTCTTGGAGAAATGTGACACCTTCCGGATCAATGGTGTCACGACTGAGGCGATCCGTCTGAAGCTGTTCCCCTTCTCGTTGCGAGACAAAGCCAAGCAATGGCTTAGGGGGAAGGACCCCAACACTTTCAATACCTGGGAGAAGCTCTCCAACGCTTTTCTGACGAAGTTCTTTCCTCCGGGGAAGACCATGAAGTTGAGGAGTGAGATCTCCTCCTTCTCCCAGGCCAGCCACGAGTCCTTGCATGAAGCTTGGACGAGATACAAGGAGATGCAAAGAAGATGCCCTCACCATGAGCTTCCGAAGTGGCAGATTATTAATCTGTTCTACAATGGGCTGAGGGATGACCTAAAATCTTCTATGGGCGCCGCGGCTGGGGGTTCCTTCATGTCAAGGAGAGAGGAAGATGCCGGACATATTCTGGAAAATATGGCATCCAACAATGAGCGGTGGTGTGACGAGAGAGCCACACCCAGGTCTGGGGGTATACACAGAGTCGAGGACATCGACAAACTTTCAAGCAAGTTCGACTTGCTTTCGACCCAGATCTCCGCACTAATGGTAGGAGCCGGTGGGGCCGGTGCACAACAGATTGCAGCGGTAGAATCTGAAATTTTTGGGGAATTCGACGGTGGTGACGTCTCACCACCGTTGGATCAGGCGAGCGCACTATTTTACAACCCCACGGGAAATGCGCCGTATCCACCAAGAACCAATTCCAAACCGGCCTACTCTCCAAACAACCGGAACCACCCTAACTTTGGTTACCCGGCACCATTCCAGCCCTCGCCGCCTCAGCAGCCGCAGCAACAAACATATCAGCCAGCTAGGCCACAGCAGAGTCAGTTTCAGCAGCAACAATATCAGCAGCAGCCTCAGCAACAATTTTACGCCCCCAGGAATCAGCAGCCAATCCAGCAGCAGCAGCAGTATGGCCAACAGAGGGCCGTCTCTCCGGTTGAGTCTCTCTTGACTCAATATATAACCAACCAGGAGAAGATCAATCAAAAGCTGGAAATGGGTCAGCGGGCCCTCACGGACCAAGTAACCCAGCTGGGGTTACAAGTGGCGAACCTTTCAAGGTCACAAAACCAATTGCCGCCACAACCTGAGGTGAACCCGAGGGGAGCAACCCAAACGTCGGCACTCGTGCACGAGCACGCAAATGTGTCCGCTATCGTTCTGAGAAGTGGGACACAAATCCCTACTAGAGTGCCCCCTAACAGACCGGAAGCACCGTTGGTCATCGAGCGACCGATCGAAAAATCAGACGACGCCGGTGCTTCGTCATCAAATCCTACGACTCCGGAGGGAGTCTCTAAAGAAGAGAAGAAGAAGAACGAGGAAGGGAGCCGGAAAGTGTTCAAACCCGTTGTGCCTTTTCCACAACGGTTAGCTCAGGCCAAAATCGACGAGAAATATGGCAAGTTCTTCGCCATGGTCAAGGACCTGAGCTTGCAAATCCCCTTCCTGGAAGCAATCGAAACAATCCCCTCCTATGCGAAATTCCTGAAGGATTTGGTGACGAGATGGTCTAGAAAAGAGAAAGTAGTGTTGACGGCGGAGTGTAGCGCTCTCATCCAGAGGGCAAATCCGCCGAAACTTAAAGACCTGGGGACTTCTCAATCCCTTGCACGATCGGGGCAGTAAAGATTCATCGTGCACTCATTGACCTCGGAGCGAGTGTCAGTTTGATGCCCTTATCGATGTATAAGGGATAGGAATAGGTGATCTGGAGCCCACTGGTATGACCCTACAAATCCAGGAAACGACCCAAATACCGATTCGAATTTGAAATTGTGGTGAATATTAGCTCAAGCATGCATGAGAAGAGTATAAGAATAGAAGTGTATCATGCATCGGGGACTCCACAGCTAGGGAAAAGGAAATCACCACATTATAGCCTAGATAATAGCTAAAAAGTTCCTAAGCCAAGTGTTTTCGAAACCGATGGGGGTTGAGAAGATGTGGAGAAGAACACTCGGTGCAAATTCTCGTCTTCCCTTTATTCTCGGCAAGTAGGAAAAGATATTCACACAGGAAATTTTTTTGGGATTTGGGTTTTTGTATTTTTTTTGGATTTGGATTTTTGGCTATACAATCTTTATTTCTTTTCTTTTCTCTTCTTTTTGGGTTTTTCTTTTCTTTTCTCCTTTTTTTGGATTTTTGGGTTTTTTGGCTATACACATGTGTTCTCTCCCAAGTGGGAGAACGGTACACGACGAGGGGATTTGCACCAAGTAAAACAAAAAAGAAATCGGAATCTAAACACTTGGGCAGAGGAAACTCTACTCGCTAATTAGAGCATGGGCTAAATGGGTTATCCTAGTTCTTAATTGTGGAATCCCGACACATGCGAAATGAAGTATACGATATATATATATATATATCATGCATATAGAAGCAGACAGTAGAAGCAAATACCGCATATTCAAATCGAAGCATGATAATCTAGGGGTCAACCAAGGATAGTTATATAAATCAACATCACAAAGTAGAAGCACACAATAAGCTAGTCACGACACACGACTCACATAGAAGCATAGTGAACCCACGAAGCATGAAATGCAATAGGACTCGGCTTCCTAGGGTTAGTGAAAGTGATCATCGTAGCTATGCTAAGTGTGTGTGTGTGTTTCAATGGCAATTCATCATATGGGGTCATCTCTAGGAGAGAGAGAGAGAGAACAAAAGATGAGAAGAAAAAGAAAAACACGATGGAAAACGACTCAAAAACGAAGAAAAACGACACAAATGACGCACGAAGTGCGACTCCCCCAAGCTAAAACTTGTATTGTCCTCAATGCAATAGTAGTGAATACGGGAGGGCAATGAAAATGGGGGGGAGTTAATCACCGACACAAAAAATAAAAAACACGAAAAACACATGAACGAAACTAAAAAATAAAGAAAAAGAAACATACAAAATAAAAGATATAAAACGCAACGAAGGACTCAAAGACACAAACAAACGACAACGACACACGAAAACATGCACACAAAAGTCGATTTCCCCCCAGCTGAACATGGAAATGCTAGCGAAATGATATGATCAATGTGGTGCAGAAAAATGCTAGTGGGAAGATCGGAAAAGAAAAAGAAAGAAATCAAAATGCAGGAGAGGACGAGTCCTCGTCCTCCTCGGTAGAGGATGGGGGTGAAATAATAGAAGGGCACGACATTAAGGGTTATTAAGGTGCAAAAGCAAATCCTAGATACGCTCCCCTCGCTAATGAGAGGAGACGAGATTATTCAAATCTAAACTAGAAAGCGGTAAATTTTTACACTACTGGATTAGGGTACACCTGAGCATAGGCAGATCCAAGATCTGAAGTGGGGCAGGTAGCTGCTCTAACTGCTCCTTCTGTGGCTCCGCCAGAAGCGCTGTGCCACGTGTGCCAATGGACCCAAGCAATGCACCTCCAAGCATCCCTCGTAGGTGTCCACCTGTGACCTGCAAAAGATGAGGTGCATTAGTCCATGGCAAGAAATTATTTCCCAAAATAAATGTATCCCAGAGATAATCGTCAACATAAGATGGAAAAATAATAAAAGGGTGACAAATACTCCCTGAGAATGGGTCGCTATCCTCTGTACTAGCGACGACCAAATCCTCGCTCTCCATGAGAAGTGGCTCTCCAGGTGGTGACACACCGCAGCATACCTCAAGGGAATTCGATCCTGTGTCCTGCGAGAGATATGGTGTGTCAAAATTATATAAGTCTAAAGGAATAGGTCGTGAAAAGCGAGACTCAAAAGTGGAGTGAGAGTGAGTATGAAAATCTCCCTGAATATGGGCAATATGCTCAAGTAGATTCTCAGCCGCAGAAGAAGTGGAGAGCGACGGTAAAGGTAGATGTGACTCGGGCTCCATGGAGTGGACCATCATATCCAAGCCCTCATGCACATCCTCCTCGACGATATGCTCATGCTCCACCATCTGCCCGATGTTCTGAATGACATCCTTGTGGTTGACCACAGACCAAGGAAGAAGCTGTGACAGAGATGGCTATGGAGGTGGATGTAGAGCGGACCCCTCATAGGTGGTCGTGGTGTCCTCGTCCTCACGCACATCCTCCTCGCTGGTATGCATAATCTCTGTAAACTCCTCGGTGCTCTCATAGGACTCATGCGGGGTATCCAAATCAAGACAAGAAGTCTCTCCCACAGATCCTATAGAAATCACCCCATCCTCACTATCATCATCAAAAAATGCTTCATCATCCAAGTGGTAGTGATGAAAAAATGGGGTATAGGCTTGAGATGTGTCTATGGTGGCTGATGGAATGGTAGTCTCAACCATGAAAGTATGTATATCCTCTCCTTCATCCCCTCTCCTCGGTGTAGGCTCGATGATTGGTACCATCAAGTTTCGTAATGTTCGGCCTTGGTTAAACATGGCACTTTCAAGGAGAGACACGAGGTTTGATTCTTCTTGTGTTGGTGGAGGGATATAAGGTTGAGAAAATGGATGGGAGGTGTTTGGACAATGGTTGTGGGAAAATGTTTGGCCTTGGTGTAGGGGGAGGCTCTCGAGTGTAAATGGGCAATCATAATACACATGCCCCGTCATCCCACAAGTCTCACAAACCACAACCGAATAAGGATTGTATCCTCCCATCTGAGCATCGAAATTTGATCTCCACATGGTTACACCAAAGATACCTGGACAACAAAATTAAGAAAACTAGAGAGGAGCGTCAATAGCACAAGAGAATAACAAAAAGATAATATAATAGTGGGGGAAAAATTTCTTGGTTATTGAATATATTTTTTTAAAAAAAAAGAAAAAGAAATTTTTTTTTGTGTTTTTATGCGTAGTCTAACGAACCCAAACTAAGCTAATATCAAACCGAACGCCTCCCCGGCAACGGCGCCAAAAACTTGACCGGCGCCCCGTTTACGGTTTGGGCGCGGTGTTGTTTTACCGCAAGTGCACGGTTAGTGTAGGGTGCGGGTTTATCGAACTCAGGGAGGTGGATGGCTTGAATGGCTACTAGCCTCGCCTAGGTTGTGTGCTAGCTACGCGGGTGATATGGGTGGAAGTGTAGAAATAAAGAGAAGAAATAAAAAAGACACGAAATGAATCCCTGCTAACACGGGCTAGAGCACTCATGACACTTGGCATTTGACTTGACCCAGGGTGAGACATTGCCCCAAAAGGTGGTACCTAGCATCCATGGCCCGATATTCCATCGGTGCCAAGTACGCTAGGCCTACCCGGTTCCGGACGGTGGGCATTCCCATGTCCATTAACACCCTCCGCAACCGGGAGCATTAAGGCCGCAATGATAACTCCCAACATTTCATCCAAGCTGTTCCCACGCGCGAGGACTCGATGTCAACGCTAGGGGCATGAGCTATGGCTAGGGAGTCAACCGCCAAGTTTATTCCCCTTGGCCCGACGGTCAGAGGCGGTCTTTCTCCTGCCAATGACAATGAAACACCCCCGCATAATCCCAATGGCCAAATAGGTCAAATGTGATTTCTAGCAATACATCGAAGTGGATCTTGACTGGACAAGCACCGGACCCCAATCCCCAACACAACTAGTGTGTTGCCATACGAATTGGACTCAGATTGCTAGAAATCCCCATTGACACATTTCATCGAACACATGCCATGCAACCAAGCCAAATGAAACAACCCAAGCATCAATCCTACTCTAACTCGTATTAGGGTTCATCAACACTACTCAATGGTGAGAAACATAAAAATAAGCAACATAAAAGAGATACAAACATTCACCATCAAGAAAACTTAACACAATACAAAACAATAGAAAATAGGAGGAAGAAATACTTATCTTGAGTTTAAATCTTCAATCCAATACAAGATTTATTACAATAGAAAACCTAATCTAACCTAATCTAAAACTCCCAAGAAATGGGAGGAAAAGTTGCTGAAAAAATGGTGGAAGAACTCCCCAAGTCGTGCCCCAAAAGTCCTATAAATAACCCTCACAAAACCCAATCAGTTCGGGTCCAGAACTGTCAAAACAGGCCCACCCGATCGGGTGGAATAAACAGAGACTACGAAACTGCTGAAATTGACTTCAACCGATCGGTTGGACTCCCAACCGATCGGTTGAAGTGAAATTTCAGACAGCAGCCAATTTCAGCACATAGCTGCGCTCAGAAAATTCCAGAAAAATCTAGAAAAATCGGATTTGGGCATGCGACCTATCGTTGGAAAGCTAACGACGATGCCGACGCTAGAAAAATAAGAGATCACCCAAAATACCTCTGAAATGATAGCAGATCTTCAATGAGTGCATCAGCAGCGCGCAAAGGCGGAAGAAAAGGCCACCCGATCGGTTGAAACATCAACCGATCGGGTGAGCCGCTTGTTGCTTTGGCCATCGGGTTTCGGGAGCTTCAACCGGTCACTGAAGAGAGCGGATGGAGCTGTCGGTTCAATCTTTGAGGCGATGCGGCTACAGATGAACCGATCGGGTGAGATGTCACCCGATCGGTTGGAATCCAGCTCCAAATTCCCGAGAACTCTGTTGGAATGAACCGGTCGGCGAACCGATCGGTTGACCTTGCGCTTCGCTCCAGCTTCAGTCCGGATCAGACACGCGTGCATCACCCGATCGGTTGGCTGTGTCCAACCGATCGGGTGGGGGCTGAAAAGTGGCAATCTTGGTCGTTTGACCCCCTGGATCACGCGTGAACCCTCCCGTTGCTCCGGGGACTCATGATATCGTTGTTTTATGTCCCAAATGCTGTAAATTCCTGCAAATTACCAAAAACACGGAAAAGTGAAAGAAAACGAGAAAACACGAGAAATCGAATACAAGACGGCGGTAAATAATGGAAAAACACGGGAGAAAACGTGCGCAAATATATGAAATATAAACGCACGTCAGCTTCCAATCATTATCATCCCATTTATCATCAGGTTTAAGCATCTCAGTGTTTTCAATTTTAATAACAGGTGATTTATAGCCTTTTTCAACAATTTGCCCAGCTTTATAATCAATATAAATCAAGTAGATTCTCATATGATTTTTCCAATAAGCATAGTCTACTCCATTAAATCTAGGTGGTCGGGAAATAGACTGACCCTCAGCAAAAGCACGATCAATGTGGTCCATGGTCAAACTAGGCTAGATCCTAAAAACTGCTCTGATACCACTTGTTGGATCTGGATCCTAGCCTAGAGGGGGGGTGAATAGGCTAATAAAAATAATTCGTGCAACCCACGAATAAGCACACGCAGTTATAGCAGTAATATGGTAAATAAAAAGCAGACACAGAGTACACAGCAGATTTACCCTGGTTCGGTCGTCCCAACGACCTACTCCAGTCCCCAAAGCAGAACTAGTATTGAATAGCGCAATAGGTACAAAACCACAAGTTAGAGCACGCTCAGAGCACCCTCTACGTCTCTACACTCGCCAGGCTCTCAGTACCCACACACACTGTGTTTTCTCTCACTATCAATCCTAGTAAAGCTTTCTACCAGCTAGTCCCAAACTAGCTGGGTCCCACTTGTCTAGTCCCAACTAAACAAGTCCCAAAATAGTCACCAAAAACGGGTAAAAGTTTCCCCTACAGAGAACGTTACACTAAGACACAAATAAAAGAGTTTAAGGGTTTAGAAATGCTCAGTTTGTGTCCGTGTAGGCGTCTCTATCAATCAGCACATCGTCAGCTCCAATCTGACGCAAGCGGTGTCTCAATCTGACTCCTGGATGTCAAGTTATGCACTGGTCTGTGCACAAAGCAATTTCAGTTCAAAGCTTATTTTTCAGCAGTCTGTGCGCTCAGCAACTCCCTTAAATAATACGGTCGGTGCGCAAAGTAGAATAGCTCAATTCCTTTTAATAATCAGTCGGTTCGCTGAGCAACTCTAATAAATTTTCCCCCGCCACGTCAGCACTCAAATCTCGTGCGGCTTCGTTTCACTTTCGATCGCATTAAAAAAATCCTCGCCGTTGATGTTTGAATCTCGCGGCACAGCGTCTGCCACGTCAGCTCAAGAAACGATCCGTCTTCGTTTCGTTTTCGTTCCGTTCGCTAGGGCATGCAGTGCGGGGGAATCTCTGTTCGTCTTCGCGGCCTCGACAATCAACTCGACGATGGCGGCGGTGGATTCGTGGCGGTGATCTCCGACAGCTTCGGTGCGGTTCGTCTTCGTCTTTGGTAGCACGACGACGAGGCGGACGGCAGCTCTTCGACGGCGAAGCGTCAGTTTGTTCTTTGGCGACAACACCCTCCGACGATACTTCACTCGACAACGACGGTGGCTTCACCGAGAGATGGTGATGATGCTGACAGCGTCTTTGGCACACCCAGTAATGCGTTGAGCGGCGGTGGCGATCTCCGATGACTCTAGTGGCGGCTTCTTCTTCGTGCAGCACGACGGCGGTGTTTTTCAGGCGATGGCGATACGGCAACGGGATGAGCAGCTGTGATGGCGTCGTTATAGCCTTCTTCAATCTCTCGACTTCGACAAGAGTATATTTCTCCGATATCGATGTTGGGTGGCTTCGACTTCGGGCAACAGAGCGAGATCAGAGAGTTCGTTCTCGACGGCGACGACCTCTTCGTTCAACGGCGGCTTTCTCGTCACGGCGGTAACTCTCGGATGTGATCACGGCAGCAGTACGGTGGTCGAACGGCAGCAGTTTAATCTTGGTGCTTAGCATTAGTCGACAATGGAGACGACGACGTCTTCGTGCTCGGATGGCGATGTCTCCGGCGGTCCTTCCCTCAACGACGGCAGCTGTAAGGAGCGATGGGTGCAGCAACTTCTTGGCGATGGCCTTTGGGAGCTGCGGGTCGTTGAAGCGGATGGATCCTTGGGTGTGGGCTGCAAGTTGTCACGGCAACGAGAGGAGCTTGAGGGCGATGTTGGTTCGGGCTTTGGAGAATATTATTTAATGGCTTGAGAACGAAGGCTGAGGCTTTTGATGATGGGTTACCCCCCTTTTTTGTGTGACCTCGCCTGAAAATGTTTGATCCCCTTTTAAATGTGTTTGGCCTCCTTCTCACAATTTGTAAGCCGTACCCCCTAAAATATATTTTTTTGGTTGCCGCGCCTTTAGGCTATGAAGGGGATGTTTGCTTATATAGGATAGCCTAGGGTTTTGGAAAGAATCCCTAAGAGATAGGAATAGGAAATTTCAAAAGTGATTTGATTCTATCTCTTTGAACCATAGATAGGAAATTTGATTTGGAATATGGATAGGAATAAGTTTGGCTAGGATGAGGACACTACCAACTAGGAAATTTGTAATTGGCTAGGGATTGGGTTGAATCAATCAATTTGGGATTTGATGTGTAGTTCAAAAAGATTTGTATTGATCCAATCACCAATTTGACCAAGTCCAACTTTGCTCTTCATTGACCAAGTCAAACTTCTTTATGCACACACACTCCCTTTCTCCCAATATGCTATACAAATAGCAATTCCGCCAAATATCGAGAATATATTGTTTCGCCAAGCCTGAAACACACTAAGCACACACATGAGATATAACGACACGTTTGTCATCATCAAACCAAGATCCTAGATCGTTGCTTCCAACAACTTGATCTGTCACCTCGCTTGATCTAGCTTGACAACGAAGCTAGATACAACCACTTTACTTGTTTTGTTCATGATGCCATGTCATCCATGCATTTGTAACTGCCATGTTTAAATTTGCATATCTGTACGCACTTAATATAATGCCCTACGTAGCTACTGCACAAGTATTAGAGGGGTGGTGAATAGTACTTTAAAATAATTAAGAAGATAATTCCTAATTATCTTGCAAACTTCAACCAACAATGCGGAAATGTAAATGTGACAACAAAGAAATGCAATCGCAAACAAAACGATATAACGGGTTCAGATCCACCCAAGTCTCCCCGACTTGTTCCCGGTGATCCTATGTCCCAAACACCCGGATCCCCTCCGGCTACTTGAGTTAAAAACCTCTAACTCAAATTTGCACTATGAAATACTTGTAGAAAACCTCTACAAGATCAAATCATACACAAATGAAATTGTGACTCCCACAAACCGGGATCACAAACCAACTCTCACAACCGAGAGTAAAACACTTACAATATCAAAGTAAATTGAAATAGAAATGCTTACCACAAAAACATATGCCTTGAGTAAAACTTACGATTTAGGGGAAAGAGGATTTTGGGGAAGATGAATGGCACCAAACCCTAGCTCCAAGTAGATGACTAGCAATGGAAGCCTAGGAGGTTGTTGGTAACCTAGAATCAAGCACTTGGCTTGGAAGGCTCACAATCAATGAATCTCTCTTTTGAAATAAGAGTGAGGGAGAGATTATAGAAAGGAATGAAAGAGCTTTGAATGAGAATTAATTGGTTCTCTTTTGATCTCTAAACTTCAATAAATATCAGCCTTGAATGCGATGAATGCAACACTCCAAGTATATATAGGATAGATGAAAGAGAGAGCAAAATTCATGGCATTAAATGCTCCAACGGATCTATTCTGAAGCAGACTAGTCGGTCAAAGAAGGATCACTGATCGACTAGTTCATCAACTAGTCGGTCGGTGAAACAACATGAACCGACTAAGAGGTGAACAGCCAAAAGAAGAAGTTCAGGTAATGAATAACTAGTCGGTCCGAGAAGACTTGCCAACCGACTAGTTTCACAACTAGTCGGTCGGTGAGTCAACTTTGACCGACTAACAGGTGAAATAGAGAAGGCTGAACTAAAGATGAATTAGTCGGTCAAAGAACAAAGTCTAACCGACTAGTTCATCAAATAGTCGGTCGACAAATGTACTTGAACCAACTAAAGATAAACAGTAGCTCAGGCGAAAAACTGTACACAGAACTAGTCGGTCTAAGAAGAATTCCTAACCGACTAGTTTCACAACTAGTCGGTCGGTGAACCTTCTTGGACCGACTAACTGTAAACAGTAAAGAGCATGAAATGGAGAAGGCATTCTAGTCGGTTCAAGAAGCTTTGCCGACCGACTAGATTACCATCTAGTCGGTTGGTTCTTCTTCTTGAACCAACTAACATGCACAAGAAGCCGCGAATCGAAGCGCGAGGCTTCGGAAAAGATCGTATGGGCTTCTACTAAGATCCTAGCTCTAAGATAGGAGCGTTATGAAGATTAAACGTAAGACCTACTCAAGGCTTAACATTCTACGAAAAAAAGCTAGAAGACATAAAATAAACTTGACGAACCGTCTTCAAAAGCTTCAATTGAATCTTCATGACTTCAATAATGGTCCTTGAGCTTCAACGAAGCTTCGAGCACACATTCACGCGCTTTGAGAAGTCTTGAGACGTCGCTTTGGATGTTTATAGAAATTTGGCGACGATCTCCATAACTGCGCTCACAAAGAGTTAGTTCACGATATTTATGTTTGTTCATCATCAAAACCAAATCCGGTGAATCAATACTCAACACTTACTATTGCCATGCCATGCATCTAAACTTGTCATCCCATGCTTGAATGTTTCATTTGTAGCACACGCTACTTGTACTTCCTGGCTCGTGATCCAGAAGCGGGCTACATGTGTTGGTCAAAAGCCAATAGCCGATTTCCTTGTTGAGGCTAGGCACCTGCGTTGCAGGCACAACCCTATGCCAAATACACTTCCTGGCTCGTGATCCAGAAGTGAGCATTCATGTTCGGGGGTAAAGCCCTGGCTCGATACACGTGGAGGGGTAGGGTTGAGCGACCACTCAGCGTAGGAGTGTGCCCGTACAGACACTTCAGCTGTAAGGCGTGAACTCTGTGCACGACATGAAAACGTGACTTGTGATTGTTAGTAGTTTGCTACTCTTGCCATGCCATGCTAGCTGTCCTCTTGTACTTGCTGTTGTACTTTACTTTACCTGTTGCACTCATACTTTAACTGCCATGTCATTGCATCATGCTAGAACTGCTAGGTTGCTTTGCTTACTTTCAGTTTCCTTGCACAAGTCTCTAATAGACTTGCTGACATGTGCCCTTTTTCTCTTTTAGGTGTCACATGTTAGATTGTGAGCCAGAGTTGGTCGTCGAGGACGAACAGGTTGCAGGTGTCGAGTTCGAGGAAATTAGGGACCAGTCCTAGAGCTCCTTCTTGCTGTTGTTGTTTTCTGCTTAGGCGTTGTTAGGCTGTCAGTGCGTAGCACCTCTCTTTTCTTGTTGATTTTATGTATTAGTCTGCCATGCTTTAGGCCTCTTTTCAGACTCTTGTACTTTTCTTTTAGACTCTTTTCTTTTAGCCTGGTGGCTTTTCTGGGATGTTGAAATTTATTTTTGGACATTCTGAGATTGGTTATTTTATATCTCTTTCTTTATTATTATTTTTGTTCCGTATCGCACTTGCAGGGACCTCTACTCAGTTTAAATCTAGACGCTTTACAGACTGGAGCCTCACAGCTCCAAGTCTGAGCGGACCTTCTCACGTCTCGCCTCCATTTTAGGGAAGCGGGGCGTGACAAGGGTTAAGACCACGGCCCCGGCCGCATTGAGGAGCGGACGACTGATGATTCTGTTGTATGTGACCCGATCCTCAGGGCCACAAACACTACCATTAGAGTGGTCAGTTATGCGGATCCCTGAGCGTGACGGGGAGGCGGACCATCCCTACAATGGGTGTGGAGTGGCCCGTGAAGCCTATCACGGGCCCGGAGCAAGGCTCCAGGTCTTCAGCCCGCAGCCCCATCCTCTCCAAAGTTGACATGAATAGGATGTCGCATGAGCTTCCGGTGTCGACGAGCAGTCATCAAACCAAGGCGGTGTCAATGACGGCCGAGACAACTAGTGCTTCATCGTGCGACGGCTTCGCCTCCTTCATGTCCTCTTCAAAGAAGTAGATGGACTGGGGGTAGCCCTTGGCTCATTCACGATCTATCTCCATTGGCTCTGCCTGTGGTGCGCCTGGCCCCTCAGCTCTGGACGAGCGTTGGGTAGTCGCGGCTTTGCCCAGGCGATGATGTTACCGCCGTAGTACTCCTGTGTCTGGAGGTGCGTGGCCGCGTCATCTCGGTTGTGGTTGTTTGACGTGGATGCTTCTTCGTCCCTACAGACGGCGCCAGATATTTCAAGGTGTTTTCTCACCACAGGTTGGTTGACTGGAGGGTCGGAGGTCAACGCGATCACGTGGGACACGTGTGGCCTCCGGGGATGGGATGCAGCTCGTTCGGCTTGGCGAAGAGCGTGCGGGTCCGAGCATGGACGTGCCAAAGGGAGTCCTTGGCCAAGCGACGACCCCCGTACGGATGGAGATGAACGGGCTTGGGGGGCGAGCGGGTTCGACTCCAGACCGATAGGGTGCCAAAGGGTGGTGCAGCTGGATCTTCTTGACCTGAACAGACGAGGAGGCTCGTCAGGTGGGTCGGACCTTGGTTCCGACCAAGTCCCCTCCGATGCATAAGTCAAAACGGATCTGAAGGGTGCTTGGCGGGATCGGTATAGCTCACGGAGAGGCAGATACGCGAGTCTCCGGGCCAAGCTGTTGAGGAGAATTATAAGGTAGGAGATAAGGCCGTTCAGGAAGAATACCTCAGAGTTTCAGCAAGAGGTCCGTTTTCCACGTTGTTCTTCGAGTTGCTTTATAGGAATCTTCCCCGGCGACGTCCCCCTCAACGTCCCCCTATTTCGCCCCGATGACCCGCCACTTTGACGGTGCCTTCATGGGTCATGAAGGTGGGCGTAATGGGGCTCTTTAATGGTGATTAAGGGGGTCGCGATTTAAGGGGAGTTGCTAACTCCCGTTGGCATGGGTCAGCGG
Organism: Scilla litardierei; assembly: GCA_030789695.1. Classification (NCBI taxonomy): domain Eukaryota; kingdom Viridiplantae; phylum Streptophyta; class Magnoliopsida; order Asparagales; family Asparagaceae; genus Scilla; species Scilla litardierei. Next base: position 645,970,850 of record CM061142.1, on the reverse strand, counting down.
CTATATTCGTACCGGTCCGAGGCCGTCCTGGCTCCGAGTCTTTATGGGGGCCTCATTCTTTCCAGGCCCGTAGGCTCGCGACACGGATTTGGGCCGTTCGGTCTTGGCCCTTGGGAGGGTCGTATCAAATAACTTGTAGGTCCATAAAACTTTTTTGTATTTGGATAAGCCAAGAAAGTTGTGTGTGAAAAGTTGGAGTTGAATCGATATGTTAAATGTAAGGTTAAAATTAATAGTTAAGTTACATTTAATTAATTTAAAAGTAAATAAAACTCTAATAATTCAAAAAAATTATTGTTTTAATTATAATTAAAATTTTAATTATTTATTTTGTTAAATTTTTTTGAATTTGTTGTAATAATTTTTTTGTTTTTTAAGGATGGTGAGACAAGGATATTGAGAGGGAAAGCGGAGAGAGAGAAACAGATAGAGAAGAGAAAGGCAGGGCCAATGTGGTGCCGGGTGACATCGTCGACCAGGGGCAATGGTAGGCGGGCACGGTGATGGCGGGATTATTGTACACGTCGGACATCGACATCGTACGAGGCTGCGACGGCCCGTGGCGGTAGTACGAGGCTGATGGAAGGTAGACGGAGGCTGCTACTGTAGAGGAACCATTGGACTAATTACAGACTAGACTTGTATACCCTAGCAAGTTACATACTATAATTGGGTTTAATTTATGAAAACTATCTTATGTTATTTATGAATTCAATAATGATATCCTTAATCTTAGAAATTCATCAAAATTTCACTTGACTTTGTCCATTTACTGAAACATTTTCAACAGTTTCTCATCAAAAATACCTTAAGCCTTAACATTTTCCATCAAAACTACCCAAATTTTACAGTTGTTTATAGAAACTATCATAAAATTTGAATTGGATTTAGTAAAACTAGTTTTTATCATCCAACATTTTGAGATATTTTTTCTGAATTACAGAGTGAAGGAGTATTTTGATGAAGTTCTGAAAATAAAGATAGTATTATTAACCCTACTAATGGTTTAGAGCAACTTTTGTAAATTAAGCCATGCAATTATCCAGAACCAGAAATACGAGTATTGCCTTCCATATTACCCACAACTATGATGTCGCAAATTTCTAAAATAAAACTAAGCTACATGGCTCATCGTCGTTCTCTCTTGCAAGGTAACGATGTATTCCAAGCCTAAAGTCGGCTAACTTCCTTCATAACGTTAGCATCGTATGGGCATCCATGGTTCAAAATTTCTGAGCGTTAGCTCCCCCCAAAGCACACAAACAGCAAGTGAGAAGCTTGAGTGCCATGATTACTCATCAGCATTTTGAAGTCAGATACGAAGGTCTTCAATGTCCGTCAAAAGACTTGCACCACTCGCCGATCGCTGGCCTGAAAGATTCACCACCAGCTGGCCGCAAGCACCACTGATATCGTCGCCCATCTGCCGACGAACCGTCGTTCGGATGTTATAGAGGCCTCTAAGGACTTGCTGGAACTTCCCGACAGTCTGTTCCGTGCTGGTCTGGAAGCAACTTGATGCACCGATTGGATTGAAGGGTATCAAGTTCACAACCTGTCTCCAGCAACAAACAGCAAACGATCGTATCAGCAATTATAAAGGTTTCCATCAAAATATATCTATTGCCGTCACACAATATACCATACGAGAACATGCATGCAGGGCTGTCAGCATGGATGGCAATTCCATCTAGATTTTGTGCACAAGCTTGCATATGAAAAGCGCTAGAAACTTGAAAGCGGAACTTTCAATCCCATGCCTACTAAGGCTCATGGTGACAAGTAATGATCTGTTGTACAAAGAGATTTTGCTGACCATGATATGGTTGAAACAAAGTTCAGATCAGCCTGAACCAGGCCAACCCGACCGGCTATTTAGAAAACAGTATGGTTCACAAAAAAATATTGGAATTGGGCTTAGAAATCCCAAAACCAGATTGAGCCTGAAACCAAGTAGTCAGATGAGTTTAGCACACATTTGCATAATGTGTCGATGGATAAAAATTAAACAATATGCTTGTACAGCTCTGTTTTTTGTTGATTTTAGGTGGATGGGCTATGTTGGATGTCTCGCTTGAAGGATGATATGCACAGGACATACACGACAAACAACCATGCCAGAGTGATCTGATGTGGGGCCCAACCAAAACCCATCCGACAATCAAATTAGTCCTAGCTAAGTGCAAGCAATTGGATTTTAGAGCTAGGGTTTTGTGTAAGTTCCATTTTGAGAAAATGTGATATTTATACACTGCATAGGGACAGATTTCGCCACTCTGGTTGGGTTTCAGGTGTACTTTAATAATTCTATAATTAGGCCTTGAATTTACGTTGAGCTCAATGCTGATTGTGTTGAGATTGGGGCATGATTGGACTTTGGTCCCCTAACATGCCCCATGTGGGCTCTACAATCCCCAAGTAGGGTAGTTAGCAGTGGGCTGTGTCCCATATCTAGGCTGCTCAGACCCATATGTTAATGGTCATCATCCTAGACCCCAACCGAACATGTGTTGCTTGGGCTTCTAGGATGAGTTATACTTGTCTTTTCATCTTTCTTATTTGTTAGTGGCCACGTGGCATGTTATCGGCTTATCGCCATAGAAGCTGGACGCACATCAATTATCCAATGGATGTCATTTCGAATCATTTCGCTCATTTCGCTCATCGGCTACCGTGTCTCAATCCTCCAGTATATATATGACATCCAGGCTGAATAGGAATCCCTAACACTTGCGAAATTAGGAAATCATAGGGTTCCTTCAAAGCTACATCACCTCATCCTTTTTGTTGTGTCAACCTTTCCCTATCGACTGCATTTACCTTCATTCGACCATCGATGAATATATGTGATGCTCATGTTCTCACTGCAGTTTTCCTCACGCTCGAAGCTTAGTGGCAATGTCAAGGGTTGATGAGGATGTGTTGTTGGATGCCGTTCCCTTCCAGCATAGTCCCCCCCCCCCCCCCCCCCCCCCCCACCGGCACCAACGATCTTGGCAAGGTGATGTATGACGTGGGGGATTATAAGTTTTTAGTGGAGGATTTGGGGAATATCTAGCTAAATTAGGGTTATTGGCTTCTCACCGAGAATTCCAGTCTTCTCACCAAGGAATGGAAACCTCTCTCATGTTTCTGGAAATTTTTCATTGAAAGTTTTCATTAATTCATTGATTTAAAATAAAATAAGCTAGTGCCTTTATATAGAGTTAACTTAACTCTTTTTCACCCATCCAACTAAACATTAAAATACATATAAATAAATAAAAGGACTCAAAATACCTAAAGACTCTAAACTCAAAAATAAAAAAAATAAAAATTCTTGATCCCTATAATTCTCCTCGTCTTGAGAACTTCACCTCCTAGTGATGGACAGCAAAAGTAGCACATCTGATCAGTAGCTCTCTGTAGTTAAAGAAGATGGGTCCACGAATCTTGAAGTTTAATAAGATGAAGATGAGCAGACTTACATCCTTTCGATAATTTCTTTCAATTTATGAAAGTTAGAAAAGGATACAACACCTATTTGTTAATCAAGTGATGAGGATCTGTAATAACAAATTCAATATGTTCAATCAGTATCATTGGTGCTTCGTTTAGCCGGTCTGGCGCACGCTCCACGGATGGCTCTAGATAAAACTCTGGTTCATATTGCAGTGCTGAATCAAGTTCTGTCTCTAGCTCAAAATGCAGTACATAATCAAATTCTGGTTTAGGCTATGACTCTGGTTTGGGCTTAGGTTCGTGTGGAGACTTTAATACTGGCTCACGCTCCAAGTTGTGCTCAGACTCTTGGTCAGGATCTGGCTTTAGCTTATGTTCAAGCTCACACTCTGCCTCAGGTGTTGGATCATTCTCTAGTGAATGCTCTGGCTTGAGTTTACTTTGTTGTTCATTCCACCATAGTTCCATCTCTACTTTTGAGTTTACTTTCAAGTATCAATTCTTCTCTTTATCTGACCACATCTCTACTTTTGGGCTTGAGGATTGTGCGGTGTTTGTGGAATATATTGATACTTGAAAGAATATCGGTCTTGAAGACAAAATTTGAAATACTGACCATCGACGACTATGAAGTGAAAATCATCTATACCAGGATCCCACTTCTCCTTTGAATGCATGGTATACATATGTATATTTCTGTTTATCTGAAAACTTAATACAATAGGAGAAATATTCTAGATGAGATTCTCAATCATCATATCCGAACATGTCTTTAAAGTCATAAAAGTATAGGACCCGATCATACATTGTGCGATGAAAATAAGCGGTGTAGTAATTATCTTCGTAATAAGCACAATCTCCCATAATTTAGATCAAATCAGCTTCTATGGAGGGCACATTTGCGTAGTTGACTAACTCAGCTATCCGCTGACGCGAATGGCACTGAATTTGGGCTTGAAACGGAACCAAAATCATCAAAATAATGGAGATGCACAGAAAAGCCCAGAAAATAAGCTGAAATTCCCTGAAATTCAAACAACTCACTGTTGAGCCGTTAATTAGGTCATCCGGTGTGGGGGTCGGCTCACAGCTCAGTTGGCTCGAGCCGGCTCACTGTCAACTCGAGGTTGGCTTGTCCGAGCCGATGAACAAAACCGGCTTGGCTCGGGCACGGGTTCGATTCGACCGAGTCGACACCGTAGCACAGTTGGCTCGGTTCGCGCCAACACATTATTCTGACGATTCCGACCATGTTCGTTGCTCCGTTTGTTCCTACTTTGCCTGGAAGTGGTGCACAACCCTATGAGTTTGTCTGCTATGATCGTCACAGGCAGTGACACCGGCGTGCTTCGGAAAGAGTGACAGTGATGAATTTGATTTTGCTTGACAACGACAACGCTCTAGTCTTCGACAGAGTAGGGTAGGGTGTGGGGATGGCGCGGGGCAGAGACACCAATCAGAGTGGCCGCGCGATGTGGCGGCGTGAGGCAGCTTGTGGTGAAAATTGGGGGTTGTTTTAAAGAGTGAGCGTAGCAATTGTACCGTGGAGAAGATTGACCTAGGGCTTTTCTTCTTCTTTTTGGTAGTAAAAGGTGATGGCTAGGAACTTAGGGTAAGGGTTTTGATTTTTTGGAAGAAAATTTTTGGAAGAAAGAAAATTTGGAAATGAAAAAAGAATAGTACTGCTACCAAATTGATGTAGGACGTGGTGGATTTTAGGTTTTTAGTGGAGGATTTGTGGAAGATCTAGATAAATTAAGGTTCTTAGCTTCTTACCAAGAATTTTAAAGCTTCTCATCAAGGAAGAAGAAACATTTCTCAGGTTTGTGACAATTTTTCATTGAAAGTTTTGATTTAAAATAAAAGGCTAAGGCTTTTATATAGGCTTACAAACTCTGACTCTTCTTTACACATCCGATGTGGAACTAAACATTAAAATACCTAGAAATAAAAAAGACTCAATACCTAAAGAATCTAAGAATCAAAAATAAAAATGAAAATGAAAATTCTTGATCCATGTCACATGGGGTTCGAAGGGGGGTTTTAATGAGGAAGCTGAGTTAGGTGTAGGCAATTGACAAGTCAAGCTAGGGGGTAGATAGGATGATTTTGAGATTGAGGTTATCCTTGTTGACGAGGAGAATTTCCTCACACCCGAGGAGATGGCCGCCCTTAGAAGGTCTACCTTAAGGTATTCAGATGACCCGTGTTACTTATATGACGTGTTTTTCGTTTGGTCATGCAAGTTCAATCTTGCCCACCTCCAAGTCATTCAGTCCTAATATCTCAAACATCCATATACTGCTAGGTTGCCCGGGGTGAATGAGGTTCGTATCCCCGACAAGAAGGTTGGATTGTATGTGAAGGAATTTTCCTTAGTCCCTTGTATTCCCCATACACTCATTTGTCACAGAGGTCTTAAATATTTATAGTGATCACATATGTCAGCTAACCCTAAACTCCATAAGAACCAGCATACCATTCATCAACCTCTATCTTTGGAATGATGTGAAACCGATGATACACCTATTTATGTATGTTTATTTACCCAAACATCATCCATTAGGTGCCTGGTTGTACTTAACGGCCATCGAAACAAGGCCCTCATCGCTAAGCTGTTGTTGGCCAATCATGAGTGGAAAAAAAAATCATGTCTTTGTTTGGCTTCCTAAAGATCCGACCTACTCCACTTAAATGGGAGAAACTTTAACTCCGAGGTCGAAGACATGGGAGCAACCGACTCCTAAAGAATTCCAATCGGCCTTGAAGTTAAAGGATACCCTATTAAGAAGGCGAGATGCCGATTTTTTTCTTAAGCCAATGATAATAGAGGAGGTCAGAATGTACAAGCCTCGGCATATGGGTGAGATACCTTATGTTGGAGTCATTCCGACCAATGTCTTACTCTACTTTCTCTCATCTTTTGCAGTAATGTCTATCAAGATGCCAAAGTCCATCCTGGAAAAGGGTATGGGTCACAAAGCTTACTATTATGATATGGAAAAACTTGCCCCTAAGGAGGCATTGACGTCCTAGCCCTCGCTTGTCAAGTCAAAGCCGAAGACGAAGTCATAAGTGAAGCAAATTGCTCACCAAAGTGGTGTTCCAAAGGTAATTGTCAAGGCCCCATCCCATAACGATGCTATTTCAAATAAGCCGCTTAAGAGGAAAAGGAACAATGGTAACTGTTCCACAAATAAGATAAGTTTTACATCGACTGATGAGTTAGAAACCGAGGTAAGGGTGACATTAGGAGAACGTCTTGAAGAAGATGAAGACTATGGATGACTCCACTAATCAGAATCCGGCACTCATTGGCACTCATTATGGCTAACTGTGAGATTCCTGAGAAGCATGAATATAGGTCGATGTCAATAATTCAGCCTTTCTGGACCCTTGCACGGCCATACGCATGGCTAAGAACTCTTACCTTCCGACAAATAGGAAGGAGCTGTCTCAGTTTGAAACGGCACTGATGTCCTCCAACTTCATCTTCCGATGTGTTAGGATAACATCCTTACCTTTTTAATTTCAGGATTTATGATTTGAAGACTTTGGAGTCTTACCTCAGCCTCCTTTTAGCCTCCTTTTTATGCAATTAGTTGCTCTCCAATGGGCTTAATCATCGTGTTACTAACATGGTCAACAAAGAGGTCAGAATGGTCTCTTTTATAAGGAAGGTTGAAGATTGAAGGCTGCTAAGAAGGCCCAACAGCTGTTGATGTTGAAAAGAGAGTTACAGCCTCATCAGCCAGGTCAAGCAACTAACTGAGAACTAAGCTTGATGAAGCTCAAATGTGCACATGGGGAAAACTTCAAGGAGGTCGCCGCTTCAGAGGAGCGAGAGGATGCCCTTACAGCCAATGTAACCAAGCTTCAAAGATCAATCTAGTGCAGATAGCGAAACAGGCCGTGGACGAGGTTTGCAAGAGCATTCATAAGCATGCACTGACTAGTTACTTCCAGCATGGTAGCATGGTTTCATTGTGTGTTACGCAGATCGATCTCAAGTTTCCAAAAAGCGAGATTGGCTTTAGCAAGATTGATAAGTTCAAGGTTTAAGCTAATAGAAAAGGATGGAGAAGTGGTGGTCAGCGAAGAGAAGAAATGAGAAGCAGATGCTAGAAAGGGGGGCCAATAGAGATGTGGAAGGGGATAACAAGGTGTATGTATATGGTTTCTTTGTTTTTGTTTAAGTTTTTGGTCGGCCATACTTTGTGAGTTTTTGTGTGAAGGCCCTTTGGGGTAAAGCATGTTTCGCCTTTCAATGAATTTCAATGAAGTTCAAAGTTTGACATTTTCTTTGATAGTTTATCTTGGTTTTTGTTGCACTTCCCTTTTTTACGTGAAGCATAATTTTGTTAATTTTATATCAAAAGTTAAAGCCCATCTATGATAATATTCTCAACACCTCGCCTTAGCTTGGTGATGAATGAAGTTCAAAGCAGGTGTGTGGGTTTTCAAGGCCTTCGCAGTTTTTCGTTTTCTATGGTATCATCGCCTCAACTCGACGCTAACCACATAATCGAGTGCATAGATGGAGGCAAAACGAGCAAAGACGACGGACCATTATCATGTTCGATAGGCCCAACATTGGGCAAGTAGGCATGTTTCTTAAATCTTCGTGATTTTTTTGCTTATCGTGACTCCCTCGTCTTAGCTCAACGCTACTAACCTGATCGAGCTCTCCGAATCCGAGATAAAGATGAAACTGAGCAGGATGTCAGACCATTATCATGTTTGATAAGCCCGACATCAATGTGAGTACATGGGTATTTAAGGCCTACATGGTTTTTGCTTTCATTGTCCCCTCAACATAGCTTAAAGGCTTAAAGCTACCACCTGAATTGTGGTATTTCCCATTTTCAATCTCTCGACATGCTTTCAAACTTTATAGGCCTCTACAACTTCTAAGCTTCTAATCGTGAACTGTCGCATCATATGTGACCATCACCTCAACATGTTTTTGCCCAGAGACAACCACAAAGTTTGAGCTCCTAATTGTAAGTGGTCTCATTGTGCACCACCGTCAAGATGTTATCTTGACCTGCTTTCTTATAAACATATGTACCTTCCAAGCACCTAATCTGAGAAATCTCATCATGCATAATCGGCACCTTGGCAAACTTCAGAGCCTTAAAAGCCTCCACAAGTTCTTAGCTTCTATTCGTAAGCAGCTCTCGGGTCAGCATGTCTATCCTCCTGGGTCAATCGGTCCTCTTGCATATTTTGTGTTTGTCAGGACCAATACATCGGTTGATTAATGCTTCCTCAGCTTTCATATATCACTCCACCTTTATTAGGAGTTGGTTCAATATGCGAGGATGTTTATTTAAGATGTCTTTGTACCATACTCATTTTTAAGGCTGCTATAACGATCTCATCAATGCAATCTTTACTTTCAAATTCTCATTTGCTAGAATGGTCCATAAATTCTCTCAACATTTTAACCTTTCTACTTAGGAACAACATATGATCAGAACTCTTCTTCCTTTGTTTATTTGTCATGAACTATTGACAAAAACCGCGAAAGACTCTTGAACGGCCCAATGATTGCCGTGGAAGGTTACTATATCAGACTTTTGTGATATTTTTCAAGATGGTTTTGAAAGCTTAGGCATAGAAGAGCATTCCCAGCTCCTTGAATTTTCATTACTCCTTGAAATTTTGTACATGCTTTTTAGGGTCTTCCAATCCATCATACTTAATATCGTGTTTCTTGAATCTTGATACCAAAAGGCTTCTGTTGTGTGTTTCTTCAAATGTGTAGTTTCATTATCAGAATTGGATGATACATGATATGGAGAGCGCACAGCTGATCTTCAGTTGATTCTTCTAGAGTAGCAATCCGAGCTACACTTCGAGCTAGAACTCTAGGATCAATCATCTTCACTTGGCCTTGTCCTCTTAGAGGACCTTTATTAGTTTATTGGTCCGTATATCCTCTTCATCTAAAAATTTTGGCTCTGACCTTTGGCGCTCATCATTTGATTCTCTTTTTCACTTTCCATACAAGACCATGTGTCACCTGTTGGAAACAACAGTCTATGATTTCTTGTTTGATGATAACAAACCTTCATGAAATATTTTGATGTATTTATTAAGTGTTTTCATGTTCAAGTTGATCAAAAGAGTTGGTGTACAGAAAGAAATTTTTAACTTGATGAAGAAGTGTATGTGCAGCTACAAGGAGCTTGATTTTTTGCTTGTGGGTGTGCACAATGCAACAGAAAAAACCCATAGCATTGCATATCAATAGTCGACGTGTGCGGCAGAGAAAAAGATAGCACAAAAAGAAAATAACGCAGGGAACAAGCAAGGATTAAAGCAATGCAACCAAGGTTAGTATTGTGTTTTTTGTAATTAATCAAATGTTTAAAATATCTGTCTTTGTGCACAGGTTCTTGTGGTGGGTTGAAACTAACAAGCACAAAACAATTATATAAAAGAGATCTACCAAAAGTTGGGGCCAATAACGTAATTTCCTCGAAAAGGTCTAACGGAGCCTATAAAAGGGTTTGGTGCAGCAGGGTTTTTTGTAGGGATACAAGAAAAAACAAATTAATGAAGAGAGACCAGGAAGGAGAGATGAAGTAACAATAAAGCAATTTATTGAGAAAACCAATAGGCAGCTGTTCTTTCTCTTCATAGGCGCAGAAACTCCGAAGCAGATCACGAGCTTCTCTCACACGCCCACGTGAACGACGGGCTTAAATCGTTCTCTGTGCACAAATCACGAAGCCGACACACGTCCGTTCTTTTATACGAAAGTTGAGGCCACCCACAAGCAACACCGACATCGTCCAACAGTCATGCACATGTCGCCGACTGGTGGACGTCCCGCATCAACACGGTACCACACGTGCACAGTGAATTGAAACGGCCAGATGGAAAACAGAGGACAACTTTTTGCAGCAGAAGACCAGAATTTTTAAGAAACTACGAAAAGGAACCTGAGAATTCATAAAGCCCTATCTTTCAGCATAGATATCCGATTGACGAACAGTCAGAACCATTGTGAAGCTGTCTATGAGCAGATCGATGAATACACATCAACACCACAAACTGAGCACTCTAAACTTTTCTATTGATATTTTTGTGATGTATTGCTATTTGATCCTTGTATTATTTTTGCATTATTTTTGTGGTTAAAGAGCTACGAGGCGTAGTTCTAGGATTCGTGGTTCACGGGGCATGGATTAAGGCAGAGTCCAGCTAAATAGATTAGTTCAGCCAAGCATGTGATTTGCGAGTCTATAGAGCTTGTGAGCGTGGAGCATGGGATTTGCGAGTTCTGAATGTCTGTAGGCGTGTTGAGACTGATTGATCTATTAGTGGATTTTGGGGGTTGTAGGAGTATGTCGAGGTTCGACTGAACCAGGGTACATCTGGTGTTAGGGGTAGCAAAATGAGTCCGACCAGACCCGACCCGAACCCGGCATTCTTAACCGGGTATGGGTAGGGACCAATCCGGGTCAAGTAGGATCTGGGTTGACCCGACCTGACCCAGATAAAATCCGGGTCAGGTATGGGTTTGGCATGTCAACCCAGATGACCCGAATTCAACCCGGTTTACTTTCTTTATATATATAAAAATTTATATAATATCTTCAATACACATCTGCAAGGGGAGTTGTGCTTATACGAGTCGAATTGTTGTTCTCTTCTTTAAGAGGTCTTGGATTCAATTCTCTTTATATACAACTTTTTAGTTAATTTTATTACTTTCATTAATAAAATGGTAACGTTAATCATACTTTCTTGCTGTCATCAGTGCGGTTTAAGCGACGAGCTACTGGAAATTATGCAACACTTAATAAATTGTAATAAATTGCTGGTGGATCTTAATAAATAGCTGGATATCGAAAAAGGAGCAATTGTGTATAAGTCAAATCTTAACCCGACGGGTTAACCCAAACCCAACCCGGAATTTTTCCTGGTCACCCGAACCCGACCCGGATTCAATCCGGGTCGGGTTAGGGTTTACCCCTATCCGGGTCGGGTCAAATCTGACCCGAACCGAACCCGAACCCACCCGACCCGTTTGCCACCCCTATTTGGTGTTATCTGTGACTGGCTGCGCTTTCTGTATTTTTTACTGCCTGTGTGTTGCACGTTTTTTAATTTGTCGATCACCGTATTCACCCCCCTCTAGTGTGTACTTTTCGATCCTACAAGTGGTATCAGAGCCTAGGTTGACCAGTTTTAGACCTAGAGGTTAGGGTTGCGTACACACAATACACAATCATGGGTATTTCAGATGGTGCTTTTGCTAAGGGAAAGTCCGTAGTTAGGACACCTTTATTTAATGGTACTGAGTATGCGTATTGGAAAGCCGCGTGAAAATTTATCTGAGTTATGTTGACAACGATGTTTGGGATATAGTTGAATTTGGTTTCACACCTCATATGGTTAAAATAGAGGGAGTAGATGTTCCTAAGCCTATAGACAAGTGGGATGCTAATGATAAAAAATTATATACTTTGAATGCTAAAGCTATGAATGCACTTATTTGTGCCTTGGATAAAACTGAATATAATCGTGTTTCTCATTGTTCTACAGCTAAAAAGATCTGGCATACTCTGAGTGTTACCCATGAAGGAACATCACAAGTAAAAGAGACTCGTCTTACTTTGCTGAACCATAAGTACGGGAGCTTCAGGATGGCAAATGATGATATGATCAAAAAGATGTACACGAGATTTAGCGCTCTCATCTACAACTCCATGGTACTTAGGAAGGTCTATTCAACTAAGGATTTGTTGAGGAAGATTTTAAGAGTACTACCAAAGAACTTCGAAGCCAAAGTTACCGCGATCCAGGAGTTTAAAGATCTTAGCACATATAGCATGGAGGAGCTCATCGGAAACTTGATGGCATATGAGCTTGAGCTTGAGACAAGGAAAGCAAGAGATGCTAAAGATGCTGCAGAACCAAAGAAGTACATTGCATTGACGAGTTCACATGATAGCGATGATGACGTAGCATTGGTGGTAAAAGGCTTCAAGAAATATCTGAAGACTAGACAGGGAAGGCAATTTCTTTTAAATAAACGTAATGCTTCTATGTCTAAAAAATATGTTTGATGATTCTGATAATGAAATCATTTGTCATAATCAGTGTTCTAAATATCGGATATCGGTTGCGTATCGGCCTAGTAAATATGATATCGGATTGCGGATATCGGGGATATATCGGGGATATTGACTAAATATCGGAGTGTCATATCGGCGGCTTAAAAGTTATGACATATGTCAGCATAGATGTATCTAAGAAAATATAAACTATACTAACTCAAATAAAAGTATGTTTTGCTTAACTTATCTCGTTAAACATGAATATCTGGGATATTGACTTAATATCGGAGTGTCATAGCAGAGGCTAAAAATGATGTCAAATAAAAGCATAGGAGTCTAAGAAAATATAAACTATAGAAACTCAAACAAAAGTATGTTTTATGTATACTTATCTCATTAAACGTAAATACCGATCATCCACTTGGTGGAATATTTCTTTAAGTGGTCACAAACCAAACGAGTTAAATACCTACAATATATGATTCATGTGGATCAATATTAACAGTGTGAAGATGAAAATAGAAAAATTGAAAAAATGTACAAATGTAAAAAAAGAATAGAATACTCATCTTGATCGGAAACCCCTCTTAAGAAGAACAAACGTTAGACTGAAAAAACCAACCGGAAAAATTCAGAAAATGAAAAAAATGAAAAAAAATGAAAAGGTAAAGAATACTACCTAGTAAGTACTAATGAAAATCCATTACGAAGATTGAACGCCGGATGTCAAAAGCTCGATCGACGGAAAAAAAACCCCAATACTGGAAGGGAAAAAAATTAAAAACCGAAAAAAATGAAAAATTGAAAAAAGGACTCGACTACTCACCTGGATCAGAAAACATTTCCTTGCAAAGATTGAATGCCGGACACCGAAGCTCAATCGATTGTCGTCAGAAATTTTCACCGGAAGGAGCTGAGCAGAGAGGTGTAAGCAGCAGAGCATCGAGAGGAGCGGAGCGGTGTTATTAGAATTAGGGCAAATCAGCAATTATCTCTCAAAAATCCTGATGCATCTCGTCGTTTTAAGTAAATGATTAGGTCGGGTGACTCCGGTCGGATCCACTTTTAAGTGGACCGACCAGCTAACTTTGTTTTTAAAAAACTATAAATTGCGGCCGATATTTCAAAGGGATATATCGGCCGCAATATCGGTTGCAGCCCGATATTGCGGCGATATTTTTCCAAATATCGGAAACCGCAATATATAAGCCCATATCGTATCGGCCTAGTCATAAAACCGATATTGCGGCCGATATATCGGATATCGGACCGATATTTAGAACACTGGTCATAATTGCAGGAGACCCGAGCATATCAAAGCTAATTGCCCACGCCTAAAGGATGACAAGAAAAAGAGCAAGTCTTCCTCTAACAATGACGAAACGGAGGATGATGTGATTTGCTACAATTGCCGAAAGTGGTGGCATATTAAACCAGAATGTTTATTGTTGAAGAAATGAAAAGTGAAGGAAAAGAAGAAATCTTTGGTGACTATGTGAGATGATGACAGTAAGGACGACGAAAGCCATGTAGTGAAAAATCATTGTTTTATGCAAGGTTTTAGGTTTCGGTTTCGGTTTCGGTTTCGGTCTTTCGAAAATTTGGGTTTCGGTTTCGGTATCGCCCGTTTCGGTGGTTTCGGAAGTAAGTTTCGGTTTGTCCGTATCAGTAGTTTTAAATACTTAAATACCTATCAAATACTATCTATACTAAATATCAAATCCTATAAAAAATTCCAAAAATCATTTTGCTAGACATATTGCATTTATTTACAAGTTTGCATATTAATGCTGCTAGTCGCATACTCATTTTGCTAAATGTATTACATTTATTTACAAGTTTGCCTAGTGACTTAGATCTGTTAGTCACACACACATTTTGCTAGACGTATTACATTTATTTATTATTTTCAAGTTTCGCTGCTTTCTTTACATTTGTTTACTTTTATATACACATTCTGCTAGTCACTTATACCTATTGACTTTATTTACAAGTGTGCCACTTAGTGGCTTGTGCTGCTGCTTGTCCCATACACATTTTGCTAAACAAATACCTTTATTTACAAGTTTGCCTGAAAGTTTATAAAGGGCATAGGGCTTTCTTTTGCATCTTGCCCCCCTCGACTCGACGGAAAAAAAAGAAGGAAACGTAGGCGTTAGCTTGAGGCGGCGGGATGCTTGAAGGTTTAGGCGGCGGGAGGCGGTGCCTAGGCCGAGGTAAGTCCTTCCTCTTTCTCCTCTTCTTCTCTTAATTTTTTCAGATTTTTTTAAAAGATTTTGAACAGATTCTTCTTTTTTTGATCTTCCTCTTCTCTATCTCCATTCTTCTTCTTTTTCTTCTTGGGTATCGGCCGTTCCGGCCGGTTTCGGTCGAAACCGGCCGGAACGGCAACGTTCCAGCCGAAACCGAAACACTCAGGTCGGTTTCGTCCCGGTTAGGGCCGAAACCGGGACGAAACGCCCGATACCGGTAGGTATCGAGCGAAACCTTAAACCATGGTTTTTGACACACACGCGGATTTTAGCAGTGAGGATTCAAGCGATGAGGTGCTTGAACTCTCTTATAAAGATTTAGCTAGACTATGCGATCACTTGACTGAAGAAGTTGAAAATTTAGAGAACAAAATCAAGAGATTAAAATCAAAAAAGAACCAATTGCTTAATAAGACTTGTGATAATTGCTTGATTTTAGAAAAAGATTTGCATGGTCTAAAAACTGAAAATGAAAAGCTTAAAAAAGATTGTGATGCCTTAAATAAAAATATAAAAGAAAAAAATGATAGTTTTGTAACCCGTTGTTCTATGCATGTAAATGAGAATTTGTTCCTAAAATCTAAAGTCCAAGAGCTTGAAACATGCATGAAAAGGTTGCAATTAGTGATAAGTCATTAAAGATGCTTCTTAATAATCAACTCTTTGCAAACAATAGAAAAGGACTTGATTTTGGAAAAAATAAACATAAGAACAATCTTTTTGGTAAGGAAAAAGTGTCTTTCCTAGACGCATTGGATGTGGTAAAATTGAACATACTTTTAATCATTGTTGGAATATTAACAAAAACAAAAAGTTTAAACAAATTTGGGTTCCTAAAGGCACTTTCACCAATATTGGCGGACCTATATGGGTTACTAGGTCACACAACATCTTTCGTGTAGGTACGTTAGATGGAGGGACAAGAAATTGTGGCTTTGACGTTGGATATCAATAGAGTTTCTTGGCCCAACGGTAACGCGAAAGTATGATTTCTTGTTTGAGCTTATTGTTTACCTTCATAGAATATTTTGGTGTTTTTTTTTCATTTTTTTGTGGGCTTTTTCAGTTTTTTTCTTGGGTGTGATTTTCTTTTTTCCATTGTGTGATTTTTTTTGGTGTTAGAAAAAAAAGTAATTTATAAAAGAAAAAAATTGAAAAAGAGAAAATTATAAAAAAAGCAAGCTTAATGGATATCTTTCTTTTGTTCATTGGAAAAAGCCACTTTGTATTAAAATCATATTATGTATAGAATTCTACTATTATTTTCTAAACTATGTTTGCACAATTGGCCTTATGAATAGTTAAGACGTGTTCTATAACGAATAACTAGATTTCTACATCTTCACTTTACATTTTAAATTGTTATTGTTATATGGTGTTGTTTTCATGAATATTGGAAAGTGTGTGAAGGTGGTTTAAAAATACAAAGTATGTTACTTGTAGGGATATGTAGTGTCATGCCTTGGATGAAAAATAAAGCTCATGAAAAATAAAAATATGTTGAAAAGGAAAAGAAAAATCTTATGAAAAGAAAAAGAAACGAGCTTCGTATGAAAAATGGATACGGTCCATGGCTATGATACGACCTACCGGCTTCCAACTTATGCTATAGATTCGTATCTTTTAGTGTTGGTATTATGTCTGTCAAGCAATGCCACCCCTCGTGTAAGAATCTTTCTAGGCTATGTATGGGTGTTGGTATCTTGAACTCATGTCTAATGAGGTGGGAAAATGCAATCCTTGTAGAAGTACATACAAATTTGGATAGTTGGTTTAAACGGTTGAATTTCATGATTACTTCTTCATATGACCCTAATTTTTGATCATCACACGAGCACAAAGATGTTTTAATCATCAGATATCGATTGACTATTCGTGATTGTCATAATGTAATCGTATTAATACTTTCCTTTCTATATGTCATATGGTATTTTTATCTTGTGTGTTCTTTTGATGATAACAAAAGGGGAAGAGAATGTTACGATTTAATTCATGATGATGCATATCGATAGGGGGAGTTTGTTGATAGGGGGAGCTATTTGCATATGAATATATATATATATATATATATATATATATATATATATATATATATATATATATATATATATCGTTGACATGCATGATCACACTTCGTAAACACAATACACGATGATATGTTTTTGAGCTTTTATTGATCAAATCTGAATTGTAGTTTGTCATCATTAAAAGTGGGAGATTGTTGGAAACGGTCCAAGATTTCTTATTTGATGATAACAAACATTCATAAAATATTTTGAAGTATTTGTTAAGTGTTTTCATGTTCAAGGAGTGTGTGTGCACAAAAAAATTTTAACTTGATGAAGAAGTGTGTGTGCGTCTACAAGGAGTTTGATTTTTTGCTTGTGGGTGTGCACAATGCAACAGAAAAAACAAATCATAGCAGTGCATATAAATAGTCGATGTGTGCGGCAGAGAAAAAGAGAGCACAAAAAGAAATTAACGTGGGGAACAAGCAAGGATTAAAGCAATGCAACAAAGGTTAGTATTGTGTTTTTTGTAATTAATCAAATGTTAAAAAATTTGTATTTGTGCGCAGGTTCTTGTGGTGGGTTGAAACTAAGCACAAAACAATTATATAAAGAGGTTTGCCAAAAGTTGAGGGCAATAACGTAATTTCCTCAAAAAGGTCTGAAGGAGCCTATAAAAGGGTTTGGTGCGGCATGGGTTTTGTAGGAAAAAGACAAATTAATGGCGAGAGGTCAGGAAGGAGAGATGAAGTAAAAGCAAAGCAATTTACTGAGAACCCCAATAGGCAGCTGTTCTTTCTCTGTATAGTGTAACCCGTGAAAATAGGCACAGAAACTCCAAAGCAGAGCACGAGCTTCTCTCGCACTCCCATGTGACCGACGGGCTAAATCATTCTCTGTGCACAAATCACGAAGCCGACGGACGTCCGTTATTTTGTACGAAAGTTGAGGCCACCCACAAGCAATGTCGACATCGTCCGACAGTCCTGTGCACATGGCCGACTGGTGGACGTCCCGCATCAACACGGTACTGCACGTGCTCAGTGAATTGAAACGGCCAAATGGAAAACAGAGGGTAACTTTTTGCAGCAAAAGACCAGATTTTTTAAGAAATTGCGAAAATGACCCGATGAATTTATGAAGTCATATCTTTGAGCATAGACATGCGATTGACGACCGGTCAGAACCATTGCGGAGCTGTCTACGAACAGATCGACGAGGATAAATCGACGCAACAAACTGAGCACTCTTAAAGTTTTCTATTAATATTTTTGTGGTGTATTGTGATTTGATTCTTGTATTAGTTTAACATTATTTTTGTGGTTAGAGAGCTACGGGGCGTAGTTCTGGGATAATGTAATCTTGTTTTTCTCTTCTAGTATGTAGCTTAGGATTAGAACAATGTTAGAGCACACACACATCTTATCACGTTTCCTTAGACTCCAATTCAATTTTACCAAACATGTGCATGTTGTGATTTCAACAAGCGACTGTTGAACGTTTTACAGTCGCATGTCTCAAAACAGTCAACTGTGATTGGTTCTACAGTCGTCTGTTATGCACATACTTAATCAATTGATTTTTGGGCTTTCTAAACTTTAACTCCTTCAGGAGACTGTTGTACATTTTACAGGCGACTGTCCAAGAGACAGTCGACTGTGAATTATTAATCAGTCGCATGTGTATCTTCAGCCCAAAGATCATTTTCCTTTTCATCTGGTCAGTCAACTGGTGTTGTATTTACAGTAGCATGTCCAAGGCACAGTCGACTGTCAATGCTTCAACAGTCGCCTGTCCATGATTCCTCTGCAGAATCTGCTCTCTGGAATATTCCAAGTTTTAGTGCCAGTCAACTGATGTTGTATTTACAGTCGCATGTCCATAGAACAGTCGACTGTCAATGCTTCAACAGTCATCTGTCTTAAACTTCTCTGCAGACTCTGCTCTCTGGAAAATATCAGGTTTTGTGACAGTTGACTGATGTTGGTTTCACAGTCGCCTGCCCATAGCACAGGCGCATGTGTGTTCCACATCAGTCGCCTGTCCAGTCTTCCCAGAACTTTCTGAGAATTTCTCAACTTACCCATATTGCGGCCAGTCGCCTGTAGAAGGATTTACAGTCCCCATGTTGGATTTACAGACGACTGTCTTCTCTTCGTCAGTCGACTGTCCACGTGGTAAGTTACTGTTTGAATTCTCACCTACCCTCTGACACAGTGCAGCAGTCGACTGTGTTTTGTTCAACAGACGACTGTCGACTGTGTAAATTCTATCCGTTGGCTTTTTCTCCACGGATTTCAATGGGGGTTTTAGGGATTCAGTTTGAGGGTTTTGAGAAACATATAAAGGTAGCCTCTACTGTTCCATTGAGAGTTTACTCACTCATCTATTGAAACCCTAAGCTTTCATCTTCAAGCTTCTCAAGCTCTCAAATCCTAAAGCCCTAAAATTTATATCTTTTACTCTCTTTTTATTCAACCTAGAATCAAAGAGATATCTTCTAGGCAATTGGTGGTGACAAGAGAAAGAGATTTCCTCTCTTCCAAGAGAGACATCAACACACAACACACTTGCTCCTTCAAGTTCTACTTCAAGGCATAGGTGATTGTAACTGTTGTCATTTCAATATTTCATAACTTTCGTTATTAGATTAACTCTCGGTTTGTGAGAGTGGTTTGCTTGCTCCCAAGTTGTGGGAGTCAAGGACATCGAGTGTATTTCGATTTCACTTGTAAGGTTGCTACAAGTGGGTTTAAAGGAAATCTCAAGTTAGGGTTCTAACTTAAGTATCCGGTGGTATCCGGGTTGAAGGGACATAGGATTACCGGGAACAAGTCGGGAGTTGACTTGGGTAATCCGAACTCTTGAAACATCCTTCTGTTTGCATTGTTTCATTTTAGGGTTTATTTACATTCCGCATTAATTGTTGGTTAGGAATTTAATTTGGTGTAATTATCATTTTAAATTGTATAAACACTATTCAACCCCCCTTTTAGTGTTTTCCTCATAGCCATGGACCTTACAATTGGTTTCAGAGCATTGGTTTATAGCTATGGGATCCAACAACAACGTTCCTCCACCGACTTCGTACAACAATCACGACCGTGATGGTGCGTCCACCGTCTTCGAAGGACAATCAACGGTTCGTCCTCCGCGTTTCAATGACACAATTTTCGGTTATTGAAAATGCCGGATGGAGACGTTTCTAAGGAGTGCTTCTCCTTGGAGAACCCTCCACAAGGAATACGTTGAACCCTCCGAAGAGGATTTTGACAAATGGACGTCGTCCGAGAAATCCGCCGAAGTGAACAACGCCAAGGCAATGAACGCTCTTCATTGTGCGTTGGATCCGGATAAGTTCAACAAGATATGCACATGTAAGAGTGCATATCAAATTTGGAACCATCTAGTCGTTACCCACGAGAGAACGAACAAGGTAAAATTGTCTAAACTTTGTTGTTGTACAAAACTTCGATATGTTTCATATGCAGGACAATGAGAGCATTGCTATGATGTACGGACGTTTCACCGACATCACCAATGAACTCGAAGCTCTTGGACAGGTCTACACCCAACAAGAGAAGGTGAGAGAGATAATAATGGGAATGACCTCCAAATGGGAAAAAAGAGCTATCGCCATTGAGGAGGTCAACGACATGAAGAACTACACCGTAGTAAATCTCATCGGTACTCTCATGTCTTACGAAGTAAGACGGGAGAACCGATTAAAGATGCGAGCGATGATGAACCCAACGGAGGCCAAGAAGAAAGCGTTAGCATTCAAGGCTAACTCTTCATCCTCCGATAGTGAAGAATCAGAGAACGAGATAGACTTGGAGGAAATGGCTCAAATAGCGAAGAAGTTCCAACACTTCTTTCGCAAAGGTAAATTTTCCTCCAAGAATAAATTTGATTCCACTAACAATACTTCATCTCTTTGTTTTAAGTGTAACAAGCCAAGGCACATCAAGAAGGATTGCTCAATGCTCCAAAACAAAGAGAAGTGAAAAGCTCCAAAGTACCACAAGTCCGACAAATACAAGAATGATAAGAAGAAAGGACTTGTCGGTACGTTCGATGCTTCAAGCAGAGATTCCTCAAACGAATCCGAGGATGAGAAGGGTGAGAGTGCTCATATGTGTTTCATGGCCCGAGAAGATCCGCTCTCCGATGAGAGTAATAGCGACATCGATGAACCCGAGGTAACAATGGATGAACTTTGTATTGCTAACGAAGAACTATTTTCTAAGTATCTACCTCTTATGTTTAGATATACTAGTTTAAAGAAATTAAATGTTAGTAAACCATCCATACCATGTATTATCAACAATGACACCATTGTTGATACAGTTACACTTGAGAAAGCCTCTTTGGTTTCTCAAAATGACATATTGAGAAATGAGGTGAATTCCCTCAAATCCCAAAACACACAATTGGGTATTGAGAATGATTCTCTTAAACCCCAAGTGCACAAGCTCAAAACACGGGTGTCCACCTTGGATACCAATATTTCTTATCTTAAGGAGAAATATGAGCTCATGTCCTCCCGAGTTAATGAGATTTAACAAAGGGAAAGGACAATTGGATGAATTGCTCGCAAACCAATTTTAGGTCACACATCGTGTTGGACTTGGTTTTGTGGAAGCAAATGCATCAAATGCTCGCACCTCCTATAGTGGTGTAACTATAGATTTTGTGAGGCCATCCTCCGGTGCATCCACAAGTGGTGTCAAAAACACTATTGGTAGCAAACCTACCAAGAAAGCCACCCCTTCACAATCTCTTCCTTTTGGCAAGAAACCCACTAAGGGTGGAAACCAAAAGAGATGACATGCTTATATGTACACCAACCTTCATCCACGTAGGAAATCTCCTACTTCACAAGTGGACACTCATGACACTTCTTATGCTCCACACACACAGACACATGCAAACCCACACATGAGAAATACTCATGCACGTGCCCTTACACGCTCATATGCTCATACGCATCATTCTTCCATGTATGCACATCCACCTCATGTTATGCATGCCCCATGTGTTCCATATAACATGCATGTTCCTAAGTTTGCATACAACCCATATATGCCCAATGTTTATCCACCTCCATCTTCATATGCTAGAACTCATGTTTCTAGGAAGCACGCACCACATAGAAATCAATCAATTGTGCATGCAACTAGGAAAAGGACACCCAAAACATACACAATTTGGTGTCCTAAGAACACTAGCATAAATGATAGGAATGCTTATGTTGATTCCTATTTTAATGATGTAATAAATAGTGGTAATTATGTTGGGAAGCGAAAGTCCACTTGGACTTGGCTTCCAAAGGGCTAATCCCCTTGGACCCAACAAAATTGGGTACCATGAGCTTATGGTATATTATGTAGGTACCCAAGAAAAAGAAAGAGAGCAATAAAAATCGCATTGGCTCTAAAAGGAAAGGATGGATACTCGATAGTGGTTGCTCCAAACACATGATGGGAGATCCCATATTGCTCTTCGAAGTGATTAGCATCAAGGATGGTGCAACGGTGACTTTTGGAGGTAATCAAAAGGGAACCATCATTGGAGTAGGCAAAGTTGGTAATCCTTCCAAACCACTTATTACAAATGTTTATTTAGTTAGTAGTTTATGTCATAACCTTATCTCCATTAGTCAACTTTGTGACAATGGTTACAAGGCTAACTTTGGAGATGGTATGTGTAAAATTGTATATTTTGATTCACATGTTTTATTTACCGGTATTAGCCGTAAAAATATGTATTATTTGAGATTGCCTAAAACCGTATAACATTGCTTAGTTATTAATACAAATGAACAACTATTATGGCATCGCCGTTTTGGTCATGTTCATTTTAAGCACTCATATAAGTTAGTTAAGCATGATCTAGTAAAAGGTTTTCCGAAAATTACTTTTAGTAAGAAAAACTTTTGCGATTCATGTTAAAGAGGTAAACTTAGTAAATCATCTTTTAAACATAAAGAAGGCATAATTTTTAAGAGGCCCCTAGAATTACTTCATCTAGATTTATTTGGGCTAACAAGAACCGTCTCTTTAGGTAATACTCATTATGGATTAGTTGTCATTGACGACTTCTCTAGATTTACATCGGTTTTATTTTTAACCAATAAGAATAAAGCTTTTGACGAGTTTACCATATTTGCAAAGAAGATTCAAAAAATTTTAGGATCAACCATTATCACTATTCGTAGTGATTATAGAGGAAAATTTGAGAATGAGTCTTTCACAAAGTTTTGTGATGACAACGGGATTACTCACAATTTTCTTTTCCTCGCACACCATCACAAAATGGTGTTGTAGAGAGAAAGAATAGGACTCTAATTGAGTGTGCACGTACCATGATCTATGACAGTCATCTTGGACTACAATTTTGGGCAGAGGCGATGCACACAACATGTTATGTGCTTAATAGGATCCTATTGAGACCACGAACGAACAAAACTTGTTTTGAGATATTTTATGACAAAAGCCACAACTTAAATATTTTCGTGTCTTCGGTTCAAAATGTTTTATAAAGAACACTTTTTGTAACTTAAATAAATTTAAGCCAAGATCCGATGAAAGAATTTTTGTTGAATATTCCACACGTAGCAAAGCCTACCGGATATACAACAAAACCTCTTCAACGATCGAGGAATCACTACACGCATCATTTTATAAAGATTTTGATTTTCCTCATGTTGATGATAGTGTAAATGTTTTATGTGATTCTCTTAGTAATGTTAAAATCAATGATTCTATTATTGAGACTAACAATACTAATGAAATTATTGAAGATGTTCTAAGTGATGCAGTGATTCCCAAAGCTTACCCAACCATTCGTAATCACCTCCATGACCAAATTATTGGAGATATTAGTGTGGGTGTTCGAACGAGGTCAAGAATTGATGAATTCTCTCACTGCGCATTTGTCTCTACCATTGAGCCAAAGAACATTCAAGAAGCATGTGAAGATAGCTCTTGGATAGTTGCAATGGAAGAAGAGCTCATGCAATTTGAGAGTAATGAAGTTTGGGAGCTCGTTCCTCTTCCAAGTGGTCACCAAGTGATTGGGATCAAGTGAATTTTCAAGAACAAGACCGATGAGAACGATGTCATCACACGGAATAAAGCAAGGTTAGTAGCTCAAGGCAATCTGCAAGAAGAATGTATTGATTTCGAAGAATCTTTTGCCCCTAGCTAGATTAGAAGCTATTAGATTGCTTTTATCTTTTACATCTCTTAAAAATTTTAAGTTATTTCAAATGGATGTTAAAAGTGCATTTTAAATGGTATTGTTAGTGAAGAAGTTTATGTTTCACAACCACCCGGTTTCATTCATGAAAAATTTCCAAACCATGTTTTCAAACTTAAGACAGCGTTATATGGGTTGAGACAAGCTCCTAGAGCTTGGTATGATCGATTCAAAACCTTTCTTTTGGATTTAGGTTTTAAAATGGGTGAAATTGATTCAACTCTTTTCATTAAAGATTATGAAAATGACATCCTTTTAATTCAAGTTTATGTAGACGATATAATATTTGGTTCTACTAACTTTAATCTTTGCCAAGAATTTTCTAAGTCTATGAAGGATGAATTCGAAATGAGCCATATGGATGAGCTCAACTACGTCATTGGACTACAAATTCGACAAATGAAGGATGTGACTTTCATACATCAAACAAAGTACACCAGGGAGCTTATCAAGCGATTCGGGATGGAATCGTCTTCAAGCAAAAGGCCTCCTATGAGTACGATAACCCATCTACATAAGGATGAGAACGGGAAAGATGTAGACGTTTGTCTATATCGAGGTATGATCGGTAGTTTACTTTACTTAACCACTAGTAGGCCCGATATTATGTTTTCTGTATGTCTTTGTGCTAGATATCAAGCTAGACCTAAAGAGTCACACTTGATTGCGGATGCGGTTAAACGAATTTTTCGTTACCTCAATCATTCACTAGATTATAGGTTACTTTACCCTAAGTCTAGCACATGAGTTAATCTCATATAGTGATGCCGACTTTGCCGGATGCAAATCCGATAGGAAGAGTACTAGTGGCACTTGCCATTTTCTAGGAAATTTCCTAGTTTCTTGGTTTTCCAAGAAACAGAATTCGGTATCATTGTCCGCGACTAAAGCGGAATATATTGCCACGGTCTTGCATGTGCACAAGTTTTTGGATGAGACACACTTAAAGACTATGGTGTCAATTTTGATAATTACCCTATTATGGTTGATAACCAAAGTGCTATTTGTCTTTCCAAGAATCTGATACATCACTCCCGTACCAAACACATAGATGTGAGACACCACTTTATTAATGATCATGTACATAAAAATGAGTCAATGACATCATCTTAGAGTACATTGAAACCCAAAAACAAATCGCCGACATCTTCACTAAACCTCTTAAAGAAGATTCATTTGTGAGGTTGCGTTGTGAATTAAGAATTATGGGTGAATCTGAATTGTAGGAGTTCATACTTTCATGTTATATCATGCTTGAACTCATATCATCATTTTTACATCTCTTGTTTTGATAAATTATTTGTTTCACACATATTTGTTTTAAGAAATGATTTGAGATTTTGATGATTTCGATTGCTTTGATTGATACACAAGTTTTTGTATGTTAATCTATAATATTTTGATACTGAATTCTTGATTAGATTTGTGTTAGAGTATAGCTCCTAGGGTGAGTTGTCTCTATCCTCTGGATTTTAACTTCACTGTGCATTTCTGGACCAGGACAGACGAATGTCATTCCTTCAACATTCGACTACCCAACTCAACTCTTCCTTACAACAGACTGGATTTTTCGCACAGGCGACTGATGAACATTTTCCAGTCGACCGTCTATGCGACAGGCAACTGCAATTTGGTCATCAGGAGCATGTCTAAATCTTCAGATGTCTCTGTTTTATCATCATATTTTTTGATTCTCTGTCAGACGACTGTTGTGAAAGTTACGGTCGACTGTCTTTCCGACAGGCGACTGTGAGTTACTCAACAGTCGCATGTCTGTCAACCCAAGCTTATTTCTATCTTTTCTACCAGTCGACTGATCATTGTTCATCAGTCGACTGTCTATTTCTGTGGCGATTCGTTAACTTGGTCTGAGCCATCAATTTTTCGATCCAACGCCCCAGATTCTCTTGACCCATTCATTTATTTTCGAGGACCGTCGATTTGTTCCGATTGTCTCTCTCATCCGACGCAACTTCCGTCGTCTCCCTCCTTCGAATTCTACTGTTGCCGTCGATTTCTTCTCCGATTCGAAGCTCCAGTCTCCGACCACTCCTTTCGATCTTTCGATTACAAGTTCAACTGTCGCCTTCTCTGTCGATCTTCTCGGATTAAGAAATCTTCGTCGATTATTGTTCGTTTGTGTCCTTGTTTATTTCGATCGATCTTCATGGAACCTGCAAGTCCACCGTCTTCAGGGGAGTATTTGGGTATCTACGTCGCTGACCCTATTCCCTCAGCCATTGTCGTTGAACCCACTCCTCCGCCTGCTGACCAGCCACCCTCTCCTCCACCTTCATTTCCGTCCGATGAAGTTCTCCTCATTCAGCTTTCTGAGCGAGTTTTTTCGTTCGAAATGCAAGTTTCCAACATGGATGAGAAGCTTTCGCTTCTCCTTGAGCTTCAGTATAAGTCGTTCCTTTTTCACGGCTTTCCTATTCTGGTCGCCCTCCAGGCCATGTTTCCTCCTTCCGAGGATACTTCTCATTCGGCTGTCCCTCCTCCTCCAGGCTTTATGCATGTGTCTTCTGTTGTACTGCCCACTGTACCTGCTCACGTGGAGTCTTCTGCTGCTGGTGCATCGTCATCCAAGAGAAAGGCTCGTGTGTACCCGACTCGTTGCTCTACCAGATTGATGTTCCGTCGGTCTGGTCGCCCTTCAGACCCATCCGTCATCCAGATTGACTGATGCTGACTGATGCTGCTCTGCATAGACTCACCATATGATTTTTTTTGTTATTATGGTTTGAGTGTATGACTGTATCTTTTAGTTTTAGAGTTCTGATGTATGGTTGATGTTTGTATGTTGATCACATTTTTGTTGATGTAAATGGAGTTGTAGCTGTATTTTGTACTCATGTATCTACTGATTATATATATGAAAATGCTTTTATTTCATATGTTGCTTCACACTTTGTCTCATGTTTTCCTTATGTGTGATGAAATTGTCTCTATGTATGCTATATCTATGCATGATGTGATATGAGACGTTTTACTCATTTGGCTTGAAATGTTGATATTGGATTCTCGTTCCTTTAGTCAACACAGATTTCTTATGTTTTATGAGTTTTTGGTATGTATATCAATAAGATGCACCTTCGTGATTAGTTTTTCTCCAATTATATGTTGGCATCACATTTGATATACATCCTATCTTTAGACTCTCATGATTATTTTAGTACTATTTAGCACTATTGTTGTTATTCTACTTCCACTTTTGGATAATGCTATAGGGGAAGAGAAATAAACATATCATAATTATGTGCTAAGTAAATTCTAAATCTAAACTTGCATTTAAGATTGAAGTTGCCTTAGATTCAGGGGGAGTTAGATATAATGAAGTTGGATTATAAAATCCTAGATTTCAAGATTTCAAGAAAATCATTTCATTCATTCATATCTTACATACTTGCTTCAATTAATCTATATATGCCCTTATATTCATTGACTAACTTGATTGGCATCTATGTTGGGGGAGTAAGTTTTCTTTAAGCACAATTATTTATCTTTTTGTTTATATTTGTTTGTCGTCATCAAAAAGGGGGAGAATGTTGAGTATTGGACTTCTTCCTACTTGGTGTTAATGATGAGCAAACATAAATACTTGTGACTAATCCCCTATTTGCAGTTAATCCATTGCCCAAGCATATCTTGAAAACCAATTAGCAATGGATGTCACTCAAAGATCAATGAAAGTAAGAAAAAAGTGGATTAGATGGTCAAAGGTGGTGACTGAAGCTCCTAAAAGACTTCAAACTCATACTTTGGATAGAAGAGAGAGTTCTACATAATGTAACCTTCTTTTTCTCTTCTAGTATGTAGCTTAGAAGTAGAACTATGTTGGAGCACACACACACATCTTCATTTATGTCCTAAGAAATCATTAGATCACTTTTCCTTGACTCCAATTCAATTTTACCAAGCATGTGCATGTTGTGATTTCAACATGCGATTGCTGAACGTTTTACAGTCGTCTGTCTCAAAACAGTCGACTGTGATTGGTTCTACAGTCGCATGTTATACACATACTTAATCAATTGATTTTTGGGCTTTCTAAACTTTAACTCCTTCAGGCGACTGCTGAACATTTTACAGGCGCATGTCAGTCGATTGTGATTTGTTAATCAATCGCATGTCTATCTTCAGCCCAAAGATCATTTTCCTTTTCATCTGGCCAGTCGACGATGATTTGTTAATCAGTCGCATGTCGAAGGTTAGTATTGTGTTTTTTGTAATTAATCAAATGTTAAAAAATCTGTCTTTGTGCACAGGTTCTTGTGGTGGGTTGAAACTAAGCACAAAACAATTATATAAAGAGGTTTGCCAAAAGTTGAGGGCAAGAACGTAATTTCCTCAAAAGGGTCTGAAGAAGCCTATAAAAGGGTTTGGTGCGGCAGTGGTTTTGTATGGAAAAAAACAAATTACTAGAGAGAGGTCAGGAAGGAGAGATGAAGTAAAAGCAAAGAAATTTACTAAAAAAACCAATAGGCATCTGTTCTTTCTCTTTATAGTGTAGCCCGTGAAAATAGGCACAGAAACTCCAAAGCAGAGCATGAGCTTCTCTCGCACGCCCACGTGACCGACGGGCTAAATCGTTCTCTGTGCACAAATCACGAAGCCGACGCACGTCCGTTCTTTTGTACGGAAGTTAAGGCCACCCACAAGCAACGTCGACATCGTCCGACAGTCCTATGCACGTGGCCGACTGGTGGACGTCTCGCATCAACACGGTACTGCACGTGCACAGTAAATTGAAACGGCCAAATGGAAAATAGAGGGCAACTTTTTGCAGCAAAAGACCAGATTTTTTAAGAAATTGCGGAAATGACCCGATAAATTTATGAAGTCATATCTTTGAGCATAGACATCCGATTGATGAACAGTCAGAACCATTGCGAAGCTGTCTACGAACAGATCGACGAAGATAAATCGACGCCACAAACTGAGCACTCTAAAGTTTTCTATTAATATTTTTGTGGTGTATTGTATTTGATCCGCGTATTATTTTAACATTATTTTTGTGGTTAGAGAGCTACGGGGCGTAGTTCTGGGATTCTTGATTCACGTGATGTGGATTGAGACAGAGTCCAGCTAGATAGATTAGTTCAGTCGAGCATGTGATTTGCAAGTCTATAGAGCTTGTGAGCGTGGAGCATGTGATTTGCGAGTTCTGAGTGTCTGTAAGCGTGTTGAGACTGATTGATCTATTAGTGGATTTTGGGGATTGCTGGAATAGGTCGAGGTTCGACCGAATCAGGGTACATCTGGTGTTATTTATGACTGGCTGCGCTTTTTGGGTTTTTTATCTGCCTTTATATTGCACGTTTTTTTTAATTTGTCGATCACCATATTCTCCCCCCACCACACCCCTCTAGTGTGAATTTTTCGATTCTACATCACCTATACCGCACGGCCTTCGCTTAGTCATGAACGCTTTAGAGCCCAACAAGTGTGAGGTCGGTGGCTTTAGATCGCATAGCCTAATGTCCTTTGGATCAACCCCTCAACGTTTGTAGTCTGAACAACCGAGACCTTGATGCGATGGCGCTAGGGTCGGCCAATCAGCATTTATTGATTGGCTTGTTGGTGCAGCAACTAGTGGTGGAGGTCATTGTTAGATACGAAGCTAGCTATTTACCCGTTACTTGTTCAACCATGCCAGTCAACACTTGGAGATGGCAATAAGGCGGTGAATATTTGGAGGCTTACGGGGCCTTGATACCATATCAAAGCTAGCAAACAAGTAGGGGGTCGACAATAGGAAAGCATTAATCCACTACTACCATTGTCTTCTGACAACTGCTAAATGCATGCTCTGTATGTGTGGTTGTTGAGTATTGGACTTCTCCCTACTTGGTGTTAATGATGAGCAAACATAAATACGTGTGACTAATCCCTTATTTGCAGTTAATCCATTGCCCAAGCATATCTTAAATATCAATTAGCAATGGATGTCACTCAAAGATCAATGAAAGCAAGAAAAGTGTATTAGATGATCAAAGATGGTGATTGAAGCTCCTAGAAGACTTCAAACTCATGCTTTGGATAGAAGAGAGAGTTCTACATAATGTAAACTTCTTTTTCTCTTCTAGTATGTAGCGTAGAAGTAGAACTATGTTGGAGCACACACACATCTTCATTTATGTCCTATGAAATCATTTGATCACTTTTCATTAGACTCCAATTCAATTTTACCAAACATGTGCATGTTGTGATTTCAACAGGCGACTGTTGAACGTTTTACAGTCGCATGTCTCAAAACAGTCGACTGTGATTGGCTCTACAGTCGCCTGTTATGCACATACTTAATCACTTGATTTTTGGGCTTTCTAAACTTTAACTCCTTCAGGCGACTGTTGTACATATTACAGGCGCCTGTCCAAGAGACAGTCGACTGTGATTTGTTAATCAATCCTGACTATCTTCAGCGCAAAGATCATTTTCCTTTTCATCTGGCCAGTCGACTGATGTATTTACAGTCTACTGTCAATACTTCAACAGTCGCTTATCCATGATTCCTCTGCAGAATCTGCTCTCTAGAATATTTCAAGTTTTAGTACCAGTCGACTGATATTGTATTTACAGTCGCATGTCTATAGAACAATCGACTGTCAATGCTTCAACAGTCGTCTGTCTTAAACTTCTCGGCAGACTCTACTCTCTGAAAAATGTCAGGTTTTGTGACAGTTAACTGATGTTGGTTTCACAGTCGTCTGCCCATGGCACAGGCGCATGTGTGTTCCACATCAGTCGTTTGTCCTGTCTTCCCAGAACTTCCTGAGATTTTCTCAACTTACCCATATTGCGGCCAGTCGCCTGTAGAAGGATTTACAGCCCCCTGTTGGATTTAAAGGTGTATGTCTTCTCTTCATCAGTCGATTGTCCACGTGGTAAGTTACCGTTTGAATTCTCACCTACCCTCTGACACAGTGCAGCAGTCGAATGTATTTTGTTCAACAGTCGACTGTCGACTGTGTAAATTCTATCCGTTGGCTTTTTCTCCATGGATTTCAAAGGGGGTTTTGGGATTTAGTTTGAGGGTTTTGAGAAACCTATAAAGGTAGCATCTACTCTTCCATTGAGAAGTTACTCACTCATCTATTGAAACCATAAGCTTTCATCTTCAAGCTTCTCAAGCTCTCAAATCCTAAAGCCCTAAAATTCCAATCTTTTACTCTCTTTCTAACCAACCTAGAATCAAAGAGCTATCTTCTAGGCAATTGGTGGTGACAAGAGAAAGAGGTTTCCTCTCTTCCAAGAGAGACATCAACACACAACACACTTGCTCCTTCAAGTTCTACTTCAAGCCATAGGTGATTGGAAGTGTTGTCATTTCGATATTTCATAACTTTCGTTATTAGATTAACTCTCGGTTTGTGAGAGTGGTTTGCTTGCTCCCAAGTTGTGGGAGTCAAGGACATCGAGTGTATTTCGATTTCATTTGTAGGGTTGTTACAAGTGGGTTTAAAGGAAACCTCAAGTTCGGGTTCTAACTTGAGTATCCGGTGGTATCTGAGTGGAAGGGGTGTAGGATTACCGGGAACAAGTCGGGAGTTGACTTGGATAATCCGAACCCTTGAAACATCCTTGTGTTTGCATTGTTTCATTTTAGGGTTTATTTACACTCTGCATTAATTGTTAGTTAGGAATTTAATTTGGTGTAATTATCATTTTAAATTGTATAAACACTATTCAACCCCCCTTCTAGTGTTTTCCTCATAGCCAGAGACCTTACAGTTGTCATGAACCAGATCTTGATTTCCATTTCCACATACATGAGGACTTATTTCTTGTTGATTTTAGGTGGATTGTTAACTTGGATATGTTCACTTGAACGATGCTCTGCTCAAGCCATGCAAGACAAGCAAACGTGTGTCAGGATGATCCGGCATGAAGCTCGAACCATCCAACACTCAAATTAGTCTGAGCTGAGTGAAATAATTTGATTTTAGAGCTATGATTTTGTGTACCTTCTACTTTGAGAAAATGTGCTATCTATAAGCAATACATGAGGTAGATTAGTAATTTTGCCACCATGATTGGGGTTCCAATGGTGTTTTGGTAATTCAGTAATTATGCCCTGAATTTATGTTGAGATCAATGCTTTTTTGCTGAGATCGGGGCTTGATTGGGGTTTAGGCCCCAGACATGACCCCTCCCCTGATGGGATCTGCAGGCCCCAAGTGGGGCAGTTTGCAGTGGGCCGTGCCAAATTTTTGGGCCACTCTAGCCCATATATTAACGAGTTATGCTCATAAACCTGAGCTGATCACACACGTCTTCCACATGTTAGCTCTATCCCAATAAACCTTACAGCACCCATCTAAACATGTTTGTTATGTGTGAAGAAAATACTTATAACATCAAATAAACAAGCCAGCATCTCTTCCCATGAATATATTGACACAGTGAAGTGAAGTGTGGGACAAAAAGCAGCCGGGAAGATGCAACGAGACATAAAGAGAAAATAATGACACAGTAAAGTATATTTGCATCCCATAGAAAATAAACCAAAATGGAAGCTCGCATCCTAATGCATGATCAACATCAGAGATTGCGGATAAGCTTATAAACAGTTCCCGACCTTAATAATAAAAGTTCTTTTCCACACATAATATCCACTAGGATCTTTCTCTTGGAACAGGGAGGGGGGAAAATTCCACAAAGGTCAGCATGTATAGCATTATTCAGCATTTAAACAAGAGAGAATCCAGAACATCCGAATATGAAATATCCCCTGGAATCCTATAATGACCAGGATTTCTACAGACAAACTAGTATTCTTATTTGTCCTAAGACCCATGAGAACCACCACTTAACCCTTCATGCATAGAAACATGGAAAGTTAACATTTCACGGTGTTGATGGGATGAGCACTTACTATTTCTCTTTTTAGGGAAATATATCACATAATCTACTTTCCTATTATGTGTCTCCTGACAGCACACTTCAAGAGTTATATTGCTTTCAAAAGCCATTTCACGCGTTTAGCACTGTAGGGTGTGTGACATAATTTCTAGAACTGGTATAAATATTTTAGAAAAGAAAGAGAATTCTTATCTTCGAAAAATAAATTTGTATCATTGGAAATTAGATGTGAAGTTTACCACTTTAAATGTCTCCAGTAGCTTGCCAAGCTGGTGGGCATGTTGTTCCTGGTCATTCACCCCATCAAGCATGATGTACTCTATCAAAATTTTCTGCTGACTGTAAGTTAAAGCATAAATTATAAGATTTCAACATCTTTGAATTTCAGAAGAGAATTTTAAGAATCAGTGTGACTATATTGCCACTAATACCACCCGTTATTTTGATATTGCCACTAATGCTACCTGTTATTTTGATAAAGTTTCAATGCATCCATGAGTCTTCCAAGAGGAAAAGCTCGCGCTGCAGGCATTATTTGACAACGGATTTCTTGATCTGGTGCATGCAATGATACAGCCAAATTTACATTTGGAAGGTCATCATGGATCTTGTTGATGGCATGAATAATCCCAACCTAGAGATCGCAAATTCATACAAAAGTTATAGAAGTATTGCCAATGAAAATACTAAATGCATTGTAAATGTAATTTAATAATAATGAATACGGAAAATAATTGTTCCAAGACGAACACATTCATATTCATGCACGCTTATCGTAGGAGTCAATATAGCATGGACACTTCAAACATGGAGCCATGTCATGTCCCAAACATTTCAGACATGATATTTCTATTTTAATTTTACTTTCAGAATATTCTTCAGTATCATCAAGTTGTATCATGCTGTCCCTATGTTCACGTGTCTGTATACGTGCCTGTGCAACATTAGGTGGAGTACAAAAGGTAAAATTTTCTTCAGTATCATCATGGTGTATCATGTTGTCCCAATGCACTGCATCTCTAATGCCGATGTGGTCTGCTATATCATTTAATATGCCAGAAACCATTACTG
This sequence comes from Scilla litardierei, assembly GCA_030789695.1. Taxonomy (NCBI): domain Eukaryota; kingdom Viridiplantae; phylum Streptophyta; class Magnoliopsida; order Asparagales; family Asparagaceae; genus Scilla; species Scilla litardierei. The sequence continues at coordinate 645,936,872 of CM061142.1, read as the reverse complement.
CATTGATGTTGTCACCTTAATGCCAAAATAATCTGATATAGCATCCAATTTGGTCAGAATCACTTGCTAAGATCTAGAACTTCGATTTGACATTGAATTCTCACTTATCATGAACATTCGGTGATTTTGAATATTACTTGCATATCAAGCAGACTATACATGGATCATAAATTTTCCCACTGTGCGGTATTTAAAGATTGTTGCTATAATAACAGGAAGTCCATCTAAGCAATTGAATAAGGCAGAAGAACAACCAAATGGACATGACAACAAGACCGCAAGCCGTTGAGTGGAAACAAGAGAATATGGTGGCAGTGCATTGGGCCCTCAAGTCTTGTCAAGTTTTGATGGTAGCACCAGGTTCAACTTGGAGATGCAAATCATCCATTACTAGGGCCATCAAGTCTTGTCAAGTTCAGGTAATTAACTTATATTGAATTGTTCAACAGCAACACAAGTTTATATATAAATACAAAGTTTAGAGCGAGAAAAATTTGATTGCAGTCGAGCGGTGTAAAAAGTACAGAAAGGAAGAAAGGGGAAACAACGGACGCAATTATAATGAGAAAACTCCTAATGATAGGCACCAAGCAAGATCTGTAAGCACCAAATCCTTACGCAAGCTACTTATTATGTAAGACCAGTGATTTTGCTTTCTTTTGTTTCTTTTTATTTTCTGAAAATGATAGCAACATTCTCCCCCCCGTTTTTAAATAAGAGCATATGATTAAGCTTGGGGAGGATCAACAAGACACAAGTGTGGGATGCATACCAAATATGTTGAGTAGAAAAGATGGCTGTATAAAAATGAGAATCATAAGGTAGACAGCCAGTGAATAGCTGAAGTTAAAATGTATATGTTGTAGAATAACAGGAGCTGCAACAAGACAAGGCTACTTAGTAGATATATTTGTGCAATAAAAAACAGTGTATGCTCTGACAGACACATAGTAACGAGATTGATCCTAAGTAGAAGGTACTAGGTTTTTAGAGGAACTTCCAAAAACATGGGTTAAATATTTGTGGGGATCTGGAACCGTCAACTGAACTGTCTATACCTCAAAGAGAACAAGAAACTAAAAGGTTACAAACTCGTCTGACCAGATGGTATAAGAAAATTTTACATTATAAATTAACATAACCAAAAGAGCAAATCTGTTTTCCAATTAACTTTGCTTCAGCTGACTTGCATGTTCCAGAAGTACCTCTTCATTTAGATTTCATGATTATTAGTAAATATCGTACAAGTGGAAAATTGTTTTTAGCAACAATCATATGCAGACCTTGGACATAATCTGAACTCAAATTTATTTCGTGTATCTGCAACTTAAAAGGACAGACCTGTTCTAGTCACTCGATCAGACTACACGATAGTCGAGATAATGATATAAAAATCTAGGCGATGAAACCAGCCAAGTAATTTTCTTTCTTCTAGAGGCTTTGGAAGCATAGTCAGTTCATAGTACCTACAGTTGATACGGTAATCCTCTTAGGTGATAGTTGGAACGGAAATCCGCTGATGGTCCGGATGGCTTCCACTAAAGAATTATAGTTGTTCAATGGCTCGCCCATTCCCTGCATCCACCAAAAGCACTTACGTTATTGCTCTTTGAAAAAAGCATGAGAAGATCATATTTGTAGCGTCATCATGATATGCCCCACAACAATCTGAATCTAGGCACTAAATTGTGCATTTATTATCTAGTTAAATGGCAATTCCATTTAGAGAAATCTTAAAGACGAACAAATGCAGACACAAACATCATTTAACTTAAATACAATGTACAGGATAAATTTTAATGAGTTGCTAATCTACCATCTGAATGATGAATTAAGCTTGTAAAGTCCGAGCAAACATATCTCATACCATGAAAACAACATTCCGTATGGGTGAAATGCGGGATGCATGAACCAACTGCTCAACAATTTCACCAGATGACAAGTTGTTCTTAAACCCCATAGTTCCAGTAGCACAGAATTTACAACCCATTTTGCAGCCTACCTGGAGAAAATGCATAAAAGAACATAAAATCAGAAATAAATCAAATCTCAAAAGCATAAGCTGGAGTAGAAGAGAACGTCTTGTTTATTCTGTATACATGATCATTTGCTGATACAAGTTAAGTGATAATATACCTGGGAAGACACACATAAGGTCGATCTTAGTCCCCCTGGACGAGGTTTCCCATCATACTTTCCCAATCTTGTATCATACCTCATAATAACAGCTTCAACTGAAGTGCCATTCTGATATCAAAAAATAGTAAGAAAACATCACATTCATTACATGTTCAAGATAGAATACCGAATGGTATACTAGAGCCAACTCGATCAATTTCTTAAACAAACGTACTGCGCATGAATCACAGAGCCATATGAATAATTCATCAAAATGAATCCCTGCTTCCAGGAAATTTATATTATTGATGACAGTTACTCTTCTTAGGTAAGCTACAAAACCAAAGCACTCTTTTCGAAGTCAAGGATGTTTGTTGGCAGTAGGGGTTGAAAAAAGAGGTTAATACACTGGCTTTTAGAAATAGAAGCAGTCCCCAGTTTAGACGAAGTCATGCTGGCTTTAGGCGTATAGATGATTTCATGCGGCAGAAAATAATGTAAAGGGTGTCTATTATTATGTTTCTCTAATTTAAATGGTTAAAATCCTTATTACAATTGAGAGATGTTTTTGAATTTGTCACACGTGGCAATGTCACATCGCCACATGGGACAACCTCCTTAAACCCAAAACCCAAAACCCAAAAACCCCAAAAACCCAAAGCCCCAACCCCAAAAAACACCCAAACCCAAAACACCCAAAATCACACCCCCAATCAAAAAAAAAAACCAAAACCCCCAAGACAATACAAACACTCAAACCCACTCTTCTCATTTTCACTCGTTTTTGCACTCATTGAAACACCCATGTGGATCCCGCATCCTAATTGTGTGGGTTGGTTTTTGGGGGTGTCTGTGCACTTTGTAGATGAGCTATTACAAAAATATATATTTTTGAGGTGTCTCCGCTAAAAAAATTTTACGCTAATTTGTTGTTCCGCGCTGAATGCGCCCATGCCGAATTTGTTGTTCCGCGTCGAATGCGCCCATGCAGAATTTGTTGTTCCGCGTCGAAGGCGGCCACGCTGAAAACGCCCGTGCCGCTAAATATTTTTACGCTAATTTTTTCTTTTAAATTTTGGATGTGTAAATAATTTTTTGGGGAACAAATATTTCACGGTAGAAAATCTTAAATGAACGATGCCCGCGGGCACGGGTTATGACTAGTGCTTTTATACATGAAGGTACATATTTCTTCCTTGCTTATGAACATTGTGAAAGGAGTTATTAAAAGTTACTATTATCTCATATAAGCTAACTTGTAGTGCGGACTGCCACCTAAACCCGTAATAAGATAGCAAATGAAGCATACCGGAAGAAAGTATGAGTCCAGCATGTTCAGCCCACCAGCATAGGAATGTCCAACTTCGGACGATATGACATACAAACTATTTGGATATAAGTTGTAATTTATGATTTTAAATATTGCAAGCAAATCTATTGAGACCAATGATGCCGTCGGTGATGTTTAATTAATTCTTTCAATTTCTTGAAATGAACAGCATCCTTGTTAAAATATAAAAACAAAAGAATGATTTTAGAGTTGAAGTTCTCAAACACACTAAATAACATCTTTGGAGTGTCTCTGCTATCCAAAAAGAAAATTTGTATCTTTTTCGGAGAAAAAAGAAAATGGTAAAAGATGTAAGACATGTCTACCATCTACCAATTTGATCCTTCAAAACATCCAACTGAAATGGAGATACACATTTTTTCCCATTGATACGGACATGCAGATAAATATTAACTATACTGAAGGGCATATGTTCAGAATGATGCATTTAGCTTTGTAAAGTGTATATGTGTATTACGGCATACATTTCAAAATTTAACAGAGTTTTTAGACATTGCTGCCAAAGTGCATGGGGCTTATATAGAACTTATTTTCTAAATCCAGCATATGTGAGAGTATAAAATCTGCTATCTCGGGCACAATTTCATAAAATTAAAAAACAGTGTCATTGGACTTTCCCGCAATAAGATATTATTGTAACTGTCTTTATTATATTTGCCTCCCAGTAATTGCACTATTTTTGGAACGGTGGTGTCAATAAGTTTCATGATGAGAAAAAAGGAACCATGAGAATTTTTTGCACATAAGAACTTTTGAATCGAAATATTGACCAATGCCCAGACGTATCGCTCTAATTGTATGTGATTTCAAGCATGTCGAAACAATCCAACTGAAATCATACAATCACACCTAATGCAACAAACAACTAACACAAGATGATATGTGTGGTTTGAAGTAATAAAAGTTAAATACCCTGACTAAATGGTCGAAAGAATATCATTTAAAGTCAACTCAATCTTTGAAAAACTGCTTCATACAGAAACATATTAGTCATTTTGGTCAGATTTGTAAGAAATTGTAGGAAACCATATTGGAACAAGGGATGGTTCCTCTCTGACACTTGTGTTATCATGAGATTTCGGTTAAAACATAAGGCTAAGACGTATATGGAATAAGCAACTGAAGTAACGTTGATTTATTGATGGCACATTTGTGCAATAGGCAATGTCATGTCATGTTTCCTGATGTAGTGTCTTGATGATAGAGATATTTCATGTATATATGAACCAACCAATGCCTAAAGTCTGATATAATACATATCATTTGTACTTCCGATATAACCGAGACTACAAACCAATGGTCAATACCGAGACCAAAACATAGTAGTCAAACCTTTCTATGAATGTGTGGATAAACATGTCATGATTTCTAACTACCTAGTCATATTTCATGGTAGTCTATCCACCATTTTCAGTGTGAAAAACGTAACGAAGTTCTTTATGGAATTCACATGTCATATGATACGAGTCATATGACATTTGAAAGGGTACGTCTCATCTTGAAGAAACATATGATGGCCGTTGACATCATTAAACATGACTGCTGATGGTTGACTATCCCCTTTCAGCCTCGTAGCTAAAAGTTTTTACTTGATGTTTAGCGTGCTAATATTAATGCTTCGATGAACCTATAGTATCAGACTATCAGTCACCAAGCCTTCTCTCCTTACTTTTTCCAGCTACCAGAAGAAATCAGTAAGTTATGCCATCTTCGCTAACAATAATAGTTGGAGCATGACTAACTAATGTTATCTGTTCTCCTACTTCTGGGGCTTAATTTACCTTTACAACATATATGAGATCAGAGATTATATGTCTCTTCTATTTCTTTGATCCTTTGCTTGAATTTTCTCTATACAAATTGTCATCAATAGAAAAGTTATGCCATTTCATTGTCAAATTCCTTGATTCTAAATGCAATAGGGTGTCTACAAACTTTATATTCAGTGGAAATTAGACCCAAGAATCACACTAATGATTCCATACTGTAAGTAGGCAACTTGAATCATTGGTGCTGTTTAACCAATGGTTGCATAAAGCATTTTATGGAAAGCAATGGACATGGATGAAGAAGATAATAGCTCACCATTAATTTCAGAAAGGAAAACATAGGTAAACAAGAAGGCAAATCTAGAATATGATGGATGATGATGTAAGTCGGTAGCAAAACAGAAAAAATTGCGGGTGATGGACAGCATAGATGCTTGCATCCTTTGAAGCTTGGCTCAACTCTCATGAACTAATAATAAGACGTTTATTCATAGATGTTATAATAGACAAACTGACAGCAGCTTAAATATTTTTGCACTCATCTTAGTACTCAGGTACGCTTCATATAACATCAATGACATGAGGAACATTTACAGCATTTATGAAAGACATCACAACCTTAAATGAATTGAGAAAGAAAGAAAAGGAGAAGCCGAATCTTGTAGAACTAAGGGATTATTGTCATTTTCAAAGAGAATATAAAAATTACAAACCTACTCACAGAAAGTACTTGCTCATTTTTCAATTATTAAATAACATGTGTTATATCAACTGAGATTAGCGCAGATAGCATGACATGTCCTTCCCTTGTGACTGGTCATGGGTTCAAGCATCCCCGTCAACAGTGTGAGGGGAAGGGATTTTTTGAACTAAAAATTGATAGAGATCGAATTCGAGAATGAGTCTTTTATTTTTGATAGAGAATGAGTCCTTCAAGACTTCTAATTAGTTTGAGTCTTTTTGTTATTTTGAACATGTTAGTTCGAGTCTTTTTGTTATTTAAGAATATTTGAAAGTATTAGTTATTCTTGAAGTTCTAGTCCTATTAGATTTTGAGAGTCAAATTGTACGCTTATATAAAGGTCACAAACTTATTAGTTTTTATGAAGAAATCAATGAAGAATAGTTTCTGATAAAAACTTTAGTTTCTCCATAAATTAAATCTTTTGTATGGGTGTCCGAGAGTGGGCATGATTACTTGTGCAAGATATCCGAAGAATCTCCACGTGCGAGGCGTGCGAGTCGGTGATCGAAAGATTTCCAAAGTGTGAGATCCGAAAAGTTACCAACTTCCGCGTATTCTTCCCCAACACATCTCTTCCCACTTCCATTCTGCGTCAAATTAGTACCATAGCAAAACTGGTTTGTTTTCTTGTTTCTTGCTTTTTCTTCTCTTTTCTACTATCAAAAAAATTCTTTAGTTAGATTCAAAAAACTAAACAAAGGGATCAAAAAAAATAAGTTACAAATTTTTGAAAGAACAACAAAAAGGAAAAAAGAGAGAATTTTCGTAAATAAAAAACATAGCAAAAAATTTAGAAAAAAGAGAACATAAAGAAGAACAAAAAATCAATCAAAAACCATAAACTAAGGCATGCCGATGCTGCCATGTCAGCCATCGTCGTCTCCACCGATCACCACCACTTCTACTGCCATTGTCGACCTCCGCCGCAACCAAATCCTCCAACTCCATTGACAAGTACCGTTGCACTGCCGTACAGAGTCGTTCGAACCCGTCGGGGCCCACAAACCTCGATGTTGTCGCCCCCAAACAACCTCCAGTGAAGCCGTCGTCGTCCCCAAAAACCTCCAACAGCTTCGACGATGCCATCGACATACAAAATCGCCACTGTCGTCGCTCTAAAGCCCTAGATCTACCGTCGCGAGAAGCTTTCACCCTTGTCAATCCTTCCTCAGCGACGATGAGAGTCGTCGACCCCACCAGAAGTTGCGCAAACCACAAACGAATCCACTTCAGAAAGGGGGATGCGAAACGCAACCATTTTATCGAAGAAATCGTCGTTGATGCCGGTTGATGCCGACTGAGCAGACATGCTACAATGTCGGCCGCTGAGCCGCCCCCAAGCCGTTGACCCACTGATTGAAGTTGCGGCTCAACAATACACCTTACAATTTATTTGGGATTTTAGCCAAATTTCAGTGTATTTTCAACATATTTTTGTGATTTTTCAAGCTTTTCACGCGAAATTTTCGAACATGATCGTCTGGATTAAAACTCTACAAGTTCTAGAGGCCTTACATGATACAACAAAGCTGATGTGTACTTCAGGTAACCTCTGATCTGATGAATCCTCAAGTGCTAAATTTCAAGAAAATTCCTCTATTTGATTTTGTTCAGATTAATCGACAGCATTGGTATTACACATTTTTCTAGTCTCAATTTGTGTGCCGCATTGGTATATTTTGGGTTGCATTCTGACATATAGATTTGGACATTAGAATTTTATTTTATTTCGATTATTAATGTACGTATGTAGTTGGTGTTTATGGCATTATGCCAGCATATGTATGATTGGTTGGCATTGCATGTTATTGCGTAATGGCAAAACCTTACGATCAGACATGTATGATAATGCAATTCAGAGGCTAGAAAACCAGCTCCAAAAGATATATCTACAACTTAAAACCAACATAAATCGACTAAGGGATTGCATAAAAGCCATAGAAAATAAACTGAACAAAGAACAAAGTTTGAGGATGACAAACATAGTACATTTAAAGAGGAACCTAGGAGGACAAGAAATGAAAACAATCGAAATAATAAGATGTAATATTAGAATATTAAGGATAACTTTGGGGGAATAATATTGCACAGTGGATTAAGGTATATGCTCTCAATTTTGATGGAACTCATATTTTCAGATGTTTTCATATTGGTTAGCAGAGATGGATCATTTGTTTGAGTGGTATCAATTATCAAACAAACGAAAGGTCCAATTTGCTAAGATAAAACTGGCATGGTCTATTAAAATTTTCTGAACATCCATAGAGAGACAACGAGAGAGCGCATCTGAGAACTATACAAAATTGAAATGAGATGAAAATCAAACTTAAAGAAAAATATTTGACTCCTACCTATAGTGATCACTTGCTAGAAAAACTGAACGACCTACGTCAAAAGAGCATGACCGTTGTGGAATACATAACTAAGTCTAATGACATATTTGTTAGGAGCAAGCTATAAGAAGACCCACGATATACTCGTGCTAGGTTTCGTCTAAATTGAGAGAGATATTAGGCATGAGATGATTTATCATAATGTAGACAGCATGCAACAAGTATTTAATCTAGCCTTAAATTTGGAATCTATGAAAGCCTCCATAAACAAGAAGACTACTTTTAAAGTCGAAAAGCAATATAAACGACCTAGTGACAACATGACTAAATCAGAAATGAATACGGGTAAAGAGAAATGAAACGGCTACACTTGTAGAACCACCACAACAAAAATCTAAAGGGGTGTAATACTGTAATGTTTTAAATGGCATGGCTTTGGTCATTTTTGCTAGTCAATGCCCTAATTAAAACTTTATTTGTGTGAGATGTTAATGATGATAATAAAAATGAAGAAAAATACACTCTTGAGGTTATTGATATTACAAATTCTGATGAAGATAATTCTAGTGCATGATTACAAGTTATTAGGTGTTTGTTTGATACATCTAGAAGTGAGGTTGATTGGCAAAGGACTAATGTTTTTACCTACGTCAAAATTGGAGAGATTTTTCAAAGTGATGATTGACGGAGATAGTTGTACTGATTTAGTTACCAACTCAGCTATTAAAAAGATGAAAATAAAAACTGAACTTCATCCATAGCCTTATAAAATTACACAGGTTGATGATCAGTCACATTCGGTTGCTCAATGTTATTTAGTGCATCTAGTTTTTGAGCTATCATGATGGTATTTGGTGTGATGTCATACAAATGGATGATTTACATATTTTACTAGCTATGCCTTGGTCATATGACTTAGATATTACACATTCTGATAGATCCAACACATACATATTCATGTTTAAAGGAAAGAAAATTGTATTGACTCCCGGTAGACCCAAGGACAAAATTGAAAATCAAAGGAATGTGTTAATATTTTGAAAGCCACCAAATATCCTATCATAAAAGTTCCAATTCCTTAGAGTCTAGGTTTGACTATATTCATACTGCATTTCATGAGTATCTTACATATGATTTGAGTGCCTTGCTTATCTGGATTATGAAATTTTGATAATTAATAATAATACTCACAAGTCTGTTGCATAATCAAAGAGAAATTTTCAGGAATTTACAGTTAGAGATAACAAGATGGTTCGAGTTTGCCTAGAGCGGTTCGTAATAGAACTAGCGAAGAGACGTTGCATGGAATCATACAGGTTCTCGACGAGCTAAACATAGTGACAATCCTGATGAGCCTGAGTCAAGTAAATCTTAAGAAGATTGAGCACATCAAATTTGTTATATCAGAATCTCCACGTCCCAGGAACATTCTAAGTGTTTTATCTCTCATGCTATTTGGAAAATTTTTACAAAAGATAATCATCTATAGCTCAATATCCTATTGTCAAAGTTCATGGACGCATCTTCTCCAACTATAAAGGACTACTGATTTCTATCCGGCTATGCTATTTCTATCACCATTTACCGGAGGTGAAATTCTTAAGCCGGTGAGGAGATATAGATCGAATTTGAATTTGAGAAGTCTTTTATTTGTGATAGAGTTTGAGTCCTTGAAGATTTCTAATTAGTTTGAGTCTTTTTGTTATCTAAGTCTTTTTGTTATTTAAGATTTTTAGTTATTCTTGAAGTTTTAGTCATGTTAGGTTTCGAGAGTCAAGTTGTAAGCATATATAAAGGCCACAAACTAATTAGTTTTTTTGAAAAAATTAATGAAGAATAGTTTCTAATGTAAACGTTTAGTTTCTCTACAAATTAAATCTTTTGCATTGGTGTGCAAGAGAAGACTTGATTGCCTGGGTGAAAGGTCCAAAGAGTCTCCACATGTGAGGCATGCGAGTTAGTGATCGAAATATTTTCGGGGTACGAGATCTGAAAAGTTACCAACTTCCTGTATTCTTCTTGCCCAACTCCCCACCACCTCCCTCCCCCCTTTCGTTCTGCGTCAAAAATATAAGGAGCTAATTCAACACGCTACAACTCGAGTTTATGGTGCACTAAGACTACATGATGGTGATAATGGTATGTGAAGGTTTGTTGTGATTCGGGCAAGGGAGTTAATTCTTCCTTATGAAGGCTTCCTGGGCAAGGGAGTTACTTCTTCCTTATGAAGGCTTCCTTTCCCCCATAATAGCGGGGGTTTCTTTTCCCCATTAGGGGCTTTGTATGCCTAGGGAATATTCTCAATGTGTGTGTAGCCACATGATATTTATCTCCAGAATATATTTCAATCGGTTAAAAGACTTCCACCCACATACAAAGCAAGATATTTGAAAATCACATACCTCACTTTCTTATCACATTTACAATTCATGGGTTAGCATTCTCATGATGATATTGACAAAATTGAAACAAATATGATGAACTGTCCTCCTTGAGATTTAAAAAAATTGAAGTCTACATTGGTGGGGTAGGAGTTGGGTTGGTTGGGGTGGGGGTGTTTGTAATTTGAGCGTGTTTGTGGAAGTTGAAACCGATTCACTTTCAAGATACAAAAAAATTGCGTTTGGAGTGGGCCCGTCATTAGTTATTTTGTCCATCATTAATTACTTTCACACTTTCATCTCTTACTTTACACATCTAATGGCATGAAATGATATTTTTACAAAATTTACAAGTTATCTTATATGACGTCAGTATGGCATTACTTTCACACTTTTCATTTAAATTTACCAAACAACTTGCATCCTTAATGTTTCCTTCATGATGGATAAAAGCATCTTCACTTACACACTTACACACTTCCACCTTCAATTTCAGATTGCTAAACACCTCGTTGGTTCAAATTTCAAAACCATGCCTCTTTCTTATAATATGACAATTGTTTGCTCCAATAAATCCATGTTTGGAAACATATGTAAATGTTAGATACATTGATGTATCCTTTAAGTGAATGTAAGAGATTGCAACCTCTCTTTTGCAAGCCCTTACCTCCAAAAATGGCGGTAGAGAAAATCTCCAATTAGATTGGCTTTTCATTACGTCCACTTTTAGGCCAAAATTTTGGGGGTATTGAACCTCAAAAATGGTTTCCAAACACTGTGACCTGTAAAAATCTAATCTGAGGTGAGTTACCTTTAAATTTTGGAGGCATGTTAACTAACCTCCGTTCCCAAACTGTGCCCAAAACTTTAAACCAATCCATAACTGCCCGAGTGACAATTGCTGCCAAACATTTGCTAAAACTTGATAGAATCAGACAATTTACAAAACCAACAAAATGAGAAGGAAGCTAATGTATCCGTCACAACGCAAATCCTGGCATATAGAAGCAAGAAGAATACCTGAAGACGAATCAAAAGCTTGGTGGTGACTCTATCTTTCGAATCAACCGCCGAAGAGACGGTCGATGTAAGCGGTTTGAACTTGGAGCGGAGAATTGGGTAAGCAGAGGCCGGCAGCGAGGGCACCTCGTCGAGCTCGCATTTAGGGTTTTGGAGCACGTACCTGCATTCGCCATTGTAAGAACAAAAAAAACAAAAACCCTATACTTAGGAATGATGAGGAGGAGAAAGCGTTTGATTTTATCTCCCTATTGCTATGGTTTTAAGAGAGAGAAAGAGGATATACTTCCAGATAATTGGAATGAACTGAGTGCTGATTCCGGCGGTTTCGAACTCGGATCGGAGAGCTCCAACGTCGAAGATAGAACGAAACGCCATGAGAGGGGGTCCGATTTGTCCCTGATTTTTTTTTCAGTTTTCACGTTTTCTATTTTTTTTTCCTGTCTCTTTGTCCTCGCACTGCAAGTTCACAGTCGTCGTGTGAGAGACGACAATTATAGGGGTAAGATTACCGTCGGTTGTGCAGCGAAGGTAGAAGACGTATTTTTGCTTGACGCCTCGGGAATTATAATTTTCCACCATTTGTCATGTGTGCAAGATAACTACTTTGCTAAGCGCCTTTGGCGTATTGGCACCCGGGCGAGAACCCGGTATCTAGAACCCGGGTCCGAAACCCTTATCTATGTTGTGTAATTCCTCATGTAGTGACTCTTCGAACTCTTGCATCCAGCTGCCTGCCTTCGGGTACAATTTACTCCTTTCCGATTTTCCAAAAAATGGAACTACTTTGCGCACCCACCGTTTTTCTCGCGTGCACAATCGCTTATTCATAAGTTTGCCATCCAAAATTTTACCATATTTTAACCTCGTCTCCCACCGGGCCCCACCGAAGGGTTTTAAGTTTTGGAATGGGCAGGTGGAATTTGGAGAGTGGGCAGAGGAGGGGGGCTTGGGCGGGGGGCTGGATTGTCAGAGGAGGGGATGGTGTCGGTGTCGGGGTCGGGGTCGGGGTCGGGGGACAAAATGTAATGTCCTGAAAGCTACTGCACAAGTACTAGAGGGGGGGTGAATAGTACTTTAAAAATAACAAGGAGTATAATTCCTAATTATCGTGCAAACTACTACCAACAAATGCGGAAGTGTTATAAACGGGCTTTGGAGGCCTAACCCGTTAGTGGGTATCCACCCATTATGTAACCCTATTACTATAAATACAGGGCTACGGGGTTCCGTAGCCGCCATGGTTTACAACACGTTATCAGCACGCTCGAAGCTAAGCCGAACCCCTGCCGACGGACGAACGCGACGCGAACGGGCTTCCTTCATCGAACGTCGCTAGATCCGGCGGGTAGGATCTAGAGGTAACCCTAAAACCCTAGATCTAAAATTTCATATGCGCATATGTCTAGATCCAAAATTCTTGGATCGATTGTTTAATGAAAATCAAGGTTTTTATTGATTAAAAATCAACTTTTTACAATAAAAACGTTTTCTTTTGGAGATTAAAAATAGATTTTTTCCACTAAAAATTAGATTTTTATCCCCAAAACCCATGAAACCCTAGGGGATTTTCTCGCCGGAACGCGAATTCCCCCTAGATCTCGCGCCAAAACCCTCGCCCGCCGCCCGAAGCGGCGGCAAAACCCTCGCCCGCCGCCCGAAGCGGCGGCAAAACCCCCCGCCGCTGGACGGCGGGCGGCCCCGCCGCCAGCAGCGGCGGGCCAACCGGCCGCCAGCGGCGCCGCCGGCAGCGGCGGGCCCCGCCGCCCGCAGCGGCGGGCCCCCAACCCCCGCCGCCGCCCGCAGCGGCGGGCCCCAACCCCCCGGCAGCCGCTCGTATCGGGCCCCCCCGATGCGCACTCATGCCCGGAAACCCTAGCCGCCTGAAGCGGCAATCCGCGCGACCAAAAACCCCTAACTAGGGTTTCACCCCGAAAATTTCTTCGATTTTCAAAATTATTTTTCAGATTTAAATTACGATTTCTTTTTCGTCAAAATCTGTTAAATTACACAATTTTTATTCATCGCATTTTATTCGGATTATCTGATTATTTACGTTTAATAATTAGGAAGATCCTGCGACCGCTCTGCCGTTAGTTAACTAACCTAACGGTGTATGACGTTGCCCAGTGGTCCAATAATTATTAAACGAAAAATTTTCATTTCCATTATAAAATTTCTGTGATGATTAAATGATGTGTAGAAAATTATATGCCTGCCGCATATTTAATGATTCTGTGATGTACATTTTTTTAGCATGCTAAAAATCACTATGACATAGTTTAATGCCTGTAGCAAAACTATATGTCTGCGATAAGATTATTAATTGCCTGTAGCCAGGGGCGTGTAGCATATAAATAGCATGTGTATACATCATACCTGTTTCAATTCAGGTTAATTGAGCACAACTTTTTAGTTTACATGTGATATTACCATTGGTTAATAGTATAAATCTATAACTTTTTCATTTTCATTTCTTAATATTGCAATGGGTTAATATTATCATTTTTAGTGTGGCTTCATGAGTTTACTAATTATTTCTCTAAAAAAATTTCAAAGCAATATCCAAAATAAGTATGATAATTTAATTGATTTTTAATTTTTTCTTTAGTCATAAAATTCTATATTAAGGTTTGCTTCAAGAACCTCTTGTGTAAACTCCTTTACAAAACATTCCAACTGGTTAAGCAATTTTTCGAGCAGGACGTAATATTATCATTGGTTAATAGTATTAATTTTTTAATTTTTAATTTTAATTTCTTAATATTGCTATTGGTTAGTATTATCTTGATTAGTGTGGCTCACGACTATGCTACTTATTTCCCTAGAAAATTTCCAAAGCAATCTCCAAAATAAGTATGAATATTATTTTTGATTTGTTACATAGTTATCTAAAACACATTTTTAGATTGAATAAACTTCCAACATTACTTAAATTGCAACATGATGATCTTTGTTTGAGATGAAGCATGTAAAGTCGGTACTATTTTTAAATATTATTCTTTGTATCATCTTTAGTTTCGCCCAGAACAAAAAAATTCCTGGTTACGCCACTGCCTGTAGCATATAAATAGCATGTGTATACATCATACCTGTTTCAATTCAGGTTAATTGAGCACAACTTTTTAGTTTACATGTATTACATTACATTATATGTTTGATGTGCTCATGACATGACGATATTTTATGACAACAAACCAATAATGATTTCAAAAAAAAACTTAACACCATATCCTAGTTGACAAAATAAACCTGGAGTTCAAAACCAAAATGAACCTGAAGTTCAAAATCAAATCAAAAGTCAACACCCTTTCACACTAATAAAAATTAACAAGTTCGAGGGATTATACGAAAAACATTTATGCGTCTTCTTTTAGAAATACGCATTTCGCGGTAAATAGATCTCTCAGATCTATGGTTTGTATAAACCAATATTGACACCAGCAGTTGTCATAACACCACTGAACTCTTTTGAGTAATCTCACTTTACAAGGTATGATTCTTGAATCTAACCTTATGTTTTAAGCGTACGCCCGAAGTCGTGGCTTAATAGATAAGTGAGAAATTATAAAATTCGTACCCACGTAATTGTTTCCCCTAGAGTATGATTCTATATCCACACAATACTGAATGACTCAATCAAAATGGCCTGAAGACCATACTTGAGTTTTCAAATAGACTTTTACAAGTCTCTCATAAATTAGAAAGTGGAAATATAGAAACTAACTCATTTCCCTTGTATAAGTCTACTTTGTAAGACCAATAAACATTCTTCCTTATAAACGACAATAAGGACGACTGAAAACAGGGGAAGTCTTGAATAAAAATGAGAAAGGGAAGATATGATGTACCTCGATATGGAGTATGCAATGGCAACCCAATATCAGACCAGAAGTTCTGACAAGACCCATAATGCTTTTTGCAAAATTAATGGGCATTAACGTATGCCATACAAAAATATATACATATCTAGTCTAAACGACGAAAGTCAAATTGCATGTATGTATATTTCGCTACTCCCCGAGGACAAATAAATTTTGAAAATAAATTTGATCTGTTGTCATAATATGAGTCTAAAATGAGCACAATTGTGGACGTATATTTTATAGAACCCACATCATACTATGAAACTTGTTGCTCTAACATAATTATTAGTAGTATTCCCTTGCAGTATTTATGTGCTTTTTACGCATTTTATTTTACTGTAAATGATTTGTCATCCTGAATACTCCTAAAAAACCGAGGATGCCATGTACTCTCTAAAAGTTTCAAAGGATATTCATCAAAATGAAATCCCTAATGACTCAAGAAACCAATAAAGCCTGAAGCTTTATCCAACTATGATCCGCATAATAGTCATTGTGAAGATGTAATCCCTCACAGTTTGAACAGAGTTCACCTATTACCGGACAAAATTAACTTGAGCATTTTAATGGACGTTCAAAAGTCCCACATAAATTCGAACAGAGGAATTAATTTGGAACACCAGAAGTGTCCAGAATCGACCAACTTTGGATCGATGTCACCCTGGATTGATGATGCAAGACATCATTAACCAGACGAACCCGAAGATTCTTCAAAAAAGGGTAAAACTCTCATTATCCCATTCAAAAGGGAAAAATGATTACGAGATCATCTCCATTTACGTGGACATTGACTCTCCTCACTTCCTCAAACGAATTTAAGATGATATACTATCATTAGAAGAATGAGACCTTTAGGCCTCTTGAGAGTATTTGAGGGATAAAAGTGGACTCACACACTCCCTACATATGGCTGATGATGTACCTTAGAGTACTCATCTATATATCCTCTTAAAATGGTCATAATCAAAACCTTGTTATCCAACCGCAGTCCAGATTATTATTAATCACAACGGACATATTACATTACTGGGATATTGGTTGGGCTTTTACTTACCCTCATACCACCCTCAAAAATGCCGCAGTGGAACTTATTCATCGGGACTAACCCTCCTAGATGAATATGTTCCGAGATCCCCAAACGGGGGAGGCATTAGAGCACATCTTATAGATGGAGCCTTGACGGGTTCATATCCATAGTTCTATGCTCAACTTCATTGAAGTCGAACTTATTGCGGATTTTTGGGATAACACTGGGAAATCAATTTAACAACTGGAAGAAAATTGAACACCCTGAAGCTTTGTGTTCACACCCAGAAATGGGTTATATGCAAATCATTAAAATGATTTAAACGGATTACTTGTCCACTAGAAATCCAGTTGTAGGTGACCATGTGGGAGCATGCAAACCATCAGAACGCCTCCTTAGAAACTATTTATATGAGCCTGATCACCTCATATAAACAGTTTCTGAGAACCCCTAACGGGGGAAGCGTTTAGTGCACATCTTATCGATGGAGTCATGATGAGTTTACATTCCCATATCACCACTATGGACCATTTAAAACATTAATACCTATGATCTGATTATCATGAATAATGATGCAATCCTGACGATCCACACTTATGAAACTGTTAAACAGTTATCAGACATAGCTATTGACAATATAAATATTGTCAAATTCACACATCCCTGCTACTAAAAATCCAGCTAGGATTGACATACCAACTATAATGGATGCAATCTACCAGTAGCAGAAGTGGATATCCTCAATGGATGAGAGACATACCACGAGACCCTAAAACAATACCACCACAGGAAAGTGAGCTCATCTCCATATCCTCTCCCTTTCCAGAACCTCCGGAAGAGATAAATCTGGAATAAATTGAATAATGTACGTACACGGAGAGGTATTTGGATAAAACACACTTGTCGACAATTACTCACATTTCATTTTGCCATTGATATCGTTCACAATCTCCGTTTCCTGAAGCAAACGCAGAAATTTGGCCAAATTATATGGAACGAGGCAATAATAAGTTGAGCTGGACTCACTTATGAAATGTGAAGTGTTTGGACCTGAAGTCCTGATATCAAAAGATAACAAACCTGTGGGCTATCGAGTATTGTATAAATAAATAAAATCGTATGCTATAAGCAAAACGCTATAGCCTTAGAGGTTTATTTCGCAGAAATCAGGAAGTAACCATGTAAGATGAGTTTAACTCACTTACAAAATTAATCAAACTGATGCATCAGGCTCCCTGGTCATGATTACGAAACCCATGCGATTAGCAAAGATAATTTTAGGCTATGTTGCTATGGATGATGTGACAACATACCCTTATAAATAATCATCCTGAAGATGAATTATCATCCTGAAGATGAAACCTTCATCCTGAAGATGAATAATCATCCTGAAGATGAATTATCATCCCGAAGATGAAAGCTTCATCCCGAAGATGAAACCATCATCCCGAAGATGAATAATCATCCCGAAGATGAATAATCATCCAGCGGATGAATTACCATCCAGAAGATGAAATTATCATCCAGTCGATGAAGAAACATGGAAAATTGCAATCCACCAATACACCTACTGGTTGTATGGATGCACATTAAGACCCCTTCCGTTCGCTGGAAGAGGGGAAGGATATCCTAGGTCCTGAAGTGCCTCACTCAAATGTCTTTTGTACACTCCTTTATCTGGCAGTAAACACTTTAACCAGATACAGTGCAGCGCCTGCAGCGCACCACTGGACCAGAGATATGTAGCTTCTGTGCTATCTCCAAGGGTCAAGGATCATACATGTTAAATGTATTTGCAGATACAGATTACAGATCATCGCGATGACTGCAACAAAGAAGCGACCAACTCCTGGAGACCAGCAAAGCATACTTCCAAGGCAACATCAATCCCACCATCCCGAGAGGCTCATCAATCCAAGAAGCAAATCATAAGTACGCACAGCCAGGTCCTGCAGTACCTCGCAGACACAGTGAAGACTGGGTCAGAGACGTGATGCTACCTACCGAGTCTGCAGACCACTCCTCCTCAGAAGAGATCCCTCAGATTCAGTAGCTGCCATAGATGAGCGATACTTGTATAGATGAGCGATGTCTTGTATAGGTGAGCGATGCCTTGTACTTTGTACTTATTATCGGAACACTGTAAGAGATTGATGTATAGTTGCCTAGGAGATCTGCAAGCCTGCAGCTTGTACAGTCAGGGGGAGTCAAATGTAGTGTTGTACTCTTTTCCCTTGGCTATTGGTTTTTCCCACTGGGTTTTCCATAGCTAAAGGTTTTAACGAGGCAAACTCATTGACTCTGGATCCAGAAGTATCCACCCCCTACATACTTCCACTAATCAGGGGAAGTTACGGAAACTGTACTCTTTTTCCTTGGCTATTGGTTTTTCCCACTGGGTTTTCCATAGCTAAAGGTTTTAACGAGACAGCTATCCCTAACTTAGGATCCAGAAGTATCCACCCCTAGTGATATCCATCGATCAGGGGAAGTTACAGAGACTTGTACTCTTTTCCCCTAGCCATTGGTTTTTCCCACTAGGTTTTCCTTGGCAAAGGTTTTAACGAGACAAGTACTCTTAAACTTGGGATCCAGAAGTATCCATAGACCCATGATCAGATAAGCTCTATGAACCCTGAAACGTTCATCACGGCTTACAACAATGGATGGATAAGGGGAAGTGTTATAAACGGGCTTTGGATGTCCAACCCGTTAGTGGGTATCCACCCATTATGTAACCCTATTACTATAAATACAGGGCTACGGGGTTCCGTAGCCGCCATGGTTTACAACAGGAAGCTAAAATTGACAACAACAAATATTCAATGCTAACAATTGATATGATGGGTTCGGATCCACCCAAGTCTCCCCGACTTGTTCCCGGTGATCCTACGTCCCAGAACACCCGGATCCCCTCCGGATACTTAGGTTAGAAACCCTAACCTAAGATTTCCACTATGAATACCTTGTGAAAAACCTTCACAAGATCAAATCATACAATCAATAGCAATAGTGAATCCCACAACCCGGGATCACAACCTTCTCTCACAACCGAGAGAATCAATAGCAATAAAAGAGTTTATATGAAACAAACAACAACTTACCACAAACCCTATACCTTGAGTATTCTTACCAAATTAGGGCAAGGAGGGATTTGAGGAAGGAGAAGTCACCAAGACCTAGCACCACCAATATGAGCAGCAATGGGTGCCTAGGAAAGAATAGGAGACTTGAATCAAGCAATATCTTGGATGGCTCAACAAGAACAAAGTTCTCTCAAGATGAATTCTAGATCTCAAATAAGGGAGAGAATGATTTCTTGTGAGGAAGAGAGCTTTGGAAATGAGTTTTAATCTATAACTCTTTCAATCTGAATAAGGCTCTTAATAGCAGCTCTAACCTTGAGAGAAACGACCAAGCTTCGTATTTATAGGGTCCCACAAAATCGAGCTAGGTCAAATCCCAACGGTTGGAAATCTGGGGCAATTAGTCGGTCAAAGAACAACTACTGACCGACTAGTTCATCAACTAGTCGGTCGGTGAAACAACATGAACCGACTAAAGGATGAACAGTGAACAGATGAAATTTCAGACATAAAGAACTAGTCGGTCCAAGAAGACTTTCCGACCGACTAGTTTCTCAACTAGTCGGTCGGTCAGTTAACTTAGACCGACTAAGAGTCAAAAACTATTAGTCTGAATACAACTTGATTTAGTCGGTCCAAGAACAAATGTTGACCGACTAGATCATCAACTAGTCGGTCGCCAAACGTTCTTAGACCGACTAACGATAAACAGTAACTAGGCATGTACAGGGAAAGCTTAACTAGTCGTTCTAAGAAGCATCACTGACCGACTAGTTCACCAACTAGTCGGTCGGTGAGTTAACTAAGACCGACTAACTGTAAACAGTAAAGAGCTTAGAATTTGGGAGACAAACTAGTCGGTCCAAGAAGCTTTTCCGACCGACTAGATCACCATCTAGTCGGTTGGTTCTTCTTCTTGAACCAACTAACATGCACAAGAAGTCCCGAATCGAAGCGCGATGCTTCGGGAAAGTTTGAATGGACTTCTACTAAGATCCTAGCTCTAAGATAGGAGCGATATGAAGTTTAAATGATAATACCTACTCAAGGCTTAACATTCTAAAGATCAAAGCTAGAAGACTAAATATAAATCTAGACAAACCGTCTTCAAAAGCTTCGATCGAATCTTCATGACTTAAGTTGGTCCAAAAGCTTCAACGAAGCTTTAGGCATATGAATACATGCTTTGAGAAGTCTTGAGACGTCGCTTTGGATCACGTGAATTTGGCGACGATCTCCATAACTGCGCTCACAAAGTGTTAGTTCACTATTTATTTATGTTTGCTCATCATCCAAAACCAAATCCGGGGAGTCCAACACTCAATATTCTCCCCCATTTTGGTGATGACAAACCAACATAAATAATAATAAAAAATAATGATTCAAATGTAAAATACTTACTCCCCCTGCATTAATGACACGTTAATTCCAAATTGAATAAATATAATACGCATCAAGCAGAAGTGAGAGATATAAAACATGATCCAATTATTGAAATTTAGGATCGTAATCCATTTTTATATCTTCACTCCCCCTGAATCTAACATAATAAATTAGATTCATGGACAGTAGAGTTAAATTTTCATTTTGCCCTTGTCATTATTACTATCTCTCCCCCTTTGGCATTATCCAAAAAGAGTGGGGGGCATACAACGACAACAACAAGGCTAGAGAAAATCCAACATCGGGAGTCGAAGAATACGACGATGATCCAAAAGACACCAAGAATCAAAAATACATGAAGTAAATCAAGGTGTGCCAAAATTGACCATTATCCAAAAGCGAAAAATGAAATCATCAAAATACCAAATATAATTCACTTATTGAGTAAAGGAACGTGCTCTCCAATCTCAACATTTTGGTTAAATTAGTGCATGGAAAACAATTCTATGTTTTCATAGATATAAATTCTTTTTAACCAAGTCATTATCGTCGAGCGACGAATTCGAACATCATAGACATTAAAACGAATATAAAATGTGCACAACGAAGTAAAAGAGAACAACGATGTATATATATATATGAAGCATCATGAGTACTACCAAAAGATACATCGACTCCATACAATCAAAGGCACAAAGTACATCGACTACATCAAAATGTCACATACTATATCAACATCAAAATGTCAAAATCCATCATCGACATCAACATCATCAACATACATCCAAAAAAAATGATACAACATCGACATCAAGCATCAAAACATCCAAATACATCAAAAGCACCACCAACCATGTCCTAACCCAAAACTCTCTCTAAAAGATGAATCATCCAAGGAGCATCGGAGAGTCCTCCAAACAGACTCTCAACAAGGAGTGGTAGGATCAGCAGTCTCCGGAGGTCCAGTCGAAAGAGTGGACTCAGGCTCTGCTGGGAGGAGTGGTGTGTCAACAGAAGCAATCGTCGGGGCAGGAGTGGAAACATCAACAGCAGGCTCAACGGCAGAGGCACCAACAGGAACGTCAACTGGAGCAGACGTCTCTGGAGCACCAGTAGACTCATCCACTGGAGCAGAAGACTCTGGAGCACCTGAAGAAGTGGCAGCTCCAGCAACGGATGTGGTAACAGCAGCAGTAGTGGCCTCAGTGCCACGAGCTAGAGAATCAACGAGCTCATCGATCTCCTCATCGTCCATCTCCTCATCCTCAAAAACAGGAGGAGGGACCTCAACACCAATAACACGAGCAATACGGCATAGAATCTCCTCGGTACGGGCATACCGAGACTCGAGACGACGAACAGAACGAGCGAGATCATCAAGTGTGGTGGGAGGTCTAGGAGCAGCAGCTTCAGAAGATGTGCCCTGAGAAGATGAAGGAGTCGTCCTCTGCACGTGACGGAGTGCCGCAAGAGATTTCTTGACGGCCGTCGCGTTCAGGGGAGGGCCAAGTGGACGCTCATCGTCAGGAGGCAAAGGCACGTGGAAATGACGAAACACCAAAGTCAACAGACAATGATAAGGGAGATGCACAGATTTCTTGGACTTGCGAATACACTCAAAAGAATCAATCTTATCGAGTATAATACGAGCCCAGTTAATCTCGCAACTCAAGAAGAGAGCGTAAATCAACTTTAGGAATGGCTGGGATGGCAGAGAAGATGAGCCGTACTTAGGAAGTAAGCACGACTTCAGGATTAGATTTAGCACCCAAGCATTCGGCTTGAATGACTTCGATGGGACACCTATGAAAGCTGGAGGGATCACATGGAAGATATCGGTGAGAACAGACTGATCTAAAGAAGAGATATCATCAACTGAAATATCAAACGGGAGGAGATCAGACGACGAACAACCAAGCAACTCCCCCAAGATTTCTGCCGTGAGGACTATAGGAGTCCCCAAGACAGTAGTCTCGACGGAGTGGGTCTCACCGTACTGACCCCGGATACGGTTTGCATAGAAAAGTTTGACCAGGCGAGGATAAGGATGAGGATTCGCCTTAGGGTCAAATCGAAGGTAGTCTATGAGTCCACTATAGGATAGAAGATCTGCTAAGCCAAGGAAGTCGGAGAACTTAACGAAGTGCTCCAATAACAACGGGCAATGTTCGATACGGGTGTATGCCGCTAGACACATAGGGTCATCGCGACATAGCGAGATATCGACACCACCAGCTGGCATCGGACCCTTCCCCTTAGGCTTACGGGAGCTAGAACGAAGTGGAGGAGTGGGTTCCTTATGGCCAGGCTCATCCTCGGGTCTAAACTCAGTGTCGGAATCAGATGGTGTAGTGGGGGTATAGAGTATAGGCTTCCTAGACTGAGAACGTCTACCGGGTTTGGCGGTCGCCGTCCTCTGCTTCTTCAGAGGAGGCGAAGACGATGAAGGTTGGGTTGTTTTAGATCGGCGTTTGGGTTTCGAAGGATCCCTAGGGTGTGGCTCAACAGTCATATGGGATGGGCCAGAGGGAGTGATCGGGATTCTCGTCTTTGCCATAAGTGTGACAAAACGAGTGCAAACAACGCAAGAAACGAGATCAAAGAACCCTAGATCCGAAACCCTAAAGCTGAAATGAAATAAGCTGAAACCGAAACCCTAGGAAGTGAAAAACGACCTAGAATTGAACCCTAGATGCAAGAGAGGAGAGGAGGGATACCCTAGGAGGAAGATCGACGGAGATCCACGGCCGAAGTTGGTCGGAGATCGACGAACGGCGGCGGAATGGACGGTGGAAGACGATCAGAAGTTGAAGGGTCGGGGGTTTTAGCTGGAGAGGAGAGAGAGCGTCGATCGATTAAAATGAAAAACAACCGATTAGAATAGGTATAAGTCGATCGGAATGCGAAAAGACACGACTGTCCCTGAGCACTTAGTCGGTCACAGTTCAAGCACTGACCGACTAGATGACGATCTAGTCGGTCGGTCAATGAGCTTGAACCGACTAAGTCGAAACAGCCGATAGACGAAAAAATTTAGGGCTAGAGTTAGTCGGTCAAAGTTCAAGTACTGACCGACTAGTTTTCATTCTAGTCGGTCGGTAAGTGAACGTGGACCGACTAAATGATGTCAGTAGCAAAGGAAAAATTATAAGCTTGAACTAGTCGGTTTGAGTTCATTAGCTGACCGACTAGATGTGCATCTAGTCGGTTGGTTGATGAACTGAAACCGACTAGATGAGTCCAAAAATTTTAGAATACAAAATTTTGAGTTCTCTCCCAATCGCACTTGGACGAAACATCGTTCAACTCTCAGAAATCATCATACTACACCATTAATCATCGAAAAACTTAAATACGACGTTCAAGAGTTAATTCGAGCATAAATTCCAAAAATTCACAAAAATCCCGAAAGAATCCAATAAGTCTAGCATGAACAAATATAGCGAAATAGAATAGCATGCAAGATTATTGAATAAAAATAAATCCTATATCTCGGATTCACCCATAATCCCCAATTCTCGACGTAACCTCGCAAAGGAGTCCTCCTTTAGGGATTTCGTGAAAATATCGGCGGTTTGCTTCTGGGTTTCAACGTACACTATATGATGTCCTTTTTAGCAACATGATCATCTAAGAAATGGTGTCGGACATCTATGTGTTTAGAACGGGAATGGTGCACCGGATTCTTTGAAAGACAAATGGCACGTTGGTTGTCCACCATGATAGGGCTAGTATCACAATGTATACCAAAATCCTTAAGTGTATGTCTCATCCAAAGAACCTGGGCACAAGCAGCACCGGCGGCAATGTATTCCGCCTCGGTGGTTGAAAGTGATACGGAATTTTGCTTCTTGGAAAACCAAGAGACAAGAGAATTTCCTATAAAATGGCAAGTGCCACTAGTACTCTTCCTGTCGGATTTGCATCCCGCATAATCTGCGTCACTATATGAGACTAACTCATACGTGCTAGATTTTGGATAAAGTAATCCAAAGTCTAAAGTGTAACTTAAATAGCGAAAAATACGTTTTACCGCTACTAAGTGAGAATCCTTAGGTTGAGACTGATAACGAGCACAAATACATACGGCAAACATAATATCGGGCCTACTAGCGGTAAGATAAAGTAAACTACCTATCATACCTCGATATAGACGAATGTCTATATCTTTTCCGCCCGTATCTTTATCAAGATGTGTAGTAGTGCTCATTGGAGTCTTTTTCCCGGAGGCATTCTCCATTCCAAATCGCTTTAGCAACTCCACCGTGTACTTCGTTTGGTGGATGAAGATTCCATTGTTCATTTGACGAATTTGGAGACCTAAGAAATATTTTAGCTCATCCATGTGGCTCATCTCAAATTGTTCCTTCATAACATTAGAAAACTCTTCGCAAAGAGCGAAGTTAGTAGCACCGAAAATGATATCATCAACATAAATTTGAACTAAAAGAATATCATTATTCGAATGCTTAACAAAAAGTGTAGAATCGGCTTCTCCAATTTTAAAATTCAAATCCAAAAGAAAATTCTTTAGGCGATCATACCAAGCTCGAGGAGCTTGTCTCAAACCGTAAAGTGCTTTCTTTAGTTTAAAAACATGATTTGGAAAT
Organism: Scilla litardierei; assembly: GCA_030789695.1. Lineage (NCBI taxonomy): Eukaryota > Viridiplantae > Streptophyta > Magnoliopsida > Asparagales > Asparagaceae > Scilla > Scilla litardierei. The sequence continues at coordinate 645,911,183 of CM061142.1, read as the reverse complement.
TTTTCATTAATAAAGCCCGGAGGTTGAGAAACATAAACTTCTTCAACGACATCTCCGTTTAAAAATGCACTTTTTACATCCATTTGAAATAGTTTGAAATTTTTATGGCATGCAAAAGATAACAATAATCTAATAGAGTCTAATCTAGCTACCGGAGCGAAGGATTCTTCGAAATCGATACCTTCCTCTTGTCGATAGCCTTGAGCTACTAACCGAGCCTTGTTCCGGACGATGATTTGGTTCTCGTCGGTTTTGTTCTTGAAGATCCACTTCGTTCATATAACGGTGTGGTTCTTCAAAGGCAATGGAACAAGCTCACATACCTCATTCCTCTCGAATTGAATGAGTTCCTCCTCCATGGCAAGGATCCAAGCACTATCTTCGCACGCTTCATTTATATTCTTTGGCTCAATCTAGGAGGCAAAGGCACAATTGGTGAAGTGGTGGACTTGCGATCTCGTCTTGACTCTATCATGAATATTGCCAATGACTTGCTCATGGGGATGGTCATGAACCGTATGAAGCCGTTTGGGAATTCCCTGATCACTAGGAACATTCTCAACAACCTCATTAGTCGGGTTAGTATCAATAGAATCATTAGAATCAATAGACTTAGAATTATCAATAGAATCACATAAAACATCCATTGAATCATCATCATTTGAAATTCTAGAAGGAATAAAATTTTCATTAAAAGAGACATGTAGTGATTCCTCGATCGTCGAGGATCTTTTGTTGTATATCTGGTAGGCTTTGCTACGTGAGGAATACCCAACAAATATCCCCTCATCCGATCTCGGATCAAACTTGTCCAAATTTTCATAAGTGTTTTTAATAAAACATTTCGCACCAAAAACACGAAAATGTTTAACTTGAGGCAATCTACCAAACAACAATTCATAACAAGTTTGTTTGGTGCCGGGCCTCAAAAGTATTCTATTAAACACATAGCAAGCGGTGTGTACCGCTTCCGCCCAAAATTGATGGCCAAGTTGGCTATCATCGAGCATTGTGCGAGCACACTCTACAAGCGTTCTATTCTTTCTCTCAACAACGCCATTTTGAGGAGGTGCGCGAGGGAAGGAAAACGTGTGTGTAATTCCAAGATCATCACAAAAATTTGAGAAAGAGTCATTCTCAAATTCACCTCCATGATCACTACGAATAGTGACAATGGTGGTTCCGATGAGATTTTGTACTTTCTTCACAAATGTTGTGAAGTTTTCAAAAGCTTCATTTTTATTACATAAGAAAAATACCCATGTAAATCTCGAAAAATCATCTACGATGACAAGCCCATATCTAGCATTTCCTAAAGAAGCAACTCTAGTTGGCCCAAATAAATCTAGATGTAATAGCTCTAGAGGCCGTTTAGTAGAAATGCTTTTCTTAGGTTTAAATGAAGATTTAGGAAGCTTGCCTCGTTGACAAGAGTCACAAAAACTTTTCTTTTCAAATACAAGCTTAGGAAAACCTTTAATGGAATTTAAATTTGAAAGCTTAAAAAGTGTTCCAAAGTTCACATGACCAAAGCGTCGATGCCATAAGTGTTGTTCACTTGTGTTGGCAACGAGACATTGTTCATTTGACTTAGGAAGATCCAAAATATAAATATCTTTATGGCGTGTGCCGGAAAATAATAAATCATTATTAACATTATTAAAAATGTGACACAATCCTTTTGCAAAGCTAACTTTGTAACCTTTGTGACAAAGTTGGCTTATTGAAATAAGATTGTGATTTAAACCATTAACAAGATAGACATCACTAATTAAGGGTTTAGATGGGTTACCCACTTTACCAACACCGACGATGGTTCCGCTCTCGTTGCCTCCAAAGATTACCCGATTCCCATTAGCAATGGGCACCACTCCGGAAAGCAATTGAGCATCGCCCGTCATGTGTTTTGAACACCCGCTATCGAGCATCCACCCATCCTTGGAGCCAAATTTAACTTTGTTGCTCCGTTTGTTTTTCTTGAGTACCTAAAGATGATTATATCATTTCATGGTACCCAAGGTCATTGGGTCCTCAAAGGTTAGACCTTTAGAAGCCAAGTCCAATTGGACTTAGACTTCCCAATATAATTAATATTATCCACTACATTCAAAAAATAATCATTCACGTAGATTTGTTTTTCATCCATACTTGTGTCCTTTGGGCTCCAAATTGAGAATATTTTGGGAGCCTTAATCCTATTGGGAGCATGCATGCTTTGTTGATTTCTACGTGATGCATGTCGTGGATAGGTAAAAGGAACATGATGAAATGGTGCATATGGATAATTATTCATATGACGATGTGGGCGAACATATGCATGTGAGGGAACACGTGTGTGAGGGTGTCTCACATGTTGTGCACGTGAATGTGTAGCATAGAAATCATCATATGAGTGAGCTGGTGGAGTAGGACGTGTGTTCCTACGTGGCATGGTATTTGTGTACATGTAGGCATGACCCTTCTTTGGAGGTCCACCCAAAGTGGGTTTCTTTCCAAAAGAGGGTGTGTGCGAAGTGGAAGCACCATTGGTAGATGAACTACCAATAGAGTGTTTGCTCCCACTCTGTGAGGCATCGGAAGTAGGCCTAACAAAGGTAGTGGCCGATTTGGATGAACTCCCCATCTTATACTCCAAGCCAATGTTGTGTTTGGCCGGAAGTAATTCATTTAGGATGTTATCCAAATGGTCCTTACCCTTATTGAATTTATTAATTCGGCCTATAGTGCACTCATATTTCTCGGTGAGAGAATGCATCGAAGCACCCAAAGTGGACACTTGCGATGTGAGCGCATAAACACGAGACTTGAGATTTTCATTCTCAATACTCAAAGTCGAGATTTGAGAAGTCAAATCCGCTATCTTATGTTCATCCGAATCCTCAATGCTAACATGTTCAAGTTTAGATTTGAGATTAACAATCTCATTTCTTAACTCTTCAACAACGGTGTCGTTGTTGGTGATGATAGTTTTAGGTGAGCTTTGGATGCTAACTAGCTCATCTTTAGTCTTAGTATATCGTTCAACTAATTTAGCATATCTATTCCATATTTGCTCATTAGCTAGTCTAAGGTCATCCATAGTTACCTCATTGCTTTCATCCTCGCTATCATCGGAGGCGGGTTCTTGAACATTTTCCTCGTTAGCCATGAAACATACGTGCGCTTGCTCCACTTTCACATCATCCGACTCCCCGCTTGAAGAGTCATCTTCGGAATCGGTGAAACCGACAAATCCTTTCTTGTAGCCTTTCTTATACTTCTTCGATTTGTCGTACTTCGGCGCCTTCCACTTTTCTTTTTGCTTGTTTTGTGGACAATCCGCTTTGATGTGTACTGGCTTATTGCATTTAAAGCACAAAGGAGGAGAGGCGTTAGTAGAAGTAAATTTAGATTTGCCTTTGAAGTTACCTTTTCGGAAGAAGCGATTGAACTTCTTTGCCATGAGGGCAATGGATTCCATGTCCATTTCGTCTTCCGAGTCCTCGTCATCGGTAGAGGTGGATGGAGCCGCCTTGAACGCAATCGCCTTTTTCTTAGGCACGTCTTGGTTCAAGTAAGACTTCATCTTCTCTTGTAACTTCACCTTGCTATCCTTGCGTATCTCGTATGACATTAAAGTACCCATTAATTGAACTACTGTATACTTGTTCATATCGTTACCTTCCTCGATGGCGAAGGTACGCTTTTCCCAACTAGAAGGAAGTCCTTCGATAAGCTTCGAACATTTCTCCTTTTGGGTGTAGGTTTTGCCGAGAGCCTCTAACTCGTTTATGATGTCGACGAAGCGAGCATAATACTCCTTCATCTTCTCACCCTGTAGCATATGAAACATCTCGTAATCTTTATTAACTACTACGAGTTTAGAGTCTCTTACCCTACTCGTCCCTTCATGTAAGATGAGGAGGGAGTTCCAAATTTGATATGCACTCTTACATGTGCATATCTTATTGAAGTCCTCGGGCTCCAATGCGCATTGCAAGACGTTCATTGCCTTGGCATTGCTTACCTCCGCGGCGACCTCTGCGGTTGTCCATTTCTCGAAATCTTCTTTGGCGGGCTCGACATACTCCTTCATTGTGGTCCTCCATAGTGAAGTGCTCCGGAGGAAAGTTTCCATCCGGCATTTCCAGTACCCGTAGTTGGTACCGTTGAAGAATGGAGGCCTCGTTGAGGAATGTCCTTCCATTACCGAAGAAGCTCCTTCACGGTTCTTGAGGGTGCTATAATCCGGAGGTGGACGCACGGTCTTGTTGTCGTTGGCAGACATAGCTTAGTATCTGGCTCTGATACCAAATGTAATGCCCTGAAAGCTATTGCAAAAGTACTAGAGGGGGGTGAATAGTACTTTAAAAATAACAAGGAGTATAATTCCTAATTATCGTGCAAACTACTACCAACAAATGCGGAAGCTAAAATTGACAACAACAAATATTCAATGCTAACAATTGATATGATGGGTTCGGATCCACCCAAGTCTCCCCGACTTGTTTCCGGTGATCCTACGTCCCAGAACACACGGATCCCCTCCGGATACTTAGGTTAGAAACCCTAACCCAAGATTTCTACTATGAATACCTTGTGAAAAACCTTCACAATATCAAATCATACAATCAATCGCAATAGTGAATACCACAACCCGGGATCACAACCTTCTCTCACAACCGAGAGAATCAATAGCAATAAAAGAGTTTATATGAAATAAACAACAACTTACCACAAACCCTATACCTTGAGTATTCTTACCAAATTAGGGCAAGGAGGGATTTGAGGAAGGAGAAGTCACCAAGACCTAGCACCACCAATATGAGCAGCAATGGGTGCCTAGGAAAGAATAGGAGACTTGAATCAAGCAATAGCTTGGATGGCTCAACAAGAACAAAGTTCTCTCAAGATGGATTCTAGATCTCAAATGAGGGAGAGAATGATTTCTTGTGAGGAAGAGAGCTTTGGAAATGAGTTTTAATCTCTAACTCTTTCAATCTGAATAAGGCTCTCAATAGCAGCTCTAACCTTGAGAGAAACGACCAAGCTTCGTATTTATAGGGTCCCACAAAATCGAGCTAGGTCAAATCCCAACGGTTGGAAATCTGGGGCAATTAGTCGGTCAAAGAACAACCACTGACCGACTAGTTCATCAACTAGTCGGTCGGTGAAACAACATGAACCGACTAAAGGATGAACAGTGAACAGATGAAATTTCAGACCTAAAGAACTAGTCGGTCCAAGAAGACTTTCCGACCGACTAATTTCTCAACTAGTCGGTCGGTCAGTTAACTTAGACCGACTAAGAGTCAAAAACTATTAGTCTGAATACAACTTGATTTAGTCGGTCCAAGAACAAATGTTGATCGACTAGATCATCAACTAGTCGGTCGCCAAACGTTCTTAGACCGACTAACGATAAACAATAACTAGGCATGTACAGGGAAAGCTCAACTAGTCGGTCTAAGAAGCATCACTGACCGACTAGTTCACCAACTAGTCGGTCGGTGAGTCAACTAAGACCGACTAACTGTGAACAGTAAAGAGCTTAGAATTTGGGAGACAAACTAGTCGGTCCAAGAAGCCTTTCCGACCGACTAGATCATCATCTAGTCGGTTGGTTCTTCTTCTTGAACTAACTAACATGCACAAGAAGTCCCGAATCGAAGCGCGATGCTTCGGGAAAGTTTGAATGGACTTCTACTAAGATCCTAGCTCTAAGATAGGAGCGATATGAAGTTTAAATGATAATACCTACTCAAGGCTTAACATTCTAAAGATCAAAGCTAGAAGACTAAATATAAATCTAGACAAACCATCTTCAAAAGCTTCGATCGAATCTTCATGACTTCAAAGTTGGTCCAAAAGCTTCAACGAAGCTTTAGGCATATGAATACGTGCTTTGAGAAGTCTTGAGACGTCGCTTTGGATGTTCACGTGAATTTGGCGACGATCTCCATAACTACGCTCACAAAGTGTTAGTTCACTATTTATTTATGTTTGCTCATCATCCAAAACCAAATCCGGGGACTCCAACACTCAACACAAAGTTGTGTGTTGATGGGGCAGAGGAGGGGGAGGGACCGGTGGAGGAGGCAGAGGAAGAAGAAGATGGTTGGCGGAGATGGCAGTGCTGGGTAGTCGGAGAAAGGGGTGGCGGAGGGGGAGGGGAAGGAGTTGTCAGATTATGGGATGGCTGAGAGGGGCTAAGGAAGATGAAGATGATCGGCGAAGGGGTGGGGCTGGATGGTCGGAGGAGTTGGCGGCGTGCATGTCGTTTTACTCACCGGAAGGGGTGTGGCTAGGTAGTCGGGGCGGGAGGAACATGAAGATGATCGGCGGCGGTGTCGGGGCTGAGGAATTTAATCATCGCGCACACCTGGCAGGTTGGAAATTAAATTTTGTTGTTCGCTGTGAGAAAATTTGAATGGCAAACTTGTAAATAAATGGAATTCTGATTGTGCACAAAAGTAACACGATAGGTGCGCAAAGATGTTCCCGTGTAAAACTACCTGCAAGATTCCCAAATGATCTTGCAGAAATTTTCGCAAATTATAAATGCTAAATTTAAGAAACACTCTTTTAAAAGTTCAATTCTTTTGAGTGGAAAAAAAGTTTAATGTTGTGAGTTGAGGGAGGCCTTTGGCCTCCCCCCTCAACATCTCACCATTACTCCCCACTAAGTTAGTGAGGAGTCCCTTGGACTCCTATTCTCTAATTGAATATATAGAGAGCCATGGCTACTCCTAATTTTGAGATTCTTTCCACTTCTTCTCTATTTTGAGCTTTTTCATCCCGTCTCCCCTCAAAAATCCATCCCCTACGCGCGAAGGAATCTCTTATTGCGGCGACGTTGCGGCGATACGTTGCGGCGTTCCTCTTGGGCGTATTCGGACCGTGGAATTTTCTATCTACGGATCTTCTATTTTTTTGATCTTCCCTAGATTTTTAATCTAGAGGTAATATCCATCGATCCCATAAATAGTTACCAACAAATTGTTTTTAGCTAAGATATTACATTCATTCATCTAGAGGCATGTTTACATCTGTTGCAATTGGATTACATTAACAAAAATTTAAAAAAAAACCCCCAAAACCCCTCGGATCCCCAGCCCCACGAAGGGCGCTTCACGGCTCCGCCGCCCCCCAAGTCGGGGGGCCCTCCTCCGGCTGATCGCCCCCCCCCCCCCCCCCCCCCCCCCCCCCCCCCCCGGTGAAGGGGGCCCCTGAGCCCGCAACCCCCCCGATGGCGGGGGGAGTTCCTGATCGCCCCCCCGAAGGGGGCCCCTGAGCCCGCATCCCCCCCGACGGCGAGGGGTTCTGATCACCCCCCCCCCGTCGGGGGGCCATCCTCCGACGCGGTTTTTACCCAGAAATATCATTATATTACGTACGTATTGGAGAGGTACTGGTCAGATATAGCACAGTCATCGACGATGGTTTTGCTTTCGCTATTGCCGTTCACGTCGCGGAATACGACGATGACGTCTACCCACTTTTCTATAGCGTAAACGCATAGATTGGCCAAAGTGGGACGAGGCAATAAGAGTAGAGCTGGACTCACTCTTGAAAAGCAAAATCTTTGGACCAGTAGTCCATACACCTGAATGTGTAAAAACCTGTGGAATAAAATTCGGATTTCATAAAGAAATTGAAATGAAGGAAATGTGATCATTTTCCTACTAAGCCTAAACTTCTCTGAAAAAGCCAATAAATGCAGCTCATGGACATTGTGACTGCATATATATACGGCAATATAGATATAGAGATCTATATAAAACTTCCAGAAGGGTATACTCTACCCCCAAAGATGAAAGAGAGACGTAGAAACGTCTTCTCCATAAAGGCTACAAAGATCATTATTTGATCTTAAGCAATATTCTGCCCGTGTATCTTTTTAAAAGATCGTTGACAGGATTTGTGATATTCGCCGTACATGTGAACGATTTAAAGCTAATATGATCTCCTGCAGAGACCATTGAGATATCAGATAGCTTTAAGCATACTTTGGAAATGACAAGACCTAGGTATAACAAGGTATTATCTCGGCTTATATATTTAACACCTTCGTGGTGGAACCCTTTAATATCCTTCATACACCTAGATTTTATGAAGAATTATGTCCATTTGCAACCTATTAAAAATGGATGCTTATTTATGACACCTTCCAGTGGCTGGAAGAGGGGGAGGACATCCTAGGTCCCGAAGAGCCTAGCTCTAGTGTACTTATTACACTTCTTTATCTGGCCAACAGCACGTATCTTTGATAGAACGTCTCCAGTAAAGTTGTTAACCAGATACAGTGTTGTCCCGGAGAGCAACACTAGACCAAGGATAAGCTGCTTCTGCGCAACTTCCAAGGGTCAAGGAATATATATCGCATATGCAGGTTTAAAGATCATCGCGATGACTAAAACACAATAGGCCGGCCACTTCCTAAATATCTACACATCATCCTCCAATGTCTACATCTTCTGAGAAGCTCATCATCCAAGAAGCAAGTATTGAAAACGCTCAACCAGGTCCAGCAGTACCTCGCAGACACACTGAAGAATGATTCAATGAATACTTTAGTGGCGTCATCTACCAAACTTCGAAGAGCATTCCACTCCAAAACGCCACTGCTTTACTATAGCCGTTAGATGAGTGAAACTTGTATAGATGAGTGATGATTGTATTTTCTTTCAAAACATGATGGATGTATAGATGAATATGAGATGATTGTATAGATACGAAAGAGATCTGCAAGCCTGAAGCTTGTACAGATCAGGGGGAGTCCCTCGATAGTTGTACTCTTTTCCCTTAAGCTGCTGGTTTTTCCCACTGGGTTTTCCACAGCTAAGGTTTTAACGAGGCAACCACAGTGGCTCTGGATCCAGAAGTATCCACCCCAATAGCATACTGAATCCTGAAGTATTCATATGCTTAACCCAAGGTAATGGAGAGATGAGGGGGAGTGTTGTGAGTTGAGGGAGGCCTTTGGCCTCCCCCCTTAACATCTCACCATTACTCCCCACTAAGTTAGTGGGGAGTCCGTTGGACTCCTATTCTCTAATTGAATATATAGAGAGACATGGCTTGTGCCATGGCTACTCCTAATTTTGAGATTCTTTCCACTTCTTCTCTAAATTCCTTCAACACTTAAATTATTTTAAAAACGTCCTTAACTTTTGTTTTTAGAAAAACGCTAACAACGCTTAGCATTATCATGGATCAAAATAATCCTTATTACAAATGGGAGATGTTGACAAACATGTAGGTCACAACTTTGTCTCATCGGATAAAGGGTTTGTTCCATGTGTCACTATTTGTCCCATGTGGCAAGGGGAGAGGGTACATGTCACGCCCCGCTTCCCTAATATGGAAGGCGAGACTTGAGGAGGTCCGCTCAGACGTGGAGCTGTGAAGCTGCAGTCTGATAAGCGTCTGTAAAAATTTCGAAAAGGTAGCATGTCCTTGCATTGCGACGAAACAACAACAACAATAATAAAGCAGACATAGAAATATCCACCAACAACATCCAACAAATATTCCAACATCACAAAATAGTCACAAAAGTACAAGTCTGAATAAGGCCTAAAGCATGGCCGAAACATAAACATAGAGAGATATAGGTGCTACGCATCGGAACCTAACAACAACTACTAAAGCAGCAACAACTAAAAGAAGTCTCTAGGTGAGACTAGGACTGGTCACCAGTGTCCTCGAACGCAGCCTCTGTAGAGACCTCAAACTCAGCGTCAACAAACTGCTCGTCCTCTGCTACCTGCTCTGTCTCAAAACCTGACATGTGACACCCAAAGAGAAAAGGGCACATGTCAGCAAAAGTCTCCCAAGAAGGCGGAGGACTTTTGTGCAAGGTACAAATAAATTAATGCGACTAGCAGTTTTAATATGATGATATGATATAGCATTTAAAGAGTGCAACAATTAAATGAACAAAAAGATAACAATCTAGCACGTCGTAGCAGAAACTACGAAAACACTATTTCACGATTCACGAATCACTTATTTATCATTTTGTGCACAGAGTTTCCGTCTTTTGTCTGAAGTGGCTAGACGGGCTCACTTCTACGCTCAAGCGATCGTTTAACCCTACCCCTCCACGTGTATATGGACTGGCGCCCATCTTCTGGATCACGAGTCAGGAAGTGTTATTAGCATAAGGTTGTGCCCGCAAAGCAGGTGCCTAGCCTCAATAGTTACAATTATTGTAGCGTGTGCTACGCAATCACGATAGCACAATTTGATGCATGACATGACATGTAATGAGCAGTTAAAAGTGCGTACAGTTAATTGAAAGTAAACGTGACATGAGAGCATGAAAATATAGCATGGTAAAGGTGTCGGATCTAGCTTCGTTGTCAAGCTAGATATAATAAGGGTGTCTAGGCGACTATCATTTCATCGCCTAGTCTCTTTTACGCTAATACATAAATTGGCCTAAAACGTGGCCTAAATAATTACTGGCAAGTATCACTTCCCTGTTTTCCAGTGGTATTGGTTGTCGTGGGTTCGTCTGGACGGGTACTACGTGTTGGTAATTCCGGTTCTCTGTTTTGGTTAAACAAATCATCGAATCAGATTTTTCGTGAATAAACCCAATATTAAAGTAATCTCTAAAATGGATCCGTCTAATTTTATTGGGTTCTCTGACTAGGGTGGTGTTAACATCTTATATACTAACAGGATACACCTTATTTTATTCAAATTTATTACACTAACATCATTAATCAATTAATAAAATGCTGATTTAAATAAGACGTAACAGTTTAACACTTGGATTGTACTAACAACTAACCGAATAATTAAACTTCTAATCAACATTATTACACTAATTACCATGTCAAGATAAGGGTACGGTTTGCATAAAAACTCCACCTATTACCACCTACTACAACTTATACTATGAAACCTACCTAATATTTTATCCTATTAATACATCCCTTCCTTTATTACTCAAGCAAAGGCTGTCATCTTAACTCATCATTTGTTTTTTTCTTTTATTCATTCAACCTCTGTCACAAAAATATCTTTTCCCTTTATCATTTTAATATAACCCCTTACAATACTGTCCCCCTCTTCATTTGTATTAAAACAAGGCACCACTATTCTTATAATAATAAACCAAGACCCCTTTATTAATTTACTGTCTCCATTCTTTATTAACAAGGTTAACTCTTTATTTCCTCATCATTTATTTCATTACTCTCATGTCTCTTTCTCTTCCTCATCTTCTGTCCGTTCTTTGCTTTCTTTCTTTTTTTGGTTTTAAAACTTGCAGGCAAGGAGGGGAACTCACGGTGCAATCAAAGGGCGAGGGATCCACGACACGCGAGGGGAGGAGGGGACTCCGGTGTATGGCGGCGCAGTTGGGCGGGTTCAGGCAACGGACGGCCTCGCAGGCGGCGGCGGCGCGCGCTCCCAGCGGCGGACGGTGTTGACTCCAGGTGACGGCGGCTCCGGGTGAGGGGGTGCGACCAAGGGAAGTGGAGGAGAAGGAAGAAGATGAAGGGGGGAGTTTGAATCAGAAGTATTTTGAGTTTTGATTTGGGGTTTCTTTGGTTTGAATCTGAAGATATATTTTCAGATTTGATTGAATCTGAAATTCGTATAATTTTGATTTGGGTTTCTGAAATGAATTCGAAGTATAGATTCCAGATTTAGTTTCTTTGTTTTCACTCTTTGTTTTGAGTTTGGGGATTTGATTTGGTGTGGATGGTGTTCGAGGGCTGATTGGGATTGGGATTTCTGGTTGGAGAGGGGAGGAGACTTGCAGGAATGAAGATGGGTTCTTGGTTGTCTGATGGAAGATTGGCAGAGAAGATGAGTTTTGCAGACGAAAAATTGCCTTAAGAAGAAGTTAGCAGGAAACCAGATTTCCAATTCGTTAAAGGAAATTAATTTGGTTAGGTTAAGGATTAGGATGGTTTTAATGGATGTTTGTTGACTTAAGAGGGGAAGATGCATCTGGCTACGAATTTGGGTTCACTTCCTCTCCTCATTTGTTAAACGTGAATGTTGAGTTGGTTTAAGCATTAATTAAGTGTTAAAAAGTAATTATACAAAAATAACAAAAGTGATTAGTAAAATAATTAATTAAAGTTTTTAGTTAAACTGGATGATCATTTATTACGATACGGTAAAAACAAAAACAGTGACGCGCTCACGTCGACACGTACGGACAAAACGTTAACTGATGACTGAAGAAAAATACCGATACGCACAATCGAAACATGCCTAAAAATACCGGCCGTTACATTCTACCCACCTTAAGAAAAATTCCGTACTCGGAATTCTTATCAACTAAAGAGCAGGAAACAAATATGGATAACGCTCTCGCATCTCATCTTCCTGCTCCCAGGTAGACTCTCCTGGCGAGTTGCAATGCCACATCACTCTGACTAGATCAACAGTCATGTTCCTGAAGACTTTCTGATGTCGATCTAGGATCTCCACTGGTTGATGTTTGTACGTCAGATCTGGTCGAACTGTAATCTCAGAGTAGTCCACAGCATGAGAAGGGTCGCTGATATAACGACAGAGCTGGGACACATGAAAGACGTCATGAACTCCCTCCAAGGACGGTGTCAAAGCTAAGCGATAAGCTACTTCTCCAACTCGCTCTAGCACATCGAATGGTCCAATATACCTCGGACTAAGCTTACCTCTCTTTCCAAATCGGACACTCCTCGATTTGGTGAGATCTTCAGGAACACATGATCTCCTGGCTGAAACTCCAAAGGACGCCGTTTGGCATCTGCCCAATGCTTGTAACGGTCCTGGGCGATCCGAATCTTGTCTCTGATATCTCGCACAACATTAACTGCTTTCACTATCATCTCTGGCCCCAAGAGCTCTCTATCACCTACGTCATCCCAACTCAGTGGCGATCGACATTTTCTCCCGTAGAGAGCAGCAAAAGGCGCCATGCCAATGCTCGTCTGGTAGCTGTTGTTGTAGGAAAACTCCACTAAGTGCAGATGATCCTCCCATGAACCCTTGAGATCCAGCATAAAGGCTCTCAACATATCCTCCAAGATCTGTATGGTACGCTCCGACTGGCCATCTGTCTGCGGGTGATACGCAGTACTGAACTTCAGACTGGTACCCAGATTGGTCTGCAGACTTTTTAGAACTGAGATGTGAATCACATATCACGATCTGATACAATGCTTACAGGGACTCCATGTAAGCGCACGATCTCCTACATGACATAATTCATATCACGACTAGTACTAGAAGGTAACTATTAAGGTATGAGTTAGGTCATTACCTCCATATACTTCCTTACTAATATCTCCGTGGATTGCCCAACTCGGAAAGGTATAAAGTGCGCAGACTTGGTCAATCGATCAACGATGACCCAGATCGCATCGTTCTGTTTGGTGCTCTGAGGTAAACCAGTCACGAAGTCCATCGTGATGTGCTGCCACTTCCACTCCGGAATCGACAGAGGTTGTAGTAGTCCAGCAGTGCGATAATGTTCAGCCTTCACTTGCTGACACACGAGGCACTTGGCAACGCTATGTGCCACACTTCTCTTCATCCCATGCCACCAGAAATTCTGTCGAAGATCCTTGTACATCTTAGTACCCCCAGGATGAATAGGCGAACTGTGAGCCTCCTTCATCAACTCTTCTATGATATCTCCTGCAGGTACGCAGATCCTGCTACCATATCTTAAAGATCCATCCGGGTGAATCAGAAAATCTGTCCAAAGCCCTGCTTCGACTTGTTCTCTGATCTTCTTCAACCTAGCATCTACAGCTTGAGCAGTCTTGATTCGATCCACAATCGTCGATTGAATCTGCATGTTCATCAATGACGATGTGACTTCTGGCAGAACAGCTTCAACGTCCATCCTTCACAGATCCTGCTGTAATCTCCACTGAGCTGTGAGAATCATCACTTTGGGCAATCGACTCAAAGCATCTGGTACGACATTCACCTTTTCAGGATGATACTGAAGATCGATGTTGTAGTCTGCCATCAATTCCAACCATCTGCGATGTCTCATTTTCAGCTCCTTCTGAGTGAATATATATTTCAAACTTTTGTGATCAGTGAAAATTTTCACTTTCTCACTTAGTAAGAAATGTCGCCAGATCTTCAGTGCAAAGATGACAGTGGCTAGCTCCAAATCGTGGGTCGGATAATTCTTCTCATGGACCTTCAACTGTCGCGAAGCATATGCAACCACATGATTGTGCTGGTGCAGAACGAATCCAAGTTCCTTGCCCGATGCGTCGCAGAAAATCTCGAAGCCTCCGTTTCTGTCTGGAATAGCTAAGACTGGTGCAGAAGTCAGTCTCTCCTTCAAAGTAGAAAGAGCTTGCTCACAAGAGTCTGACCAACTGAACTTAACATCCTTCCTCGTCAATTTCGTCATCGGCTCAGCTATCCTCGAGAAATCATTGATAAATCTACGGTAGTATCCAGCCAATCCATGGAAACTCCTGATGTCCGATGCCGATCGAGGTGTAGGCCGTTCACTGACTGCTTTGACCTTCTCCGGATCCACTGAGATACCAGCTCCCGATACTACATGCCCAAGAAATGCAATTCTATCTAGCCAGAATTCGCATTTGCTGTACTTGGCATATAGTCTATGATGACGGAGCGTCTCTAATACTATCTTCAAATGTTCTGCATGCTCCTCCTCAATCTTCCAGTACACCAAGATGTCGTCTATGAAGATCACCACGAACTTATCTCGTAAAAGATAAGGTTCATGAGGTTCATGAACACAGCAGGAGCGTTAGTCACACTGAACGGCATGACAACGAACTCATAATGCCCGTACTTAGTCCAAAAAGCGGTCTTGAGTACATCTTCCTTTTTGACTCTGACTTGATGGTATCCGCTCCGGAGATCCAACTTTGAAAATACCCTTGATCCACCAAGCTGATCAAAGATATCATCAATGTGGGGCAGCGGGTACTTGTTCTTTACTGTGATCTGATTCAACTCCCGATAATCAATGCACATCCTCCTCGATCCATCCTTCTTCTTCACCAGTAAGACGGGTGCACCCCAGGGAGATACGCTGGGATGAATGAAACCCTTCTGTAGTAGCTCATCCAACTGTTTCCTCAACTCTTCTAATTCTGCAGTAGCCATACGGTACGGTGCCTTCGAAATTGGTTGAGCTCCTGGCATAAGATCGATGCCGAATTCCAACGCTCGATCGGGTGGCAGTCCAAAAATGCCTTCAGGGAAGACATCTTCGAAATCTCTCATTACTGCAGGCTTCTCTGGTTCAGCAATTATAGTTGCAAGGGTCAATCGGTAAGGCTGGGCTCGGAACTTGATAGGTCCAAGCGAACGTTCTCCGCCGACAAACTCGAACACTGGGTGGTCAAGAATTTCAAACACCATTTCTTCCGGTGACAGTCAATCATCGCATAAAAAGCTCCTAACCAGTCAATACCGAGAATAACATCAAAGTTGGGTAGGTCGTGGATAATGAAATCAGCATATAGTTCGTGTCCACTAATCACCAATGGGCATGGTCTACATCCCAGTGCAACCTTCACTACACCATTCCCAGTTGTAATGTTCCAACACTTGGGAAGTGTATTGGTAGGTATCGAGTGTTCGACTACAAACTTCTGAGATATGATGCACATGGAAGCTCCAGAATCGAACAGGGTCAAGGCCGGGTGAGATGAAACTAAGATGACACCTGCAAGAACTCCGTCCTCAGTCTCCGCCTCTACTGCAGTCATCGTGAAGGCTTGCCTCCTAGGCTGAACGGTCTGCTGGAAAGCATGCTTCTGGGGAATAAGAGGCGCTCCACGTCCAGCGGCTACTGGAGCTCCTGCTGCTGAACTCCGACTGGTGCCTTCCACGATTGCTTAGCACTCGGGCAGTCCTTCAATGCATGCGTAGCATCACCACAAACCAAGCACTGGCCCAGAAGCCTCCTGCACTGGTCCTTCACATGACCAGTCTTTCCGCAATGACTGCACGTCTTCTGACTAGGCCCACCTGGCCTCTTAAACTGCACGGACTGATTAGGCTTGAACCCAGGCCTAACCATAGCTCTGGCCTGCTCCATAGGCCTCTTTCCAGCACCTGAATATTGCCCTCTCTTCTGATTGGCAATCAGCCCCTGCCTCTTGGCAACTATCAGTAACTTCTGGTAAGAGTCTAAGTCCGAAAATGACATCAGACTCTGCAGCTCCAAGGATAAACCCTGCAAGAATTTCTGAGCTCGATCTTCAGCGGTCTGAACTAAATTTGGCCCAAAGAGGCTCAGTCTGGTGAACTCTTGGTGGTAATGATCCACCGTCAGATTCCCCTGCTTCAGATTGATAAACTGCTGCATCAGCTCCCTCCTGGCAGATCGAGGGAAATACTCATCATTAAATCTTCCCTTGAAAGTGGCCCAGGGGATAGGCTTCACCAGCATCTGCTCTTCCGACTCCCACCAACTGCGGGCATTGTCCTTCAGTTGCTTCTTTACCAAGTCAACCCATCCATCCGGGTCAACCTTCGAGAGAAGCAGATTATCCTCTGTATTCTTCATCCATTCATCCGCAGCTAATGATTCTTCTGTCACGCCCCGATCTCCAGAATACCCGAGAACTAAAATTTTTTTTCCAAGTATTCTGAAGAGCAGAGGTGATGAAGAGGAAGAGAGGGAGAGAGAAGAAACTACATAAGCAGGCCACTGCGCACATGCTGAGATAGTACAAGTGAAGCTCCACAATAATAATAAAATAACCTCATGAATAATAAAGAACACCAACAACATAACATATAAATAACAACTTCCATTTATATACACAATCCAGGTACACCACTACATATGCACAAGCATTTTCCACCTCCCAAACCAACCATATCACACCACAAATATTGCTCACACCAAGTGCTACCCCTGAACCCAACTTCAAGTCACCACCAACCATGATAACCCTGCTACCTGAAAAATATAGAGGAGCACATCAATGTGTGCCCAGTAGGAACCAACTTGGGTTTGGAACTCCGTTTTAGGGTTATCAGATCACAAAGCAAATAAGAGAGGTAGAGCATGAATCTAAATGATATAGTGAAAATTAAATAGATAATCAAGAAATCATACCTGCGGTGCATGTCGAGTTACTGCAAGAAAAGGGGTTAGCACAAATAATAGTAATAATAATAGTAACAATAATAATAACATGAGGGCTCAAGCAACCAATATCAAATACGATAAGTGCAAGTGCCTGAGGCATGACACCAAGCCACAAATTACGGGCAAAAGGGAGGGGAAGTGCTGCCAACATTAAAAGGAACACACAAATCTTATTTTATTATTTCATAATTGAGTTAATTGGAATTTGGGTAAACTATGTGATACCAGGTCTGGACTTCACCCCAAATTTGGGGTGCACTAGCACACGATGCAGTGGACACGGGCACTGTACGCCGGGCCTCTCAGCTCCCCCGTCCCTGGCAGGAGAGAGGCTCTACAACCCCCTGACACCTCCACTCCCGGTAAAGGCGAGTGGGAAATAAATATCACATATCACATAATCATTTCCCCCAACTTCTCAGTCCAGACCTCATACCCACAATTTACTCAAATCCCACCTAAAACCCAGGCTTTGCTAACTCACCCTCATTAGAGAGGACTGAGAATTATTCAATTTCATTATTTAACATCATAAGTGACACGTTAGGGGTTTCAATGGCATGGATGGGCACATGTCACTTCAACTGTTCGTCATCAAATATAGGGTCATGCACTCACGTGACATGCCCTCTATCACAACATATCATCCACTCACAATTTCGATATATCGATGCCATTCAAGCCACTAACTTTACCAATCATCACCGTGGCACAAAGCAAACACTAACATGTGCACGTTACTCAAATTATTGGATTTTGCCTTCATTGAGGCATTTCATCGAACACCTGGCAGGCGTCATTTATATCAAAGCAACTCAATAACATTTACATGTGCCGAGAGCATGAACATTCATTTTACCATACAACAATATTAAGCAAGAATAATGAAAGCCAATTAACCACATTTAATGAATAAGAATAACACTTAAGGTATTCAGCTTGCTGAAATTGCAAGAACATCCATAAAGATCAACATAATACATCCATTTCTCTTGGGACTTTAACAAAACTTTATAAATGAAAGTTGAATATATAACAGTTATGAATCTACAAATAAAATTTCATGCAAAAATATGAACTATAAAATTTATGATGAATTTATTAGTGAAGTGTACCAATTCTGTCTTTCATACAGATTTTAGGGTCTGTGTTCAAAGCCAATTTTGGGCATGTTCTAGCCAGAATTTCGATATAAGAGCAGTCTGATGAACTTTGGGAAACACTTGTTAGCTTTCCAACAAGACCAAAATCATAAAATTCCAAGATGTGTACAGCTCTGTAGGACAATTTTACTAAACTGTGTTAACACTGAAAATCAAACAGACATGTTGTGAAGATGGATTTATTTCTCCCAATTCCTGAATTGAAACTATATCAAAATTTATATGATTTTGGGGTAGAACTTCATGATCTACATGCTCATATTTTTTTAGAAACATGATTCGAGCTACAGTAACTGTAATGGAAGCTACAACAGACATCAAGAATTCTGAAATTCAAAAGGAGATTACTTTACTAGGAATTTCAAAGAGAGAGTTGTGAAATTGAGCAATAACATGTAAAAATTGACTATCTTCACCACATATTAGATAAAACATGCTATAAAAACAAATTAACAAAAACTAAATTGATTGGAATTCCAACTCCAAGAGATTCCTACCTCAAAAGCTTCATTTTCCTCTTCTTCTTCTCTTCTTTCTTCTCCATCTTCTTCCCTCTTCAAGGAAACGTGAAACCATACTAATTGGGATTAGAAATTAGGGTTTTTGAATTGAGGGAGGAGGGGAAAAGGGAGGCATGGTGGCCGGCCATGGCTAGGGGAGTGGAGGAGAGAATGAGAAAAGAAAAGAAGGAATTAGAAAATGAAAGAAGAATGTAGAAAAGGGAGTAATTATTAAGTATAATTCCTTCACATGCAAGAATGGAATATTCCAAGGGAATATTACATGAGGCAATGACTAAAATACCCCTTCACTTTCCAAGTATTTACAAGTTTGCCATTACTTTATACACCGACCACTTAAGTATGTACGCACAACAGTTTTAGTCAAAAGACCGTTTTGCCCCTGACTTTTCTAAAAATTTACGGGAGTTGCCATTGACCCCTAAACCCTTTCACACTTCCATGGCTCTCCCTACACACATCCATGCTCATCCGTGGACGCATACATGCTTCACACACCCACGTCTAACTCATTCCTGTTGTTTTGCACTCGCGATGTCATTTGCACTTCTCCCGCCTTCCCATTTCGCATTCTCTTCCCTTAGCCACGTATTACAGCCTAATCCCCCTTGCACTAAGTCATATACGTCGATATCTACGCTTATTTCATGCCAACGTATGTATCGTAGGTAGAAATTTCACGTGTGTACAGTAGAATACACGTATAGTGCAATATAGGGCATGACACCTTCTGACCCAGTGAAATATGACGGGCCCATCTCCCGAAACTGTTTCGCTCCCGGCTCGAAGCGAGGGGCATTCTGAAGCATGCCCTGCTGCACGTGCATCATCTGATGCATCATCCTCATCATCTCCCTCGTGGTGGGTTCTCTATCATCATCCTTATCGTGTCTTGCTCCACCACCAGTTCCAGATCCACTACCAGCTCGGATGATGCGTCTTCTCGCCATCTAAGACAAGGAAATGTTCAGATTAGACTCAATTCATGACTTGAATGTTCCGAATATTTAAATGAATGTTGTTATCATTATTGTTGTTCCGGTATTTCGCAGATGCAAAGAGGATCTGCATGGGCCACTACTAAAACCTGTCACACCCCGCTTCCCTAATATGGAAGGCGAGACGTGAGGAGGTCCGCTCAGACGTGGAGCTGTAAAGCTGCATTCTGATAAGCGTCTGTAAAAATTTCAAAAAGGTAGCAGGTCCTTGCATTGCGACGAAACCACAACAACAATAATAAAGCAGACATAGAAATATCCACCAACAACATCCAACAAATATTCCAACATCACAGAATAGTCACAAAAGTATAAGTCTGAACAAGGCCTAAAGAATGGCTGAAACATAAATATAGAGAGATATAGCTGCTACGCATCGAAACCTAACAACAACTACTAAAGCAACAACAATTAAAAGAAGTCTCTAGGTGAGACTAGGACTGGTCACCAGTGTCCTCGAACTCAGCCTCTGCAGAGACCTCAAACTCAGCGTCAACAAACTGCTCGTCCTCTGCTACCTGCTCTGTCTCAAAACCTGACATGTGACACCCAAAGAGAAAAGGGCACATGTCAGCAAAAGTCTCCCAAGAAGGCGGAGGACTTTTGTGAAAGGTACAAATAAAGTAATGCGACTAGCAGTTTTAACATGATGATATGATATAACATTTAAAGAGTGCAACAATTAAATGAACAAAAAGATAACAATCTAGCACGTCGTAGCAGAAACTATGAAAACACTATTTCACGATTCACGAATCACTGATTTATCACTTTGTGCACAGAGTTTCCGTCTTTTGGCCGAAGTGGCTGTACGGGCTCACTTCTACGCTCAAGCGATCGTTTAACCCTACCCCTCCACGTGTATATGGACTGGCGCCCATCTTCTGGATCACGAGCCAGGAAGCGTTATTAGCATAGGGTTGTGCCCGTAAAGCAGGTGCCTAGCCTCAATAGTTACAATTATTGTAGCGTGTGCTACGCAATCACGATAGAACAATTTGATGCATGACATGACATGTAATGAGCAGTTAAAAGTGCGTACAGTTAATTGAAAGTAAACGTGACATGAGAGCATGAAAAGATAGCATGGTAAAGGTGTCGGATCTAGCTTCGTTGTCAAGCTAGATCTAATAAGGGCGTCTAGGCGACTATCATTTCATCGCCTAGTCTCTTTTACGCTAATACACAAATTGGCCTAAAACGTGGCCTAAATAATTACTGGCAAGTATCACTTGCCTGTTTCCGGTGGTATTGGTTGTCGTGGGTTCGTCTAGACGGGTACTACATGTTGGTAATTCCGGTTCTCTGTTTTGGTTAAACAAATCACCGAATCAGATTTTTCGTGAATAAACCCAATATTAAAGTAATCTCTAAAATGGGTCCGTCTAATTTTATCGGGTTCTCTGACTAGGGTGGTGTTAACATCTTATATATTAACAAGATACACCTTATTTTATTCAAATTTATTACCCTAACATCATTAATCAATTAATAAAATGCTGATTTAAATAAGACATAACAGTTTAACACTTGGATTATACTAACAACTAACCGAATAATTAAACTTCTAATCAACATTATTACACTAATTACCATGTCAAGATAAGGGTACGGTTTGCATAAAAACTCCACCTATTACCACCTACTACAACTTATACTATGAAACCTACCTAATATTTTATCCTATTAATACATCCCTTCCTTTATTACTCAAGCAAAGGCTGTCATCTTAACTCATCATTTGTTTTTTTCTTTTATTCATTCAACCTCTGTCACAAAAATATCTTTTCCCTTTATCATTTTAATATAACCCCTTACAATACTGTCCCCCTCTTCATTTGTATTAAAACAAGGCACCACTATTCTTATAATAATAAACCAAGACCCCTTTATTAATTTACTGTCTCCATTCTTTATTAACAAGGTTAACTCTTTATTTCCTCATCATTTATTTCATTACTCTCATGTCTCTTTCTCTTCCTCATCTTCTGTCCGTTCTTTGCTTTCTTTCTTTTTTTGGTTTTAAAACTTGCAGGCAAGGAGGGGAACTCACGGTGCAATCAAAGGACGAGGGATCCACGGCACGCGAGGGGAGGAGGGGACTCTGGCGTAGGGCGGCGCAGCTTGGCGGGTTTAGGCGGCGGACGGCCTCGCAGTCGACGGCGGCGTTGGCAGGCGACGGCGCGCGCTCCCAGCGGCGGACGGCGCTGACTCCAGGCGACGGCGGCTCCGGGTGAGGGGGTGCGGCCAAGGGAAGGGGAGGAGGAGGAAGAAGATGAAGGGGGGAGTTTGAATCTGAAGTATTTTGAGTTTTGATTTGGGGTTTCTTTGGTTTGAATCTGAAGATATATTTTCAGATTTGATTGAATCTGAAATTAGTTTAGGTTTGATTTGGATTTCTGAAATGAATTCGAAGTATAGATTCCAGATTTAGTTTCTTTGTTTTCCCTCTTTTTTTTGAGTTTGGGGATTTGATTTGGTGTGGGTGGTGTTCGAGGGCTGATTGGGATTGGGATTTCTGGTTGGAGAGGGGAGGAGACTTGCAGGAATGAAGATGGGTTCTTGGTTGTCTGATGGAAGATTGGCAGAGAAGATGAGTTTTGCATACGAAAAATTGCCTTAAGAAGAAGTTAGCAGGAAACCAGATTTCCTATTCGACAAAGGAAATTAATTTGGTTAGGTTAAGGATTAGGATGGTTTTAATGGATGTTTGTTGACTTAAGAGGGGAAGATGCATCTGGCTACGAATTTGGGTTTACTTCCTCTCCTCATTTGTTAAACGTGAATGTTGAGTTGGTTTAAGCATTAATTAAGTATTAAAAAGTAATTATACAAAAATAACAAAAGTGATTAGTAAAATAAATAATTAAATTTTTTAGTTAAACTGGATGATCAATTAATGACGATACGGTAAAAACAAAAACAGTGACGCGCTCGTGTCGACACGTACGGACAAAATGTTAACGGATGACTGAAGAAAAATACCGATACGCACAATCAAAACACGCCTAAAAATACCGGCCGTTACAGTACACACACCCACACTTCTCACTCATTTTCGGTTGCACCCGTGCACCGCATCATGTGTGTGGGTTGTTTTACCGACAATACAATACACACACCCACACTTCTCACTCCTTTTAGGTTGCGCTCGTGCACCGCATCATGTGTGTGTGTGTTTTTACCGATGATACCACACACACACCCCCAACACTTCTCACCCCTTTTAGGTTGCCTCTATGCACCACATACTTTTAAGGACCGTCTACCGTGCAAAACTAACACACACACACACACACACACACACACACACACACACACACACACTAGAGGGGGTTAATAGTGTAATTGCAATAATTATGTAATTAAAAATTAAACATGCAAATACGGAATAATAAGTGCAAGAGAGAATTAATACACACAAAGAGAGTAACTAACTCCCACAAAGAGAGTAACTAACTCCCACAAAGAGAGTTACGGATTCAATCACAAAGATGAAATAAATAGACTCTTACTTATGCCTTGATGAGATGAACTTACTCAATGTTGAATGCAAGGCATGGAAGAGGATCTCCAAGCGTTGAGATGAGCTTTGATTGCACTTGAAGGATTTCCCTTGAGCTAGCTTCAACGCATGAAGAGGAATGTGCTCATAAGAGAGAAATGATAAATAAGAGTGGCTAATTGATTCTATATGATATTCAATGTTAACCAAGTTTTTCCAAGAGTTCAAATAGAACTAAGTCCTCTCATATATATAGGAAGCCAAGAAAACCCAATAAAACAAAGTCAAAAGCCAAAAGAAAGAATTCTGCAACAGATAGATTTTGGCAGAAATTGGCTTGGACATGCGCCTGTAGAATAAAGGACAGGCGACTGATCAACGACTAGATTTTCATTAACGGCTATAATCTGAGCCAGAACATGCGACTGTAGAAGACTACACAGGCGCCTGTAAAGACTTCGACTGTCACATAAGATGGAATGAAGCTGAGAAATGTCAACTTTCTCATTTGTGCATTCAGACAACTGATGAACAAAGTCCAGGCGCCTGAGGATTGACAGGTGACTATAAACTCTGCATCAGTCGACGGACACACAAGATGGAGTGATGCACAAAATTGACAAGTTACGCACTTTGGCACATATGCGACTGATGAACAATGTCCAGGCGCCGTAAGGTTGGCAGGCGCCTATCTTTTGTACTTCAGTCGCCTGCACCAAATGCTCACATAAGAGTCAAGAAAATATTGACTTGAGCTGTGTAGATCAGCCGCCTGTAGAAGGCTGTCTGGCAAGGCGCCCGGTGAACCACCATTCGCCTGTCCTGCCTTCAGCAGGCACCTGAAGGAAGGCCAGAGACTCCAGTAAGAGTTCAAAGCATGGTAAACCTATTGGGTTGAATTCTATGATGATCTTAAAGTTCTCTAAGATGGTTGATATATATGCATGCATGAATAAGACCATCTAATCAAGGCATTACAAATTCCTAGACTCAAAAAGAGAAAAGCAAGCAATAGAAATTACATGGATTACAATTTGCTTCTCCTAGAGTCTAAGTCATCAAGCATTAGTAGCCTTGATCTCCCCATCATCTTCCAAGCTTTGGCACCACTTGATGAGCTTTCTTTCATCAAGTTCCAAGCTTTGGCAATGCTCATCTTGATGTCCATCCTTGCACCAAGCTTTTAGTCTCCAAAATGCTATTCTTCAATTGTTAAACACGAGCCTAAAATATTGAGAGTCATTAGCAACAACATAATGTTGTAATCATCATCAAAACAATATTGGTCTAAAACACCAATACCTAACATTCTCTCCATTTTGATGATGACACATATTATGTAAAACATAAACAAATAAAGCACAACGCTAATGAGCTCCCACTACTTATATGCACCAACTGAAAATAAATAAACCAATAAAGCTTCAAATCAATTGTGACATATAATAGGTAAGGATGTATATAAACAATATATCTCTCATATCTTTCTCCCCATATATGTATATGAATGATTTACATAATCCATGTATCTCCCCCATGTCATTGTCAAAAAGGTGAACACAATATATAAGAAATAATTATTGTCATTGAATCCCTCTAGAAATGTGACAAAAACCAAGAGATTAAGAGATGTTTGATACCTAATTGAAAACTTAAGTGGGTATCAATCACTATCACATGCTCCACTTATATCATAGAAAGGATCAAAATGTTGACTCCTATGATCTAATACCAATTGTAAAATTCTTTACCAATTGAAAGTAATAATTGTAGCAATGGGCCTTAAATTGAATCAATGCATGTATATAGAAGGATCAAGTATCATTGATACAAATGATATTGCCAAGAGAAAATATAGCATGAAAAATGTTGGCAACATCAATGATTTGAGTTTGAGACCACAATAACCAATTGTAAATAATGTAAGAATGATCTCAAAAATAACTCAAAATGGAGTTAAAATATGTTTTAAAATACTTTTAAACATACATAACATACTAAGTCCCATATTGTCATATAAACAAATGCATGTATGACAATGAAATCTCCAAGGTCCCATTTTCATGAGAAATAATTTGAAAATAATTTCAAAATCATGAAACATCACACACAATCAATGGGTATGCTAAGATATAGAAATGAAAGCAAAATACACATGCAATATACACATGCGTGAGAGACCTAAACATTAGGGAACCAAGCCCAAGAAGAATTTGATTTCCTAATATAACCACCCCTTATGCACAAACATAACGAGAATGACATTCAATGACATATGAACGGAAAAACTAATGCTAGCAAGCAAAAATTTCATACTCCCCCATAAACATGCAAAACATGCAAAATTGGTAATAATGAACACACTCACATAAATATGGGTATAAAATGTAAGCATACAAGCATGGTACCCAAGCAATGAATAACAATGTGAGTGAGCTAGTAAGGTGGAAACTAAACAAAAGTGGAGTTTGGTTTCCGTATATAGTCATATAAAAATATAACATTTCGAACACATGAATCTATATACGAATCCCTATCTAGACTAGGAACATTCTTAGAAATCTACGAAGAAAAGATTTGGGATTCTTAAGAAGCGGTATAGTTAAGGCATGAGTAGGAGGTGATGGTGCATGATTATGAGGTGGTCCATAAACATTGGCGTGCCCCGTGTGTAAAACATGTAATTTAGCATTAGAAACATTCATACAAGCATTTCTACCATGCATAGGAACAAGTGAAGCATGCAAAGAATTGTCATTAATTCTAACATGCAAGTAATGTAAATCATTCCCATGTGTAGAATTATCATGCATATCAACATATGAAGAAGCATTCACACCAATATATTTTTGAATATGCTTCTTATGCAATGAAGTGTACACATATGCATGATTCTTCTTTGGCTTACTAGTCGAAGTTGATGTTTGGCCAAAAGAAAACTTGATTGTGACACACCTCTTAGAAAGCTCCCCCACAATTTGTTTTGGGTGCTTCTAGAGGTAGAGCTTTGTTTAGTTACCTTCAAAGTTGAAGTTGCCAAAGCCTTGTCCTTACTCAAGTTGAAACTCTCAAGATGAGTGGACAATAACTCCTATTTCTTCAAACGAGAAGAAATGTTGTCATCCCTAGTGGATAGACGTGAGCTAAGCTCAAGACATTGAGATTTGAAAGATATTGTCTCATTTCTCAAAGCATCACAATCGAATATGTGAGTACATTTAAATGAAGAATTTTCCTCGCTTAACTTACGAATTTGAGAAAGAAAAACTTCTTTCTCGGCATGAAATGAATCAATCAATTAAATATGAGAAGCATGCAAAGTAGTGCAATCATGTGTGTTATCATGAAGAGAATGTGCACTACACATATGAGTATCTAATAAATTTGTACTATCAATATCATGCTCAAAAGAGGATTGAATTTGAGATACCTCATTATCGCTTGACTCAATCGTATCACCTCTGGTGTACTTGGTCTCAAGGTAACTCCACATTTCATGTGTCGTCTCCAAGCCTCCAATATCATCATTCTCATGATCCCAAGTAGATATGCTCAAAGTCCTTTTGGCATGGACGTCCATCATGAAATTTTAATTTGAGACATCCGAAGTCACCGCATCCAAGAGATTGTTCTTCTTGAGGTGATTGATCATCTTGCTCCTCAATCTTGTATAGTTTGTTCCGTTGAAGAGTAGAGGATGAACGATTGATAGACCTTCGTTTTGAGAAGTTGATGAAGCGTTGAATGCCATAGTTGTTTGAATGCTTCAACCTCGCTCTGATACCAAATGTAAGGACAGTCTACCTTGCAATACTAACAACACACACACACACACACACACACACACACACACACACACACACACACACACACGGTGTGGTGAATAGTGTAATAGAAATAATTGTGTAATTAAAAATTAAACTTGTAAATGTAGAATAACAAGTGCAAGAGGAAATTAATACACACAATCAAGCAAACACAAATACAAGAGATTTTACTCTGGTTCCCCAACTTGGATACATCCAGCCACACCAATATTCACTATGATCCTACTCAAGGTAGTGAATAATCCCTACACAAGGGATACCCTACACAAGGGATTTGAACTCCCACAAAGAGAGAAACTGACTCCCACAAAGAGAGTAACTCCCACAAAGAGAGTAACTAACTCCCACAAAGAGAGTTAGGGATTCAATCACAAAGATGAAATAAATAGACTCTTACATATGCCTTGATGAGACGAACTTACTCAATAGTGAATGCAATGCATAGAAGATGATGTCCAAGTGTTGAGATGAGATTTGATTGCACTTGGATGATTTCCATTGAGCTAGCTTCAATGCATGAAGAGGAATGTGCTCATGAGAGGGAAATGAGAAATGGGAGTGGCTAATTGATTCTCTATGATATTCAATGTTAACCAAGTTTTTCCAAAAGTTCAAATAGAACTAAGCCCTCTCATATATATATAGGAAGTCAAGAAAAGCCAAGAAAACAAAGCCAAAAGCCAAAAGAAAGAATTCTGTAACGGCTAGATTTTGGCAGAAATTGGCTTGAACAGGCGCCTGTAGAACAAAGGTCAGGAGATTGATCAACGGCTAGATTTTCACCAATTGCTATAACTGAGCCACGACAGGCAACTGTAGAAGACTACACATGTGCATGTATAACTGTACAGACGCCTGTAAAGACTTCGTCAGGCGACTGTCACATGGGATGGAATGAAGCTGAGAAATGTCAACTTACGCACTTATGCATTCAGGCGACTAATGAACAAAGTCCATACACCTTAGGATTGACAGGCGGCTGACACACAAGATGAAGTAATGCACAAAATTGACAAGTTACGCACTTTAGTACATAGGCGAACGATGAACAATGTCCAGGTGCCTGAAGGTTGGCAGGCGCATGTCTTTTGTACTTTAGTCGCCTGCACCAAAAGCTCAAGTAAGAGTCAAGAAAATATTGACTTGAGCTATGCAAATCAGCTTCATGTAGAAGGTTGGCCTGGCGCCAGGTGAACCACCAGTCGCATGTTCTGCCTTCAGTAGGCGCCTAAAGGAAGGCCGGATTCCTAGACTCAAAAATAGAAAAGCAAGTAATATGAATTACATGGATTACAATTTGCTTCTCCTAGAGTCTAAGTCCTCAAGCATGAGCAGCCTTAGTCTTCCCATCATCTTCCAAGCTTTGGCACCACTTGATGAGCTTTCTTTCATCAAGTTCCAAGCTTTGACAATGCTCCTCTTGATGTCCATCCTTGCACCAAGCTTTTAGTCTCCAAAATGCTATTCTTCAATTGTTAAACATGAGACTAAAACATTGAGAGTCATTAGCAATATTATAATGTTTTTATCATCATCAAAACAATATTGGTCTAAAACACTAA
Source organism: Scilla litardierei (assembly GCA_030789695.1). NCBI lineage: Eukaryota > Viridiplantae > Streptophyta > Magnoliopsida > Asparagales > Asparagaceae > Scilla > Scilla litardierei. The sequence continues at coordinate 645,882,500 of CM061142.1, read as the reverse complement.
TACCTAACAATACTGTGTGTTGTTTTTCTTTACGTCGTGCACTCTGTTGGATCCTATGGATAGCAAACTAAACACTAGATGGAGGTGATTAGTGTTTTTAAAGAATCATGCACAACTAAAACTTATACCCTCAGGTTTAACCTAGGCGACTTGTTAGAGTTACCAACACAAGTACCTAATCAATACAAATAGATTGCTTGCAATGAAATTGAGAGCCAAATGTAGCGAAATATAGAACACAAAGCAATCACAAAGAGATAAGGCTCAAGCACAATGCAAACACCAAGGAATTATCCTGGTTCACCCTCTCTTTAGGGCTTGTCCAGTCCAAGTATCCAATTTGGATTTTCCACTAACCAAACTCTCTTAAACAAGAGAGCAAATGCCTCACCAAGAGGGCTTGATTACAGTTGCCTAGCTTCTCTTGCTAGGTCTTCCCAATAATTACAATCCCACCTAGCCTATTACTAGGGACAATCAATACAAGTCAACTTCTCCTACAATGGAGAATTTTACAACAAAACTTATCAAATAATCCTTCCAATACACTTACCAAAAGTCTCTGAAATTTAATGGTAGTGCTCATAAGAATCCTATAGCCAAAAATGTGGAGCTTTGGTTTGTGGCTAAGGAACAATTTCATATTTGATTCTTTGGAAGAATGAAGATTAAAACTTCAGAATCAAGGGAAAAACTCTTTGATTTGCTTCTACTAGAAATGAAGATTACAATGAGAGAGATCAGATATTTGAAGCCAATATTAAATTTTAAAAGCTTTTCTGAAAACTGAAAACACTTGGCTTGAAATCTGAGAGAACGAGTAAGTTCTAATTGCTTTGAATGCTTGAAAAACTTAGAATAAATGATCATTCATTATCCTCTGAAATTCTGCAACTCCCTCTATTTATAAGCCTCATAACTGTTCAAAATTAGTTATAAAATTACCCTTGTAACAGCTACGAAACGACTACAAAAACAGAGTTCCTAAAATCTGGAAGTGTGTCTGAAAGAACAAATTAGTCGGCTTCTGTAGTAAAATAAGTCAACTAATTTTACTACTGCGGTCAACTAGAGTTACTACTACTATCGACAACTTCGTAATCCAATTGCACAGTTCATTGCCCGTTCAAACTAGTCAACTAAAATTGAAAACTAGTTGACTAATTTTCTGATGCATAGTTTTTTGGGCCTTAAAACTCTGTAGAATAATTTCAAAATAATTTTAAAACATTTGCAAAACATTTAAGATGTTAAAACGAGTAATTGTGTGTGTGAAGCTCCATACTTAAAACCGACATAATTCTAAGATTCAAGAAGGAATACAATACATCAAATACCCACTGTATTTTCTTGATGTTATTAAGTAATGCCTGTTGGGTCACTCGAGATGTGCTTTTTGTGTTGTCATTAGTGGCACTTGATCTTGGTCTGCACATATCATGAGTCATGTTGTAAGTATATCATAACATTGTTCACGACATGCGGTATTCTGAATTCATATGCAGGATTTTTGTCTTTGGGAATTTAGATCTGGTTTTGTTGCTACGTTCAAATCTAATTTACTTGCCCAGAATTTCATAGTAATCTTGGTGGTTACTATATCTATGGGGAAATATCCGCATGAGATTTGATAGAACTATTTACCTGAAATGGTTAAATGGTTCCTTGAGTTATGGGACTATTTACCCGAAATGGTTCATTGATATATGGGCGGAAAATCTGCTTGAGATATGATTGAACTGTTTACCTGAAATAGTTCCTTAATTGGTGCGGCTTGGTTTATATGGCTCTTAAGCGGTTTCTACTAGGGTTTAATCTTTGCAAATATTGGTTTTCTATTATCCTGGGAATGAGGCTGACTGCTACATATGTAAGGATCAAATGGAGTTTGATCTAGTCAGTTGGTACAAGGGGATCTTGCGGTGATTACTCCATGGGGTTGATTGGGATCACACATTGCGGTTTGTGTTAACAGGGAGTGTGTTCCTCCTAATGAAATTGCAATATTAGTGCTTGTAATCGTTTTGATATAGTGGAGTAATCTGATTTTTCTGGGCGTGGCCCTGCAGATGTAGGTGTGCGCACTCGAACTGCGTTACCAAGTGCTATGTGTTCTTGTGTTTTCCGCATTTGTGCTCATATTTATATGATTGATTTCTATGTATTGAATTACAATTGGTATCAGAGCTGGTCATCCATGGTGCTTTGTTTTTCAAAGAGGGCGTGATCTTGGTTTTTCAGTACGTAAATCATGAATACTCGGGAAGGAGCTTCCGTACGTTACTCTTCCTTCTTTGCTTGAAGGAACCAATTACACATATTGGAAACCAAGAATGCGTGCTTTTACCAAATCTCTTGATGAAAAGGCTTGGATAGCCGTTATTGAAGGATGGTCTGCACCTATTGAAGTTGACAAATACGACAATGACTCATTCAAGGTGGCAAAGGAGTGGAGTCAAAATGAAGAACGTACAACACTTAGAAACTCTAAAGCAGTAAATGTTATCTTTACGGCAGTTGATGAAGAACAATTCAAGCTTATTTCTACGTGTGAATCGGCTAAAGAAGCATGTGACATTCTACAGAATGTTCATGAAGGAACCAGTACAGTAAGAGTCTCAAAACTTCAAATGCTTGCTTACAATTTGAGGAATTAAGAATGGGTGACGATGAGACCATTGCTGTTTTTAATGGAAAACTGAGAGATACTGCAAATCAGGCTTATCAACTTGGTAAAAATTATTCAGAGGTTAAGTTGGTTTGTAAAACCTTAAGATCTCTACCTGAACGATTCTCGGCTAAGGTAGCAGCAATTGAGGAAGCTAGAGATATCTCAACAATGAGACTTGATGTACTAATGGGGTCGCTTCAGACTTATAAGATGAATCAGAAACAGAACAAAAGAGATAAAGGAGTGGCTTTAAAGGTTGATGCTGGAGATGTCTCTAAAGATGAAGACGAGTCTGGTTTAGATGAGGATATAGTTCTGTTGACTAAATATTTTAACAGTATGCTTAAGAAAATTGGAAGTAAAGGACAAAATTTCAGGATCGGAAATAATATACCTTGTTCTGGGGATACTTCTATTGGAAAACCCGTCAACCAAAATCAAATGTATGATCATAAGAAGAGAGGAAAAGGGATTCAGTGTAGAGAATGTGAGGGGTATGTGCATATTCAGGCTGAATGTTCAAACACTCTGAAGAAACAAAAAAGGAAGTCATTGAAAAGTACCTGGAGTAAAGATGAGTCTGAGGGAAGTGGTGAAGATGAGGAAATCACAAGTAATTATGTTATGTTTATAGCCTCTCTGAAGAAGTAATCAGATTACAACATTGAGAGTCATGTTAGATCTGATGTTACAACTTCAGTCATGACATCTGTCAACAAATCAAACACTGTCAGATCCAGTGTTATAGCATCATCCATGACATCTACAGATGAATCAGAGTCTAAAGCTGACAGTGATGAGGAAGTGAGTGAAGAAGATATCCGAATAGCATACAAGATGATGTATGGAAAGTGGATGCAAATCTGCAATATTAACAAAATGCTGAATGAAGAAAATGAAAGATTGAAGAAAGAAAAGGAGGAAGTCAAGAGCAAATGTCTGAAAGTTGAGAAAAACCTTATAGAGCTGGAAAGCAACTTCAGTAATATCCTCCTCAGGGCAGAGAAAGCTGAAACAACATTAAACAAGTGGAACTTGTGTAAAGCAAAAATGGATGACATTCTGAACATGGGCAAAATTGCAAGAGATTGCAGTGGAGTGGGCTATCATAGAGGATTTAATTTTAACAGTTCTCCTATAAAACAGGTACAAATCATGAAGGAAATTGAAAAAATCGACCAGCACAAGGGTAACGATGGCAAGAAAAAGTTAACTGTCAAAGGTGGAAGTCCAGTGTATGAATACTACGAAATTATTGGTCATTCTGAGAAGAACTCCTTTAGTCGTATGCATCACTTCATGGAGGGAAGAACAGTAAGTTCTCTCGGTAGGAGAGTGAAAATGCAATGGGTCAAGAAGTCTAAGTAATATAGCATGGTGGCTTATACATCTTTGAGAGCATCTTCAGATAACGTGTGGTATTTTGACAGTGGATGCTCACGGCACATGACAGGCAACAAGGAGTTTCTTGAAGACTACAAAGTCAGTACATGGGGTCGTGTGACATTTGGTGATGGTCGAAGGATTAAGATTATTGGCAATGGTAATCTAAATGTAATCGGACTTCCTAAGCTTAAGAATGTCTTGTGTGTTGAAGATCTTAAAGCCAATCTTATTAGCATTAGTCAACTGTGTGATCAAGGCTTGCTTGTGAGATTTACTAAGGAGAAATGCCTTGTTTTCAATGATAATGAAGAGTGCATTCTGATAGGCAAGAGGTCAGCTGATAATTTCTATCTTCTTCAAGACTATAATACATGTCTGCGGGCTGTTGCTGACGAATGTGAACAGTGGCATTAGAAACTTGGACACCTTAATTTCAAGACCCTTCTGAAGATTTCAAAGCTCGGGGCTGTTAGAGGGATGCCTATTCTGAACAAGAAGAAGGATGCTATCTGTGGCCAGTGTCAATTCGGCAAGCAGCAGAAAACATCGCACAAGCAACTGCAGAATGTTACTACATCTCAAGTGCTGGAATTGCTTCATATGGATCTCATTGGCCCTAATTCTGAAACAACTGTTGGAGGTAAGAGGTATATATTTGTTTGTGTTGATGATTTTACTAGATTCACTTGGGTGGACGTACTTGAAGAAAAATCTGACACCTTTGAGGCTTTCAAAAGATTATGTATCCGCCTTCAGAATGAGAAATGAAATGTCAGTAGCAAAATTATAAGGATCAGAAGTGATCATGGTAAGGAGTTCGAAAATCTTTTGTTCTATGATTTCTGTGAATCGTAAGGGATTGCTCATGAATTTTCAACTCCAAAGACTTCGCAGTAGAATGGTTGGAATGAAAGAATCGGACTCTTCAAGAGAAGGCCCGAGTCATGCTAAATGCCAGAAAAGTAAGTGTGATGTGGTGGGCTGAAGCTATAAATACAGTGTGCTACACTATTAGTAGAGTATATATTTGCCCAAGAACTGATAAGACACCCTATGAATCTGGAAGGGAAGAAAGCCAAATGTATCTTATTTTCATATTTTTGAAAGCAAGTGCTATATCTTGAATGATTGTACTCAGAGAGGGAAATTTGATGCTAAAAGCGATGAATGAATCTTTCTGGGTTATTCTATGTAACGTCCCACTTCCCAAATCGAATGGAAGCGAGAACATTACGAAGGTCCGCATGAACTAGAGCGGTGAAGCTCGAGTTCACTAAGCATCTGTGACAACAACATCGTAGAGTTCTTGCATGCATTTAGAAAAACAGAATATTAATATATACAAAGCCACATCCAGAAAGTCTGTACATGAAATAAAGGCAACATGGCCCAAACATGGCCAAAGGAACTACAACAAGGAGACATACCCTACTACAAATACTAAAGCAAATCTAAAACAGCAACAGAATGAGTCTTTAGTCCTCCGTAGGGAGCGACTCCGGGTCAACAAACTCCTGTCTCACTGGGTCAACCGTCTCAAACAACTCCTGCTCCTGGTACTCTGCCTCGTGATCTGACATACATTCCAAAAATATGAATGTATGTCAGTAAGAGTCTGACAAGAGAAAGGTGAGAAGACCCAAGGCAAGGTGTACGAAATATTAAAACAGATTAAAGGATGTTAGCGGTTCTGATGTCACAGTTATACATTTAATTAGCAGGACCATTATGAACATGACATTTCTAAAGAATTAAAACAAAGCAATTATGAGCATGGCAGTTTAAAGCTATTAAAGAAAAGCAGCCGTGAACATGTCAATTTTAAAGTGCAAGTAAAGTAACAACAATCTGTTTAATTTCCGTGCATATGTTTTCTATCATGCCTAGGGTTCACGACTTTAAGTCATGGTGAGTGAATCAATCCTTCTCACGGGGGTATAATCGTGATTGACGCCACCCACCGTATAGATGGTGCTCTTGAAGGGGACCCTTTCACGCACGCTTAGTGGCTGCTCAATCCTAACCACACCCAAATGATGTGCTGGAACACGAACCAGCCTAATCAAGTTCAAGAGTTCACGAATTCAAGATTTCGCCATAGAGTGCGCAAGTTCACGATTTCAAGTTCTTCCAAGATATTCCATCAATGTCCATTCTAGCAATTTTAATCTACCAAAAGATTAATTTCTAATAAGTGTGTATGCAAGCATGATGTGGAACATGATACCATATCAATTATCAGCATTTTCATATATTATGACATTTAACACAAACAAGGAAATTAACTGGTTAAACATTAAATTTCAATGATTCGCACACTTGTCTGTTAAAAGCGATTTCGGGTGTCCAATTGATCGTAACGGGGAACGTGGTTAATCTGCGTCAAGGATATTTCATATTAGGCTACAAGATTCTTAATTAAATAGAATAACACTAATTTTACTTATGTGTTACATTGTTCACATTATCAAGTTAAGTTATAGGATACTGTTCATATCATTAAAATAGATTACTGTTTACAAGTTAATACATATATAATTAGATTCATCTAACCTACTGTTCACATTTAATAACTTATATATATATGAGGAGGGATCAAATGACCCCCAAAAATAACCCCTATCAAATATCTTATGCCCCCAAATTTTCGGAAGATCTGAACCGTTCATCTTGATCTCCACCCTCTAAATACATGACCCACCACTTTTCAACCCGATCCCATGTGTTTTGCCCGTTCATCAACCATTCTCAAAAGTTCAGTTCATGCGAAACCGTCAAATTTGGGTCGGATGGATGAACGGGCAAAACACATGGGATCGGGTTGAACATTGGTGGGTCGGGTATTTAGAGGGTGGAGATCAAGATGAACGGTTCGGATATTTCGAAAAAATGTGGGGCATAGGATTTTTTATAAGGGGTTATTTTTGGAGGTTATTTTTAGGGGTCATTTGATCCCTCATATATATATATATATATATATATATATATATATATATATATATATATATATATATATATATATATATATATATATATATATATATATATATGGAGGAGGGTACAAAGCGGACTTCTCCGCAAGGCGAGGGTTGGCAGGTAGTTGGGAAACGAAATCGAAGAAACAACAATACTGGAGGCAACCGGTATCCAGGCAAGCAGGTTCCGTTGAAGGGGATTGATCGGAGCTCCGGCAATGTACGAGGTGGGTCTATTCCAAACAGATCTAGACATGACCACAAGTCTGGAAATCCTATGGGTCAGGGCCGCAACCTGTTTGATAAAATTCCTGTTAGGCCGAAATACTCACTACAAATCAATACCTCAGGTAAGAAGTTCTCTTGGTCAGATATTTGTGCTAATAAGAGGACTTATGAGGAATCTTTATCAATGACCTATGTCCCCCCTGAGGTTGAAGATGGTGTGGCAATCGGCAGGGTGTGGGGGCCAATGCTTGAAAGAGGAGGCGAAAGATGGAAGAACACACTAGTAGGTTACGTCCTTGGTGATGTGCCCTACTACGGCCAAATCAAAGCTTGGGTTGATAGGCTCTGGAAGCTAAAGAAAGGAATTCAAATCTATAGTCGAGAAAACGGGTTCTTCTATTTCCGTTTTGAATGTGAAGCTGAATGTGAGAGGATCCTGCATGGTGGACCTTGGCTATTTGATGGGCGGCTAACTGTACTCCAAAAATGGAGTCCAACGCTGCGCCATGATAGGGACATCCTATTATCGGTTCCAGTATGGATCCAATTACATGGACTGCCTCTAAACATGTGGACATTGGAAATCTTGAATGTGGTAGCTTCAGTGGTCGGGTCCCCCATATGTCTGGATCGTGCAACCGCTAACCTGGAGAGACTATCCTATGCCAGATGTCTTGTTGAAGTTGATGCTAAGAAACCCTTGCCATCGTCTATAGGCATAAGACTCGATGAGGGTATTATCAATATTGAAACAAAATACGAGGGTGAGCCACCAAGATGTAGCCATTGTGTGTGCTTTGGCCATGGCGACAAACAATGCCCGGATTTGGCTAAGCTCCCTTCAATCCAAGTAAATAATAATTTGGGAGATCCATCAGTGCCAAAGAGTTCCTCTGGTGATCAGGGAATTACTGCGGACCTGGAGCAAAAGCCTACCAACAGTGGTGACCAGAGCATTGATCATGACCTGGGGCTAAGTCAAGACCTGGGCCAGTTGGAGCATAATTCAAAAAGTGCTGTTCATTCCTCCCTCAATAACCCTGACATTGCCCAACGCAATGAAGAGTTAAATGCCAATGCAGGCCCACCTGAAAAACTGGTCCAATTGTCACAGCCGGAGCCGGATTCTGATAAGCCTTCAGCAAGTCTTGCAACCGAGGAGGGGCGACAGGAAACTGCAATTATGCCTTCAGTAACAATTGATTCACGCATTCCTGTATATGTGGATTCTAGTCTTCAGGGACATTCTTTAGACAAGTGCAGGGTTGTTCCTTCCCTCATGGAGGATGAGGAGGTGCTAGACATAGACAAACTCCCAGAGCTGCTGACCTGTGCAAATCCTGATTGGGAGATTGAGGCTCAGGAACTTGCAAGATCCCTGGGTAACAAGAGTACTGATAAGGGCACTGCCAGCCTTAATATTCCCCTTCCACCGAGTACCAGAAGGAGCGTGAGGCTAAAGGAGGGGAGTACTCAACAACAAAATCGTGTTTAATGACAGTCCTCATCTGGAACACACGGGGCCTAAATAATTCGATTAGGCGAAGAGATCTTAGAGATGTTTTGAAGAGCCAGAAGCCGTCTGTGGTGGCTTTGTTGGAGACTAAACTGAAAAGTCTCTCTGCAAATAAAAAGTCATGCATCCCTGCTCACTGGTTGTACTTTAACAACTTTGATACCCATAGAGGTGGGAGGATCCTGTTAGGTTTGGACCCGAATGTTTGGCATGCTACTGTCATGTCATCTTCTCCACAGCACATCACTACTATCTGTAAAAATGCAGGGGGATTCTCCATGGTGTTTACAGCAATTTACGCTCTGAACACCAGCTCGGAAAGGAAAATTCTTTGGCACCAACTTGAACTAGATTCCAAAAATATACGGCACATGCCCTGGGTCATTGGGGGTGATTTTAACTGTGTCCTGTATACTAAGGACAAGATTGGCGGCCGCAAGCTTGATGATGGTATGGTTGAAGACTTCAATAATTGTATCACAAACTGTTCTCTCCAAGAAATTAAGAGCTCTGGACAGCGAATGAGTTGGTGCAATAAAAGACAGGGCACAGGACGTATTGCGGCGCAACTTGACAGAGTGTTCTGCAATGACTTGTGGATTGCAAAACTGACGGAATCATACATGATTTACCTTGACCCCAATACCAGCGATCACTCTCCTATGGTGGTCAAAATGCACTCCCAGGTATTGACTAGCCCCAAGCCCTTTAAATATTTTAATCATTGGTCACAATTGCCAGGATACAATGATCTGGTAGATGCCAGTTGGGATCAGTACATGCACGGCTCCCCCATGGTATGTATGTCACAAAAACTCAAGCGGCTGAAAAACATATTGCGTAATTGGGCCCGAGATGTGCAGGCGGCAAACACTATAAGCTCATGTCGTAATAAGCTTGAGTCCCTCAGGAACCGACAGGATTTTCACCTGGATCCTACCTTACACCGTGAAGAGCAGAAGCTACACAAAGAACTTGCGCAGTTGATTGGTATGGAAGAGGAGATGTATAGGCAGAAAAGTCGTCAACAATGGCTTAGTCTGGGGGACAGGAACACTAAATTCTTCTATAATGCCATGAAGGCTAGGCAAGGGTTCAATAATCTGGGGCATTTAGTGGATGCTGATGGTAATCAAAACAGGTCCTTTGAGGACTTGAAAGTTGAGGCACCTAAATTCTATGAACAATTATACACCCAAACAGATTACTGGAACGTCTTCCCTCGCATTGTTCCTAAGCGCAAGATTACGGCTGAGGCGGCCAACTGGATGGGTAGGAGAGTCTCCAAAGTTGAAATAAAAGCGGCTGTTTTCCAAATTGGTGTTGATAAAGCACCAGGGCCGGACGGGTTTAATGGGTTCTTCTTTCAACAACACTGGTCTCTCATTGAAGGTGATGTTTGCAAATCTATCCAGTACTACTTTAGAACCAGTGTGATGCTACCCCAAATAAATCACACTTTCCTTACACTGGTGCCAAAAAGCCCAAATGCGACAAATCTGGGGGATTACCGGCCTATTGCCTGTTGTAATGTACTATACAAGATCATCAGTAAAGTTTTATGCAACAGGCTAAAGGAAGTCATACATGATCTAATCTCTGCCAACCAATCTGCTTTCCTAAAAGGTAGACTGTTATCTGACTGCTCTCTGCTTGCCCATGAACAAATAAGAGATTATAGCAACCCTATGGGATCCAGAGCTTGTGTTAAACTGGATTTGAGGAAGGCTTTCGACAGTGTCAACAGGGAATTCGTATACTTTATGTTGCACCAGCTGGGTTTCAATGCCACTTTCATCAATTGGATAAGGGAGTGCATCTCTACCCCTTCTTTCTCGGTCTTGGTGAACGGTTCGCCTGAGGGCTACTTTATGGGGAACAGAGGCTTACGCCAAGGCTCTATTTCACACCTTCTCTTTGCAGATGACCTCCTTATCTTCTGTCGTGCTAACCTGCATTCCTTCAAGGGGCTCAAAAACCTGCTTGATGCCTTCTACAATTTTTCAGGACTTGATATTAATTGGAATAAAAGTGCAGGGATATTCAGCAAGGGTACCAAGTCACCTTCAGATCTTGCGGATTTCCTGGGAATTAAAATGGCCTCCACAATCACCACATACCTGGGGCTTCCCCTCTCCACAAAATATCCAAAGGCTCCCCAGTATAACAAGCTGATTGACAAATGCAAAAAGAGGCTTCTGGGCTGGACTTCAAAGTCCCTGTCGATCTCTGGTAGAATTGAGCTGGTGAGATCCGTCATCTACGGTATGGTTTCCTTCTGGACACAGGCCTTCCACTTACCGTCATCTATTCTCCGCAAAATTAATTCTCTTTGTCGAAGATTTATCTGGGGAAGCGCTAGGATTTGGTCTTGGGATGACGTATGCACTCCCAAAACTGAAGGCGGAGTTGGCCTCAGACTCCTCTCTGAAATTAATCGGGCATCGGGGGTGAGATTGACTTGGAGGTTACTCTCAAATGAGGGGATCTGGGCGAAATATATGAGGGAAAGGTATGGTGATCCTAACAATTTTTTTGCAGTTGAGGGAATGCCTGTTCAATCGGGTACATGGAAGTTCATGCTTCGCTGCAGAAACATCACCCAGAAGTTAATTAAAAAGGTGGTCCTGGACGGCAAATCCACCTTGTTCTGGCATGATAACTGGCTACCTGGAGGCCCCCTGAAAAATGAACACCCCATCCCTGCTGGAGCTAGTAACAAGCGTGTGATTGACTATTGGCAGGGTGCTCGCTGGGTGAATGACCCGTCCATTGAAAGCATTAAACCAGAGCTCCAAAATATTGTTATCAAATCTGGATCAGACTACTGGAAATGGGTGCCTAGTGATGGGTTTCAGTTTAGAGAAGCCTGGGAGGGAGCCAGACGTAGAGGTGCCCCCTTCCCCTACCACAAGCTTATATGGTACAACAAGCATGTACCCAAGATGGCCATATCCCTTTTGAGAGCATTTAAAGGGAAACTCCTCACTAAGAACAAACTATCGGCCTGGGGCATCGAAATAGACAGCCGATGTGTGCTTTGTGATAACTGCACGGAGGAGGACGGGCATCATCTCTTTTTCGGCTGTGACTTCACCTACTATTTACTAAAACGCAGTGTGCTGAAACTTGGCCAGCAAAGCTCACCTCCGGATGATCTGCAAAGCGTGGGAGATTTTTTCTTGCTGCATTTTGGAGCCAAAAACCCCCTTGGTGTACTTGCCAAAACTGTGCTTGCCGCAATTATCTGGCACTCATGGAGGGAAAGGAATAGAAGAGTTTTTGAGAACACCAAGCGTTGCAAAATCCAGGTTTTTGAAGACATCGCTTCCGACGTCAGGATTGCTTTAAAAGACCAAGACCTTGAAGACGTGGATGCGGCAGAGGCACTTACTAATTGGGGTTTCAGAGACACGGGTTAACACCCATCCTGGGCGCCTGTATTAGTGTCTTTTTAGTGATGGGGTTGGTTAGGAAACGGGAGACGATAGTAGAGAGTGACGGCGCCTGTGCCCTATCCTCTCTCTATTAAATCCCGTCTCTCCTTTCCAATCTCTTATGTATGTTCTGTATACCTTTTGTTTATACCTTAATAAAGATTACACTTACTGTTCAAAAAAAAAAAAAATATATGGAAAAAGGGGATCTAGGTGCCTCCTTAGATGAAAATCTAAGGAGGCGCCCCCATTTCCCCCCATCTCCTACAATTTTTTTGGAAATGTTTTTTCATGGGGTTATTGTTCACATCATGGATGATCAACATACCAAATTTCAAGAGATTCCAATACTTTTTGAGCCACCATCTACCCCTTACAACTTCAACGGTTTGAAAACGTGCTTATTATATATATATATATATATATATATATATATATATATATATATATATATATATATATATATATATATATATATATATATATATATATATATATATACACATACTAGTCATAACCCGTGCCCGCGGGCACGGTTCATTTAAGATTTTCCCTTGCGAAATCTTTGTTCCCAAAATTTTTTTTTCAAAGCCAAAATTTGAAAGAAAAACAAATTAGCTTACAATATTTAGCGGCACAGGCGTCTTCGGCGTGGGTGCCTTCGGTGCGGAACAACAAATTCAGCGCATGCGCCTTAGACACAGAACACCAAATTCGACGTAGGTGCCTTCAGCGCAGAACAATAAATTCGACGTAAAACAACAATTTCGACGCAGGTGCCTTAGGCGCGGAACAACAAATCAGCGTTAAAAAATGGCGCGGGCGCCTTCGGCGCGGAACAACAAATTCAGCACATGCGCCTTCGACACAGAACACCAAATTCGACGTGGGTGCCTTCGGCGCAGAATAACAAACTCGGCGTAAAACAACAATTTCGGCGTGGGTGCCTTAGGCGCGGAACAACAAATCATCGATAAAAATTTAGCGGGCGCCTTCGGCGCGGGCGCCTTCGGCACATTCATATACATATAACACGTGCCCGTGGACCCTTCATATACATATAAACTATGCCCGTGGGACACTGTTCATTTAAAAATCTTGGACCCACTAATTTTAAACAAACATCAATAATTATTAGTTTCCCCTGAAATATCAGCAGATGAGATCGAAATTTTACAGGGTTTTGCAACGCGGATCAATGAGTTGGCAGCATCTCCCGCGTTCATTCTCCCATAGCTCGCGTTCATTGTAACATTGTGCATTGCTAAATGGATCGAATGAATAATGTTTCTGCTCCTTTTTAACAGTCAAATTAACATTGCCCAAGCTTGTTCCCATCTGTTATCTACAAATTTCAATCCCAATTAAGAACAGCTCAAGAAACAAACGAATTAGCACTATTCCTCTCTCGCTAAACATCGTGCCTAAACTATGCATCTCAACAGCTGGGCATGGGAAGCGCACTGGAGACGCTATGCGGCCAGGCATGGGGCGCGGGGCAGTACGACATGCTCGGCGTCTACATGCAGCGGTCCTGGGTCATCCTCGCCGCCACCGCCATCCTGCTCACACCTCTCTACGTATTCGCTGGGCCGATCCTGCGCTCCATCGGCCAACAGGAGAACATATCGGAGGCCGCAGCTGTACGCGTACGCGGCGAACTTCCCGATCCAGAAGTTCCTCCAGGCGCAGAGCAAGATGATGGTCATGACGTGGATAACGGCGCTGCACACCTTCTTCAGCTGGCTGTTTATACTGAGGCTGGGGCTCGGGCTACCGGCTGCCGCGGCCGTGCTCAACGCGTCGTGGTGGTTCATCGTCGGCGGCTGGTGCGGCCCTGCGTGGTGCGGCCCTGTTGAGATGCATAGTTTAGGCACGAATCTTCCCCTTTTATCTCTCTTCCTCTCTCTCCTGCAATTAAATGTCTGTTGCTGTCTTGGAAAAGATCTTAGAATCAAATGGTTGTTGCTATCCCCAAAAAAGCCTCTTGCTCTCCCCCAAAAGCAGACTTGCTTTCCCAAGTCAAATGGCAAGTTACGAAAAGAAATGGGCCCCACACAAACTCAAAAATACAAACCATTCATCTTAATTTTTAATCCCAACCGTTCATCATCCAAGATTAAATCTCAGCCACTTTTTATCCCCCTCACTTGTCCTAGTCAGCTTGTCCTAGTCAGCCCTAGGATTCAAAAAACTCTGTCAAATGTAATATAGATAGGGTAAAGGGATCCTAAGGTGCCTCCTTAGATTCAATCTAAGGAGGCGCCCCCATTTCCCCCCATCTCACACATTTTTTTAAAATTTTTTTTCATGGGTTTATTGTTCACCTCATGGATGATCAACATACCAAATTTCAAGAGATTCCAATACTTTTTGAGCCCCCATCTACCCCTTGCAACTTCGTGTGTTTTTCAGCACGTTTTAGACCGTTGAAATTGTAAGAGGTAGATGGTGGCTCATAAAGTATTGGAATCCCTTGAAATTTAGTATGTTGATCATCCATGATGTGAACAACAACCCCATTGAAAAAATTTCCAAAACAAATGTAGGAGATGGGGGGAAGTGGGGGCGCCTCCTTAGATTTTCATCTAAGGAGGCACCTTAGATCCCCTTTTCCATATATATATATATATAAATATAAAAGCAGATCTCTCACTCTGTCTATAGATATCTAGAGAGAGATCTGTGAAAGTCATTGCCTTCTGTTATGGTCGCCCCCCGACTGACGGCCTTTACGCAACTACGACTACAGTGATGTGAGCGAATTGGTTTGATCTTTCCGGCATGTACAGAGATGCATACATAAAGGGACCCGCCCCTTTTTTGATCTTCATCTTTAGGACAGGACCCTACCCTATTCTCGAACCCTCTGCCGAGCTCTACCCTGCCCGCATTTCTTTTGAAGGGGGCCACAGAAATGTCTCCACCTGCTGCCAACAGTCTTTCTTCCGGAATTCTACTGAACGGCTTTTTCAGTGCCTCCGTTTGTTTTAGCAACTTATCCTACGGTCTCCACGCCAAGCCCGACGACGACAGAGGCGATGGAATCCCTGCCTGCTGTGGCGGGGCGGCTTTTTTGTTGAACAATAAGACCTAGACGATTATCCCTACCCTCGGTAGCTTACGAGTTTACGTCCATCCCTAGTCGGGTACAGTTTCCTTTCTTACTGCGCCCTTGTAGCCATTACCCGAATTCGCGCAAGTGTGTCCACACCCCCCTGACTTGACGAGGAATCCATTCTCGCGAACAAACACACCCCCTACACACACCTAGGAGCGCCCCTTCCTGCATATCCATACAAGACCTGAGTAGGCGGGTCGAGGTCCTACGGGGTACCCACTACCTGAAGTACCCTCCCACCAAAAAAGATGTGTGGTTCGGTGGTTCGACCAGAAATGCTATGCTTACACACAAGACTACCCCTTTTCCCGAAAGCTTCGCGGGGACGACTTGACTCTTTACTACTTTACGACCACGGAGGACCGCCCGTAGGGGGTTTACTGCACAAGGCCCCTGCAGATGAAAAGCTTTATCCCAGCGAATAGAATATGCTCAGCTCCGCACAACATAGGGATTGGCACGCTTTCGGGAATAACATAGAATAGTAGAGGATCCAACATGCAGGACACGGCGATCATTAGAAATTCACGAATTAGAGATGCTGTAATATACTCTTTCCCATAACTTCTCATACCATCGGTTGGTATTTGTTGGGGAATTATTTATCCTGGGGCTACATCTCCCCTCTCGGACTTACCCGGGGGCCGTTAAGGGCATGGCGGTTTCCCCCCCAGTTTACATAGTCTCGACCGGGGTTTCGCCTTACCCTCCTATGCCGAAGGCAGGGGGAGGGGGTTGGGGATTTTTCTGGGTTGTAATATATATATATATATATATATATATATACACACACACATATACGATTTAATGTAGAAAAGCTGCCAATGGATCAGGTGGCAAGACACAAAAAAGGTGGGAAGTACAAGCCCCCACATGGGCTTGTACTCGTGGGGCCCCACCTTTTTGTGTCTTGCACCTGATCCATTGGATCAAGTGCCACCTGTTCTACATTAATCCCATATATATGTATGTATATAAGTATGTATGTATATACTGCTACCTAATGTATCAAGTGATACTGTATAAGGTAATACTGTTCACTCATTGGAAAGAGTTATGGGTTCCTTGTTTCTATGCTACTCAATAAAGTACCTTGTTCTTTACTATATAAACCGTACTAACCTGTGCATTATCCATGTCATAGACTACCCTAGGATACTGCTGCATGGGGCTTTATTATTTGTATTGGAACTTACAGCTTACTTACAATTCATTTGTTTTATAATTATACATAGGGTACTTAGGTACAATTTACAAAGTATAATATATAACTAATATTATATATCGTACTGTATGTGTTGTAAAACAAAGATTATATAGAGACCACTTACTGTTTGTTTGCTTTCTTCTGCTGTCACTTACAGGTGGTAGCTTGGATGGCGACGATGGACAGGTGGCGAGGCTGCTCGGCTAGTGGCGGCTTCGGAGGGGAGGCCGGTGTTGGTGCGGGTTGTGACGTTGCGAGGCGAGGTGTTGGGTTTGAAAGGAGGGCGCGTGGCTTCGGGGAGGTGGCAGACTGAGGCGGCGTGGAGTTGGAGGGTGGTTCCAAGGGGAGGAGATGCGGTGGTGGAGTTGGGCTTGGTGAGGCGTGCACGAAGGAACAACGGGCGGCTGTGTGATGGGAGTTGGCTGCCGGAGGTGAGGGCTGGCGAGTGCTCGTCAGAGCTTGGAAGGAGAAGCGGGTTGGAGAGGGGGGGAAGGTGGTCGGGCTGGGCGCTGGGCTTGGCGAGGTGGGTTCGGCGGACTGGGTTGGTGTTCCGGCGAGGTACAGAGGGGGGGGGGGGGAACTGCGCTGGGGGCGTTCGGGGTTGGGTCTCGGAGGAGTGCGCCTTGGTTGCAGGGAGGCTGTCGGATAGGGGGAGACGGTGGCGAGGTCTGGGCTGGCAGTGAACAGAATGGGTCTGAGGCGAGTAGCAAGGTGAAGGGCACTGTGGGTAAGGAGGCCTGGGGTTCGGCGTGGTCGGAGGTTTGGGGGAGGCTGTGCGGTTTGTGGGAGAAGGAATGTATGCCCTTGGGGGGTTTTGTAGAGGGAGAGTTGATATGTAGGAGAGAGAAAAAGAGGAAACATGGGTGATGGGGAGGGTTACGTGGGAGAGTGGCTGGGTAGTTAGGATCTTATTTGGATTGCGTTTAATTCAATACAATTTGATCACAGAAGCATGAGATTTTGAGGAGAGGGGCTTACAAGATACAGGTTAGTTAGGATTTGAATAGATTTTAGTTTTAGTTTTTTTTGATTTCGTTCTGATTTTCAAAATTTCAAACTTAATAAAAGTATTTCAATATTTATATAAGAAGAATAATAATGAGGTTATTACAGTTTTGCCCCCAACATCCAAAAATTAAAAAGAAAATACCGGGATGATCGTGGCGTCGTGAGGATCGTGAATACGAGGTTCGGTCACACATACGAACTATGGAATTAATAACTAAAAATCAAACTTGAAATATACACATACGATAACAAAATACGCACTACAAACCTACGATCGAAAAGTGGCCGTTACATTCTACATCAAATCGGGCGTATCAGGTATATAATAAGCATACCAGAACAATGATGGAATCTATAAATGTTGTTGTTGATGATTATGAAAAGCAAAGAGAGACAGTCATCGGTGAAGGAAGTTCTAGACAAGAAGAAAGTACTGTGGAAGAAGAGCATGTTACGACTGATGTTGTAACATCGAAAATGACACAAAATGATGTTGCTACTGATGTTACGACACAAGAGACAACATCTTCTGCTGACAATCAAGGTGAGCAACCAGACACAAAATGATGTTGCTACTGAAGTTACCACCAGAGTTATCAAGAATCATCCACTTGAGCCGATCATAGGAGATATCTTTGAAGAACGTCGAACAAGAGGCACAAGTCGTATCAACTACCGTGATCTCGTTGGGTATGTATGTTTTACCTCTTTGTTTGAACCAAAGAATGTGAATGAAGCTCTTGTAAATGAATACTGTGTGTCAGCTATGTAAGAAGAGCTCAATCAGTCTCAAAGAAATGATGTGCGGACTCTTGTTGAAAGACTGAATGGGGTGAATGTAATTGGTACCAAATGGATCTTTTAGAACAAGACTGATGAAAATGGGAACATCACACGAAACAAAGCAAGACTAGTTGTTCAAGGCTACTCTCAAGTGAAAGGTGTGGATTTTGATAAGACCTTTGCTCCGGTAACTCGGTTGGAGTCTATCAGACTTCTTCTTGCTTTTGCATGCAGTCTTAATTTCAAGCTCCACCAAATGGACGTGAAGAGTGCCTTCCTGAATGGCATTCTCAATGAATAAGTGTATGTTAAGCAGCCCAAAGGATTTGAAGATCCTCATTTCCATGGTCATGTATATCAGTTGAAGAAGGCTCTCTAAGGATTGAAGCAGGCACAAATGGCTTGGTATGAGACATTGACCAAGTATTTGCTTCAGAAAGGCTATGAAAGATGGTGAGCTGATAAAACCTTGTTTATTCAGAGAACCAAGTCTGAAGTGATAGTTGCACAAATCTACGTTGATGACATTGTGTTTGGATCAACTTCTCAGAAATTGGTTCAGGAATTTATCGATTTGATGCAGAAGGAATTTGTAATAAGCATAGTTGATGAACTTAATGTTTTTCTTGGATTACAGGAGAAATAGACCAAGCATGGCTTGTTTATATTTCAAAGCAAGTATGTTATGAATCTGTGAGTGAAAAATTAACTCGAGATGATAATGAGAATTGGTTGATGTCACCCTGTACAGAAGTATGATTGGAAGTCTCTTATATCTCACAGCTATCAGACCTGGTATATGCTTTAGTGTGGGAGTTTGTGCACTCTACCAAGCAACTCCTAAAGAATCTCATATTAAAACTGTCAAGAGAATTATTAGATATGTTAATGCTAAAGCAAACTATGGTATTTGGTAGTCTAGGGATACTAATACTCATCTCTTTGGATATAGTGATGCTGGTTGGGCAGGGAATGCAGATGACAGAAAGAGCACTACTGGTGGCTGCTTCTATGTTGGTAATAATCTGGTCTCATGGTATAGTAAGCGCAAAACTCAATCTCATTGTCGACAGCTTACATTGCAGCAGAGAGTTGTTGTACTCAACTCTTATGGATGAAGCAGATGCTGATGGACTATGGAGTACAACAAGCAGTTTTAACAGTGCTATGTGACAATCAAAGTGCTATAAACATCTCCAAGAATCCTGTGCAACATTCAAGAACTAAACACATTGATATTTGGCACCATTTTATGAGAGAGTTAATGGAGCAGAAAGTTATTGTCATAGACTATGTTACAACATCAAGTCAGTTGGCAGACATTTTTATCAAGCCACTAGACTCAGGTAGGTTTAAGGAGTTACGATAAGCACTAGCGCTTTGCCGCATTTAATTATGCTGTTAAAATTGATCCAAATAAAAAACAAGAGAAGAGGGGGAAAAGTAATAAAGGGCGGTTTTTTGGGGTTTTCGATCTCTTTTATTTTAACTTCTCAGAAAGGGGAAATTTCTAGGGCTTCCTTCTACTCTGATTGAAAGACCGATCTCCTCCATCTCATGGCTCGTACTCAAGGTGATCGTTCCTTCCAGCCTCGCTGCTATTCTCGTCGATCTGTTACTGCAAATGCTGCCGCATCCTCACCCACTCCTCCTTCAATGAAACGAAAAGCCACAGTGAAGCGATCTGCCAAGGTCGCCGCCATCTTATCTCTAGGAATTGTCCCATTTGCCAAAACCACTATTAAATGTGAGGTACCGTCTTCTTCCTCAAAGTCTACTACACCTGAGGACCTATTTGCCTTATTTTGGCGTTTGAGAGAGACGGGGAAAATTTTTGATTTGTCGCATATTGACTGTTCTGGGCTGAGAATTATAAATGTACACCTGGACCGCATTGGTGGAGTGCTAAAGAGTGAACGAATTGTGGATGGAGACACATTGGTCCTTTCTACCACTAAATCTGGTCGTCGTTCTTCTTCTGTTGTATTAATTGAGATAATCGTGCTGGATGACTCGGATTCATCAACAACCGTATCTGTTGATGTCGATGGACCTAAGACATGTGATGTGGAGTCTTCTAATCCACGTGGTTCAGATTTTCAAGATCGTGTGTGTGGGCTGGACATTCTAGATGACATTGTGTCTGGCTATCGTATTGATGAACAAGTAGCACCTGATGATTGCCATATTGCACCTGATGTCACAACATGGGAGCCAACATCACAGGACCAACTGGCTGATTCATCATCTGTTCATGTCATGGACCATGTTGTGACACAGGACACAACATGGACTTCCTCTACACCAGTTGATACTACATCTTCACCCACTCCTAATCATCCTCTGTCAAATTATGTCTCTGCTCCGACTGATCTGGAAGTTCCTAAATCTTGTCAATGTCGTCGTAGTTCTGCCAAGCGACGTGGTGCTCCTACCAGTTCTCCATCTCCCTCTACTTCAATGTCGACTTCAAAAGGGCCAGAGATATTCCTGAAGCATCAGTTCCTTCTTTATCTCTTTTCACAGCTTCAGATGTCTTGAACAAGATGTTTTTTGATCAGGAGTGCAAGATCGAGGCTGCTGAGGCTCCCAGGCATGAGATCGAGGCCGCCGAGCTTCAGTCGACCTAGATCGAGGCTCGCCGACACGAGATCAAGGCTGCCAAGCTTCAATCGACCCGAATCGAGGAATCCATTCATCAAGATCAAGGCGTCCATTCATCGCCGTTCACAGATCAAACTTCCACAAGCCTTGTTCCATTGTCTCCGACCCAAATCGAGGCTCGAGCTCAAACGAACAGCGATCTGCAGACCTCAAGTCCGAAGGAGATGTCACCGATCAATCTTCCACAAGCCTCGTCCCAATGTTTTCGAGCCTCAACCATTGCCGATCATGCCGGGATATGGTGCACTGCCAATCGAGTCTCCACCAGAGCTCTGAGGTTTCGATTCAAGTATCGACCACCGATTCATCGACTCATCAACGGACTCGACCCAAGCTTTAGAGCCATGTTCGAGCATCTCCAATCCTCGATCGAGGACCTCGATCCGAGCTTCATCAGGCTCGCAGGCTCGATCAGGGCTGATCGAGCACCGAAGACTTCGACCCAAGCTCCGTCAAGTTCGGTCACCTCTGAGCTTGGGACCTCCGAGTTCTGTTGACGCCGTGCCCGATCAACAGATCCGAACGTAATTAGCGGGTAATGGCGAAGATAAGTAGCTCCTGTCACCAGCGGTGGACATGGTATAAGGACCGTCTACCTTGCAATACTAACAATAAACACTCTAGGGGGTGAATAGAGTAATGACAATAAATTGTGCAATTAAAATTTAGGGTTATTTAGTACCGACCCCCTGTGTTTTCTCCAAAATTAGTACCACCCCCTATGGTTTCAATAATTAGTAAGACCCCCATCTGGCACCTCAAGTTTTTCGCCACAATTAGTATCACCCCCCGGTGTTTTCTCAAAAATTAGTATCACCCCCCTATGGCAGGGGGGTCTTACTAATTATTGAAACCATAGGGGGGTGGTACTAATTTTTGAGAAAACACAGGGGGTCGGTACTAAATAACCCTAAAATTTAACTTGTAAATACGGAATAATAAATGCAAGAGGAATTAATCAACATAATCAATCCAAACACAAACACAAGAAATTACACTGGTTCCTCAAACTTGGATACGTCCATCCACACCAATATTCACTATAATTACCATAAAGAGAAGTGAATACAATCCCACAAAGAGATACATCACACATTGGATTTTGTCCTACACAATAACCCAACCAACCCTACACAAGGGTCAAACTCCCACACAGAGAATTATGGTTAGTCCTATACTAGAACACCAAACTCCCACAAAGAGAGTAACTCCCACAAAGAGAGTATCTAATTCCCACAAAGAGAATTAGGGTTTCAAAGAAACACAAAGTGAAATAAATACTCTTACATATACATTAAGATGGACTTACTCATTAATGAATGCAAGGCATGGAAGAAGATCTCCAAGTGATGAGATTAGCTTGAAAGCACTTGGATGATTTCCCAGGAGCTTGACTTCAATGCATGAAGGAGAGAATGAGCTCTAAGAGGGAAATAGGAGAGTTTGAGAATGAGCACTTCAGTCGACTGTTCCAAAAGCTCAAGTAAGAGTCAAGAAATGGTTGACTTGCTGGGGCACAACAGTCGACTGTAGAAGGATCGACATATGCCTGGAGTAACACAGTCACCTGTTGGAAAGCCAGAGACTCCAATTGAGTCATTTGGCAAGAAGAACCTATTGGGTTGGATTCTATGATAATCCTAAGGCTCACTAAGATGGTTATATGCATATGCATAAATGAGTAGACCATCTATCAAGGCATTACAATAAACCTAGACTCAAAAAGAGAAAAAAAATTAAATGAAATAATACATGTATTACATTGCTTTCCTTAGAGTCAATGGCTTCAATTCATGATGCCTTGATGCTCCCCATCATCTCCAAGCTTTGGCACCCCTTGAGTCCAAGTTTTGAAATTGCTCCTCTTGATGTCCATTCTTGCACCAAGCATATAGTCTCCAAAAGTGATATTCCTTAATTGACAACTAAGAGACTAAAACATGAGAGATATTAGCAACAACATAATGTTATGATTATCATCAAAATAACATTGGTATGAAACACCAATACCCAATAATCTCCCCCTTTTTGATGATGACACACATTATGTAAAACATAAAGAAATAAAGCACACTGCTAATGAGCTCCCTCTACTTATATGCACCAATTGTAAAATGAGATAAACAATCGTAAATACTCATTATACCAATTGAAATAATAAGGCATAATGGTGACATATAATAGGCATAGTTTACATAAACCAATTGCAATAATTATATAACAAGCTCCACATGAATAGTTTATATAATCTCACATAACTCTCCATATATGTGTGTGTGTGTATATATCTCCCCATAGATATCTCTCTCCCCAAATGCATATGTATGATATACATGATGTACATAATGCAAATATCTCTAACCCTTGTATGTCAAAAAGGTGGACATCAAAAATATCCCACTTAACATTCTAATTAAAGATGTGACAATATACAAGAGATAAAGAGATGTATGATACCAAATATAAAAATTCAGTGGGTATCAATCACTATCCCAAGCTCCCCTAGATCATAGAAAAGGTCAAATTGTTGACTTCTAGGATCTAATAGCAATTGTAAAGAAAGAGATAAAATATCTTTAAAGATAATCCTCTTTACAAATTGTAGATAATACTTGGAGCCATGGACCTAAAATGTATCAAATCTTATATATATGTAAAAATCAATCACATTGATACACATGACATTGCCAAAAGGAAATATAACATGAAACATGTTGGCAATATCCAAGGGTTGAATTTGAGACCAATAATAACCAATTGTAAACAATGATCTCAAGAACAACCCGAAATGAGAGTTAAAATATGTTTTAAAATATTTTAACTATATTAACCATGCTAACTCCCCCATTGTCATACATATGGATCAAAAATTGCATGCATGACAATGAATTCCCCAAGGTCCCCATTTTCATGAAAAATAAATTTGAAAATATTTTCAAAATCATGAAACACACAAACAATGGGTATGCTAAAAATAGACAATTAAGCACAATACTCATGCAATATGCATAAGTGTGAGGAACCTAAACATTAGGGAACCAAACCCAAGAGGAGTTTGATTTCCTAATTTGATGATCACATAAGGTGATCACGTACATTCCTAACTAGAGAGTTGATGTATCTATCACTCTCTTGCACACTACACCTAGTCGGAATCCATAAACTCAAAGATTTCCTAGGCAATGATTTTGCCTTAGCAAGAGCGGTAGATGTGGCATGCTTAGGTGTATGAAATATTTTCTTAGCATGCATAAAGTGAGGAGTTTGCTTCTTAGCAAAAAATAAAGAATTTTCATTTTTCCTCACCACCTTGTGATTTACATGCTTCTTGTTGGTGTTATTGTTGTACAAGAAAGCATGGTGATTCTTCTTAGGTGCTTTTGCAATATTTCTTGTATCTGCACCAAAAGAAGAATTAGAGGTGGGTTTGGTAACCACCTTTGGAGTGTATCCCAAACCTACTCTATGGTTTGCCAGATGTTATTTTTCAAGCAAATCGTGGAGTGAATCCCTAGAATAAACAAAGCTTTTGAGATTTTGAGATTCCTCTTTGCATTTCAACGTAAGTTGTTGAATGCGATTTTCTAAGCTAAGGTTTTGAGCTACTAATTTATCATTAGAAATGCTCAATTCCTTAACTTGAGAGAGAAGTGTGTCTCTCTCACTAGTGTCACAAATATGCATATCATTTTTAAATTTAGCTTTCAATTTACCATATGAGTCGATGCACTTACTTGCCCCATTAGAGACCATATTGTAGCGGTATTCGAGCTCCTCGTAGGATAGCTTTAGCTCCTCATCAACTTCCTCATCGGATTCCTCCTCGCTAGAGCTTAACGAAGACTCTTCCCCTTTATCCATGAAGCACATTTCTTCGTTGGGGTTGAGCCACACCTCCACCTCTTCATCGCTTGAATTTGAGGAGATTGATGAAGAATCATCAAAAGCCGCGAAGCACATGTGAGCTCGTTCCTTGTCATCTTCTTCTTCATCACTTATGTGTCCTCATCGGAGTCATCATAAGTGCCGACAAGTCCCTCCTTTTGGTTCTTGAACTTGGACTTGCCTTTCCAATGCTCTTCCATTTACCCTTGTAAGTCTCTTTGGTGGGTTTGGAAGGGCATTCGGTGGAGAGATGACCTTTGCCACTACAATTGAAACAAGTAGGAATCTTGTTAGATTTGAAGGCAAACTTTGAAGAAGATTTACCTTGCTTGCTTTTGAGGAATGCTCTTAGTTGCTTGGCAAGCTCCACGATTTCTTCTCCACTAGCCTCGTCTTCTTCACTAGGAGTTTCTTGATGGAATTTCTTCCTTCATTTGATTGGCTCCTCCTTGGCATGGAATGCAACCCCCTTTTGCTTCTCGGGCTTGGTTGGTTGAGTCTCATTCTTGTGTTGAAGCTTCACTTCGTATGCCATAAGATTCCCAACGCACTCCTCAACGATATATTTGGACATGTTGTTAGACTCCAAAATCCCGTTGGCCTTTGACTCCCATTTGGGTGTAAGAGAGTCAATGATCTTCTCCACTCGATCCTCTTAGGAAATCACCTTCCCAAGTCCTTCCAAAGCGTTCATGATGTCTGTAAACCTTGTGAACATTTCTTTAGATTTAAACACACTTTGTTTAGATTTCATTACCTTGGATGTCCCTTCAAAAGTAATCTCCAAGATATGCCAAATTTCGTTGGCCGATTTGCATATGGAGATGTGGTTGAACTCATTCGGAGTGAGGGCGCAATGGAATGTATTTATAGCCCTCACATTGAATTTGATAGAGTCCTTCTTCGCCTTTGTCCTTGAGACCGTGGGTGTAGTAGGCTTCTCAAAGGGCGACTCCGTTATGTCCCAAAGTTTTGACCCTCCAAGTATATCATCATCCTAATCTTCTAATTAGGGTAATTGGTTCCGTTGAAGAGCAGGGGTCGAACAGTTGATAGGCCTTCTTCATAAGACATGGATGAAGCCTTGTATACCATCGTTGTTGTATGCTTCAATCTCGCTCTGATACCAATTGTAAGGACCATCTAACTTGCAACACTAATAACAAACACTCTAGAGGGGTGTGAATAGAGTAATGACAATACATTGTGCATTTAAAGTTTAACTTGCAAATACGGAATAATAAATGCAAGAGCAAGTAATCAACACAATCAATCCAATTGCAAACACAAGAAATTACCCTGGTTCTCCAAACTTGTGTACGTCCAGCCACACCAATATTCACTATAATTCCCACAAAGAGAAGTGAATACAATCCCATAAAGAGATACCTCACACAGAGGATTTTGTCCTACACAAGAACCCAACCAACCCTAAACAAGGGTCACACTCCCACACAGAGAATTACTAACTCCCACAAAGAGAATTAGGGTTAGTCCTACACTAGGACACCAAACTCCCACAAAGAGAGTAACTCCCACAAAGAGAGTATCTAATTCCCATAAAGAGAATTAGGGTTTCAAAGAAACACAAAGTAAACCAAATAATTTTACATATACCTTGAGATGAACTTATTGATTAATGAATGCACGACATGGAAGATGATCTCCAAGTGATGAGATTAGCTTGAAAGCACTTGGATGATTTTCCTTTGAGATTGACTTCAATGCATGAAGGAGAGAATGAGCTCTAAGAGAGAAATGGAAGAGTTTGAGAGTGGCTTAATGATTCTCAAATGATCTTCAATAGTTCCAAGAAGTTCTAATGAACTCAGCACTCTCCTATATATAGAAAGCTAAAAGAAACCCTTAAACCCAAGCAAAAAGCCAAAATGAATAATACTGCAACGGCTAGATTTTGGCAGTTTACGGCACAGACAGTCGACTGAAGAAAACATGCGACTGCAAATAGACATGCAACTGTAAATACTGCATCATTCGACTGACTTGCACATTGGGATGAAGCCCAGAAAATGCAAGTTGCGCACAGACGACTGTAGAACAATTAACAGGCGCCTGTTGGAAGACATGCGATTGTAAATAGCACTTCAGTCGATTGTTTCAAAAGTTCAAGTAAGAGTCAAGAAATGGTTGACTTGAGCTGGGGCACAACAATCGACTGTAGAAGGCTCGACAGGCGCCTAGAGTAACCCAGTCGCATGTATGACTTTCATCAGTCGCCTGTTGGAGAGCCAAAGAATCCAATTGAGTCATTTGGAAAGAAGAACCTATTGGGTTGGATTCTATGATAATCCTGAGGCTCACTAATATGGTTATATGCATATGCATGAATGAGTAGACGATCTATCAATGCATTACATTAAACCTAGACTCAAAAAGAGAAAAGCAATAAATGAAATAATACATGGATTACATTGCTTTCCTTAAAGTCTATGGCTTCAATTCATGATGCCTTGATGCTCCCCATCATCTCCAAGCTTTGGCACCCCTTGAGTCCAAGCTTTGGTATTGCTCCTCTTGATGTCCAGATCATATAGTCTCCAAAAGTGATATTCCTTAATTGATAACTAAGTGACTAAAACATGAGAGACATTAGCAACAACATAATGTTGTGATCATCATCAAAATAACATTGGTATGAAACACCAATACTCAACACATGGTGGCTGCGAAGCAGCAGTAGCAGCTTATGACGCTCGACATGTTTCAAGGAGTCACTTCAGTGATAGAAGAAAACTCCTCTTGCAAGACATCGATCATTTGCAAACAACAGATCCATCATTGGCATAGTTCACTTCGATCGAACCATTTGAGCATCGACTCATCGTTCGACCTGAGCCGCCACGCCTCATCCATATTCGTCACTTCACACCGGAGAATGGCCCGATGCAGCAATGCCTCATTCAGTCTCAACCCAAGCTTTCGGAGGTTGATCTGAACCTTGGGTCATCATCCTACCTTCATCGAAGCTCGACCAAAGCATCTGAGGGTGATACACGAAGGATCCGGCCCAGAGCTCGATCATCATCAGATCCGACGAGGAGTTCGACTCAACAGAGCTTTCGGTCCAACTAGATCTCCACTTCGGTTCAACGAAGCTCGAACATCTGAGCTTCGATTAGCAATCATCAAGCTCGAGTCTCTTACCTCGTTTTGACTGAGATCGAGACGTAACTTCTGACCAAGATCGGTGCATTCCTGCCTCGTTTCGATTGAGAACGAGGTGCCCCCACCATGTTCGACGATGGACCGAACTCCTCCTACTTTGAACGATAGAGAACAAGCTTCAAGCCAGTCCCAAAAATCCATTCATTCAATCCACCCAAGATCTGGCAGACGAAGCTCCGAGCAGCTTTCTAATCGAATCACCGAGCATTGCTCAAATTACCCTCTGGTCGAAGCTCAGTTCGAGGGCTTCCTATGGTCAAAAGCACAAGTTTTATAGAGACCCTGCAAGACTTTCATTCAACTTTTCATTTGCAATTTCATTTGCAATCTCATCCAATTTTTGTGATACGATTCATAATTTGATTTATCTCTGTAAGCTGCTTTTCCTTAGGCTTGGAGATACAGTCGAGGATTCCATGTCTCAGAGATCGTCGATCGATGATCCCATTCATCAACTGAGGATTCCCTTTCTCAGAGGATGTCGATCGAGGTTTTCTCCTCATTCATCCAGTCGCGCAGATGTTTGGTCAAAGCTCGTCAATCATTCATCCTCGTAGACACGAATGATCAAGATATTTTGTGATCAAATACGTATGGGCGTCGTCTGAATGATCCGACTGTCACCAAGCTTCGACAATTAGCCCCCAGCTCAACGCTTCCGAACTCCCTCGATTGGTGCTCTGATGCGGAGATGGACCATCAGTTGTTGCACCAATGGCGACTCGATCCAAGTCCAGGCTCGATCTAAGCACCAATGCCCCATTTGGTCATCGATCGACCAAAATTTGAGTCACCAGACCACAAGCAAAGACCACAATGGGGTAAGATCTGAGCTACTGCTTCTGAGCCATCGATCCATCAGAGATGAAGGAGCACCCGAGGCATCAACCCGTCAAGACCTAACGTGGCTCGTCGACCCAGTAAACTAATCGATCGACGGAGCTCAATCGATCAAGCTTTCTTCTGTCTGAGCTCAATTGGTCGATGCTGTTCTGGTCGAACGAAACTCTCATTTGTCATCAGCCGTAAGCCGAGGGGTCAATCCATTGCCATTGAATGACTCAACATTCGTCGTCAGCGGTAAGTCGAGGGGCCAATCCCTTGCCACTAAACGACACTCGTCGTCAGCCATAAGCCGAGGGGCCAACCGCTCTCCATTGAACGACGACCCCTCGCCACTGATCGACACTTGTCGTCAGCCGTAAGCCAAGGGGCCAATCCCTCGCCACTAAACGACTCAATATTCGTCCTCAGCAGTAAGCCGAGGGGCCAAACCCTCGCCACTGAATGACACTCGTCGTCGGTCGTAAGCCGAGGGGCCAACTCCTCACCACTGAACGACACTCGTCATCTGCTGTAAGCCAAGGGGCTGACCCCTCGCCACTGAATGACTCAACCTAGTCGTCAGCCAAAAGTTGAAGGGACCACACCCCCCACAACCGAACGACAACCTTCTTACGTCGTCAGCCGTAATCCGAGGGGCCAACCCCTCGCCACTGAATGACACTCGTCGTCAGCCGTAATCCGAGGGGCCAACCCCTCACCATTGAGCGACATTCGTCATCAGCCATAAGCCGAGGGGCCAACCCCTCGCTACTGAGTGACATTCATCGTCAGCCATAAGCCGAGGGGCCAACCCCTCACCACTGAATGACACTCGTCAGCCGTACGCCGAGGGGCCAACCCCTCGCAACTGAACGACTCAATCTAGTCGTCGTCCATAAGATGAAGGGGCCACACCCCTCGCAACCGAATGACAACCTTCTTACGTTGTCAGCCGTAAGCCAAGGGGCCAACCTCGCCACTGAACGACAGTCATCGTTAGCCGTAAGACTAAAGGGCCAACTCCTCGCCACTGAATGACACACGTCATCAGCCGTAAGCCGAGGGGCCAACCCCTCGTAACTGAACGACTCAACCTAGTCATCGACTATAAGACGCATGGGCCACATCCCTCATAACCAAACACCAACCTTCTTATGCCGTCAGCCATAAATCGAGGGGCCAATCCCATGCAACTAAACGACACAACCTAGTCATCGGCCATAAGATGAAGGGGCCATACCCCTCGCAACCGAACGACATCCTTCTTACATTGTCAGCCGTAAACCAAGGGGCCAACCCTCGCAACTGAATGACTCAACCTAGTCATCGGCCATAAGACGAAGGGGCCACACCCCTCACAACCGAACGACAACCTTCTTACATCGTCAGCCGTAAACTGAGGGGCCAACCCCTCGCAACAGAACGACATTCGTCGTTAGCCGTAAGCCGAGGGGCCTGTAATGCCCTACAAGCTACTGCACAGGTACTAGGGGGGTGAATAGTACTTTAAAAATAACGAGGAGTATAATTCCTAATTATAGTGCAAACAACTACCAAATCAATTTGCGGAAGCTTAAATTGAAGACAACAACAAAATTAACAATGCTAACAAATGATATTACTGGGTTCGGATCCACCCAAGTCTCACCGACTTGTTCCCGGTGATCCTACGTCCCAACCACCCGGATCCCCTCCGGATACTTGAGTTAGAAACCCTAACTCAAGATTTCCACTATGAAATACTTGTGAAAAAACCTCCACAAGTCAAATCATACACAAAGTAATTTGTGACTCCCACAACCCGGGATCACAACCACACTCTCACAACCGAGAGTGAAACTTACAATATGAAATTGAAATGAAATAAGAAACTTCTTACCGACAAAATACCTATGCCTTGAGTAATGCTTACGAATTAGGGCAAGGATGATTTTAAGGAAGAAGAAGTGGCACCAAACCCTAGCTCCAAGATGTAGATCAGCGATGGAGAGCTATGGGGATGTTGGTGACCTAGAATCAAGCACTTGGCTTGGAAGGCTTCACACTCAATGAATCTCTCTTTGGAAGTAAGAGTGAGGAGAGATTATTGAATGGAATGAATGAGCTTTGAATGAGCTTGGAATGATTTCTCTTGATCTCTAAACTTGCAATAATATCAGCCTTGAGTGCATTGAATGCAGACCAACAAGTATTTATAGGATAGAGGAGAGAGAGAGAGAGAGAAAAACGTTTCAATTAAAGCTCCAACGGCTCTTTTCTGAACCCAACTAGTCGGTCAAAGAACAACCACCGACTGACTAGTTCATCAACTAGTTGGTCGGTCAATTAACGTATACCGACTAATGAGTGAACAGAGAAAAGATCAAAGCACAGACATAAGGAACTAGTCGGTCCAAGAAGAGTAGCTGACCGACTAGTTTCACAACTAGTCGGTCGGTTACTCAACTGAGACCGACTAACAGATAAAACTGAAGTCTGAGCATAAATAGACTTAGTCGGTCCAAGAACAAATGTTGACCGACTAATTCACCAACTAGTCGGTCGCCAAATGAGCATAGACCGACTAACGATAAACAGTAAGTTAGGTGAAAAATTGGCATGTACAGTAAAACTAAACTAGTCGGTCCAAGAAGGAAAGTTGACCGACTAGTTCATCAACTAGTCGGTCGATCAATGAACACAGACCGACTAATGATAAACAGTAGCTCAGGCTCAATGTGCATGTACAGGGAAAGCTCAACTAGTCGGTCACAGAAGCATCACTGACCGACTAGTTCACAAACTAGTCGGTCGGTGAGTCAACTTAGACCGACTAACTGTAAACAGTAAAGAGCTTAGAATTAACTGACAGAAACTAGTCGGTCCAAGAAGCTTTGCCGACCGACTAGATCACCATCTAGTCGGTCAATTCTTCTTCTTGAACCAACTAACATGCACAAGAAGTCGCGAATCGAAGCGCGAAGCTTCGGGAAGGATTGTATGGACTTCTACTAAGATCCTAGAGCTAAGATATGAGCATTATGAAGATTTAAACCGTAAGACCTACTC
Source organism: Scilla litardierei (assembly GCA_030789695.1). Taxonomy (NCBI): domain Eukaryota; kingdom Viridiplantae; phylum Streptophyta; class Magnoliopsida; order Asparagales; family Asparagaceae; genus Scilla; species Scilla litardierei. The sequence continues at coordinate 645,850,560 of CM061142.1, read as the reverse complement.
AAGGCTTAACATTCTACGAAAGAAGCTTAAAGACTATAAATAAAACTTAACGATACCGTCTTCAATAGCTTCAATCGAATCTTCATGACTTCTAAAAAGGTCCATAAGCTTCAACGAAGCTTTAGGCATACGATCACGTGCTTTGAGAAGTCTTGAGACGTCGTAATTGATATTCTTATGAATTTTGCGACGATCTCCATAACTGCGCTCACAGAGTGTTAGTTCACGATATATTTATGTTTGTTCATCATCCAAAACCAAATATGGGGAGTCCAATATCCAACAGTCTCCCCCTTTTTGGTGATGACAAACCAACATAAATAATAATCAAAAATAATAACTCAAATGAAATTTACTTACTCCCCCTGCATTGATGACACGTTAATTCCAATTTAAACAATAATAATACGCATCAAGCAGACGAGTGAAGTATATAAAATTAGAATTGATTATTGAAATATCGAATACCAAATATAGGTTATTGAAATATCGGATTTGAAAATCCATTTATATATCTCAACTCCCCCTGAATCTAACACATCAAGTTAGATTCTTGGAATAATGCTTTAAATTTTCATTTAGCACATCGTTATTATTATATCTCTCCCCCTTTGGCATAAGAAAAAAGAGTGGGAGGATAAGAACGACAACAACAATGGCCTCAAATAAAAAAGCACGGGAGTCGTAGAATACGACGACGGTTCAAGTGACACCAAAAGAATACGAATAAAATCAAGGCGTGTCAATGAAACCATAGTCAAAAATCGTAAAACGAAATCATCAAAACTCAAATTATTTTTACGGATTGAGTTATGGAATATAATCTCCAATATGAACATTCTTGGTTAATTTAGTGCATGGAAAACAATTCTATGTTTCCATAGAAGAAATTTCTATTAAACCAAGTTAATATCGTCGAGCGACAAAATCAAACATCAGATACATAAAAAAAATTATAAATTGTGCACAATAGAATGAAATGTCAACTGCGATGCATATATATATATAAAATATGAACCAGAGTACATCAAAAATGAGCATCACTGACATACAAAACATCGATCCACCGATCGGGGCACAAAAATACATCATCATATCACAGCTATCGGAGTGTCAAAATACATGAAGACACATCATCAAAAGTATCAAAATACATCAAAAAGATCATCAAAGTACATCAAAATACATCATCAAAAAGATCCAAAACCCCACTTTATCCTAACCAAACTCTCTCACACTGGATGTATCATCTAAGGAGCATTGGAGAGTCCTCAAAGAAGCTCAAGAGGAACCGGCAGGATCTGCAGCAGCAGCAGGCTCTGCAGGAGAAGCGGGAGAAACTGGATCAGCAGGAACGTCTGGAATGTCAGCAGGAGCGACGGCAGAAGTGTCAATCTCTGGAGCAGCAACAGGAGTGGCCTCGGGAGCACCAGTCAGAGTATCCACCGCAGGAGTGGTGGCAACAGGTGTGCTATTGGGGGCACCAGCAGACGAAGCAGCAACAGCAGCACCAGAAGAGGTAGCACCAGCAGTAGATGTGGTAGCAGCAGCAGCAGTACCAGAAGTGCCCTCGGGGGCACGAGTGGAAGCACGACAAAGCTCCTCAATGTCCTCCTCAGCCAACTCATCCATCTCCTCATCCTCAGAAATAGGAGGAGGAAGCTGAATACCCATCAGACTAGCCATACGGTAAACTACCTCCTCGGTACGAGCCAAACGAGACTCGTGACGACGAAGTAACCGAACGACATCATCAAGAGTGGCAGAGGGAGCAACTGAGGCAGAGGCAGACGCTGAAGGTGTCGTCCTCTGAACGTGACGGAGCACCGCAAGAGATTTCTTGACGGTCGTCGCGTTCAGGGGAGGACCAAGTAGACGCTCATCGTCACGAGGCAAGGGAACACGGAAGTGACGGAAAACAAGGGTCAACAAGCACGGAAATGGGATGTGAGCCGATTTCGTGGTCTTGCGAATACACTCGAAAGAGTCAATCTTATCGAGTATAATGCGAGCCCAGTTAATCGAGCTCCCCATGAAAATGGCATAGATCAGCTTCAGAAAAGGCTGGGACGGTAGAGATGAGGAGCCGTACTTGGGAAGCAAGCACGACTTCAGAATCAAGTTCAGGACCCATGCATTTGGCTTGAAGGACTTAGAGGGTACGCCAATCATGGCAGGAGGAATCTGATGGAAAATCTCAGAGAGGATAGTCTGATCTAAGGAAGAAATATCATCAACAGAAATGTCTGAGGGGAGGATGCCAGACGAGGAGATACCCAAAATCTCTCCTAAGATTTCTGCTGTGAGGACTATAGGAGTCCCCAAAACAGTCGTCTCAACAGAGTGGGTCTCATTGTACTGACCCCGGATCCTTTTGGCATAGAATAGCTTGACTAATCGAGGGTAGGGGTGAGGATTCGCCTTCGGGTCATATCGAAGGTAATCGAGAAGACCCGAGGACGAAAGAAGATCAGCTAGCCCTATGAAGTCACTGAACTGGACAAAATGCTCCAGAAGCAGCGGGTAATGTTCGATACGGTTGTAAGCCGTGAGACACAAAGGGTCGTCGCGACACAACGAGATATCGACACCGCCAACCGGCATCGGAGCCTTTCCCTTAGGCTTACGGGTAGACGTACGAGGTCGGGAGCTAGACTTAGGATGGGTAGGAGGAGTGGGTTCCCTATGAGTCTCAGGCTCGGGGATATACTCGGTGTCGGAATCCGAAGCACCGGGAGGAGTGGGAGCACGGAAAATTACTTGCTTGGGCTTGGGCTGAGATCGGGCTCGGGGTTTCGCAGTCGCCGTCCTCTTACGCTTAAGAGGAGGCGAAGACGAAGAGGGTTGGGTGGTCTTCGAACGACATCTAGGAGGGGTTCGCGAAGGTTGCTCGGGGTCCGTAGGGGTAGGTTCTACGGTCATCGGCGATGGGCTAGATGGAGTGATCGGGATACATGTACGAGCCATAATCGTGGCACGACACGACGCAAGAGAGATCAAAGCAAAGAAACCCTAGCCGAATTCAAGAAGCCCTATTCAAAACCCTAGAAGATGAAATCTAGAGAAATACCTAACCCTAAGCTGAAAATGAACCCTAGACAGGAGAGGGAGTGAGGGGAGGTTACCCTAGGAGGAAGACGACGGCCGGCGACGGAGAGGATGGCCGGGAAATGGCCGGAAGTCGACGGAAGACGAAAAGACACGAGGGAGGAACGGGGGTTTTCGAGCTGGAGAACAAAAAGAAACCGACTAAAGTAGAAAAAAATCGATTAGAATTGATTTAAGTCGGTCGAAATCGTGAAAAGACATGACTGCCCCTGAGCACTTAGTCGGTCTGAGTTCAAACGCTGACCGACTAGATGACGATCTAGTCGGTCGGTTAATGAGCTTGAACCGACTAAGTGGAAACAGAGAACAGTCGAAGATTTCCTGAACGAGAATTAGTCGGTCTATGCTCAAGTACTGACCGACTAGAACTCAATCTAGTCGGTCGATAAGTAAGCTTGAACTGACTAAAGAGTTAAGCTGGAGAGGAAACTCAAAATAGCTAGAGCTAGTCGGTCTGAGTTCTTTTACTAACCGACTAGATACGAATCTAGTCGGTTGGTGATTGAACTGAAACCGACTAAAGGAGTTCAAAAGATGAGAGATAGAGCTAGTCGGTCTGAGTTCATTAGCTGACCGACTAGATGCGAATCTAGTCGGTTGGTTAATGAACTGAGGCCGACTAGATGAGTCCAAAAATTGATAATTAAGTTCTCTCCTCAAAACACTTGGATGATACATCGCAATCCTCTCAAAAATCATCTAAACTACCCCATTAAACATCGAAATCTCAAATACGACATTCAAACATGAATTCGAGCAAAAATTCAAAATATCACATAAAATCCCGAAAAATCCAATAAGTCTAGCATGAATGAAATATTGCGAAATATAATAGCATGCAAGATTATTGAATGAAACATGAATCCTATATCTCGGATTCACCCATAATCCCCAATTCTCGACGCAACCGCACAAAGGAGTCCTCCTTTAGGGGTTTCGTGAAAATATCGGCGATTTGCTTTTGGGTTTCAACGTACACTAAAATGATGTCCTTTTTAGCAACATGATCATCTAAAAAGTGGTGTCGGACATCTATGTGTTTCGAACGGGAATGGTGTACCGGGTTCTTGGAAAGACATATTGCACTTTGGTTGTCAACCATGATAGGGCAAGTATCACAGTTTATACCAAAGTCTTTAAGTGTGTGTCTCATCCAAAGAACTTGAGCACACGCGGCACCGGCGGCAATGTATTCCGCCTCGGTGGTTGAAAGTGATACAGAATTTTGCTTCTTGGAAAACCAAGAGACAAGGGAATTTCCTATAAAATGGCAAGTGCCACTAGTACTTTTCCTGTCGGATTTGCATCCCGCATAATCGGCATCACTATATGAGATTAACTCATACGTGCTAGATTTTGGATAAAGTAATCCAAAATCAAGTGTATAACTTAGATAACGGAAAATACGTTTTACCGCTACTAAGTGAGACTCCTTAGGTTGAGACTGATAACGAGCACATATGCATACGGCAAACATAATATCGGGCCTACTTGCGGTAAGATAAAGTAAACTACCTATCATACCTCGATATAGACGAATATCTACATCCTTACCGCCCGTATCCTTATCAAGATGCGTAGTCGTGCTCATTGGAGTCTTCTTTCCGGAGGCATTCTCCATTCCAAATCGCTTAAGCAACTCCACCGTATATTTCGTTTGGTGGATGAAGATTGCATCGTCCATTTGGCGAATTTGGAGACCTAAGAAATATTTGAGCTCACCCATGTGGCTCATCTCAAATTGTTCCTTCATAACATTAGAAAACTCTTCGCAAAGAGTAAAGTTAGTAGCACCAAAAATGATATCATCAACATATATTTGAACTAAAATTATATCATTATTCGAATGCTTAACAAAAAATGTAGAATCGGCTTCTCCCATTTTAAAATTCAAATCCAAAAGAAAATTCTTTAGGCGATCATACCAAGCTCGAGGAGCTTGTCTCAAGCCGTAAAGTGCTTTCTTTAGTTTAAAACCATGATTTGGAAATTTTTCATTAATAAAGCCCGGAGGTTGAGAAACGTAAACTTCCTCAACAACATCTCCATTTAAAAATGCACTTTTAACATCCATTTGAAATAATTTAAAATCCTTATGGCATGCAAAAGACAATAATAATCTAATTGATTCTAATCTAGCTACCGGAGCGAAGGATTCTTCGAAGTCAATACCTTCCTCTTGACGGTAGCCTTGAGCAACTAACCGAGCTTTGTTCCGGACGACGACTTGGTTCTCGTCGGTTTTGTTCTTGAAGATCCACTTTGTCCCTATGACGGTGTGGTTCTTCGATGGCAATGGAACAAGCTCCCAAACTTCATTCCTCTCGAATTGAATGAGTTCCTCCTCCATGGCTAAGATCCAAGCGCTATCTTCGCATGCTTCATTAACATTCTTTGGCTCTATTGAGGAGGCAAAGGCACAATGAGCGAAGTAGTTCACTTACGATCTCGTCTTGACACTATCATGGATATTGCCAATGACTTGCTCATGAGGATGGTCACGAACGGTATGGAGCCGTTTGGGAATACTTTGGTCACTAGGAACATTCTCAACAACTTCATTAGACGGGTTAGTCTCAATAGAATCAATAGAATCATTAGAGTTAGAATTACCAATTGAATCACATAAGACATCCATAGAGTCATCATCATTAGTAATTCTAGTTGGAACAAATCCTTCATTAAATGACACATGAAGCGATTCCTCGATCTTTGAGGTTCGTTTGTTGAATATCCGGTAGGCTTTGCTACGCGAAGAATATCCAACAAAAATCCCCTCATCGGATCTTGGATCGAATTTGTCCAAACTACCATACGTGTTCTTAATAAAACATTTCGAACCAAAAACACGAAAATGTTTAACTTGAGGCAACCTACCAAACAACAATTCATAACAAGTTTGTTTAGTGCCGGGCCTCAAAAGTATTCTTTTAAACACATATCAAGCGGTATGTACCGCTTCCGCCCAAAATTGATGGCCAAGTTGGCTATCATCAAGCATAGTGCGAGCACATTCCACTAGCGTCCTATTCTTTCTCTCAACTACACCATTTTGAGGAGGTGCACGAGGGAAAGAGAAGGTGTGTGTAATACCAACTTCATCACAAAATGTCTCAAAAGACTCATTCTCAAATTCACCTCCATGATCACTACGAATAGTGACAATGGTGATTCCTAAGAGATTTTGTACTTTCTTAACAAAAATTGTGAAGTTTTCAAAAGCTTCATTTTTATTACACAATGAAAATACCCAAGTAAACCTAGAAAAGTCATCAACGATGACAAGTCCATATCTAGCATTACCTAATGAAGCAACTCTAGTAGGCCCAAATAAATCTAGATGTAATAGCTCTAGAGGCCGCTTAGAAGAAATGCTTTTCTTAGGTTTAAACGAAGATTTTGGAAGCTTGCCTCGTTGACACGAGTCACAAAAGCTTTTCTTTTGAAAGACAAGCTTAGGGAAGCCTCTAATAGAATTTAACTTGGAAAGCTTAAAAAGTGTTCCAAAGTTCACATGACCAAAACGTCGATGCCATAAGTGTTGTTCACTTGTGTTGGCAATAAGACATTGTTCATGTGATCTTGGAAGATCTAGGATATATATATCCTTATGGCGTGTGCTGGAAAACAATAATTCATTATTATCTTTTCTTAAAATATGGCACATTCCTTTCGCAAAGTTAACTTTGTAACCTTTGTCACAAAGTTGACTTATTGAAATAAGATTGTGGTTTAATCCTTTAACAAGGTAAACATCACATATAATGAGTTTAGAAGGATTACCCACTTTACCAACACCTATGATGGTTCCGCTCTCGTTGCCTCCAAATACGACGCGGTTTCCATTTGCAATGGGAACCACTCCAGAGAGCAATTGAGCGTCACCCGTCATGTGTTTTGAACACGCGCTATCGAGTATCCAATTCCCCTTGGAGCTAAATTTAAATTTGTTACTCCTTTTCTTTTTCTTTTCCTTGAGTACCTAAAGATAGAAAATTTCATATCATGGTACCCAAGGTCATTGGGTCCAAAAGATTAGACCTTTGGAAGCCAAGTCCAATTGGACTTAGACTTCCCCACGTAATTTCTACTATGCACAACATCCGAAAAATAAGCATTCATGTAAACTTGTTTTTTATCCATGCTTGTGTCCTTTGGGCTCCAAATAGTGAAAATCTTGGGAGCCCGCATCCTATTGGGTGCATGCATGCGACGTTGATTTCTACGTGATGCATGTTGTGGATAGGCATAAGGAACATGATGGAATGGTGCATGTGGATAATTATTCATATGATGTTGTGGGTGAACATATGCATGTGTGGGAACACGTGCGTGAGGGTGTCTCACATGGTGTGCACGTGTCCGTGAATGTGTTGCATAAAAATCATCATATGTGTGAGCCGGTGGAGTAGGACGTGTGTTCCTACGTGGCATAGTATTGGTGTACATATAAGCATGCCCCTTCTTTGGAGGTCCACCCAAAGTGGGTTTCTTTCCGAAAGAGGGTGTGGAAGAGGTGGAAGCACCATTGGTAGATGAACTACCAATAGAGTGTTTGCTACCCCTCGTTGAGTCACCGGAAGTTGGCCTCACAAAAGTAGTGGCCGATTTGGATGAACATCCCATCGTATACCCCAAGCCAATGTGGTGATTGGCCGGAAGTAAGTCACTTAGGATTTTATCCAAATGGTCCTTACCCTTCTTGAATTTATTAATTCGGCCTAATGTGTTCTCATATTTCTCAGTGAGAGAACGCATAGAAGTATCCAAGTTGGATACTTGCGATGTGAGCACATAAACACGAGATTTAAGATTCTCATTCTCAATACTCAAAGTCGAGTTTTGAGAAGTCAAATCCGCTATCTTGTGATCCTCCGGATCTTCAATGCTAACATGTTCAAGTTGAGTCTTGAGATTAACAATCTCATTCCTCAACCCTTCAACAACGGTGTCGTTGTTGGTGATGATAGTTTTAGGCGAGGTTTGAATGCTAGCTAGGTCATCTTTTACTTTAGTATACATATTTACTAATTTAGTATACTTAGACCATAATTGAGAATTAGCATTCCTAAGGTCATCCATAGTTACCTCATCGCCTTCGTCGTCACTATCATCGGAAGAGGAGGATCCTTGATCATGCTCCTCTCTTGCCATGAAGCACATGTGTGCTTGCTCCACTTGCTCATCGTCCGACTCTCCGCTTGAGGAATCCTCAGAGTCGGTGAATGTTGCTCCGACAAGTCCCTTTTTGTTCCCTTTCTTGTACTTCTTGGACTTATCGAATTTCGGCGCCTTCCACTTCTCCTTTTGCTTATTTAGAGGACACTCCGCTTTCATGTGTCCTGGCTTATTGCACTTGAAACACAAAGGAGAGGAGGAGGCGTTAGAAGAACCAAATTTAGCTTTGTTCTTATAGTTACTTTTTCAGAAGAAACGGTTGAACTTCTTGGCCATGAGTGCCATGGACTCCAAGTCCAACTCATTTTCCGAGTCTTCATCATCGGTTGATGTGGATGTGGATGGAGCGGCCTTGAAAGCTATAGCCTTCTTCTTTGGCTCGTCTTGCTTTAGGTAGGACTTCATCTTTTCCTGCAATTTTAACTTGCTATCCTTGCGTACATCGTATGACATTAACATACACATTAGTTGAACTACGGTGTACTTATTCATATCATTACCTTCCTCGATGGCGAAGGTACGTTTTTCCCAAGAAGAAGGAAGTCCTTCGATAAGCTTCGAACACTTCTCCTTTTGGGTGTAGGTTTTGCCGAGAGCCTCCAACTCGTTTATGATGTCGACGAAGCGAGCGTAATACTCCTTCATCTTCTCGCCCTGTTGCATATGAAACATTTCGTAATCCTTGTTAACAACAACGAGTTTAGAGTCTCTTACCCTACTCGTCCCTTCATGTAGTATGAGGAGGGAGTTCCAAATTTGATATGCACTCTTACATGTGCATATCTTATTGAAGTCCTTGTGCTCCAATGCGCATTGCAAGGCGTTCATTGCCTTGGCATTGCTTACCTCCGCAGCGACCTCCGCGGTTGTCCATTTCTCAAAGTCTTCTTCGGCGGGCTCGACGTATTCCTTCATCATGGTCCTCCATAGAGATGCACTCCAGAGGAAGGTTTCCATCCGGCATTTCCAGTACCCGTAGTTGGTACCGTTGAAGAATGGAGGCCTCGTTGAGGAATGTCCTTCCATCACCGAAGATGCTCCTTCACGGTTCCTGAAGGTGCCATAGTCGGAAGGTGGACGCACGGTCTTGTTGTCGTTGGCAGACATAGCTAAGTATCTGGCTCTGATACCAAATGTAATGCCCTACAAGCTACTGCACAAGTACTAGAGGTGGGGGGGGGGGGTGAATAGTACTTTAAAAATAACGAGGAGTATAATTCCTAATTATAGTGCAAACAACTACCAAATCAATTTGCGGAAGCTTAAATTGAAGACAACAACAAAATTAACAATGCTAACAAACGATATTACTGGGTTCGGATCCACCCAAGTCTCCCCGACTTGTTCCCGGTGATCCTACGTCCCAACCACCCGGATCCCCTCCGGATACTTGAGTTAGAAACCCTAACTCAAGATTTCCACTATGAAATACTTGTGAAAAAACCTCCACAAGTCAAATCATACACAAAGTAATTTGTGACTCCCACAACCCGAGATCACAACCACACTCTCACAACCGAGAGTGAAACTTACAATATGAAATTGAAATGAAATAAGAAACTTCTTACCGACAAAATACCTATGCCTTGAGTAATGCTTACGAATTAGGGCAAGGATGATTTTGAGGAAGAAGAAGTGGCACCAAACCCTAGCTCCAAGATGTAGATCAGCGATGGAGAGCTATGGGGATGTTGGTGACCTAGAATCAAGCACTTGGCTTGGAAGGCTTCACACTCAATGAATCTCTCTTTGGAAGTAAGAGTGAGGAGAGATTATTGAATGGAATGAATGAGCTTTGAATGAGCTTGGAATGATTTCTCTTGATCTCTAAACTTGCAATAATATCAGCCTTGAGTGCAATGAATGTAGCCCAACAAGTATTTATAGGATAGAGGAGAGAGAGAGAAAAACGTTTCAATTAAAGCTCCACCGGCTCTTTTCTGAACCCAACTAGTCGGTCAAAGAACAACCACCGACCGACTAGTTCATCAACTAGTCGGTCGGTCAATTAACGTATACCGACTAATGAGTGAACAGAGAAAAGATCAAAGCACAGACATAAGGAACTAGTCGGTCCAAGAAGAGTAGCTGACCGACTAGTTTCACAACTAGTCGGTCGGTTACTCAACTGAGACCGACTAACAGATAAAACTGAAGTCTGAGCATAAATAGACTTAGTCGGTCCAAGAACAAATGTTGACCGACTAATTCACCAACTAGTCGGTCGCCAAATGAGCATAGACCGACTAACGATAAACAGTAAGTTAGGTGAAAAATTGGCATGTACAATAAAACTAAACTAGTCGGTTCAAGAAGGAAAGTTGACCGACTAGTTCATCAACTAGTCGGTCGATCAATGAACACAGACCGACTAATGATAAACAGTAGCTCAGGCTCAAATGTGCATGTACAGGGAAAGCTCAACTAGTCGGTCACAGAAGCATCACTGACCGACTAGTTCACAAACTAGTCGGTCGGTGAGTCAACTTAGACCGACTAACTGTAAACAGTAAAGAGCTTAGAATTAACTGACAGAAACTAGTCGGTCCAAGAAGCTTTGTCGATCGACTAGATCACCATCTAGTCGGTCAGTTCTTCTTCTTGAACCAATTAACATGCACAAGAAGTCGCGAATCGAAGCGCGAAGCTTCGGGAAGGATTGTATGGACTTCTACTAAGATCCTAGAGCTAAGATATGAGCATTATGAAGATTTAAACCGTAAGACCTACTCAAGGCTTAACATTCTACGAAAGAAGCTTAAAGACTATAAATAAAACTTGACGATACTGTCTTCAATAGCTTCAATCGAATCTTCATGACTTCTAAAAAGGTTCATAAGCTTCAACGAAGCTTTAGGCATACGATCACATGCTTTGAGAAGTCTTGAGATGTCGTAATTGATATTCTTATGAATTTTGCGATGATCTCCATAACTGCGCTCACAGAGTGTTAGTTCACGATATATTTATGTTTGTTCATCATCCAAAACCAAATCCGGGGAGTCCAATATCCAACAGGGCCAACCCCTCACTACTGAACGACATTCGCCATCAGCTGAAAGCCGAGGGGCCAGCCCCTCGCAACCAAACGACATCGTCGTCGGCTGTAAGCCGAGGAGCCAATCCCTCGCCGCTGAATGACTCGACTTTATCGTCGGTCATAAGCCGAATGGGCCATGCCCTTCGCAACCGAACGAACATCATTATCAGTAGTAAGTCGAGGGGCCAACCCCTCGTAACTGAATGACTCGACTTTGTCGTTGGTCATAATCCGAAGGGGCCAAGCCCCTCGCAACCGAACGACCTTCTTCGTCAGTAGTAAGCCGAGGGGCCAACCCCTCGTAACTGAACGACTCGACTTTATCGTCGGTCATAAGCCGAAGGGGACATGCCCTTCACAACCGAACGAACGACCTTCGTCATCAGTCGTACACCGACGGGCCAAACCCTCGCCATTGAACGACCAACCTTGTCGTCGGCTGTAAGCCGATGGGCCAACCCCTCGCAACTGAATGGCTCGACTTTGTCGTCGGTCATAAGCCATAGGGGCCACGCCCCTCGCAACCAAACGACCTTCGTCATCGGCCGTAAGCCGAAGGGGCCACCCCCTCACAACCTAACGACATTGATCCTCGTAGATCGTAAGTCGAAGGGACCTTCCCTTTGTCACTGAACGATACTGAATGACATTCACATCGTCGGTTGTAAGTCGAAGGGGCCATCCCTTTGCAATCGAATGACATCTGTCGTCGACCGTAAGTCGAAGAGGCAACCTCTTCGCTACCCCGACTGATCAACCTAAGTCTCTTCCTTAACACATCTCCCGACCTCAACCATTACGGCGATTGAACTCCGGCGATGGGGGCCATTGTTAAATACATGGCCTTAGCCCATTTGGCAATTAGATAAATTCTACCTGTTAACAATTCAAATTCAATATTATAAAAGTGTCTAGGGCTAGGGAATCCCCACCACGGATTATCATGCATCATTGTGAATCGTGAATCTCAATATCATTAGACTTGGGTTGAGGTGAACTAGTCGTAACTAAATAGAGAACCAAGTTCACGCTCTCACGCTATTGCTGGTCTATAGCGACCTAGATTAGGGCCCACTCTCGTGCAAACCCTAACCTAAGCCACTAGCATTAAGATCGACATCATCATCCAATCACAACGCAAACCCACTCTCGTGCAAACTTGGGTTATGATCTAGACTGTAATAGCTCGTATTCGTCCAATATCTTGCAAACAAATATGGGTATAGACTTATAATAAAAATGCTAGCTTTGGTCCAATCTCTTGCAAACCAAATCTAGTGAATCACGATTATAAATCTAAATCGAATATCTAGACCTTCCCATTGATCAGAGCCCAATCTCTTGCAAACTCTAGATCAATGAAAATTCCTAGCTATCTGTAATAAATCAATCACAATTTAACATCCTAACAATTCTAGCAACATATAAATTCATTCATCACAAATCTAGCATTAGATCCATAGGGTTCATCCCTTTCCCTAAAACAAAGATCAATCAAGCATAGCAATAACGATATAGGAATCAATAAAAAACATTGCTTGCATATAAAAAGATATCAAATCAAAGATTAAAATAACAATAACAAAGATACTTAGCTTTTATGAAGAATCCAATCCAAATACAAGCTTTTAGATCCAAGAGGGGCCCTAGGGCATGGCCCAACCTCTAAAAAAGTCTCCAAGAAAACAATAGGAACTCCCCTCTAATGACGGCTACAATCCCTATATATAGTCCCCTCAAAACCCTAGCAAATAACCCTAGAAACCCTCTGAAATTCGTGCCCAAATTCAGCTTTGGTTGCAACTTAAGTTTTGGGCCCACGCTGACTCGGCCGAGTGAGATTCTCACTCTGGCCGAGTAGCAATTCCAGCACTACATCGTCAACTTGTAGAAATTCTTCAGAATTCATCCGACCTCCAATTGGTGTGTTCTTGGCTGCATTGGAACCATCATGAAGTCTAATATCCATAAAAATATGAGAAAAATACTTTTTCCATTTAAATGATAGCATATTTCAAAAGAGTGAGAGGCTGTCTAAAAATCTGGGTGCTCGTGTCACTCGGGCGAGTAGGAAATATTACTCGGTCGAGTGAGAATTCTACTCGGCCAAGTATGACAGTCTGCAAATCGTCCAGAAAACAGGGAAGTCGGCTTGGCTCTCTTTGAAATTTTGGCCTCCACTCGGGCGAGTGGGGTTCTTACTCGGCCGAGTGGAATTCACCATTCGGCCGAGTACATTGCGGTACTCAGGCTGGCAAACATCGTTGTGTCAGTCTTGCTCGACCGAGTATGCTGCTTCACTCGGCCGAGTGAGCTTCTTTACTCGACCGAGTGGCCTGTTTCAGAGCTCATTTCTTCTCTTCCTCGCCTTCTCGTCGATTCTATCGATCTCCTTCTTCTCCAGCTCATCATTCAGCATCGTCAGCTCCTCGATAGGGCCATGGGCGACGCTCCGGTATGCATGCAAGTCCCTTAAGCTCATTTTTTCTCCCGATCGCTTCATATTTCTTGAAATCCGACAAAAACAAGAAATAGTGAAAAGTAACGCAATATCGTCGAATAATCGTGAAAAGCGCGATATGGACGATCAAAATGGTATGCAAATATGCAGAAAAGGTGTAAAATATGGATCGATCAGGGCCATTGTTAAATACATGGCCTCGGCCCATTTGGCAAGTAGATAAATTCTACCTGAGGAGCAAGGCCCACTAAGAATAGTACTCCTAGCCCAATAGCCCCTAGGCCCACCAAAGGAAAGTAAACTCTTACCGAGTCAAATCTACCACTAACTCATTACTCAAGGTTGAATGAGTCAACCTCATCATCATGGCTCACTTAACTGGTCACAAATGAGGGAATTACATGCTATATTCATGGGGTAGTCAATCCCATAAATCCAACTTAATAGCCTAAATTATGGTGACCATTATCTTTATTAACACCATGTGATTGAATGGGAAATGATGGAGGAGATTAAGGAGGGCGGTTACACAATGGAGACCACTTCATGAGTAGGATGTTACAAACCATGAGGGGGGAGTTACACCCCTTGATGACTAATTCAAAGCCCACTAATAGAGGAATTAGCGGCTACATTTAGAGGGGGGAGGTTACAATGAAAAGGAGAGGGATAAATATCCCAAAATACCAAGGAGAAAGGGGAGGCCATATCTCTATCAAAAGCTATGGCTAAGTATCATACACAATATCATCTCCCTCTCTAATATCTTCCTCTTCATTTTGCTGAACACGTTTTCATCTAACAGAGACTAACTTGAGCATCAGAGGGGAATCGGTCAGGCCAAACCCCTGACCCCCTAATGATCTTTTCATGATACAGGATATCGGAGACACAACAAAGCTAGTCTACCCTCCATCCACGGAGTCTGGTCCTAGCTCATTTCGACCCAAACACGCTCGTTCATGGGTCTCTTCTCTCAGTCGACGAAGGAACAATCCAACGAAAGTGTCCTCGTTGGCCCAAATATTTTTATCGTCAATTTTGGCTTTAACAACATTATAATTCTAAATACAATGCAAACAGTACAAGCTCTCCAAAACACATAAGAATTACGCCCCCAACTTAGTCTTCAGAAATCTGTGTTCTGTGGATCAAGCTCATGTAATGCCCTACGTAGCTACTGCACAAGTACTAGAGGGGGGGGGGGGGGTGAATAGTACTTTAAAATAATTAAGAGGATAATTCCTAATTATCTTGCAAACCTCAACCAACAATGCGAAAATGCGGAAATGTAAATATAGACAACAAATAAAATGCAATCGCAAACAAATGATTTAACGGGTTCGGATCCACCCAAGTCTCCCCGACTTGTTCCCGGTGATCCTACGTCCCAAACACCCGGATCCCCTCCAGATACTAGAGTTAGAAACCTCTAACCCTAGATTTGCACTATGAAATTCTTGTAGATAAACATCTACAAGACCAAATCATACACAATGTAATTGTGACTCCCACAACCCGGGATCACAAACAATCTCTCACAACCGAGAGAAAAACACTTGCAATATCAAAGTAAATGAAATACAAACTTACCGACAAAATCCTATGCCTTGAGTAAAACTTACGATTTAGGGCAAAACGGATTTTGGGGAAGATGAAGAGGCACCAAACCCTAGCTCCAAGTAGATGACCAGCAATGGAGTCCTAGGTGGATGTTGGTGACCTAGAATCAAGCACTTGGCTTGGAAGGCTCACAATCAATGAATCTCTCTTTTGAAACAAGAGTGAGGGAGAGATTCTTGAATGGAAATGAATGAGCTTTGAATGAGATTTAATGCTTCTCTTTTGATCTCTAAAGTTCACTTAATATCAGCCTTGAGTGCAATGAATGCAGCACTCCAAGTATATATAGGTTAGAGGAAAGAGAGAGCAAAAATCGTGGCATTTAATGCTCCAACGGCTCTATTCTGAAGCAAACTAGTCGGTCAAAGAAGGATGACTGACCGACTAGTTCATCAACTAGTCGATCGGTCAAACAGCATGAACCGACTAAGAGGTGAACAGCCAAATGAATAAGTTCAGACAGAAGAGAACTAGTCGGTCTAAGAAGACTTGCCAACCGACTAGTTTCACAACTAGTCGGTCGGTGAGTTAACTGAGACCGACTAAGAGATAAAACATATAGTCTGAGAACAAATTGAATTAGTCTGTCTAAGAGTAAATGCAGACCGACTAGTTTATCAACTAGTCGGTCGAAAAATGAACATAGACCGACTAACGATAAACAGTAAGTTAGGCTGTACAGTAGAAGCTCCACTAATCGGTCTAAGAAGGAATCCTGACCGACTAGTTTCACAATTATTCGGTCGATGAACCTTCTTTGACCGACTAACTGTAAACAGTAAGTGAGCTAGAATTGAGAAGGCATTCTAGTTGGTTCAAGAAGCTTTGCCGACCGACTAGATTGCCATCTAGTCGGTTGGTTCTTCTTCTTGAACCAACTAATATGCACAAGAATTCGCGAATCGAAGCGCGAAGCTTCGGGAAAGATTGTATGGACTTCTACTAAGATCCTAGCTCTAAGATATGAGCGTTATGAAGATTAAAACGTAAGACCTACTCAAGGCTTAACATTCTATGAAAAGAAGCTAAAAGACATAAAATAAACTTGACGAACAGTCTTCAAAATCTTCAATCGAATCTTCATGACTTCAATAATGGTCCTTGAGCTTCAACGAAGCTTCAAGCACACGTTCACGCGCTTTGAGAAGTCTTGAGACGTCGCTTTGGATGTTCATAGAAATTTGGCGACGATCTCCATAACTGCACTCACAAAGAGTTAGTTCACGATATTTATGTTTGTTTATCATCAAAACCAAATCCGGGGAATCAATACTCAACATTCTCCCCCTTTTTGGTGATGATAAACCAACATAAATAATAATCGAAAATAATGATTCAAATGTAATTTACTTACTCCCCCTGCATTGATGACATGTTAATTCCATATTCAATAATATTCATAAGCATCAAGCAGACGAGTAAAGTATAAAATGTGAATCCAATTATCGAAATTTAGGATTTGAAATCCATTTTTATATCTTAACTCCCCCTGAATCTAACATATCAAATTAGATTCTTGGAAAAAATTCTTTAAATTATCATTTAGCTCATCGTCATTATTATATCTCTCCCCCTTTGGCATTAGCAAAAAGAGCGGGAGGAGATCAACGACAACAACAATGGCTTCAAATAAAAGCAGGGAGTCGTAGAATACGACCACGGTCCAAATGACACCAAAGTAAAATATGAAGTAAATCAAAGCGTGCCAACGAGACTATAGTCGAAATTCGAAAAATAAAATCATCAAAACTCAAATCAATTTTACGGATTGAGTTATGGAATATACTCTCCAATATCAACATTCTTGGTTAATTAAGTGCATAGAAAACAATTCTATGTTTTCATAGAAGAAGTTTCTATTAAACCAAGTTATTATCGTCGAGCGACGAAATCAATCATCAGAGGCAATAATATAATGTGCACAAGAAATAAATGTCAACATCGATGTATATATATATATATGAACCATGGGTACATCAAAAGTATACATCGCCAACATACATAAAAAGCGATCCTCAGATCGAAGCACAAAGTACAACATCATATCACAAAAGATATCAGAGTATCACATACAACAAAAATATCAAAACAGATACATCAACATACATCCAAAAATATCAAAACTCCACAATCACCATCTATCCTACCCAACACTCTCACAACTAGATCTATCATCCAAAGTGCATCGGGAGAGTCCTCCAAAGAAGCTCAGGAGGCAGAGGCAGGGTCTGCAGCAGCAGCAGGCTCTGCAGGAGGGGTGGTGGTCACTGGATCAGTAAGAGTGTCCACGGAAGGAAGTGTCGCTGCGGGAGTGGCCTCGGGAGCACCAGACGAAGTAGCATCCATCGGAGGAATGGTGGCAGTAGGTGTGCTCTCGGGGGCACCGGCAGAAGTAGCAGCAGCACTAGAAGTACCCTCAGGGGCACGAGCAGCAGCAGATCGAGCAAGCTCCAGTATCTCATCATCATCCAACTCCTCCTCTTCGTCAGAAACAGACGAAGGAACCTCGATGCTAATCTGACGGCAGATGCGAGCGAGCATCTCCTCAGATCGAGCACAACGAGACTCAACACGTCTCAACGAACGTGCAAGCTCAGTGAGAGTAGGAGAGGGAGCAGGAGTAGCAGAGGCGGAGGCTGAAGCTGAAGGGGTCGTCCTCTGAACGTGACGAAGCGCCGCAAAAGACTTCTTGACGGCCGTCGCATTCAGAGGGGGACCAAGGGGACGCTCATCATCGGGAGGGAGAGGGACCTGGAAGTGACGGAAGACGAGAGTCAATAGGCACGGGTATGGAATGTGGGCTGACTTGGTGGACTTTCGAATACATTCGAAGGAGTCCATCTTGTCAAGAATGATCCGTGCCCAATTGATATCGCTCCACATGAAAAGAGCGTATATGAGTTTGAGGAATGGCTGGGAAGGCAAGGAAGATGAGCCATACTTCGGAAGGAGGCACGACTTCAGAATAAGATTAAGCACCCAAGCATTCGGCTTGAAGGACTTCGAAGGCACGCCAATCATGGTAGGAGGAATCTCATGAAAGATCTCGACGAGCATCACCTGATCATGCTCAGAAATATCGTCAACAGAGATATCAGAACGAAGAAGGCCAGACGATGAGACACCTATCAGATCCCCTAAGATTTCTACCGTGAGGACTATCGGTGTCCCCAAGACAGTAGTCTCAATAGAATGGGTCTCATCGTACTGACCGCAAACCCTATTGGCGTAGAAAAGCTTGACAAGGCGAGGGTATGGATGTGGATTCGCCTTAGGGTCATACCGAAGATAATCGATAAGACCGCTAGACGAAAGAAGATCAGCTAGGCCTGGGAAGTCAGAGAACTGTACGAAATGATCCAATAACAGTGGACAGTGTTCGATACGGTTGTATGCCGCGAGACACATAGGGTCATCGCGACATAGCGAAATATCGACACCGCCAACTGGCATCGGAGCCTTCCCCTTAGAAGGTCGGGTGCTAGAAGTCGGACGTGAGCTAGACGTCAGACGAGTGCTAGACCAAGGTGGAGGAGTAGGATCCCTATGTGTAGGCTCGGTCTCAGGGATATATTCCGTGTCGGAATCATCAGGAGGAGTGGGAGCACGGAAAGAAGCTGGCTTAGGCTTGGGCTGAGATTGGGCTCGGGGCTTCGCTGTCGCCGTCCTCTTACGCTTAAGAGGAAGCGAAGACGAAGAGGGATGGGTCGTTTTAGATCGGCGTTTGGGTTGAGGGGGGTCCAAAGGGGGCGACTCTATAGACATGGGTGACGGACTCGATGGTCGGATCAGGATGCGTGTCTTTTCCATAAGCGAGACACGACACACGCAATATCAAACGAGAATTCGAAAGCAAAACCCAAGAATCAAACCCTAGGAACTGAAATCGAATGGAAATACACCTAGAAGGAAACCCTAGCAGCTGAGAGAGGGGATATACCTAGGAGGAGGAAATGGGTCGACGGCCGGAGTAAAACAAGTTGGCCGGAAAACGACGAACTCGACGGAGGAGGGAGGAGGAAGACGAAGGGGCTCGGGGGTTTTGAGCTGGGAAGAGTTTTCGGATCGACTAGAAGGAGAAAAAATCGGTTAAGTGAGTGTATAAATCGATTTGAAGTCGAAAAGACAAAACTGTCCCCGATGCAATTAGTCGGTCACAGTTCAAGCACTGACCGACTAGATGACGATCTAGTCGGTCGGTCAATGAGCTTGAACCGACTAATTGCAAACAGTAACTGAAGCCAAAAATTAGGGCTTGAGTTAGTCGGTCTGAGTCCATTCACTGACCGACTAGATGATGATCTAGTCGGTCGGTCAATGAACATGAACCGACTAACAGAGTTCAAAAAATTTAGAATTTGAAATTTTGAGTTCTCTCCTAATCGCACTTGGACAAAACATCGAAATAATCTTACTAATCATTATACTACCCCATTAAACATCGAAAATCTTAAATTTGACGTTCATGAGTAATCTGAGCATAAATTCCGAAAATTCAACGAAAAATCCAGAAAATTTCAATACATCAAGCATGAACAAATATAACGAAATTTAATAGCATGCAAGATTATTGAAATACATGAATCCTAAATCTCGGATTCACCCATAATCCCCAATTCTCGACGCAACCGCACAAAGGAATCTTCCTTGAGTGGTTTCGTGAAAATATCGGCGATTTGCTTCTGGGTTTCAACGTACACTAAAATGATGTCCTTTTTAGCAACATGATCATCTAAGAAATGGTGACGGACATCTATGTGTTTAGAACGGGAATGGTGTACCGGATTCTTAGAGAGACATATTGCACTTTGGTTGTCCACCATGATAGGGCAAGTATCACAGTTTATACCAAAGTCTTTAAGAGTGTGTCTCATCCAAAGAACCTGAGCACAAGCGGCACCGGCGGCAATATATTCCGCCTCGGTGGTTGAAAGTGATACGGAATTCTGCTTCTTGGAAAACCAAGAGACAAGAGAATTTCCTATAAAACGGCAAGTGTCACTAGTACTTTTCCTGTCGGATTTGCATCCCGCATAATCTACGTCACTATATGAAATTAACTCATATGTGCTAGATTTTGGATAAAGTAATCCAAAATCAAGAGTGTAACTTAAATAACGGAAAATACGTTTTACCGCTACTAAGTGAGATTGCTTAGGTTGAGACTGATAACGAGCACATACACATACGGCAAACATAATATCGGGTCTACTTGCGGTAAGATATAGTAAACTACCTATCATACCTCGATATAGACGAATGTCTACATCTTTACCGCCCGTATCCTTATCAAGATGCGTAGTCGTGCTCATTGGAGTCTTCTTCCCGGAGGCATTCTCCATTCCAAATCGCTTAAGCAACTCCACCGTGTACTTGGTTTGGTGGATGAAGATTGCATCGTTCATTTGGCGAATTTGGATACCTAAGAAATACTTGAGCTCACCCATGTGGCTCATCTCAAATTGATCCTTCATCACATTAGAAAACTCTTCGCAAAGAGTGAAGTTAGTAGCACCAAAAATGATATCATCAACATAAATTTGAACTAAAATTATATCATTATTCGAATACTTAACAAATAATGTCGAATCAACTTCTCCCATTTTAAAACCTAAATTCAAAAGAAAATTCTTTAAACGGTCATACCAAGCTCGAGGAGCTTGTCTCAAACCGTAAAGTGCTTTCTTAAGTTTGAAAACGTGATTTGGAAATTTTTCATTAATAAAACCCGGAGGTTGAGAAACGTAAACTTCCTCAACAACATCTCCGTTTAAAAACACACTTTTAACATCCATTTGAAAGAGTTTAACATCTTTATGGCATGCAAAAGATAACAATAATCTAATAGATTTTAATCTAGCTACCGGAGCGAAGGATTCTTCGAAATCAATACCTTCCTCTTGACGGTAGCCTTGAGCAACTAACCGAGCTTTGTTCCGGACGACGATTTGGTTTTCGTCGGTCTTGTTCTTGAAAATCCACTTCATTCCTATAATGGTGTGGTTCTTTGAAGGCAATGGAACAAGCTCCCAAACCTCATTCCTATCGAATTGAATGAGTTCCTCCTCCATGGCTAAGATCCAAGCACTATCTTCGCACGCTTCATTAATATTCTTTGGTTCAATCGAGGAGGCAAAGGCACAATGAGTGAAATAGTTGACTTGAGATCTCGTCTTGACACTATCAAGGATATTACCAATGACTTGCTCATGAGGATGGTCACGAACGATATGAAGCCGTTTGGGAATTCCCTGATCACTAGGAACATTCTCAAAAGATTCATTAGTCGGGTTAGTCTCAATAGAATCAATAGAATTAGAATTACCAATAGAATCACATAAGACATCCATGGAGTCATCATCATTAGTAATTCTAGTCGGGACAAAACCTTCATTAAATGAGACATGAAGTGATGCATCGATCGTTGAGGTTCGTTTGTTGTATATCCGGAAGGCTTTGCTACGGGAGGAATATCCAACAAATATTCCCTCATCGGATCTTGGATCAAATTTGTCCAAACTACCATACGTCTTTTTAATGAAACATTTTGAACCAAAAACTCGAAAATGTTTTACTTGAGGCAACCTACCAAACAACAATTCATAACAAGTTTGTTTGGTGCCGGGCCTCAAAAGTATTCTATTAAACACATAGCAAGCGGTATGTACCGCTTCTGCCTAAAATTGATGGCCAAGTTGGCTATCATCAAGCATAGTGCGAGCACATTCCACTAGCGTCCTATTCTTTCTCTCAACAACACCATTTTGAGGAGGTGCGCGAGGGAATGAAAAGGTGTGTGTAATACCAAATTCATCACAAACGTTCTCAAAAGACTCATTCTCAAATTCCCCTCCATGATCACTACGAATAGTGACAATGGTGGTTCCAATGAGATTTTGTACTTTCTTAACAAAGATTGTGAAGTTTTTAAAAGCATCATTTTTATTACTTAAGGAAAATACCCAAGTAAATCTAGAAAAGTCATCAACGATGACAAGTGCATATCTAGCATTACCTAATGAAGCAACTCTAGTTGGCCCAAAAAGATCTAGATGTAATAGCTCTAGAGGCCGCTTAGATGAAATGCTTTTCTTAGGTTTAAATGAAGATTTTGGAAGCTTGCCTCGTTGACACGCGTCACAAAAGCTTTTCTTTTGAAAGACAAGCTTAGGGAAGCCTCTAATAGAATTTAACTTGGAAAGTTTAAAGAGTGTTCCAAAGTTCATATGACCAAAACGTCGATGCCATAAGTGTTGTTCACTTGTGTTGGCAATGAGACATTGTTCATGTGATCTTGGAAGATCTAGGATATATATATATCCTTATGGAGTGTGCCGGAAAACAATAAATCATCAATATCTTTTCTTAAAATATGGCACATTTCTTTCGCAAAGCTAAGTTTGTAACCTTTGTCACAAAGTTGGCTTATTGAAATAAGATTGTGGTTTAATCCTTTAACAAGGTAAACATCACTTGTAAGTGGTTTAGAAGGATTACCCACTTTGCCAACACCTATGATGGTTCTGCTCTCGTTGCCTCCAAAGACTACCCGGTTTCCATTTGCAATGGGCACCACTCCGGAGAGCAATTGAGCGTCACCCGTCATGTGTTTTAAACACCCGCTATCAAGTATCCAATTATTCTTGGAGCCAAATTTGGATTTGTTGCTCCGTTTCTTTCTCTTGAGTACCTATAGATAGAAAATATCGTATCATGGTACCCAAGGTCATTGGGTCCTAAAGATTAGACCTTTGAAAGCCAAGTCCAATTGGACTTAGACTTCCCCACATAATTATCACTATGCACGACATTCATAAAATAAGAATTCATATAAACTTGTTTTTCATTCATGCTTATGTCGTTTGGGCTCCAAATAGTGAAGATTTTGGGAGCCCTATTCCTATTGGGAGCATGCATGTGTTGTTGATTTCTACGTGATGCATGTCGTGGATAGGCATATGACACATGATGAAATGGTGCATGATGATACTTGTTCATATGATGATGTGAGTGAACATATGCATGTGGAGGAACACGTGCGTGAGGGTGTCTCACATGATGTGCACGTGCCCATGGATGTGGCGCATAAAATTCATCATATGTGTGAGCATGTGGAGTAGGATGTGTATTCCTACGTGGCATGGTATTTGTGTACATATAAGCATGACCCTTCTTTGGAGGTCCACCCAAAGTGGGTTTCTTTCCAAAAGAGGGTGTGAACGAGGTGGAAGCACCATTGGTAGATGAACTACCAATAGAGTGTTTGCTACCACTCGTTGAGGCATCGGAAGTTGGCCTAACAAAGGTAGTAGACGACTTGGATGAATTTCCCATCGTATACCCCAAGCCAATGTGGTGATTGGCTGGAAGTAAGTCATTTAGGATTTTATCCAAATGGTCCTTACCCTTATTGAATTTATTAATTCGGCCTAATGTGCACTCATATTTCTCGGTAAGAGAACGCATAGAAGCATCCAAAGTGGATACTTGCGATGTGAGCACATAAACACGAGATTTGAGATTCTCATTCTCAATACTCAAAGTTGAGTTTTGAGAAGTCAAATCCTCTATCTTGTGTTCCTCCGAATCCTCAATGTGAACATGTTCAAGTTGAGACTTGAGATCTACAATCTCATTTCTCAAGTCTTCAACAACAGTGTCGTTGTTGATGACAATAGATTTAGGCGAGGTTTGGATACTAACTAACTCATCTTTGGTCTTAGTATAACGATTTACTAATTTAGAATATTTAGACCAAATTTCTTCATTAGCTAGTCTAAGGTCGTCCATTGTTACCTCATCGCCTTCGTCCTCGATGTCATCAGAGGAAGACTCTTGAACTTGTTCCTCACGTGCCATGAAGCACATGTGTGCTTGCTCCACTTGCTCATCGTCCGACTCTCCACTTGATGAATCCTCGGAGTCGGTGAATGTCCCGACAAGTCCCTTCTTGTACCCTTTCTTGTACTTCTTGGACTTGTCGAATTTTGGCGCCTTCCACTTTTCCTTTTGCTTGTTTTGAGGACAATCCGCTTTCATGTGTCCTGGCTTGTTGCATTTAAAGCACAAAGGAGAGGAGGCGTTAGAAGAACTAAACTTTGATTTGTTCTTAAAATTACCTTTCCAGAAGAACCGGTTGAACTTCTTTGCCATGAGGGAAATGGACTCCAAGTCCAATTCTTCTTCCGATTCTTCATCATCGGTAGACGTGGATGTGGATGGAGCGGCCTTGAACGCAATCGCCTTCTTCTTTGGCTCGTCATGCTTCAAGTAGGACTTCATCTTGTCATGTAACTTAAGTTTGCTATCCTTGCGTACCTCATAAGACATTAAGGTACCCATTAGTTGGATAACTGTATACTTACTCATATCATTACCTTCCTCGATTGCGAAGGTACGTTTCTCCCAACAAGAAGGAAGTCCATCGATGATCTTCGAGACTTTCTCCTTTTGGGTGTAGGTTTTACCAAGAGCCTCCAACTCGTTGGTGATGTCGACGAAGCGAGCATAGTACTCCTTCATCTTCTCACCCTGTAGCATATGAAATAACTCGTAATCTTTATTTACTACTACGAGTTTGGAGTCTCTTACCCTACTCGTTCCTTCATGCAAGATGAGGAGGGAGTTCCATATTTGATATGCACTCTTACATGTACATATCTTATTGAAGTCCTCGGGCTCCAAAGCGCATTGCAAGGTGTTCATTGCCTTGGCATTGCTTACCTCCGTGGCGACCTCCGCGGTAGTCCACTTCTCGAAATCTTCTTCGGCGGGCTCGACATACTCCTTCATCGTGGCTCTCCACAATGAAGCACTCCGGAGGAAATTTTCCATCCGGCATTTCCAGTACCCATAGTTGGTACCGTTGAAGAAGGGAGGCCTCGTCGAGGAGTGTCCTTCCATCACCGAAGACGCTCCGTCACGGTTCCTGAAGGTGCTGTAGTCTGAAGGTGGACGAACGCTTTTGTTGTCGTTGGCAGACATATCTAGGTACTTGGCTTTGATACCAATAATGCCCTACGTAGCTACTGCACAAGTACTAGAGGGGAGGGGGGGTGAATAGTACTTTAAAATAATTAAGAGGATAATTCTTAATTATCTTGCAAACCTCAACCAACAATGCGAAATGTGGAAATGTAAATATAGACAACAAATAAAATGCAATCGCAAACAAATGATTTAACGGGTTCGGATCCACCCAAGTCTCCCCGACTTGTTCCCGGTGATCCTACGTCCCAAACACCCGGATCCCCTCCGGATACTAGAGTTAGAAACCTCTAACCCTAGATTTGCACTATGAAATTCTTGTAGATAAACATCTACAAGACCAAATCATACACAATGTAATTGTGACTCCCACAACCCGGGATCACAAACAATCTCTCACAACCGAGAGAAAAACACTTGCAATATCAAAGTAAATGAAATACAAACTTACCGACAAAATCCTATGCCTTGAGTAAAACTTACGATTTAGGGCAAAACGGATTTTGGGGAAGATGAAGAGGCACCAAACCCTAGCTCCAAGTAGATGACCAGCAATGGAGTCCTAGGTGGATGTTGGTGACCTAGAATCAAGCACTTGGCTTGGAAGGCTCACAATCAATGAATCTCTCTTTTGAAATAAGAGTGAGGGAGAGATTCTTGAATGGAAATGAATGAGCTTTGAATGAGATTTAATGCTTCTCTTTTGATCTCTAAAGTTCACTTAATATCAGCCTTGAGTGCAATGAATGCAACACTCCAAGTATATATAGGTTAGAGAAAAGAGAGAGCAAAAATCGTGGCATTTAGTGCTTCAACGGCTCTATTCTGAAGCAAACTAGTCGGTCAAAGAAGGAGGACTGACCGACTAGTTCATCAACTAGTCGGTCGGTCAAACAGCATGAACCGACTAAGAGGTGAACAGCCAAATGAATAAGTTCAGACTGAAGAGAACTAGTCGGTCCAAGAAGACTTACCAACCGACTAGTTTCACAACTAGTCGGTCGGTGAGTCAACTGAGACCGACTAAGAGATAAAACATATAGTCTGAGAACAAATTGAATTAGTCTGTCTAAGAGTAAATGCAGACCGACTAGTTTATCAACAAGTCGGTCGACAAATGAACATAGACCGACTAACGATAAACAGTAAGTTAGGCTGTACAGTAGAAGCTCCACTAGTCGGTCTAAGAAGGAATCCTGACCGACTAGTTTCACAACTAGTCGGTCGGTGAACCTTCTTTGACCGACTAACTGTAAACAGTAAGTGAGCTAGAATTGAGAAGGCATTCTAGTCGGTTCAAGAAGCTTTGCCGATCGACTAGATTACCATCTAGTCGGTTGGTTCTTCTTCTTGAACCAACTAACATGCACAAGAAGTCGCGAATCGAAGCGCTAAGCTTCGGGAAAGACCATATGTACTTCTACTAAGATCCTAGCTCTAAGATATGAGCGTTATGAAGATTAAAACGTAAGACCTACTCAAGGCTTAACATTCTACGAAAAGAAGCTAGAAGACATAAAATAAACTTGACGAACAGTCTTCAAAAGCTTCAATCGAATCTTCATGACTTCAATAATGGTCCTTGAGCTTCAACGAAGCTTCAAGCACACGTTCACGCGCTTTGAGAAGTCTTGAGACGTCGCTTTGGATGTTCATAGAAATTTGGCGACGATCTCCATAACTGCGCTCACAAAGAGTTAGTTCACGATATTTATGTTTGTTCATCATCAAAACCAAATCCGAGGAATCAATACTCAACAGCTCAGGCTCAGTCTTCAGTGATTACTCTAGGCATCTATAGATTCCTAGATTGGGAGATTTAGGCTATGATCTCAAATATAAAGCTTGGAAAGCGGTCGCCTCTCATAAGGGGGGTCAATTATCTGTTGTAATTCCACTTTAAATCAATAAAAATCCCAACCTTTCTCTTTCCACCATAAAAACTCCCTTTTTATTCCGGTTTTCCACAAAGAGTGTACCATATGACACAAAGGGGTGTCTGATGGTAGTGACATGCGATGAGTATTGAGCCATCAATGTGTATGTTTTGATGATGAATAAACAATTTTTATGTGGCAAGTATATATTTACGTGTTTGAAAAAATCAAGTGATTTTATAAGTGTTGCATATGTATCAAATAATATCTTTTTTCTGACAATGGTAAATAATGCATTCCTTGCAAACACTTGATTAGCTGGGAAACAAGTATGGAATCACTATATTTTATTTTTCATTGTTGGGCTAATTTAAGTCTGTAGTAGACCAGGTTGAAAGGATTGATCCAGCATGAAGTTCTTGTAAAACTTAGTTTGAGAGCCACGCGATAAAAATGAAATTCCAAAAACTTAATGGTATGATAAAATGATTACCCATATATCATGTGTATGCCAAACATAATATAAATTTTGAATCAATGATAACAACACCTTTTAGACAGGAATCCTAAATACCATTATTTAAAGGTGGTTATGGAATTAGTTACTGTAACTAAAAAACTAAATCTATGAAATACCATTATTTCATAAAATAAAGCCTTATATATACCATACGTTGGGTGTGTTTGGTTTGAAGGAAAATGAAAGAAAAAGGAAAGAAAGTTAGAAGGAAAACTATTTTCCATTGTTTGGTTGAAAAGAAAAAACAAAGGAAAATGAAAATGAAAGAATATATTAAAACTTTTCTTTGAGTTTTTCATCTTCTTGGCCCAAGTAAAATGAGGGAAAAGAGAGCTAAACTAATTTTTCTCAATTCATGTATTTGTATTTTTAGCAAACATGATTAGTTGTTATTTTTAAAGAATTTACGATTCATAATTTTGTATTAAAATCTTGAATAATTCATAAATTTTTCAAAAAATTATGCACTTACCAACTTTCTATTGGTGAGTTGTTCCAAAAAATTTGCGAATTTTTCAAATGAATCGTGAATAATTGACGAATTTGACAAAAAACACACTGAATATGTATGCTAATTGTTCAAAAAATAGCGAATAATTCGTAAAATTTTAAAAATGCACGAATAATTTACACTCTTTTAAAAATTTGTGAATTATTCATGAATTTTTTACATAGCTCGCGAATAATTCGCTAATGGTCTAAATAAATTCCGAGTCTTTAACCTATTTTCATTCATTCATAAATTATTCAAAAAAGTAGCAAATAATTCACGAATTTTTAAAAAATCGCAAATTATTCATGCATGTGTTGCTTGAAAAATACACACATTATGCAGGAATTATTCAAATTACTTGCGAATTATTTCAAACTTTTTAACAAACTTTGTAAATTATCCGTCCACTATTTAAAAACATATTATCTACGACTATAAATCATAATATTTATAGTTTTAGCGAATTGTTCATTACAATTTGCTTGCTAACTTAACGAATTTTTCAAAATAACTAATACGTTTTTAATTTAAAAATAAAAATTTAATTTGTTATGATGGTAGCAGAATTTGAGTTCACATCGTAACTGGTTAAATTATTATTTTTATTCATTTTCAATGAGCAACCTAATAAAAGTAATCTCTATGTTTTCCTTTTAACTTTCTTCCTAATTTTCTTTGGTAACCAAATATGAGAAAGAATCTCATTTCCGCTTCCTTTTCTTTCCTTTTTTGTTTCCTTTTCATTTCATTTTTCTTTCTTTCATTTTCCTTTTGGTAATTTTCCATCAAGTCATTCTCAAAGCATTGCTTCCAAATATCTATTATACAAACAAAGGCTGCTGACTAGGTTTGTCCAAGTCACAAACCCAGTCACAAGCTGACTGGGCCAAACCTAACCTAGTCAACAACCCCTCCTAAAAAAACCCAAACCACTTATTTACATGGTTGCCATCCCCCCAAAACCCAAAAAACACCAGTACCCCAAGCCACTTATGTACATGTTTACCTTTTGCACCTTTTACTCCCGACGAACCGGCACACTCACCCACACTTCTCACTCCTTTTCAATTGCGCGCATGCACCGCATCCTATTCGTGGGTTTATTTCTAGTCTATTTTCATTTAAAAGGTAGAAAAGATAAAAGTAAAATAATTAATTTATTACGAATATATCCATACATAACCTAAAATGTCAAAAGAATAAAAGTTATCGGTCTTTAAAGTTGGCTCATTTGTCAGTCGTATCAGATCGGCTGTTTAGTTGAAAGCAGTGTAACAAGCGATAGTAGTTCAAAACTAGAAATATCACGATATAGCAAAGGATTAGTCTTTTGTTAATTTAGCTCAGACCTTGATTCAGCGACACAAACATTACCATATAATGGTGCAAGGCAGACTGTTACAGCATTGGGCCGGTCCCATAGAGCCCACATAAATGCCTGGCTGTTTACTTGGTCAAAGACAGTTTGTGTTATGTCCATTTAGCTCCCACGTCTTGAGGAAGAGCTCAGTAAATGGGCTCAGTAATGGCATATTGGGCAAACATCCATTATGCCTGAATTCGAGGAATGAACGTGCCATTATCATGGCAGAGCGGTTACATGCCAAGCGGACCTGAAGGGACGACTCCGCATATAAGAAGACAAAACCTAAAAGGAACGGGGAGTCAAGAGGTACCAAGGGCTATGTACTCTGACATCAGTTAATCTTTACTTTCCACAATATATTTTTTCCTCCTTGCCTCGGCGTGACAGCTCCTCGGACGATCTCCTTTAGATCGATCCCGCTGCCCTGAGCTTTTCTTAAGTTCACTACTAAGTTAAGCATCGGAGGGGATTTGAGTGGGAACCCAGATCCGACCACCCAACGGTTGTCTATGGCGCAGATCGCTCCGTAGGTGATTCTCTAAGTAGTTCGGAACACCTCTGAACTAGGTCAGTCGTCGTCCAAGTAGCTCCGCCGCTTCCATCCAGACCCGAGTTACCCAGTACGCAGACCCGATCATCCCAGCTGACATAATCCTCATCGCCCCAAGGCATCCGAGTCGGCACACTTTATTGTTGATTGGAATCCAATCGTCAAAAATTGGCGCTGTCTGTGGGAATCGAACCCACGACCACACGGTTAAAAGCCGTGTGCTCTACCAAGCGAGCTAAGTGTGTGATCTACCAATTGAGCTAAGAATTTTTTTAACAATTTCCAATAAAACAAACTGTAGTGATCTATGTGTCGGTCAATGATTCCATTATTTAATGTATTGAGACAATACTAAGAGCGCTCGCGTGGCGACATCTCATTGACTGTCAAAAAACGCAGCACCGTATTAGATGTCTTCAAGAGTCAATGATATGTAATCGTGTCGTTGCACCTGATCAAATTTGATCAGATGCTATATTATGATATTAATATCTATATAACATTTAAATCGTAAAAGATAAACAATAGAATTATTAAATTATGTTAAATATTTAAGTCACTTAAAGCCCAAAAAGGTACAAAAATTCAAAAATTAATATAGAGTAACCGTCAAATTATTAGTTCAGTGCAAGGGGCTCATGAAGTTACAAAAATTCTATTTCTAATGCAAATAGTACAAAAAACCAAAATGAATTAAATAACTGGCCCATGCAGGTCTCGAACCTGCGACCTTCGCGTTATTAGCACGACGCTCTAACCAACTGAGCTAATGGGCCTTGCAGTAATCGATTTAAATAAATTTATACATATTTTACAACTGTCAGAACAAAATGAAAAATAAGCAACCTGGTGGTCTCAACTAAGAGCGTTCATGTTTGAAACCAATAGTAACCCTTTGAAATGCAAATCCTTCTGTTTCCCGGAGTTGAATTCTGTAAAGCAACTCCGAACAACAGGGGAGCTTCTATTTGCACTGCAACTTTTCTAAGCTCTTTACACTTTTAAGAACACCACTAATTGTGAAAATTGCTATGCTCACTGTATCCTTCTTAAAGTAATTACTGTTTTACGCATTTCATGTCCATAAAATAGAGTCTGTTGCTGTCATCTCCGGTATCAATCCGACGACCCATCAGCAGGGATGGATCTACACGGGGGCTAGGGGACACGTGCCTATCCTGGAAATTGAGAATAAAGTTATGTATATTGATCTGGATTCTATCCGTTTTACTATATGTATATATTAAAGCACAACTGTTTTTGAATCCTAGGTTGACTAGGACAGGTTGACTAAGACAAAAGGTTTGATAGGAAGACGGTTGCGATTTGATCTTGATGAGTCAACGGTTGAGATGTGATATTGTTTAAATTTTAGAGGATGGAATCGTAACTTTTGGAGGGAAATTTGTTGGAAAAATCAAAACTTCTAAAACCCGTATCATCTCTCTTCCCCAAAACAGCATCTTTTGTTTGTGAGGGGGGAAAATTTTTACACCGAGTCTCATCTAATCATACATCTTCATCGTTCGTGTACACGAAGAATCCTATATTCTTTTTGTGTATAGTGCCTATTTTTAGTAATTTAAATGTATATTCTGTTCATGGTCATCTAATCCTATATTCTTTTTGTGTATAGTGCTCATCTAATCCTATATTCTGTTCGTATGCATGAAGTGATTTCTAAACTTATTTTCATTTCAGCAGTGTTTAAATGAAATATTGTTAGTTAACTCATTTTCATTTCATCAGGGTTTAATGAAATATTGTTAGTTGTGGCGTGTGTGCATTTTATTTAGTATTGATTAGGGCTGTTGATGAACAGAACGTTCGACGAACTACTCGTGAACAAGCTCGGTACACACTACAAAAAAAGGCGTTTCTAGTGTCCAACAATTTCGACACTAAAAGGGCAAAAAACCGACACTATAGGGTTCTAGTGTCGGTTTTTTTCTAGTGACGGACCGTCACTTAAAGGGGCGTGTCTAGAAGTAAAACCGGGTTTTAGTGTCGACATTGGGACCGACACAACAACATAGGTTTTTGTGACAGATTAAGTCGACACCAGAGTAACATTCTAGTGACGGATAATGTCGACAGTAGAGTACTGTTCTAGTGTCGAAATAAGTCGACACTATAGTACTGTTTTAGTGATGGAACAAGACGACAGTAGAATTAGGTTCTAGTGACGGAACAAGTTGACACTAGAGTTAGGTTCTAGTGACGAAACAAGTCGACACTAGAGTAAGGTTCCAGTGACGTAACAAGTAGACACTAGAACAAGTATTCTTGTGTGGAAATAAATCGACACTAGAGCATATGTCATCTAGTGTCCACAAAAACCGACACACAAAAATAGATTCGAGATAACTGATTATTGACACTAGTTCCCAGTTTGTCAACACAAAAAACCTGTTTACGCAAAAGCTAATTTCCGAAGCTAGGCAATTTCAAATTCATATTTTTTTCAAATCCATGTTCATAAATAAAAATGATACAATAAAATGGATAAATGAAAGTAGAGAGTATTCATTACTTGCATTATGCAAACATTCTCTTAATCAAAATAGTTCCAACGTTATTTTTCAAAGAAAAATACAAGCATTCACCAAAAAGTATCTTCTTGCCCTTGTATTCACCAAAAAATATCTTCAACCTTTAATATATCATCTCTCCTTGCCCTTATATCACCAAAAAGTATCTTCAAGTTCTCTGGAGCATCCTCTTATTAAGCATATGTACCAAAAAGTATATCAAATCCTCTATAACTCTAACCCTACAAACAAACAAAGTAAATGAAAATAAGTTAAAGAACACACATGTTATTATAAGAGTTCTAGTAACATGTCAAAAAACAGTAAATATGGAATATAAATATTAAATATGTACCTAGCTGTGTAGTTCTAGTAACATGTCACGAAGTTGTTGCATTTGTAGCATCATCTATAGACGTGGGTAGGATTCCTCCATTCTTTTCTGTTGTCACCGCGCGCAGTTCATCCTGCATTTTAGAGAAGAAATCATAATCTTGATGATATGCATATAAGAAAAATAGACAACTTCAACTCCTTCGCTTTTGGATCAGATGCCACATTATTGGAGCGTGAATGCAAATGGATGAACATATCTCCATCTGATGGTGCCACACCATTTGCCTTAGTCTATTCACACAAAAACATAATAATTATTTCCATATGAAATGAAGTTAGAAATAAATATAGTATATGCTTAATTAGATACCAGATCGTAGCGGTAGCAAGCTACACTTTTAGTCCCTCCAATGTTTTTGATTTCTTGTTTACTTCGATTTATGGCATTTTTTTCAGATATAACCTACACAATTCCAAAATATATATACAATAGTAAGCTACCTACCTCAACATGCAATTTTGAAAAAAAAAATGTTGATTTCTCTATTTATCTACCTCTTTTGGTTTCACAAATATATTGTATACATGCGCCTCGGGAGTAGCCCAAACTTGCATTAGAGCAACACATTCATACATCACACAATCTGGAGGTTTATTTCTTTTACGATCATCATCCGTGTTGTAGCATTTATAATGATGGCACTTCCATCTTGCTTTTGTTTTCCTAAACTTTTCGCCCATATGTGTGTGAATAACAACTTCCTTCATATTCTCTTCAATTTCCAATCGATCCTATAAAAGGTTCAAAGCAAATAATAAGTATATTGATATAGCAAATGTAAAAGGAAAATAAGAAATATATCAAACCTGGTTCATGTGTTTACCTTAATTGATTCCCAAATCCAATCCTTAATAAAGTCATCCACCAAATCACAGTTCTTTTTAGACCAAGGAACCCTACCTGGTGTTCTCAAAATAATGCCACATGTATGTGAAAATGTAGATGCTTCTGTTCCCACGGGTTGACCATCTTCATCAAACTCGATCCGTGGTTTTGGTTCACATTCTTTTCGGTTAAAGACACGAGCAAGACGAGTAGGACCACGACATTTCTTCTTACTTAAAGTTTCTCCACCTACAAAAGAATGAGAACCATAATCAATTCAACTCTAAACTCAAGAGAAAACTGAACATAGTTCGTATCGTTTAATGTATCACTTATTAGATGTAGCACCTCCATCGGTACTAGTTCCCCCACTATCTAAAGGTGAATAATCTGAAACCTCAGGTAGAGAGGTCCTTGCTCGCTCCAAATTTCGGTTTCTTTTCATAATTCACTGAACTCAATAATTAGGTTAGTCAGAGAAGAATTCCATTACTAGGGTAGTAATTAACCCCAACTTAGGAAGTCTGCAAAACATTATTTGGTCTCACCTTTTTATTTTCCTTCAATACCATTCTAAATTTAACATTCATCAAAAGTGATTCACTAATAAAACTTTTTTTAACAGATGGCACATGAAGTACATGATGTAGAGTTAAGAGTTTCTTACCTGTCAGTCCTCAATTCTACATATTCTTCCCCTCTAACCTGTGATGTGGAATCGTCTTCTAAGATTCCACTTCCATCACATGATTCCTGATAGGTTGAAAACCAAGAGTGGTTCACGTTAGCTCCGGAATTTAACCATCAGAATTCATAATGAACAAAGGGATTACCTAGGGGTAAAGAATGTAAATGAGTCTGAGTTCACTTCCATCTTATTGACTTTTGGTCCAGAATTTCCTTCATTTCTAGCCTATCTTCCTAGTGATGGACTAAATGGATCAGTCATTTTGTAGAAGCATTTGTTTGCCATATGATTCGTTCTTCCACAGACAAATCTTGATTTCTTCTTAGTTTTCTGGCTGAACTGAATTCTATTTTGGCTTTGGTTGTGGTTATGGCAACTAGGATTACTTTTTTCTCTCAAAACCATTGCCCTTGAGTTTGAAGTTTCTGTTCTTGTATCTAAGGGAATGTTTTTCATTATCCTCAACCAAATTAATCCTGGCATTCATATTGGAGTTGGGCTTAGAGTGTGGCATATGTTAGTTCTCTATTCTAAAAGGTAAGACCACCTTACTTTGTGTCTAAGATCTCTTGCAAATTCAGACCAGGATCAAGGATGTTTGTCTATGAGGCTAGAATCCTGGTCATCTTTGAGACTTTTGTAAATGTTGCACATGCATGCATGCATGCACATTATACAATAAGTTCCATGATCTTTTCAATATTACACTTCAGACCATGTGAAGCATTAGTTTCTTTATGTTACACCTTAAAATATGTACTATTGTTTCCTGGTAATGGCAGCAAGGTATTGTTATCAGACTCATCTTTTTTCAAAGCTTTTTCCATAAAGATGAACTGCTTCATATACTGCAGACTAGATGGTGTGCTTTTCTAGTTTTATTGCACAATTTATAGTTTGTTCAGTTGACGTTTATGAGCTCTCTCTAACATGCTGCAAAGGCTGCAATTCAACTCAGATGAATTTCCCACTTGCTTCCATGTATTGCCTCTTATGATAAATTAGTAGTTGAAACCATATCGAACCCAAAAGCTTAAGCTATTAGGTAGAAACCCAACTACTAATCTATAGACATAATCTTTTACTATTTTATCCAATGTGGGACTATAATTCTTAATGCTTCCTAACAAAATATTCATAATATTTTCAAGCACTCAACAAAAAATGTCATTCTATGCCAGCATGATAGTTTGATGAGGTTGCACAAAGCAGATGATGAAAATTAAATTCAGTTTAGGTATAGAATCTGGCCAAGACTTAAGTAGTGATACTGCTCATGGTAGAAGGTTCCAACAGCCATGATGTCTTTCTAGTAAATACAAGCAAAAACTTTTAGAATGTAAACCAAATAGACAATCCATCTGCTCTGAAAAAAAGTCCAGTGATACAAGTATAACCATGCCGTGGTTGACATTGTCTATCAACCACCAAATGCACAAACACAGTATATGAATAGGAAATTTGGAGAACATGGTTGAGTTATTCATGATGTAGGCTAAGTTACTCGACATGACAGAGAATTGCAAGGATCAAACCATTTAAAAGAAAGATTCATAATAATGTTAATCTTATGGCTGAATATCACAAAATTACTTTCCTCCAAATTCAGATATGATGGATATCTGAAAAGGTTAAGAAAGATAAATATTAATATGACATGTTTTAATGTCGCAGTAAATTGCCTGAAAGAAGAAATATCATGAGATATCATCTTATGCCTACATATACATGTGAATATATACATTCAAGCACACATAAGTGGTCTGTTCCAACTTATGAAAATCAATGTTGTCTCTGTGGTCTGTTTTCATAAATTCAACCAATTACTCTATCTTTACTGTTGAGACCAAAAGCATTGCACCGTAACAAAATAAATAAATAAGTGAAGAAACCATAAACCAAGAAAAAGAAACATAAAAAAAGTGAGAAAAAATGAAAGGGATAAGTGCAGCCAGAATATTGCTTTATTCATATACATGGTTTTTTAAAAATGGGATATAGAATATTTTTAGGATTCTTGGTATATGTGAAGTAGAATTTCAAAATCTGGTATATGTGAAGTAGAATTTCAAAATCTCTTTTGTACGATTGTTACTTGCTTTAATATTTGACTTTGTAAGTTATATTATTTGCTAATCTAATGATCTAAAATGCAATTTCAGGTTTCATGCACTCATTTGTAAATATTGTTATTGACACGTTCAATGATAAGTATTAAATAAACTCACCAGATTAATCAATAAATCAATCAGCACCAACCCTAAGTTACATGTGTCCTGGCTTAGTTTTCTATTTCTCCATTCTTCATACAGAGAATTTGTTGCTGCCTCAGGATTTTCATCTTTTTCTAGCTGATCAATGTATTTCTGCAACTGCAAACCAAAAAACATACATCATATGCCTCTGGATTTTCATCTTTTTCCAGCTGATCAATGTGATTATTGATTGTTATGTTGACTTGCCTAACACATGTAATTGTATGCTTTTACTATTTTACCCATTTCTAACTTCAGATCTTAATTCTAATAATGTATATTTGGAGAAGTTGGAACAGTGGAGTCACACTGCATTGTCTCCTTTGTGCGTGTTTTCAGTACTTATCTTTTAACTGATCCCAGATTGTGAAATGTTGAAAGAATTTTATAAATATGACCCATATGTGCTACCACAGATCACATAGATTAGGATCTTGTTTCTTCTCAATCCAACCAAATGTTTCCCCTTCATATGGAATTTTTAGAAGCCTTTGATTACCGAGGCAACATGTGCAAGCCAATCAAATTTCATTGCTCTAAAATTAATTATCAACATTCAAGACAACCTAAATGTTGACTGCATTTGCTTGAAACTAATTGCCTGATGTATTGCATAATTAGATGGTATTAAAAGGTAAATTATATATTACATGAATATTTCTGTTAATGTGTTTAGCATGTGCCAAAAAGTAATTATTTAATCTAAGAACAAAAAAGAGCACCAAAATGAATTTCTTCTCTGCAAACTTTTATATATGTTATGTTGTCATCAGGGTTGTACTCGTACAGCTATGAAGAACATGTATGATACAATAAATGTATACAAACAAATTTAAAATTTTCAGACTGAGTATATTGTGGATGTGTATAAAGCAAAATAAATAAGTATGCTATCAGAATAAGGTATTCTGTAGAAAAAAGCATAGATACAAAAATTTATTTTAGGTGTTTAACTGCAATTTACCACTAAAGTTTTAATGGTCCGTGGAATACGCCTTCAATACATATTCAATTAGCATGTTTGCAAATGGAGAAGTTTATTGGGTATGTATGTATATTAATTGTGTTTTGGTACATAGAAGACACCAGCAAGTTTATTGGGCCTGATTAAAACCAAAATCCAAAACAAGTTCATTTACACTCAACATGCAATTTATAGAAGTTTATCATCAATTTATAGAAGTTTATAATAAAGGAACAATGCGATAATCTGATTTCCGAGACTAGAACCAATGTTAGGGATGTACTTCCTGATAGATTATACATTTCAAATTTCCGAGACTAGAGCCAATGTAGTCTGCCTTACTTCAACATCATCTCAACTCTGTTCCCATCAAAATGGGATCGACCATGGAGTATGACTCAAACTTGATGAAAAAATATTATAGGATCGAAAATGTACTCATGAATGGCTGTGGACATGACGTCAATCATCTGCACACTTGTGCCAAATTCCTGGCAATGATGACTAAGTGGTTGTCCAGCCTTAAAACCAAAAAAGCAGTTGATGGTTGTGTACACCAACCACTTAAATAATAACGAAGAAGACAATTGCATTATGGTTATAGTAACTGAATCGTTAAACTTAAATACAGACCCTGAACTACCAAAGCAGATTGGTCGAATCAAGATTCTTGTAACTGGTTCTGTAAAGTAGACAGCTGCTCTGGATCCAAAGGTTTTTCTCACTAAGACCCTAGTGTGCACCATACTCAAGACGCCAAGCTTTTTATCTGATCTCATCAAAATGTACATCACTGCAAAATTAAGTTTGCAGACTACAGTTCTTAAGTATGTTCAAAAGACAGCCATATAGGTAAATATAAAAAAAGAATATGATCTTACAGTGGGAGTAGCAGTAGAAAACCTGGGAGAGCATATTACCAATTCCTCAGAAAATAAGTGAGATGGTTGTAACACAGCATATCAGACGGAATAAACCAATATCCTGATTATATAGCACATTTTATAAACATAATCATAGTGCACAAATGGGATTGCTAACTGAAACTCCGTAGTTTTTTTTCTCACAATTCCCAAAAGCCAAACATGACTACATGAAGAACAAGATATACTAACAGGAATTATGGGCAGAACAAGGGCATATGAATGTTTTAGAAAGAAATAGATGTATATGTACTAAATTTCTATTGCCGCATAGAAAATCATAAGAATATAGGATGTAAAGCAACAATGTCAATGACTTACAGTACGCAAGCGCTTAACACCATTGCGCGCAGCAGCCAAGTGTCCATCTTGACTGTTACTTGCTGAAAATGAAAAGATGGAAACTGATGACCCATCATCCTGAAAAAAACAGACATCATGAACTGAGAGACCCAATGAAAGACAAAAGAGGCATCTGCATGCTGCAGCATCACTCAGTTTCCAAAACCAAGAATGTACTAAACTTTTCTCTAAAAGCACGAAATGAATCAAAACTTAAATAAATTCTTTTGCTGGCATAATGTAAATAGAATATTAGCAACTTTAGAGAAATATGTCAGCACACAGTATCAAAATACTACTGTTTTGTACCAGAGAAGGGCATGCACTCTATTGAGTTCCTGTAATGTCTAAAATGCATCACTCCCAAAAGAAACATTTAAAACGTAATATAAATGTGCAATTAGAAGGTTAGAATTTAGCATAAATGTCTAATTAGAATTTTTGTCATAGTTAGTTTATGAGCTATCAAAATTTTCTGCACAATTGCCTACCTACAACGGAATTAAAGCATTAAAAGCTGCATCGATAGCATTCCCAGTCCAAGTGCACAGAAGGCCATAGACCACAGGTTTTAAGAATCTTTTGATGCAAACTTAAATTATATAATTGAATTTAGCTTCTTCCCTAGTGTCAGAGAATAACGGAAATTGTAATGTTCCTAATATAGCATGTGTACCTATCCAACTGACCAGCCAATCATTAAAAGAAGATACTTGCAACCAGAAAGATGCCAAAGAAGTATCAGCCATTGAGGTACAAACTGCAACTGAAATGCATCATCTAGTTTTGAAGTGAAGCCTTCTTATTGAATCATCTCCGGCGAAATCAGATTATCGCATTGTTCCTTTATTATAAACTTCTATAAATCGATGATAAACATTGTTCCTTTACTCCAAGTGCGTCTTGAATCAATCCATGTATATCATCAAATTTTATTAAAGTGATTGTATTCGTATATGAACTGTATATACCAGGATAGATCTGTTTTTCTATTTCTAATTTTTTTTACCTTACCCACATCAAAATCTATAGGCAATGTAAATAGATGCCCACTTTATTATGGATAATGAGTTGATTGCACATAGAAAATCCATGAAAGAAATTGAAATTTTAAAAATAAAATAAAATTAAGAACATTGATCATGGATTTTCCCTGGGAAATGTAACCAATTGCCCACAATTACATATTTTCATGGGAATTTCTTTGAAATTTTTTAATATTAAAAAAAATCAAAAACCCACATATTTTTTATGACTGAAATAAAAATTGCATACTAGAAATTTATTTCCGTATGCAATATTTATACTAACACAATGCATATTGTATCTGTCGCATATATTTTCATGTAATTTAGTTCAAGCTAACTTCCCAGGCTGCTTTTTCTATGCTAAAAAAAGTTTTTGGTATTGGTTCAATCTATCCAGAAAACCAGAAAACCTAATTCGTTTGAAAGTTAAATAATTTGAGTAGCAAATATAGAAAAATAAAAATTTGACAAACTAATATGGGAATAAGGCTGGAATAAGACCAAAATATATTACATGAAATGTTTGCTTGAATATTTCATTAAGTGAATATACTTAAAAACTGGCAAACCA
Source organism: Scilla litardierei (assembly GCA_030789695.1). Classification (NCBI taxonomy): domain Eukaryota; kingdom Viridiplantae; phylum Streptophyta; class Magnoliopsida; order Asparagales; family Asparagaceae; genus Scilla; species Scilla litardierei. The sequence continues at coordinate 645,809,833 of CM061142.1, read as the reverse complement.
AACCTAAACGCACAGTTTAAGTATTCTGTGAGCTTGACTGTTTACCAGATTGAACAGCACTCTTCCAACGAAGAAAGATCAACAATAATGAACGTTCAAGAGACCATAATTGATTATTAGTGCTATGATGTGTGAAAGCCTTTGAACCCAACCTAAATTGATAGCAACTGTTCGATTTGGAGATTTTATCATGAACATGAACTTCGGTAAAAAGGAATTATTATCAATGCGAGAGGAAACTGATTTACCTAGCTCTTGAGGTTTTCCTCGAGGATACCTGCAGAAATGATCCCAATCGCTGGGCTTGATCTCGACGCGGGCGTCCAAGGAGAGCGATCTCGTCTAAGAGATGAAAAGAGCGGCCGGGGGGAATTGGGGGATGAATTGAGGGATTAAATGAGAGGGGGAAAAATTTGGGGGAAAAGCTTGAAATCGACGCGGGCGTTCGAGGAGATCGATCTCGTCGTAAGAGCTGAAAAGAGCGACGGGGGAAATTGTGGGATGAAAGGAGGGATTAAATGAGAAAGGGAAAAAATTGGGGGGAAAATAATTGGGATTAGCGCGCAGCGAAAAAAAATTAACGCAAAATCGCAAAGACCTAATCGCGGGTGTTTCTTATTTTATGGGCATGGGCGACCGTTGTAAATGTACTTATATATTGTATTATGACATTACAACAGTTCCTCCTACTGGACAATTGGTTAGGACGTTGAGACTGGGGCAGAGATGGTTTTGGGATCAAATCCTGTTGTTGTTATCTTCTATTTTTTGCTTCTTTTGTTACTTATTATTATGATTTATATGTAGGGTATTATTATTTTAGTTTTGTAATTTTAAGAAATTAATAAAATCTATTTTATTTTTATGTTTCTATCTACATTCTTTATACTTTGATATACCCCCAAATTTGTACCAAGTGTGACAAAATATTATTGTGTATTATATATAAATAACTAATCGTTTCTAATAAAAATAACGAAACGTGATCCGACCACCAAGGTTGACCCCAAAAAGTTTACGTTCTAGTGTCAACCACCAAGGTTGACCCCAGAAAGTATACGTTTTAGTGTCGACCAACAAAGCTGACCTCAGAAAGTATACGTTTTAGTGTCGACCAACAAAGCTGACCCCAGAAAGTATACGTTCTAGTGTCGATCACCAAGGTCGACCCTAGAAAGTATACATTTTAGTGTCGACATCTGCAGCCGACACAAGAAAATCACCTACTAGTGTCGACAATTTATCATCTTGTGTCGACAACTTAAGATCGACACAAGATATGAGCTCTAGTGTCGGTATATATGTAGGAATCCAAAAAATGGCTTTTCTAATGTCGACTTTCTTCTACCGACACTAAAAGTATACTTTTAGTGTCAGCAAATTTAAGTCGACACTAAGTTTGGTCACAAGAAACTCACTTTTTTGTAGTGACATGTTCGTTTACGTTCGTTCGGGAAGCTTAATGAACAAGCTTGAACAGATTTTTAGAGCTCGGTTAGTAAACGAACAGAGCTTGAACATAATTATGTTCGTTCATTTATGTTCATGAACAAGCTCGTTAAGTGTTCGTGAACAAGCTCGTGAACAAACTCGCTAAGTGTTCATGAACAAGCTCGTTAAGTGCTCGTAACAACCTCGTTAAGTGATGTTCGTGAATAAGCTCGTTAAGTGTTCGTGAACAAGGGCTTGAGTGAATTAAAATTAAAATTAAACACTCACCTCCTCAAATTGAATTAAACACATCCACCTCTTCAACTTCCCAGCTTCCCACTCCTAGACTCCCAGGCTCCCAGCTCTCTTTTGGTCCATTGCCTTTGTTCGTTCATTTGTTTGCAAATCTATTCATGAACAAGATTGATTGTGTGTTCGTTAACACGTTCCCGAACATGTTCACGAACAAGCTCGATAAGTCTTGTTAATGAACAGAACATTCGTTCGGTAAGCTCGGTTTACGTTCGTTTATGTTCATTTACGTTCGTTCGGTAAGCTTAACATGTTGGAACTTATCCAACTAAGTTGGATCTTAATCCAACGTTGGGCTTATATGCGGTAAATAATTATATAAGTGCTACGCTGTCATGATTAAGCCCAATACATTAGTGATCTGGTTTAATTAATTGAATGGGCTAAATGAGTTAAGCAGGTCGTGGGGGCCTTTATGTGTAGAGACTATTGGGCTTCAACTCGTTGATGGGCTGAGTTGGAAACCCTAGGGCAATGAAGGCTAGCCTATAAATATTAGCGGTCATGGTCCCCGGAATACACGAACAAAGTTGAGCCGTCTTTTCTACGTCCCGTCGCTAGGAGAGAAACCGGGAGAAGGCTAAAGGAATTCTCCAACCGGTTGATTCGTGCTATTCTGGAAGATCGATCGTTGCGCTATCGTCAGGATCTTTCAGACTATTAGCGATGGACTCAGGTAAGCTTCCGCTAATCAGAGTAGGTTAATGATTTAAGGTTCCGCATGTTATTCATCTGGATTTGTGTTGTTTGGTTAAGAACGCATGTCTGGATCTCTAGTTTTAACAAGTGGTATCAGAGCCTCCATGCAGAGGATCTTAAATTTTTTGCCTACTCATAATAGATCTGATAAAAATCTGATTTTTAATCTGTTTTCTATTCGGATCTGTGCAAAAATTGGTTTTTGATTATTTTTTCCACAAAAAAAAAAGGAATTTTTACAAACCCTAGATCGGGGGCGGCCCGCCGGCCGCCGCCTGACACAGCAATAGAGGGGCGGCTCTGCCGCCCCCGTCGGCAGATCGGCGCCGGCCATGCCGGCGCCGACACAGATCCAGTTTTTTTTTTAAAAAAAAAAAAAAACAGGGAACGAGGGGGGGATCGGCTTCCAGCCGCCCCCCCACCACGATACAGCGAGAGGGGGCGGTTGGCCGCCCCCGTTTGGTTTCAGGGGGGGCGGCTCGCCGCCCCCCGGCGACTTCTCCGGCAAGGGCCGGCGACGGGTGCCCTAGCCCCGTCGCCGGCAGATCAGGCCCCCCCTCACCTGCGGTGGGGGCCTGCAGTTCAGATCGGTAAGGGGGGGGCTCCTCCCCCCCGTCGGAAAACTCTTTTTGAACGGGGCGGCGGATCGCCGCCCCGTTGCCGGAAGCCGGAGGCGCCGGAGGCGCCTGCGCGGCATGAAACGGGGCGGCGGCTGCCGCCCCTGTTGGCCGTCGGCAGGCGCCCCAGGCGCCTGCGCGACGAAAGGCAAGGGGCGGCCGTCGCCGCCCCTGTCTGTTCCGGCCGGCGCCGGCCCCCTCTCCGCCGGCGCCGGATCTGAGGGAAGGGGCCGGCGGCGGCCAGCCCCTTGGTGGGCCTAGTCTGCTAGGGTTTCTAACCCTAGCAGATTTTGGGCCAAATTGGGCCCAAACAGTTAAATTTTCAGAATAATTTAATTTTTTCAGTATATGGGCTTCTGATTTGGGCCTGTTTTGGGCACTTCACATTTTTGGGCTTAAAATTGAATTTTTGATATGTTTGAACCCAATTTTGGGGATACAATTAATTCCTTTTAAAAAAGCCCAATTTCGGATATGTTAGTGCACAAATAATTAGAGGAAATAAAAGGCCATCGTATGTATATTTCCTCATTCGGTTTATTTGTGCGTTAAAATTAAGTTTATTCCGATTTTTAAATTCCTTAGGCAAAAATTCAGTTATAAATATACATTTCGAAATAATTTTGATTTTTTGTGAAATTCCACCAAAGTGGGTTCCACTATTAAAATTGTTATTATTTCGGAATGTAAACGGATAAAATACATACTGCGTATGATTAGTTGCCTAAATGAACTTTAATCGGATCATGGGAGTAAATTAAAGTTTTTTAATCTAAATTTCTCCTTGTTAAGTAATTCCGTATTAATTGTGCTATGATAAATTCAAACTTTGCTGTATGTATTTTTGGGGTGACTTGGTGTACTCATCATCCCGCCAAAGTGGGCTCTGTTGTTTGCACCATCTCCTTTCTTAAATACAAAAGGACTTTTGTGTGCATATCTTATTCATGTACGCTACATCGGCCCAAAGGCAGATTACCGTTCTATGCTAATTTATCCACACATGTAGCAATAAATAAGTGATGATTGTTGAGAACTTTGCATGCAATTTTAATTCGGCCCAAAGGAAGTATTAATTTTGGCATGTTAATTATTATCTTTATTTGATTGCTGCGACAAGATATCATTTGCTAGTTAATAGATTATCCAAAGATAAATATTAAGCTAGTTGGGGATATCTTGAGATGGGAACATGCAAATTTGAATTTACAATTTTGCTTCACAAATTAATACTTATGTTAGCATGTTTGTCTCTGTTTATTGTCCTGTTTTCAGCTGCTACTCCCGCGAATATTACTGCTAGCTTAAACTCAATTCCGGTGCTTAATGGCTCGAATTTCAAATCCTGGAAAGAGAACTTACTCATAGTTCTTGGGATATTGGATCTGGACCTTGCGATTAGAACTGACAGTCCCCCACTTACTACGGAAAAGAGTACCTCTGAGGAAAAGAGGGAGTTTGAAAAGTGGGATAAGTCTAATCGCATGTGTATCATGATCATGAAGAGAGCCATTCCTGAAGCTTTTCGGGGCTCTATGTCTGAATCGATCACGACAGCTAAGGGTTTCCTTGCAGATATTGAGAAAAGGTTTGTCAGAAACGAAAAGGCAGAAATTGGTACGATTCTGACAAGCCTGATCTCAATGAAGTATAAAGGGAAAGGCAACATAAGGGAGTATATTCTGGAACAGTCCCATCTTGCTTCAAGGTTGAAAGCACTAAAGCTTGACCTCTCTGAGGACCTGCTTGTGCATTTGGTTTTAATTTCTCTTCCTGCACAGTACAATCAGTTTAAGGTGAGCTACAACTGCCAGAAAGAGACTTGGTCTCTGAATGAGCTCATCTCGCACTGTGTACAGGAAGAGGAAAGACTGAAGCAGGATAAGACTGAAAGTGCAAATGTTGCCTTTGCCCCTAAAGACAACAAAAGGAAACGGGGAAAGGAAGTTGCAGTTACAGCCCCACCTAAGAAACAACAGAAGAAGCCTGCAAAGGCTGTTAAGAAAGATAGTTGTTTCTTTTGTGGTGCTGAAGGGCATGTGAAGAAGCAGTGCTCTAATTACCACGCCTGGCGTGCTAAGAAAGGTACTCTTCTCAATTTGGTTTGTTCAGAAGTTAATTTAACTTCTGTACCCATAGACACTTGGTGGTTAGACTCTGGTGCAACTACTAACATCAGTGTGTCTATGCAGGGCTGCCTGAACTGCCGAAAGCCAAATGATGCTGAAAGATTCATCTTTGTGGGCGATGGCAAGAAGGCGAAGGTTGCTGCAATTGGGGATTTCAGATTATCTTTAAGAACTGGAAGCCATTTGGATTTGTTTGAGACATTTATTGTACCGTCGTTTAGACGAAACCTTATTTCTATTTCTGCATTGGACAAATCTGGTTATTGTTGTTCATTTGCGAATGGGAAATTCAGTTTGTCTCTCAATTCCATTTTTATTGGTTCTGGTTATTTGTCTGAGACTGATAATCTGTATTTGCTTGATACAATTGCTGCAAATGAAACCTTGCATGTGGGTACACAGGTCTTAAAGCGTAAATTAACTGATGAGAATTCAGGTTCGTTGTGGCACAAGAGATTAGGTCACATCTCCAAAAGGAGAATTGAGAGACTTGTGTCCAACAATATTCTCAAACCTTTAGATTTTTCAGATTTTGATATCTGCATTAATTGTATAAAGGGAAAACAAACCAATATAAGGAGATTTGAAGCCAAAAGGTCCAGTGAAGTCTTAGAACTTATACATACGGATATTTGCGGACCATTCCCTTCGGTTGCATGGAATGGTCAGCAATATTTTATAACGTTCATTGACGACTATTCAAGATATGGCTATATTTATCTCATACATGAAAAATCTCAGTCCTTGGACACGTTCAAAAATTATAAGGCCGAAGTTGAACTTCAACTAGGCAAGAGGATTAAAACTGTCAGGTCGGACCGTGGTGGAGAATACTACGGCAGATATGATGGTTCAGGTGAACAACGTCCAGGACCATTTGCTAAATTCCTAGAGGAATGCGGTATTGTCCCACAGTACACCATGCCGGGTTCGCCCACTATGAATGGTGTAGCTGAAAGACGAAACAGAACGCTTAAGGACATGGTAAGGAGTATGATTAGTCATTCTACTTTACCAGAAAGCCTCTGGGGTGAAGCATTGAAAACTGCAGCTTACATCCTTAATCGGGTCCCAACTAAAGCAACAAATAAAACACCATATGAGCTTTGGACGGGCAAGTCACCTAGTTTAAAGCATATGCACATATGGGGATGCCCAGCTGAGGCAAAGCCTTATAGGCCTGCTGAAAAGAAGTTGGACACACGGACAGTTAGTTGCTATTTTATTGGGTATGCTGAAAGATCGAGGGGTTACAAATTTTACGATCCCACAAATAAAAATATTTTTGAGACTGGAAATGCCAGATTCGTTGAGGATACCGGGTTTGCGGGGGGAGATTTAGGAAGAGACATTGTTTTTGAAGAGGAATATGTAGATATTCCCACAGGTGATCTTGTTATTGATCAGGATTCTATTCCTGTTGTGGAACAAGACACAAATATTCAAGACAATGTTATTACTCCTCCCATTCAGGAAGAACAAACCCTTGCACCTCAAGAACCATTGCCATTAAGGAGATCCATTAGGGAGAGGAGAAGTGCAATATCAAGTGACTACATTGCATATCTCCAAGAACATGAAGTTGATATTGGTGTGATGGAAGATGATCCAATCAACTTCCATCAAGCCAAAAATGGTTCTAACTCTCTAAAATGGATAAGTGCCATGAATGAGGAAATAAAGTCAATGAAGGACAATGACGTTTGGGATCTTGTCCCATTACCTAAAGACGTGAAACCCATTGGTTGCAAATGGATATTTAAAACCAAGAGGGATTCAAAAGGTAATGTGGAAAGATATAAGGCACGTCTTGTCGCTAAGGGCTTTACTCAAAAGGAAGGCATTGATTATAATGAGACTTTCTCTCCGGTTTCCACGAAAGACTCATTCAGGATAATAATGGCATTAGTGGCTCATTTCAACCTTGAGTTACATCAGATGGATGTTAAAACAGCGTTCCTTAACGGGGACATTGATCAGGAAATTTATATGGTGCAACCAGAAAATTTTGTGTCGGGAGACCCAAAGAATATGGTTTGCAAACTTAAGAAATCCATCTATGGACTCAAACAGGCGTCTCGGCAATGGTATTTTAAGTTTCATCAAGTTATCACCTCATTTGGCTTCGAGATGAATTTGGTTGATGAATGTATATACCATAAGTTCTGTGGGAGTAAATTTGCATTTCTGGTTTTGTATGTCGATGACATTCTACTTGCCAGTAACAATGAAGGCTTATTGCATGAAACCAAGAACTTTCTAGCTAAGAACTTTGAGATGAAAGATCTTGGTGATGCGTCTTTTGTATTAGGAATTCAAATACATCGAGATCGCTCTCGAGGTATACTTGGATTATCACAAAAGGCCTACATTGAAAAGGTTCTGAAAAGATTTGGCATGGAAAGTTGTAAACCAGGAGATACCCCAGTATCTAAGGGAGACAAGTTTGGTCTCAATCAATGTCCCGAAAGTGAAATTGAGATAGCACAGATGAAGGATATTCCTTATTCTTCAGCAGTAGGGAGTATCATGTATGCTCAAGTATGTACGCGTCCAGACTTGGCGTACATTACAGGAATGCTTGGCAGATACTTGAGCAATCCAGGATTGGACCATTGGAAAGCAGCCAAAAGGGTCTTACGGTACTTACAGAGGACAAAAGGACACATGCTTGTATATCAGAGGTCGGAAAAGCTTGAGATCATTGGATATACCGACTCTGATTTTGCTGGATGCAAAGACAGCATGAAATCTACTACAGGCTATGTTTATACATTAGCAGAAGGCGCCATTTCTTGGAAGAGTGCTAAACAGACTATTATAGCCTCTTCCACTATGGCCGCAGAATTCATTGCTTGTCATGATGCATCCAATCATGGTCTATGGCTACGGAATTTTGTCACGGGGCTGCGAATTGTAGATGGCATTGAAAGGCCACTCAGATTATTTTGTGACAATATGTCTGCAGTAGCATTTGCCACTAACAACAGGAGTTCGGCGAAATCAAAGCATATTGATATCAAGTTCCTGATTGTTAAAGAGAGAGTTGGAAATAAACAGTTGTCTATAGAGCACATTGGTACAAACTCAAACATTGCGGATCCGCTTACTAAGGGACTGCCACCCAAAATGTTTCATGGGCATGTTGCTCGTATGGGTGTCATGTCATCTGAAGATATTCAGTTTTAGTGGGAGTTTGTAATTTTTGTAGTGCTTCTATTTTGACAACATTTCAGCCTTCAGTTATGCATATTTGGTTTATGGTTTATTTCTGCAGAAATAAAGTTCAGTTTTCAGTTTGGCTTCATATTTCAACTCTATGTTTATAAATGCGTATGAAAATATGTGTTTATGTTTTGATCTCACTAAGGTTAAGGAGGATCAGTTGGAAATAGACATGTTAGATCACATCACATGTAATTTCCATGCTACACATCCACTTCATAATCCATGTCATTCCTTTGTATTAGCACGGTGACCACTGATGGGTCGAGCTGCAATTGCTGCGGCAAAGATCTCTTTGATCCTTTGCTAATATAATTGATGGACCGGATTGTTTTTGACTCATTAAAGAAATGACAGCAGGTTAAGATCTTATTTGGTTGTATGCACTATGAAATATAATTATAAAGTTTAAGCATATAGCCCAAGTGGGAGATTGTTGGAACTTATCCAACTAAGTTGGATCTTAATCCAACGTTGGGCTTATATGCGGTAAATAATTATATAAGTGCTACGCTGTCATGATTAAGCCCAATACATTAGTGATCTGGTTTAATTAATTGAATGGGCTAAATGAGTTAAGCAGGTCGTGGGGGCCTTTATGTGTAGAGACTATTGGGCTTCAACTCGTTGATGGGCTGAGTTGGAAACCCTAGGGCAATGAAGGCTAGCCTATAAATATTAGCGGTCATGGTCCCCGGAATACACGAACAAAGTTGAGCCGTCTTTTCTACGTCCCGTCGCTAGGAGAGAAACCGGGAGAAGGCTAAAGGAATTCTCCAACCGGTTGATTCGTGCTATTCTGGAAGATCGATCGTTGCGCTATCGTCAGGATCTTTCAGACTATTAGCGATGGACTCAGGTAAGCTTCCGCTAATCAGAGTAGGTTAATGATTTAAGGTTCCGCATGTTATTCATCTGGATTTGTGTTGTTTGGTTAAGAACGCATGTCTGGATCTCTAGTTTTAACATAACAAACAAGCTTGAACATGTTTTTAGAGCTCGGTTAGTAAACGAACAGAGCTTGAACATGGATTTTGTTCATGAACAAAACCAAGCACACTGTTCAAGCTCGTTCAAGCTCGTTCGTCAACAGCCCTAGTATTGATATGTTGCCCACTCCTAAGGCGTCCGCTCCTAAGCTAAATTTATATTCGTTTAAATTTTGAAGGTGGAAATAATTTTTGGGGAGAACACAGATTTTGAAGGGATATCGTAAATAAATCGTGCCCGATGCTGGACGGTAGTACAGAGGTCCGAAGGCCGTCGGGCACGAGCGAGATGGGCGACCTTCAGGATCGATCAGATGAGCAGGCTCTGGTGCGAGGATGCACGGATACGAGCGTCGGTGCGCTGAAGTGAAGCTTCGATGGAGCGAAAACCTCTAGGATCGACAGGCCGAACGGACTCTTGGGACGAGGGCGTTTGGATCTGGGCGATGGGACGCCGAAAGGAGGCTTCAGTGGTGGTGACGTCACTTCGGATCTACAAAACAAAGTGCTCGTCAGGGGGTCGGACCTTGGTTCCGACCAAGTCTCATTCGATGCCTAAGTCAGATCTAGTCTGAGGGATGCTCAGTGGGATCTAGTATGGTTCACAGGGAGACTAATACGCGAGTCCTCAGGCCGAGCTGTAGAGTAGAAATGTGTGGTGGAAGAATGTATGAGAGTTTGTATATGATACCTCCATTATAGATCTCGGAGCCCCATAGAGATGATGCCTCTCTAGCCTTCATATAGGCGAGTCATCCCCCCTCTCATCTTTAAGGCCACGAAGAGGACTTAATGTTACCCTTGATGACGGTGCACAGATTAGGAAGTATTGATCCCATGATTGCGTCTATTTGATGAAGAGGTGAATGCCATGAAGGCGGGTCATGATTGCTGGAATGACAGCTTTGAGTGTCTGCCATAATTGGCGAGTGCTCCCTCAGTTTGGGGAGCGAGTTCCTCCACCTCAAAAAGTGGGCGATCTATCGGGCCTTCGTCTCGGGTAGAGGATCGTGGCTTGCTCGTTAGGTCCTTGGGCTAGAGCCCAAGGTCGTAGTGGGTTGGTTGACTAGTTGTGGTTGACTAGGTTCCTTTGGGCCCGGTCAAAGGGTTGTATCAATTGCTCCCATTTTCCGAGCTCTACCACTGTAGAGGTTGACGTCGGGAGATGTAGTATGAGAGGGAGAAGTAGCTCCTTTTGTAAAATTGGTTCGGCTTGTGACGTCAGCTAGTGAAAATAATTGGTCGATCCGAGATTCGTTCGGTAGCGAGGGGAGTGGCCCCTCGACTTATGGCTGATGAAGGAGTGGGTTGGCCAGCTGGGGGAGTGGCCCCCAGCCTTACGACCGAACTGTTCGTTCGATGGCAAGGGGAGTGGCCCCTCGACTTACGGCCGACGGACAGGTTGGCCTGCTGGGGGAGTGGCCATAGCATTACAGCAAACCGGGTGGGTCGGCCAGCTGGGGAAGTTGCCCCAGCCTTATGGTCGATAGGTTGATCGACCTGCTGTGGGAGTTACCCCAAACCTTACGGTCGACAGTCGATTGGCCTGCTGGGGCAGCTATCCCGGCTAGTCTTACGGTCGATCAAGTGATCAGCCTACTCGGGGAGTTGCCCCAGCCTTACGGTCGACAGGTCGATTGGCTTGCTTGGAGAGCTACCCCTAGTCTTACGATCAATCGAATGATCGTCCTACTGGGGGAGTTGCCTCAGCCTTACGGTCGATACGTGGTCGGCCTGCTGTGGGAGTTGCCCACAGCCTTACGGTCGACAAGTCGATCGGCCTGCTGGAGGAGTTATCCCCAGTCTTACGGTTGATCGAGTGATCGGCCTGCTGGGGGAGTTTCCATAGCCTTATGGTCGATACGTGGTCGGCCTGCTGGGGGAGCTATCCACAGTCTTACGGTCGATCGAGTGATCGGCCTGCTGGGGGAGTGCCCTAGCCTTACGGTCGATATGTGGTCAGCCTGCTGGGGGAGTTGCCCCTAGCCTTACGGTCGACAGGCCATCGGCCTGCTGGGGGAGCCACCCCTAGTCTTATGGTCGATCGAATGATCAGCCTACTGGGGGAGTTGCCTACAGCCTTATAACCGATCCAGGTATGGTCAGCCTGCTAGGGGAGTTGCCTCCAGCCTTACAACAAACCCATGGGTCGTCCTGCTGGGGAGTTGCCCCAGCCTTACGGTGAACCATACGGGTCGGCCCTACAACAAAGGCGGATGTTTGTAACGGTTGTCAATTCTGTTTTTGGCGGGTCGGAACCGCCACAAATAATATTTCAAGCGGTTGAGGGAACCGCTATAAAATCGAGGGTGAGAAACTTGGTTTGTAGCGGTTTCAAACCACTATAACCAAACCGCCTGAAATATAGAATTATAGCAGTTTCGACCCGCTACAAAAAGAGTTTCTCTCGGTTCAGTAATTTAAAAATAATTTAAAAATAATAATCTGAATTTAATCTGTAGCGGTTCTTAACCGCCACGAAATAATAGTTTAATAATCTGAATTTAATCTGTAGCGGTTCTTAACCGCCACAAAATAATAGTTTGTGTCTCTTTAAAACCGCCACAATTCTAAAATAATTCTTTAAAAAAACTGAAATTTCATTTGTTGCGGTTCTAAACCGCCAAAACAAATTTAAGTTGCAAAAAAATAAAGTGTTGTAGCGGTTCTTAACCGCCACAAAATTATTCTATGTACAAAAAAAATAATCTAAAAGCATTATAATATTTACCCCAAGAATAATTAATAAAATACATAAGAAATTTGAAACATAATATTTAAAATAACAACCCCCCTTCCTCTTCTTTCTCCTCTGCAACACAAACTCAACCCAATTCAAAAATCCCCTCCCAAGAACTAAAGTTGCAATCAAAGCAGAACAGATAGGCTCAAAGCATTCAGAACAGGTAGTCAGAAACTTTTAGGTCAGGGTGCCATTGCGAGATGAAGCATGAAGGCCAGGGAAGGCACTTTCAATGTAGGAACGCAAACAATGGCCGCAACCAAATTTTGGATGAGCCATCCAATGTGCTCCCGGCAACACAACAAGCATCTATAAAATGACTAAGACATCAAAGTCTTGATGCACAACTGGCAGAAAAAAACCATAACATGCTTCCAAAATTATATAAAGACACATTCATTCATGTATTTTTTATGCACTACTGATTTCACATATTCATAAGCCACAACTGCTGATCAAGAGTTGGACGTTTCAAGAGCTCTAATTCACCACTTCTACAAATTGCAGTGATATATTTACATTGCTTCTTGAAGGAGTCACTCAAAAATCTCTGTCAAAACACAAATACAATATGTTGTTACATAACAGATAAGCATTGCCATCAATCACTACAAATTTGCTTCACTGCATGAATATGCATGGTTATGTAAGCAATAAACTGGCCCAGATTGCAGCTAGCATGAGAATGAATGAAAGCTAAAAACAAATTGCTTTCAGTTCAAGTATTGTATATGATACGGAGTGAAATTCAGTACGCAGTAATGAATCATAAGAACAACGCAGCAACACACAGCAAACAGAGACACACAAGACTTGGTAACGCAGTTCGGTGCGCACACCTACATCTGCGGGGCCACGCCCAGAAAAGTAGAATACTTCACTATGAAAATCAGAGAATACAAACTCTAATAACCACGCTTCTATAAGGAAGAACACTCTCTCCCTTAATACAAACCGTGAGGGGTGATCGCAATCAACCCCGTGAAGTATTCTTGGCAAGCTCCCCTTGCCTGCAAGCTCCCCTTGCACCACCGACTAGATCAACTCCCTTGATCCTACGTGCGTAGTCGTCGGCCTCCCTCCCGGAGTAATCTCACAAAACTTTTATCACCAAGTCCGTAACCTAGCCGCCAATTGCTCCGAACCCTAAAAGCCAGTATTCACGCAATCCACGGTTCAATCGGCACTGATACGATCAGATCAAGATATGGCACGTTAACTGCAATACCCGCAACATCTATAGCAAGAAGGAGATCCCTGAATATCCGCAGGAGATTGTTGCCAAGATATTGCCGGCGAAAATCTCTCCAACCGTTTCTCAACAAGGTAACAAGAGATGTACAGCCGATCAACTCTATAACAGTTAATAACCTCCATAACTACCTGAACTGTTAAATAGAGAGATAAAAGATTACGCGGACACCAGTCGCACATCCTCAAATACTTTGGGCAGTCAAACGTTGCATATAGACTTAGCATGTTGAACATCTTGGTACAACAAACTGTTCAACAATTCATCCAACATCCGAACAGATTCGATACTCTTCTTCAGATGGCAGTGGCTCAGATGCAACAAAACGTACAACAAAATATCCAACATTCCCCAGATAGCTTGACTAAAAACTTCAAGAAGTAAAGAGCAAGCGACGATAAGCAGAGTGCCATATATGACAAGTAATGCATTCATGAATAGCAAGGATAAAACCTAACAATCTCCCCTTTTGTCATTTAGTGGCACAACACACGGTATGATATTCAACGAAGACCAGTCTGAAGAAGAAGGTAGGATGACATCTATTCAATCAAACATAACTGATGTGTCCAGACCAAGACAAAAGAACTGAAACACAAGAAATGCAACAACCACCATACACCAAAACAGGAACAGGGACGAGAACAACAATGCAGCATACTCCCCTTCACAAGGGGCCCCTCAGACTACCCCACACACAGTAAAACTTCCAAGACTTCCATGACAAATGTATCAGCAACAAACAACCAAAAACAAACAAAACAGAAATATATCATACCTTCTCCCCTTTTGAGCCACAAAGGAAATGAAGAATTTATCAGTGATCCTCAGAAAGACCACTCCTCAGAGCGGACAGCTTGCTCTGCAGCAACAGCCTGTGACTATTCAAAAGAACCCGCTGGCTATCGAGCAGCAAAAGTTGATCATCGCCGTTCTGAATAGCATTTTCCAGGAACTGTATATCCACCACACTTGTTGAGGAGGAGGTGGCAGCAGCAGCATGACTAAGTGGAGGAGTCTGTGATTCAGGAGGCACTGTGGAAGAAGGTTCAAAATCTTGAGACGGGGAGGGTGTCGAAGGAACACCATGAAGAGAGGGTATCACTTCTGTGATATCATCAATTTTTCTAGCCACTGACTTTGCCGTATAAGAAATACTGTCACATGATGAAGGAAGATCAGAAGGGGACATGGGCACCCTTTGAGCCAGGAGCATCATAGATATGAGAGCTCCATGAGGTAAAGAAGTGCCAGAGGAGGATAACTCTACGAAAGATAATATAGAATCAAAGATGATTCTGCCCAAATTGAAAGCCTGGGAAGTGCCTGCAGAGAACAACAGCTTGCACATGTCCCGAGTAACCACAGAAACATTGGAAGTAGGGAGCCAATTTCTCGTGGCAATCCTGTATAGAACAATATACTTGGCTGTAAGAGCGGACGAGTGAAAGGTAGATGATTTCTTAGGCCAACACTTGAACTTTCCGGCTGTCACAACTTGAATCAGTCTGTCAATCTCCACTCCAGTTGACTCGCCGAAAGCAGGAACAGACTGGGGGCATTTCCATTCTAATAATTTGTTCAGGGTGGAAGGAGAGAAGGAAATAATCTTGCCTCTAACATAGTTTCTGAAACTCCAACGAGAAGACCCATCACAAGCAGATTTGGATAAGTTACAGTAAAACTCTCTCACCAATACTGGATAGTAGACGCTGAAACAGGTGGCAGCATGAAACAATCCGAGACCCTTCAGAATAGATGCTATCTGAGTCTTATCAAAGGAAGACATGTTCAGAACTTTCTCAGGAATTAAGGATCTCTCCGAGGAAGACGCCCATCTGTTCTTACGAGCTTTGTCGAAGAAAATTTTGCTAAACGCATCAGAAGATGTAAACGAAGGAGAGCGAGAGGAACCTGAAGCAGAGATTTTTGACCTCTTGGAAGGAGACGTCTCAGCATTACTGGAGGGAGCAGTGCGCTTCTTAGAGCCAGATCGAGCCTTGCACATGAAAGAGGACAAGGGGGGCTCAATAGGACTAGTGGCCTCACATGTTGCATGACATGTTGCAACATTTTGTGCAACAATATGTTTATCACTTACTTCCACTAAGGGGTCAGGCTCGATAACATCTTCAGCATTGGACCCTACATTATCAACACCAACCGCAGTAGAGCCTTGAGCCATTTCACATTTTTCAACCTCTGCTTCAATATTTACCCCAATATCAACTGAGCCACATTCAGTCACAACATCAGCTGCAGCATTATCTTGATCATTCCGCATCTCACCAACTCCAGTCTCAGCAGGAAGAGAGGGGGGATCCTGAAGTTCTCCAGTAGTTTCCAAATCCATAGGGTCGAGAACAGACTCTACTGAATCATTAAGAGACTGAACCTTTCCTGAAAAGTCATCTGCAAGAGGCACATCTACCACAGTCTCATTTTGATCTAAGAGAGAAGAATCTTCAAGACAGGCATCAAGATCATGACCATCTCTCTTAGATTCTTTTACAGGCTCCGAAGCATTTTGAACACTCTCATCCACACCATGATCATGATCATCAGACACATCCGGAACACCTTCATCCACACACATAGGTGACGGAGAGACTGGGGCCTCTTCCTGAGAAGGAACAGAAGGCGTAGTCTCAGCATTTAGACCACCCTCCGAATCACCATCCTTATTTAACTTCACATCATCCTGCACAACAGGATTCTTAGGAGAAGGATTAGACGTAGACGCTCCAGCAGTGTCCCCAGTCCTGGGCATTTCAGCACACACTGGAGGGTCTTCAAAATCAGAAATATCAATCACTTCAGCTTCAGAAATTTTCACAAAAGATTTGGGATTCCAGGTTCGAATGAAAATCTTCCTATCTCGAGGCACTTCAACACTCATAACCTTCCCCTTAATCTTCTTATGCATGAGATTTTTGAAGTGAATGTGAGAGACATCCACCGAAGATAGGTCCAATTTCTTTCCGGTTCTCCGCAAATACCAAAACCAATCTTGAATTGTTAAGGGATCAGGAAATACATCATCATCATAGACTTCATCCTCCTTGGAATTTTGAGAGAGGGGAATTTCGAGAATTGGGGAAAAATTTACCAACTCCAAATTTGAGGCTCCAGGAGAATGCATGTTACTGAGAGGGGTAAAGGAGAGTGATGGAGAGGAATTACCACTGGAGGACCCGTGCGAAGATCGTGGGAACACTCCTTTCCGTTTGATAGGAGAAGACGAGGATGGCGGAGCACTTTTCCGCGCGGAGGCCGTTCGTCGAGAGAACCGACGAGGGGGCAGCGAAGATTTTTCCGACTAATCTCTCGCCATATCTGATTGAGAGGAGAGAAACTTCGAACAAGAAGATTTCAAGAACCCTAGATGGGCAGTTAAGAGAATCTTGGAGAAATTTGAGTTGAGAGAGAACACGGAAATGCGCCTTGGGAACAAAAAACGAAGCAGAGGGAAAAAATATCGGGTAAAGTTATTAGTGAAAAACAAACCCAACAAAATATGATCGCCCGACTCTCATAAAGTTGCAACATGATGTTGCAACAATATTCTCAACACAGAGAACAACATTAAATACGACACAGCCCTAGGGCTTGTCGCAATTCCTCAAATCTGGCAGAATCCAGAGGCTTTGTAAAGATGTCCGCTAGTTGATTAACTGTAGCTACATACTCCATGACAAGAGTCTTCTTTTCAACCAACTCTCTAATGAAGTGGTGACGGATGTCGATATGTTTAGTTCTGGAGTGCCGAACTGGGTTCTTGGAGATGTTTATAGCACTCTGATTGTCACATAGAATGGTCAGAATCCCTTGTTCCAGTCCATAATCTGTCAACATTTGCTTCATCCATAACAGTTGTGTGCAACAACTTCCTGCTGCGATATACTCAGCCTCAGCTGTAGATAATGATATGGAGTTCTGTTTTTTACTATACCATGAAACCAGATTGTTCCCTACATAAAAACATCCTCCGGTAGTGCTTTTTCTGTCATCAGTATTCCCTGCCCAGTCTGCATCACTGTATCCTGAGATTAGTGTGTTTGTGTCCTTTGTGTACCATATACCATAGTCTGCAGTCCCACTTACATACCTGATAATCCTTTTCACGGTAGTGATATGAGATTCCTTGGGACATGCTTGGTAACGGGCACAAACTCCAACACTGAAGCTGATATCTGGCCTGCTAGCTGTTAAATACAAAAGACTACCTATCATGCTTCTGTATAGGGTAACTTCAACATCTCTTCCTCCTTCATCCTTGGAGAGTTTTTCGGAAGTACTCATGGGAGTCCGGATATGTCTTGCATTTTCCAAGCCGAATCTCTTGACAAGATTCCTTGCATACTTGCTTTGTGATATGAATAAACCATCTGGACATTGTTTCACTTGAAGCCCAAGAAAAACATTTAACTCACCTACCATACTCATTTCAAACTCCTTTTGCATGAGGGTGATAAACTCATGCACCAGCTGTTGTGATGTTGAACTGAAGACTATATCATCAACATAGATCTGAGCTACCATGACACTTGATCTTGTCCGTTGAACAAATAGGGTTTTATCAGCTCCTCCTCGTTCATACCCCTTTTTAAGAAGGTATGTAGTTAATCTTTCATACCAGGCCCTCGGCGCTTGTTTCAACCCATACAGAGCTTTCTTCAGCTTGTAAACATGGTTTGGAAGAAATGGATCTGCAAAGCCTTTGGGTTGTTCAACATACACTTCTTCATTCAGAAGCCCATTCAAGAAAGCGCTCTTCACATCCATTTGATGTAGTTTGAACTTCAGACTGCAAGCAACGGCCAGAAGAAGTCTGATGGATTCCAACCGAGCCACTGGAGCAAATGTCTCATCAAAGTCAATTCCTTCCACTTGAGTATACCCTTGAGCTACAAGACGAGCTTTGTTGCGAGTAATGTTTCCCTTCTCATCTGTTTTATTTTTGAATATCCATTTTGTTCCGATAACATTGGTTCCTTTGGGTCTCTCCACAAGACTCCAGACATCATTTCGTTGGAATTGGTTCAGTTCCTCTTGCATAGCCGAAACCCAGAAGTCATCAACAATGGCTTCCTTCACATTTTTGGGTTCAATAGTAGAGAGAAAACATGCATACCCAGCCAGATCTCTGTAGTTGACACGACTAGCACCTCTGGTACGACGACTGTCATGCACGTCGCCAATGATAAGCTCCGGTGGGTGGTCGCGTATAACTTTTGTGATCCCCTCAGCATCTTGACCATTTTCAGCCTCTTCTTGAGTCGTCTCAGTGGTGGTAGTATCCTGTGTTGCAACATTTTGTTCAACATTGTTCTGATTAGTCTTAACTGTTGCAACATCATTTTCAACACGAACCTCATCATCATTTCTGTCTTCCTGAGTCCTTTTTTCTCCAGTCATTATAGACTCTCCCTGATCAAAATCATCAATCACCACATTAATAGATTCCATCATAACATCTGTGCGTTCATTCAACACTCGGAAGGCACGACTCCTTGTAGAATACCCCAAGAAAATTCCTATGTCAATCTTGGCGTCGAACTTCCGTCTTGGTGTACGATCTTGCAAGATGTAGCACTTGCTTCCAAAGATATGGAAGTAGGAGACATCAGGTTTCCTCCCTTTCCAGATTTCGTATGGAGTTTTCTCAGTCCTTGGCCGAAGATATACCCTGTTGATGGTGTAGCAAGCAGTATTAATAGCTTCAGCCCACCACTTAACATTAACTTCCCAAGCATTCAGCATAACTCGTGCCATTTCCTGAAGTGTTCGATTCTTCCTTTCAACAACTCCATTTTGCTGAGGAGTCTTAGGGGCCGAGAACTCATGTCCTATACCCTATGCCTCACAGAATGCAGAGAATGAGTGATTCTCAAACTCCTTTCCATGATCACTTCGAATCCGGATGATTTTTCCAATTTTGTCCCCTTTTTCAACCTGAAGACGAGTACATAATTTCTTGAAAGCATCAAAAGTATCTGACTTCTCCTTAAGAAAATCAACCCAGGTGAACCGAGAAAAATCATCAACACATACAAAGATGTACTTCTTACCTCCCACACTTGTTTCTGAGGTGGGTCCAATCAAGTCCATGTGTAGCAGCTCCAGAATTTTTGAGGTTGTGATAGTCTGAATTTGCTTGTGACTCACTTTCTTCTGCTTCCCCAGTTGGCAAGATTCACACACCCCTTCTTTCTTCTTAATTAACGTTGGCATTCCACGAACAGCTTTGGCTTGGGAGATCTTCATTAATGTCTTGAAGTTGACATGTCCCAGTTTCTGATGCCACTGTTCAGAAACATCCGTTGTGATACTTAGACACCTGTCAGGATCTTGCAACAGAGAGCAGTTGTCGCTGGATCTTTTTCCGGAAAGAATACAAACATCATCTCTATTGAATACAAGGCATTCATCTTTGTTGAAACGGACCAGAAGTCCTTGATCACATAACTGACTGATACTTATGAGATTAGCCTTTAAGTTCTCAACATGCATTACATCTTTTAGTTTCAGTGTTCCAGTCATATTCAAATTCCCTTTTCCAACAACCCTGCTTCTCTGACCATCTCCAAACGTGACATGTCCTTTGTTGCCAGCCAAGGTTGTAAAAAACGCTAGGCGCTAGGCGTTCGGATTGCTAGCGCCTAGCACCCAGAGCATTGATCGGGGATTAATCGGCCTAGGCGGATTTGCATTTTTTAATTATTTTATTTATTTTTATATAATATATTTATGTTTATATATATATACTAGTTATAACCCGTGCCTCAAGGGCACGGTTCATTTAAAATATCCCCCCTCAAAAAGTTAGACCTAATTATTAGGGTCCCCTCAAAATCTTAGTTCCCCCATTATTTAGTTCCTTGCAGTGAATTTAGTTTTCCTCAAAAATTTAGAAATTTTATTCTCCTCAAAATTTAGTTCCACCCAGAAAATTTAGTTCCCAACAAAAATTTTAGTCCCCCAATATTTAGTTCCACCAAAAATTTTAGCCAAATTTAGTTCATCTTCCCCTCATTGTTTAGACAAATTTTCTATGATGAAAAAAATAATTAATTGTGTCAACTAACTCTACCTATGGCTTGAAGAACATTGTCTTTACACGATCCACTTTACATCTTAGTTTAACCACCATGTCACTTGGCCTGGATTTGTAGGCTTCTCATCACATTTCAACTGCAGTGATAAAAAAATAGAAAAGGTGCCACTTCAGACTTAGTCACACATTTTATCGATTCTTTGTATTATGAAATATTTTGACTCTTTGAACTTGAACTGGAATTTGTATTCCCTTCTAATTTCACATCTGTCTTTTGTATTACATAACAGATGTTAATGATTTGCAGGTTATCTACTTTTAATTATATCATAAATTTTGGTATTCAATTTGAAATGCTAGCACATTGAGTTATCACATCTATATAATTTGTATTTCCTTCTAATTTCACATTATTCTTTTGTATTACATGACAGATGGGAAGGATTTGAAGGTTTTCTACTCTACATACTCTAAGAACATTGCTAACCATCAAGCTTATCCTTAAAATTTGTTATAGAGAGATGGAAAAAAAATGCTGACTGCAATATAAATAAATAATTTTCAATGTCACTCTATATTTTTTAGCAATGTTATGAAAACATTTACAATAAGCAGCATCATGTGAACATACTCCATAATACACATCGTTAACTTGCTACTCCAGAATTCTACAATATGGTTTCCCCACAGAACATATAGAAAATAACTGGCAGTAATCTCTTGTACAAAGTAGGAATTTTGCAACATAGGGTAAGAAGCCCAACAGGCAATGACCTGCTAATGCACGCCGCATGTCACCAAAATGTACGCTGGTCCAAACTCCACGACCGAGTCTATGCCGAGCAGCCTTAGTAGAAGCAATCTCCCAACCACTGCTAATTGAAACGAAAGACATTGAGATCGGATGGACTGAGAGACACTCTCAATGTGATAACGACTTGTCTTGTGCCGCTAGATGATTCTGAAGAGCTTTCTCCTGCAATGCTTGGTCCATGAAAGTCGTTTGCAGCATGAGCTGCTCCAAGAAATAAATTGTTATAGTGATCATGCTGGAATGGCCAGAAAGCATCCTTCAGATTCCTCAGGATCTGCCATGAAAAAGTACATTCCATATTAGATATGATTCCTTGTACTATGTGAAAAAGAATGCATCACATTATTGTATATGAAAAGACATGCTAAGATAAACTAACCTCCACCAAAAGTTATCTTGATGTCAATTTTTTTATATATGCCCTTTGGTTTAATACGGAAATATCATCAGTAACAATCTTGGAGCAGTTGAAGAAAACACAGCACATAATAGTGGGCATGGCCTTAGTAAGCTCAAGGTGCCCGACATGTCTCAGGCAATCGGCCATATTCGTGGCTGGTGACCTTGAGCTTCCCCCTCTCCATCGTCTCCATATGATCCAACTAAACCACTGACATTTGCCTCTGCACACAAAACAACAATAAAATCAGTAAAAATCAGAACTTCATCGAAGAAACCCAAGTATTAGAAATCTGAAAAATTAAGGTAGTAGATAGATTATTACAATCTTGTCAAGTTGCAAAAACAAAAAGACAATCAGTGCACAATTGGTCATTAGATTGTTCAATAAAAACCCAAAAAATAAGATAATTGTATAGCATCCCATTTTTAAAAGATTCCTAATAAAGGACTTTGCTGCTAAGAAGCAATTATATAATATAATCTCTAAAATTCCAACTGCCACACAAAATTTTAATGTTACTATTAAAAACTGACTCAATAAGGTAAAAATTAAAACTTTCTTTAATGCATGTGCTTTAAACTTGATTGCTCAAAGAAATTAATAGGAACACTCTGTCTCCGACCCCAAAATCAAAATTTCCATTTCTTATCAGAGGTCGATTGCAAAGATCCAAACTCGATTGCCACAAACTCGATTTCAAAGATCCAAACTCGATTGCAAAGATCCAAGCACAGGCCTTTAAACTTTTTTTATGTAAATAGACAGTCTTCTAAATAGACAGTCTTCTAATTGCAAAAATCAAAATCAAAACATGAAAAGATCCAACCTTTTTAGAAGACGGCGTGATCTTACGCATGGAGACTTTGGACGACGAACCCAAGCTCGATTGCAACAATCCAACGTCCCCAAAGCTCAGTACCTCAGCGGGGAAGGAGGCGGTGTGGAAGCCAGTGAGGAAGGAGGCGGTGGCAAGAAGCAAGGCAAGAGCTTCCTGTAAAACAAAAAAAACTACATATCAAATACGCCAATTTAATTTGAACAGAAAGCCAAAAATTTCATAAGGTGTTTCATAACTTGATGGCCCGATCCCTGGAGGCAGAAACGATCTGGCGATTATCAATTGAGAAGGCAACAAAGAAGAGAACTCGCCGTCGGAGGAGAGGACAACGTCCTGGACGAAGAGGGAGTGACCGGTGATACGACACGACGAACACCATCTATGGTAGCTACGGGCTCGGTGGATGAGTTCGCAGTGTCCTCGAATAAGAGAGAGAGAGAGAGAGAGAGAGAGAGAGAGGACTGGAAGGCAAAGGGATCGGATGAATCAGAGTTAATGAGATTAAATGAGGGATGCCACAATTTTCCCTGAGCGTGCGCCTGAAGAGGCAAATGGATTCAGATGAATCAGAATTAATTAAGAGAGAGATATTAAATACGGGATGTGCAACAATATTCCGTAGAGCGTGCTTCCCCCACTTGGTGGGCCCTTTGGCGAGAGTTGCGTTTAGGTGAGAGTTGTGTTTGGGTGCGTTTGGGTCTGCGGCCGAGGATTTTGCGTGCTGGTGGGCATTTAATCAAATGATGGACTTGGTTTTCCCCCACACGTTTTCCCTCAAAATACAAAATCTTCCCCCCAAAATTTTCTCTATACCACATCTTAACCATTTATTCATCAAGATCAAATCTCCACCGTCTTTCTATCAACCCCTTTGTCCTAGTCAGCCCTAGGAGTCAAAAATCGCTGTCAAATGTATAATAGACTAGTCATAACCCATGCCCGCGGGCACGGTTCATTTAAGATTTTCCCTTGCGAAATCTTTGTTCCCCGAAATTTTTTTTCAAAGCCAAAATTTAAAAGAAAAACAAATTAGCTTACAATATTTAGCGGCACAGGCACCTTCGGCGTGGGTGCCTTCGGTGCGGAACAACAAATTTAGCGCATGCGCCTTCGACACAGGACACCAAATTCATCGTGGGTGCCTTCGGCGCAAAACAACAAATTCGACGTAAAACAACAATTTCGACGCAGGTGCCTTAGGCGCGGAACAACAAATCAACGTTAAAAAATGGCGCGGGCTCCTTCGACGCGGAACAACAAATTCAGCGCATGCGCCTTCGACACAGAACACCAAATTCGACGTGGGTGCCTTCGGCGCAGAACAACAAATTCGACGTAAAAAAACAATTTCGGCGCGAGTGCCTTAGGTACGGAACAACAAATCAGAGTTGAAAAATTTAGCGCTTCGGCGCGGGAGCCTTCGGCGCCGGCGCCAAATGCCGCCTTATACATATAACCAGTGCCCGTGGGACACTGTTCATTAAAAAATTTTGGACCCACTAATTTTAAACAAACATCAATAATTATTAGTTTCCCCTGAAATATCAGCAGATGGGATCGAAATTTTACAGGGTTTTGCAACGCGGATCAATAAGTTGGCAGCATCTCCCGCGTTCATTCTCCCACAGCTCGCGTGCATTCCCAAGATGAGATTGTGTGTGTGCACAACATTTTTTTCATAACTAATATTAAAAGGCTATTCCTAATTTCAATGTTATTGTGTATTCCCAACAAATTTCTCTTCAACCCAAAAATTTCCCTCCAAAACTTGATGTAACATTGCCACATAGGACAAATTCAAAATCTGCCCTCAATTGTAATATATATATATATATATATATATATATTATTTACAATACATCAAATATTTAATACATACTAAATCAAATCCAGTTTACCTATTTAGAGTATTTATGTGCAACAAAATAAAATTTAAAAGATACTCTTGTGCAATTAAGCCATTTACCAGAAACGCCCAGACACCGCCCAAGAACCGCCCAGGAACCGCCCAGGAACCACCTAGGAACCGCCCAGAGCGCCCAAACACCGCCCAGAACGCTTAGGCGGCCGATTAATCCCAAAAACGCCCAGATTGACCGCACAGGCCATACTCGGAGCGTTTACTGGCCGCCTAGCGCCTAGGCGTCGCCTAGGCGGCCGCCCAGGCCGATTTTTAGAACAATGTTGCCAGCAGTGTACTCAGATAGGAGTCCCCTGTTCCCTGTCATGTGCCGAGAGCAACCGCTGTCAAAATACCACTGATTTTCTGCAAAGGTAACTAAGGATGTGTATGCAACCATACTGACCAGTTCAGACTTCTTGACCCATTTCATACTTGTCCGCTGTTGAGAGTGGTTAACATTTCTTCCTTCATTCAAATGTTTCATGCGCCTAAAACAACTCCAGTCATAGTGTCCAACTTGTCTACAGTAATTACATATTGGCTGCCTGGATGTTGAACCTTTTGTTGAACCTTTTCCTTTCTTCTCTCTTGACTTGTTTTCATTTAGTTGACTCCGTTTACCATGCTCCTTAGTAATGAGACTACTTCTAGTCTTTAGGGTGTGTAGATGACTCCCTCTGTGGTAACCAACTCCTGTTCGATCTCCAGCCACCTTACCCATGTTGAGGATGTCATCAAGTTTACATTTTTCCTGAATTCCATCTGTTGAGGGTGTTTTCCGCCTTCTCAGCTCTTAGCAGTGCTCTCTTCAGGCTACTCTCAAGATTTCGGAGGCTTGTTTCAGTCTTCAATAGTTTGGCTTGAGTCCCATCCCTCTCACTTCTCAGCTTGGAGCATTCACCTTTCAACTTCTTGTTGGCTGCAAAAATTTCCAACCATTTGTAGAACATCATTTGATAAGTCGAGCGGATATCCTCATCACCAATATCTTCTTCACTTTCATTGTCTGATTCAACCTCACTGTTGTAAGTTGCATCATTTGTCACAACAATACGTATCACATCTCCTTGCTTGTGAGTGGATGTTGAAGCACGTGTTACAACATTATGTTTAACATGACTGGAAGACTTACCCTCAGACTTGTCTTTCAGGATGGCTGTGAATGCAACATAGTTGCTAGTTATGTCTTCATCTTCCACACTTCCTTCAGAGTCTTCATCGCTCCAGGTGCTGGCAAGGGATTTCCCTTTTTTCTTCTTAAGGGTGTTTGCACATTCGGCCTGTATGTGGCCAAATCCTTCACATTCTCTACATTGTATTCCCTTTCCCTTGTTTTTAGAATCATACCTTTGATTATAGCGGCTAGCAATCTTCTCACCAGCCGGTGGACCTGACCGCACCACCTTATTAGCAGCTTTGAAATTCTGACCTCTGTTACTGATCTTCCTCATCATCCTACTAAAATTTTTGGTGAGTAAAGCAATATCATCTTCGAGTTCTGACTCATTATCGGATTTTGAAAATTCATTCGCTTCAACCTTTAAAGCTACTCCCTTCTCCCTTTTGTTTTGCTTGAGATTCATCTCATAAGTTTGCAGAGAGCCCATGAGTTCGTCTAATCTCATGGTGGATGTGTTTCTTACTTCCTCTATTGCAGCAATCTTAGCCGAAAATTTTTCTGGCAAGGATCTCAGAGTCTTTTCAACTAACTTCTTTTGAGAATATTTCTTACCCAGTTGGAATGCCTGGTTGGCTATATCCCTCAATCTTCCGTTGCAACTGTCTCGTTTTCATTCATCCTCAGGTTTTCAAACTGTGAGGCAAGCATTTGCAATTTGGACACCTTAACAGTGCTGGTCCCTTCATGCACATTTTGAAGAATGTCTCAGGCTTCTTTTGCGTGCTCACAAGTTGATATAAGCTTGAACTTCTCTTCATCGACGGCAGTGAAGATGGTGTTCACTGCTTTTGAGTTTCCTAAGGCAGCACGCTCCTCTTCAGGATTCCAATCTTTCACGGGTTTGATACATTCCTTGCCTTCCTTGTTAACTTAAGTCGGAGGGCTCCATCCTTCAACCGTAGCCACCCAAGCCTTTTCATCTAGGGACTTGATAAAGGCTCGCATGCGTGACTTCCAATATGTGTAATTAGATCCGGTGAGCAAGGGAGGACGAGTAACAGAGGCACCTTCTTTGGTATTCATGATGAGCGTACTGACACACAAGATCACACCCACTTTAAACGATCAAAGAATACGGATGACTTGCTCTGATACCAAATGAAATTCAATACGCAGTAATGAATCTTAAGAACAACGCAGCAACACACAGCAAACAGAGACACGCAAGACTTGGTAACGCAATTCAGTGCGCACACCTACATCTGCGGGGCCACGCCCAGAAAAATAGAATACTTCACTATGAAAATCAGAGAATACAAACTCTAATAACCACGCTTCTATAAGGAAGAACACACTCTCCCTTGATACAAACCGTGAGGGGTGATCGCAATCAACCCCGTGAAGTATTCTTGGGAAGCTCCCCTTGCCTGCAAGCTCCCCTTGCACCACCGACTAGATCAACTCCTTTGATCCTACGTGCGTAGTCGTCGGCCTCCCTCCCGGAGTAATCTCACAAAACTTTTATCACCAAGTCCGTAACCTAGCCGCCAATTGCTCCGAACCCTAAAAGCCAGTATTCACGCAATCCACGGTTCAATCGGCACTGATACGATCAGATCAAGATACGGCATGTTAACTGCAATACCCGTAACATCTATAGCAAGAAGGAGATCCCTGAATATCCGCAGGAGATTGTTGCCGGGATATTGCCAGCGAAAATCTCTCCAACCGTTTCTCAACAAGGTAACAAGAGATGTACAGTCGATCAACTCTATAACAGTTAATAACCTCCATAACTACCTGAACTGTTAAATAGAGAGATAAAAGATTACGCGGACACCAGTCGCACATCCTCGAATACTTTGGGCAGTCAAACGTCGCATATAGACTTAGCATGTTGAACATCCTGGTACAACAAACTGTTCAACAATTCATCCAACATCCTAACAGATTCGATACTCTTCTTCAGATGGCAGTGGCTCAGATGCAACAAAACGTACAACAAAATATCCAACATTCCCTAGATAGCTTGACTAAAAACTTCAAGAAGTAAAGAGCAAGCGACGATAAGCAGAGTGCCACATATGACAAGTAATGCATTCATGAATAGCAAGGATACAACCTAACACGGAGAAACCAAGAAACGCCATTGAATAAAATATATGTATAGCTAAGGTCCAATACAATTGATGTACAAAGACAAGGCTATAACAGATTTATGAAAGCAGAAATCTTATCAATCAAAGCAATGGAAATAGTGGGATTTTCTAAAGGTTCCATCCGGAAATTCAAGGGGAGAAATTTGACAAGCATAAGTTCAGCTGTGGAAGAAAATAGCATGTTCATATTCCAAATCCTATTCAGCATAAATCCATCTTCATGGTTTAACGTATATTGAATATAGTAACATAACTTAAACGCAATGTTTAAACGGAAACTGTCAGCAAAACTGTCATAATTGAACTCTCACAAAAAGAGATTAGTACGATTTGTCGACAGCCCACAGAATTGAATGTGAATAGGGGCATACTGATTAGTTGACTAACA
The DNA here is from genome assembly GCA_030789695.1 of Scilla litardierei. Classification (NCBI taxonomy): domain Eukaryota; kingdom Viridiplantae; phylum Streptophyta; class Magnoliopsida; order Asparagales; family Asparagaceae; genus Scilla; species Scilla litardierei. The sequence goes on along the minus strand of CM061142.1, from coordinate 645,781,754 downwards.
ACCGCCACATTATGTTATAAACAAAAGTTGGATAAGCTAGTTAATATTTTTCTTATGTACCACTATCATTTTGTTAAACAAAATTGTTGCATATTTGACAGTTGTTTCCCCAAATATTCAAAAACTTTTAAATGTAACCAACACATATGTTATTTGCCATACGCCAACGCAGCTAAAATAGGGAGTGGCGAAAAATAAAGGAGCAGAAATAAAAGAGACAAGCAAATTCCAGCTGGGGAAGAAAATAGCATGTTCATATTCTAAATACTATTCAGCACAAATCCATCTTCATGGTCTCAACATAAATAGAAGATAGTAACATAATTTAAACACAATGTTTAAATGGAAATTGTCCGCAAAAATGTCATAATTGAACTCTCGCAAAAAAAGATCAGTACGATTTATCGACATCCCACAAAATTGAATGTGAATTGGGGCATACTGATTGGTTGACTAACAACCCCTGTGTTATAAGCAAAAGTTGGATCAGCTAGTTAATAGTTTTCGTATGAAATATTTTAATTTTTTAAAACAAAATTGTGGCATATTTGACATTTGTAAAAGAATAACCCAGTTTGTCACAAAATCAAGCATGCATTGTAAAAGAATAACAAAGGGGATGCTTACGCTGCTTTCATATGCATGGGCATGGCATGAAAACATGACATCAACTTATGTATTATACGAACCATGATTCAAATATTACTCTTATGGATTCTCCTTCCATGTAATAATAGTTGTAGCTATTGTACCATGGAGAATGCACAAGAACAATTAACCATGGTGTTTCAGTTTTTTTCACTTTTGGTAGCTCGATTTCAAGCCACTTGTATTGCAGAGTGTATTTTCCTGTAAACAGACAGGAAACAAAACCATAAATACCAATGGAGAAGACTTGCCAGCATATCATGAATAACTAACTAAATATTTCTATGCCAAACACTTCTAAAACAAAGAGCTGTCATATACATTAGTTGCTCCCTAAAACCTAATATGGTACATATTAAGATTCGATGATGATGCCGTGAAACTACAAGAGATCTGTCTTGAGTTCATACCATATGCTGAATATGATGACATGACGATGATACATGCTGAGGCACGCTTGATGGAGTACCAAAAAGGAGATGTGCTTCCAAAATCTTTATACAGAACATGATATCTGTGCCTAAATGGCTTGAAAGGCTCTCTCTCGCCCTGCAAGTGAATTGTGAACATTTCTGGTGATCAGTACTTCAAAATAAACATATAACAATGGAATTGGGAAGAGAAAATCTGACAGAATAGATGGTAAATTTTCTACTTACAATTTCAGGAACAAAATCAATCTCATGGTTTCCTGCAGTCTAAATCCAAGGCTGATACGCAGTGCACCTCTCAACAAACCTGCCCCATGTATCCCACCTGACATTGTCGTGATTTGGGTAGTTATCGGCATAAGAGAGATCACCAACATACAAGACAGTCTGGCCTTTCAGCGGGTTCATCTCATAATGAGTAAGTGTCCTGTAGATTCAAAAACATTTAATTAGTTCATCAAGCTCAACCAAAAAAATATTTACGAAATAACAGTGTATCTATCTTTACATTAACCAAGAGTTTACTGAAGTGCATGGCTATGATAAAAATACATTCATCTCTAATGCTCAATACAAGCAAGAAGAAACTTGGATTAAAATTATTACCCCTGCAACTTCACTTCATGGGTTATTCTATTGGTTTCTTTCTCGTTTCTTAATAGCCTCCTTTTAAATCAAAACTGGGTTCTCCAATTCGCTGATTAATTAAGAAACCAATTCTTAATATTCTTTCAAGGACTTTTAGAGTTTTATTCTTTTCTTGCCAAAGTTCTCCTTGAATACAACTACAATGTGTATGATTTATCAGAATGTAACTTCTTTGGATACTTGACCTTGTACGAAGGAATGCCATTATGTAGCCTGTAGTAGTATATTTACAGATTCCAATATGATTCGGTTGTGTTTTTGATGCATAGAACCATTATTTAATTCAATAATGTTGAACGTAGTGCGATATAAACTATTCTTGATTAAATAGTTGAAGATGATAAAAAATCTTGGAAACATCACAAAAAAGATGAGGCAAACAAAAACATGAGTTTATTCAATCACATGAATCAATCGCTAAAGCTTAATGTGATGATCAAGAGAAATAGTTCAAGCTCATAAGAACGAATGGCGCAACAGGATTCATGTTAAAACCCACCAAGAATCAGCAACTCCGTGGAGTTTGCAGCCAGAATCGCTTCCAAGCAATCCAAGTGGCCGTAGTACATGGCATAATGCAAGCAAGTTTGTTCATGCAACGAATCAAACATCTAGATCTACAGTAAATAAAACCATACCCAAATCAATCTATCTCCCTTCAAACATCAAGATTCTATCAAATTGCTAAAATAACAGAAAAGGAGAAGATTGCATACACTAGCGCCAGCTTGGATGAGAATCTCCACACAAGCGATCTTGCCATGCATCAGTGGAGTCTGAACTTTTAAAAATTCCATAAGAAAGAACAAAAGTCTTTAGCACTAATAATCGAACTTGTCAGAATTTTACTATAAGATCAAATTGAAGCATACCGATTACTTGACTATGCCTATTTAAAAGATCTGGATGTCCTGATCAATGCAAAAACATCGAAAGGACTTAACAAATAATACATTAAAAATGTCAAAAAAAGAGACAACAGTAAGAAGAAGAAAGGATCCAATAAGAAAGCGAGCATACATCGAGCTAGGGTTTCTCACTGACTTCTTTTTCTCGATTCCATCTCCAATTTCATTTTTATTAAATCCACCACCCTACTCCTCTTCTTCTCTTTCCCTCTCTAGATGTAGGGTTTCAAACCCTTCATCGATAGTCGCCACCGAGAACAACAGGTCGAGATCGTCCTCAAATCCTTTCAATCTGGTGCGAGTTCGGAACGATCAGATGAACCACTCAATTTGTTCACCTGAAGGAAAGAATGAATAACATTCAATTTTTTGAGAACCAAAATACCGTAGGGTTTCTTCGGCTTCCCAAAGTTTTTGAGAAAGAAAAATTTTTTGAAAAAGAAAATTTTTTTGAGAACAAAATTTTCGACTATCTTCTGGGATGTGTTTGGGCGATGATCCCTAAGAAATTTTCCTATGCGAGGCGGCCTTTGTAGCGGTTCCGACCCGCCACAAATTTTATTGTAACGGTTCAAAACCGCTACAAATGAAAATAGTCACCCGCTTCTTTTATTGTACCTTTATAGCGGTTTCGCCCCTTCACAAATTTTGTTGTAGCGGTTCAAAACCGCTACAAATGAAAAAAAATTACCCCGCCACTTCGTTGTTGTTATGAACGAGAAAAGGATTTGGAGAAGGGTTTGAGGCTAGGAAACCCCTAGCCTCCTTTATATAGTATTCATAATGGGTACTCATGTGGGTGGATACCCAATAGGCCCAATGGGTCCTATTCATAACACTTCCCCTTATCCAACCAACGTGGTATACTCGACTTTATGAATACTGAATGATTCATTAGTACTACTGAGTATCTTAAGGGGTGGATACTTCTGGATCCAAGTTAAGGGTAACTGCCTCGTTAAAAACCCTTAGCTATGGAAAACCCTGTGGGAAAAACCAATAGCGAAGGGAAAAGAGTACAGCACTCCATAACTTCCCCTGATTTGGGGATGTGTCGAGGGGTGGATACTTCTGGATCCAGAGTCAATGTGGTTGCCTCATTAAAACCTTGACTATGGAAAACCCTGTGGGAAAAACCACTAGCCAAGGAAAAAGAGTACAACTCTACAGTTGACTCCCCCTAATCTGATCAAGCTTCAGGCTTGCAGATCTCCTATATATCTATACATTTATCTCCTATGTGTCTATACATCCATCTCATCTACAACATTCCGAAAGCAAAAGTAAAGTACAAGCATCACTCATCTATACAAGTTTCACTCATATAAGGCATTCGCTGAAACTAAAGGAGCGCTAGCAAACTTGGTAGACAGCTCCACGTCTCAATCGTCATTGTCTACGAGGTACTTCAGGACCTGGCATTGTATGTTCTTGAACTGCTCCTTGGGTGATGGGCTTCTCGGAATGGTGGAAGGATGTAGACTGGGAAGGATTCTGTGTAGATCTTCAGGAGGTGGACGTCCCTTTTATTCCATTCATCGCGATGATCTGTAACCTGCATATGCAAATACATTTAACATAGAGGATTTTTCCTCGACCCTTGGAGATAGCGCAGAAGCTACATATCTCTGGTCCAGTGGTGCGCTGGGGGCACTGCACTGTACCTGGCTAATAGCTATACTGCTAACGCTCAAAAGAGACGCATGCAGTTGGCCAGGTAAAAGAGTGTTTCAAAGACACTTAAGGTACTTCCGGACCATATATATTCTTCCCCTCTTCCAGCTAACGGAAAGGGGTCTTTTAATGTATATCCATACAACCAAATAGGTGTATTTGGTGGAGAATGAAATTAATGTTTCTTCATCAATCATCATTGTATGAAGTTTACATCTTCGGGATGATTTATTAACGTCATCTTCAGGATGATAGTTCATTTCCAGGATAATAGTTCATCTTCAGGATGATGGTTCATCTTCAGGATGATTAAGGTTCTGTAAGCCTAGAATTTATGCCTAGCTAGGACTTTCATATCATATCATATCTGATAGATAGGCTTTAACAGATATTTCGGTAATTTCTCTTCAGGAGATCCGATAATATTTTGAGTTATTAAAATAATCTCAAATCTTTTAATTTGCTCTCTTAAGAACAATACTGTTTTTAAGAGGTGCAAACAACAACCTTTTAGTATGAGTCCTTTAAGGATCTTTGTCTAGGTTGTCTTTCCTTTAACCATATTATTAATATGTGTCCCAATAAGAAAGGAAAGTAAAGAAATTTGTACATGCAGTTGAAGAAATTTTATATCGGTGATGTTGTCACATCCAATAGCAACATCAACCAAAAATTCCCTCTTTTGCCATTCGTTGGGTTACGCCTTGACATAAACCAGTCGATGCATCAGATTCATCTTGTAAGTGAGTTCAGCTCATCTTACTTGATTACTTCCTGGTTTGAGCGATTTATACCTCTAAAACTATAGCAAATTAAAATGCTTATAGTTAACGATTTTATTTTAATTCTCCTTCAATACTCAGTTATCCCACAGGATTTGATATCATTTTTGATACCAGGACTTCAGGTCCAACACCTCATATTTCATAAGTGAGTCCAGCTCACCTTATTATTGCCTCATTCCACATTATTATAATTTGGCCAAATCTCTATCTTTGCTTCAGGCAAAGCAGAGTTGTGGAAACGATATTTTATATTTAACTGGCAAAATGAAATATGAGAGAATTTGTCGACAAAAGGTGTTCTTTCTTGTCCAAAACTCACCCCGTACGTACTATAATCATTTGATTTCTCCCAGAGGTGTCTCCTTCACGACGCGTTAAAGAAGTGAAGGTTCTGGGACGGGTAAAGAATATGGACAGATCCAGAATTGGTCCTTAGCAACCAAGTTGCAATAAGGTTCTGGATTTGAGCTCACTTTCCTGTGGTGGTATTGTTTTTTCGGTCTCCAGGAGTAGATCTCTCTTTTTGGAGCCTAGTGGTATGTCCTCTCATCCATTGAGGATATCCACTTCTGCTACTGGTGGATTGCATCCAATATATTCGGTATGTCAATCCTAGCTGGATTTTTAGTAGCAGGGATGTGAAAGTTTTGACAATATCTATATTGTCAGTAACTATGTCTGATAACTGTTTTAACAGTTTCATAAGTGTGGATCTTCAGGATCTCATCACAATTCATGATAACCAGATCATAGGTATTAATGATTTAAATGGTCATTTGAGCTTTAGGCTCATGGATGATTGTAGTATTTCTGTTGAAACTGATTCTGGGACATTAAAGTTGTGAGGGATCTTCAGGATCTCATCAAAGCTTTAAAATAGGATCATCAATGCACGTCTTTGGAGAAGTGAATTTAAATGCTTCCCCTGTTCAGAGTGCTCAGACTCTATTTATCTGGGATATTTACTTCCGATAAATAGTTCTGCATTTTGATGGTCTATAGTGGTGATATGGGGGGTGTCTACTCATCATGGCACAATCTATTAAGATGTGCTCTAAACGCTTCCCCCGTCAGGGGTTTTCGGAAACTGTTTATATGAGGTGATCAGACTCATATAAATAGGTTCTAAGAATGCGTTTTGATGGTTTGCAATGTAATTGCATGTTCCCATGTGGTCACCTACAACTGGATTTTTAATGGATAAGAAATCCATTTAAATCATTTTAATGATTTATCTTACCCATACTTGGGTGTGAACACAAGCTTCAGGGTGTTCGTTTATTTTTCCAGTTTGTAAAACATTTAAATTTCCCAGTGTTATCCAAAGTTACCACCCTTTAATAAAAGAATGTGGTTGGATAATGACCATTTATTTAGAGGATATATTCATCAGTCCGGTTAAGGGAGTGGACGAAGCCTATTTATATCCCTTAAATACTCTCAAGAGACCTAAAGGTCTTCATTATCTTTAATGATGATAGTATATCATCTTAAATTCATTTGAGGAAGTAGGGAGAGTCAATGTCCATGTGAATGGAGATGATCTCATTATCATTTGTCCCTTTTGAATAGGACAATGAAAATTTCACACTTTTTGAAGAATCTCCGGGTTCTTCTGGTTGATGATGTCTTGCATCATCACTCCAGGGTGATATCGATCCATAGTTGGTCGATTCTGGACACTTCTGGTGTTCCAAAATAATTCCTCTTTTGAATTTATGTGGCACTTTTGAAAAGTCCATTAAAAATGCTCAAGTTAATTTTGTCCGGTAATAGTTGAACTATGTTCAAACTGTGAAGGATTACATCTTCACTTTGACTATTGTGCGGATCATTTTGGGACAAAGCTTCAGGCTTCATTTATTTCTTGAGTCATTAGGGATTTCGTTTTGACGAATATCCTTTTTGAAACTGTATAAGTTTCAGAGAGTATATGGCATCCTCATTTTATTTTTTAGGGGTATTCAAGATAGCAAAACATACGCAGTAAAATAAAATGTATTAAGACTACAAGAGAATAATACTGATGATAAGTCAACAAGTGACATAGTGTGATGTGTGCTCTTGAAAACATACAACAATAATTATGCTCATTTAAGACTTATGTTATGACAACAGATAATTTTTGATTTCAAAGTTTATTTGTCCTCGGGGAGTAGCTAAATATACATAAGGTCAATTAGACTTTCGTCGTTTGACTAGATATGTATGTATTTTTATATGGCATAAGTTAATGCACTTTCATGTTTGCAAAAACATTATGGCTCTTATCAGAACTTCCGGTCTGATTTTGGCTTGCCATTGCTTACTCCATGTCGAGGTATATCGTATCTTCACTTTCCCATTTAATCCAAGACTTCCCCTGTTTTGAGTTTTCCTTATTTTTATTTCAGGTCATGTTTGATCCTGAACTTCCCCTGATTTCAATATTCCTTATTTATAAAGGACAATGAAAATTAGTCTTGCTAAGGAGACATAAGCAGGGGTTTGAGCAAATTATTTATACTTCCACTTTAATAAGGGACTTTTTAAAAAAAAGTCTATTTGAATGCTCGAGTATAGCTTCAGGCCTTTTACTTGAGTCGTTCAAATTTTATGTGGATAGTTTACCATGCTCAGAGGGGAATAAATACGTGGGTGCGTAATGTATTTCTCACTTATTCATTAAGCCACGACTTCAGGCGTATGCTTATATTCAAGGCTAGAAAAAATCTTTCCTTGTAAGAATAAATGAGAGAACTCTTTTAAAGAGTTTAGCGGTATTATGGAAAACTTCTGGTGTCCATATTGGATTATATAGATCATAGATCTTATATATCTGTTTACCGCAAAGTATGCATCTTTTATAAAGATAGCAATTTTAATTTTCGCATAAACCATCGTATTTATTTTATTAGGGAGTGAGAGTGTTGACTTTTGATTTGATTTTGAAACTTCAGGTTCATAAAGAGGATATGATTTTAAACTTTTTGAAATCATTATTGTCTTATTGTCATAAACATCGTCATATCATGAGTCCATCATACATATAGTGTAAAGTTTGTAAACTAAAGATTATGTACATTTGAATGAAACAAGTATGATGTACACATGCTATTTATATGCTGCAGGCATTTTTAAAGAAAACTTATCGCATGTATATAGTCTAGCAATAGGCATTGAACTATTTTAAAGTGATTTTAGCATGCTTTTTTGACAGTTTCATTGTAACATTAACATGGTATTAAAACTAATTAACAACCACGCAGTTAATGGATAAGCAATGAAACAAAAAGAAAAAGGACTTAGGACTATGGGGATCAGCCAGCCGACACCAAAAAATAAAAGAAGTACAGTCCGAAGTTACATCAAAAATGAATGCATGAAAAAATAAAGTACAACTCGGGAACTTCAGAGAGAAGCCCCTATCTCCGTTGTGCGAACGCCTTCAGCTTCTTCTTGGTGTCCTTCGGTCTTCTTTTTTACATTTTTATCCTCACATACAAAATTTCTCTCAAAAAAGAAGAAAAATTGCGGGAATTTAAAACGGTGTCGGAAACCTGGCTGATCCCTAAAAACATAGCCTAATATTTGCACATCCACGCAGATAATATTTTTGCGACATACAACCACGCAGATAATCAAAAGACACAGGCATTTAAAGTAATTTAAAAAAATTGTGTGTGTCGTGCAAAAAACATTTTTTTTTTGTAAAACTTTTTGCCTTTTTGATCCATAATATAATGTTTTATTTTGCCGCTTTCAACCCTTTTAAAGATTTCTTTTTAAATATTTTGGGCTTTTTAGGGCCAAAAATAAATAAAATAATTTCTGTGGATGTGCTAATTTTCTGGCCTTTTGGGCCATGAAAACAACCCATTAGGGTTAATATTGGGCCTCCCCCGAAAAATAGCCCGTTAGGGTTAGGGTTTCTGGAAACCCTAGGGGGGCCCGCGGCGTGTCGCCGCGACGGCTGGCCGCGTAGGGCGCGGCCGTCGTGGCGGCGACAGGCCGCGGCCGCCGCGGCGGCGGGCCGCGGCGCTTGGCCGCGGCCTGCAGGCCGCGGCGACTGGCCGCGGCCTGAGGCCGCGGCGGCAGTCCGCGGCCTGAGGCCGCGGCTGCTGGCCGCGGCGTCAGGCCGCGGCCGCCGCGGCCTGAGGCCGCGGCGATTGTTCTCCGACGGCGGCGCAAAGGGCGCGCCGCCGTACCGCCCTACGGGCGTGCGGATTTTTATTTTTGGATCAAAAGGCGGGGGAGGTTAAAAAAATCGGATTTTTCAACAAATTTGATCGATAAAAAACAAGTTTTTATTGTTTTAAACATGCAGATCTTATTAAAAATGTTGAATTTAACCGAGTTTGTAAACTTTTTGATCCTAAAACATGCAGATCTAATGAGAAAAGCAAGTTTAGATCTAAAAAGTTTGGATTTTTACCTCTAGATTCGACGAGGAATCTAGGCGACGGTTGGTGAAGGATGCCCTTTTCGCTCCCCGTTGAGAAGATTACGATCTTCTTTTTCTGAGCGATTTGTGGATCTCCTTCCCCGCGAGCCGCCGTCTTCTCCAACGAGCGTGATCGTGCTGATAACGTGTTATGAACGAGAAAAGGATTTGGAGAAGGGTTTGAGGCTAGGAAACCCCTAGCCTCCTTTATATAGTATTCATAATGGGTACTCATGTGGGTGGATACCCAATAGGCCCAATGGGTCCTATTCATAACAGTTGTTTCTTTCCGTGATTTTTGAGTGGAGAATTTTTTGTTACAGCGGGTCCTAACCGCTAAAAAAAGTTTCGAACCATTCGAAACTTGTTATTTTAGTAGCGGTTTCGAACCGCTACAAAAATAACCACTAGAAATGACCCTGCCTTTTGTAGTGCTACTGGGGGAGTTGCCCCAGCCTTACGACCGATCTCGGCTCTTGTCTGCATCCCAGTCTTAGCCCAAGCTTCAGTCAGGTCGGTGGAGGTTCTGCGTCGTCGTCTCAGTTTCTGTACCGTTGGGAGAGTTTTGAAAGGCAGAGGTAGTACTGGTCCTCCCATGTACATTATCCTTGCCCCCTCCGTGGCTCAGGGTTTTCCTGAAAGGTGGGAAACTCGAGTCATCAGAAATTTCATCGTGTTGGCGCAAATCGATAGGCTCAGACTGAGGTAGGTCCGCTACCTCAGTTGGTTTGGACAGGGGCAAGCTCGGCTTGGTCAACAGCTCCATCGAGGTGGGGACAACTTTGTAAGCTCAGCAAGGTGACTCGGAGGCTCGGCACGGAGGCTCGAATGCTTGGAATGGATGCTCGACATGGAGGATCGGATGCTCAGTAATGATGCTCGACAAGGCAATGATCCGGTGGTGTCGAGGACGTCGACGTGCATCTCTAAATAAAGGAGACCGGACAAAGGGGGCCATGTTCCATATGCTTGGTAGGAGTCTGGACAAAGGGGGACATGAATGTTCGGCATGCTCGGCGTGTTTAGCACGACACCAGATGTCCAGTTCGATGCGACATGCTCGGCATGCTCGATGTGCTCTGCTGATCAAGTTATCTTTCCCCTCAATCATCCGAACGGGCTGTGGGGAGATTGTCTCGGGGACGTGAGCTCGGTTGGGGAGGCCCAACAGTTTATCGTAGAAAAAACTCGTCGGTTGACTTCCTAGCGAACATTCTGAGGAATTCGGCTTCCTCGGCTCTTTGATGAGTGATGTGACCATATTTTACATGTTTTTATTGCATCATTTCATGACATATTTGCCTCAAAACTCCATATTTTCATACATTATCGTGCTTCTAGTGCCATATTCGAGTTTTGTATAGCTTTTTGGATTTTCAGGAGTTTTGGAGCGAATTGGAGCTATTTTAGGACATGGACACATCTGGCACGTCCGAGACGTCATTGGTAAGGCTCCATGAGAGTTTACGAGGAATGAAAGAAGATTGGAGGAGAGGAGGAGAAGAGAACAAGAGATGGCAAAGATTCAGCTCAGTTTCCCAGGTGACTCGACCGAGTAGCTGGCCGAGATGACACGCAGAAATCGCACAGGAAACAGCTTCAACCTACTCGATCGAGTAGACAGCCGACTCGGCCCGAGACACACCAAACAAATGAATATTTTGAGCTTCTCTCCAAGGCACCCTAGCTCGACCGAGTAGCAAAGAAACTCGACCGAGCAGCTCACCTACTCGACCCGAGTCGTCAAAAAATAGAGCAGCGTTTTGGAGGAAGTTTTGATCTATTGTAGCTCGACCGAGGAGGGGGGCTACTCGACTGAGTAGCCCATGTCACCCAGAAGTAGAAGCAGCAGCAAGCAGAGCTTGTAGTTGACTCAACCGGGCAGGCTCTGCTACTCGGTCGAGTAGCGCGACGCGACCAGCCTAGTTGGTAGGCCTAAGTGCCTAGATTTCTGAGATTTTTTAGGATTGCTACCCTATGTATTTAAGCATGTTTTTAGCTTTATTTTCAGAGATAAACTTTAGAAAAACTCTTAGTTTAGTTTTAATTAGGTTTTTGAGAGTTTGTGCCGTCGCTATTTTGTTTGAAGCAAAGCTTGGATTTTTATTATTATTTCATGCAAGGAATCTTATTTTCTTAATTCTCTTTGGGTTGCTATTACTCCACGACGCATTGGTAACAATTCTCTACACTTTCTATTGTTTTTGATGTTTTCCATTACCATGATGAATTCCATTGCATCTATTGAATCTCTTGTTGTTATTTCTATGATGTGTGAGTAGTTCTATCTAGGACTAATGGATTAGCCCATGGATTTTCAGATTTAGATGCAAAGTTATGATTTTTAGATTGTGTTGGTATAAAAGGGACGTATTTTGGTTGATCTTGCAAAGCTTGTAGGAGAACTTGTACTAAGATCGTGCCCACAGTCGATGGAATCAATTGGCTTAAGGAGTATCATATAGGCTTAATTATGGAGTTATTGGATTCAATTAGACTCGTGACCATGTCCGGCTCGTGTCTTGATGGGATCCACCGACGAACTATATTACTAATTGACGGCTACCGCCATTGCATCAATGAGAGCTACCAAAATACATCGAAGCTCTAACCCACGAGAGTGGAGTGAGCTGAGATCATTCCATCCACGAGAGTGGCATGAATAGTGTTGATTCTTAATGCACGTGTCGTGTGTGCCTGTTGCGAAAGCGGGGTTAATGTGATACGTTAGATTCATGGTACTTAGAACCATGAATTCTACATCTTGGATGCGACAATTCCTATAAAACCAATGCAACGTATGAGTCTTAACCAAGCATCGACATCCGACGATTCTAGTGGTGAGTCCTAAAGCCCTAGTCTTTATTAATTATTCACAATCCTAAAACAAACCATTCCTCAAAAGCGACTGCTACCTAAATTCTAATATTTAAAAATATCCCAAGACAATAACATCTCTACCTTCCATGTAGGATCGGTATCTTTTATACTATTACTTGACACTGTACGCTTGCGTAAAGTGCCGGGAATTCGCATTTGGGATACATCTAGCACTTGGCGTTCGTGCCATTGCTAGGTGGCTTCTAGGTGTTAAGTCACGGAGCATCAAGTTTTTGGCGCCGTTGCCGGGGAAGGTTACAGTGTTACTTGGATTATTTTTCTATTGATGAATTTGTTAGCAAATCTTATCATCTCTTATTTTTCCATACTTTTTATTCTTTTATCACTTTGCTACTGACGGTATTTTTTCTGAGTTCTTGTTGTACATGAACACTCGCCTTGGGAGACTTGACAAAAAATTAATATTTGACCCTGAGATCGAAATGACCGCAAGAAGGATCAGAGCAAAGAAAAGGAATCAGACTACTATAGATCCAATGGCAGAGGAAAATGCTTCTCCTCCACGCAAAGGGTCCATTCTGGATTATATTAAGCCGAACTTTACTAGAGCTTCTTCTATCTTGAGGCCACAGCTGGCGGCAGGAAGTTTTGAGCTGAAGACTGGGTTGATAAATCTCATGCTGCAGGACCCCTTTCATGGGCATCCTCATGAAAACCCAACCCGCCATATAGACACATTCTTGGCCAAGTGCGACACATTCCATGCCAAATACATGAGTGAAGATGATATCAAGCTCAGATTATTCCCATTCACTCTAAGGGACAAGGCCTCTTATTGGTTGCGAGCGCATCCTTCTAATACATTCATGACTTGAGAGCAGTTAGCTACAGCCTTTGTGAACAAGTTCTATCCACCATCCAAAACGGTGAGGATTCGAGGAGCGATCTCAAATTTTAAGCAACTTCCACAGGAGTCATTGTATGAGGCTTGGGAGAGATTTAAAGATCTGCAGCATCAATGCCCGCACCATGGAGTCGTGGAGTGGGATCTTGTTCAGAGCTTCTACAATGGGCTCTAACCAAGCACAAAGATGATTATAGACGCCTCTGCTCAAGGAGCTCTCTTGTATAAGCTATCCGATGAAGCTCTATCTTTGCTGGAGCAAATGGCCGTAAATACTCAGTAGTGGGGCGACGAACGCTCATCTACCAAAGCTCCCGAGGTAAAAATTGCTACCCATCTTGATAGTTATATTGAGACTCTTTGAAAACAGGTAGCGAGGATTGAACAGAGGTTGGACGCTATTCCAACCACTTCTAGAGCTCCAGCTTATCCCACACATGAAGGCTATGTAGAGCAAGGCTATGCTCCTAATGAAGGATCCTATAATGGAGCAGACATGCAAGCTGCGCAGGAACACTTTGTAGCTGTAGAAGGGAGGAATCAATGACAACATCCGGTGGCGAGAAATCATCCCGAATTTTCTTATGGCAACCCGAATGGAGGACTGCAACCTCCTCAGCAGCAGAGACCTCCTCCGCCTCCTCAGCAACAATGGGCACCTCCGCAACAATATGGGTTTAGGCCATCTGGGCCTTACAGACCACCGGGGTACAATTACCGTCATCAACAACAATATGCACCGGTGGATCCAAAACCCAATCTTGAGGCAACATTGGACACTTTCATGAGTGGGCAATCCAAGATAAATGTAGAGAATTTCACTCGTTTCAAGTCTATCAATGATTCCATCGATGAGCTCAAAGGCCAAATGTCCCAATTTATGAAGATGCAAGGGAGGTTGCCTTCTCAGCCAGAGCCCAATCCTAGGGCCCAAGTAAATGCAGTGGTCACAGTTACCATGAGAGGAGAAAAGACTACCGACACTATCATGGTGCCGGTTTCTAGCAATTTGAGCCAAAAACCGTCTACTTATGCTTAAGATGAAGATATTTCCACTTAAAAGGACATGGAAAAGGCCACATAGGAGCCCCATGCTATTAAAGAGAGGGAGGCTCTGCCATCTACCTCACCTACTAGCACTACGGCACCAGCGGATGTTACTACTACTTCCAACAATTTTATTTCAAAGGATGCCGCTAGAGACAAGGCAAGCCGACCTCCACCTCCATATCCTCAAAGGTTGGCGCTAGCGAAGATGGAGAAGAAATACGCAAAGTTCTCCGAGCTCCTCAAAGGTATACAACTGAACATCCCCTTTATGGATGCCATCACTGAAATCCCCACATACGCTAAGTTCTTGAAGGATCTCATTACGGGAAAGCGCAAACAAGAAGAGGTGAAGCTCTTAGATAATTGCACCTTAGTTATTAAGAACCATATACCGAAGAAGTTGCCGGATCCCGGGAGTTTCACGGTGCTGTGCTCCGTTGGCGGCACCCCTATTAGTAGAGCATTGATCGACTTGGGAGTGAGCATTAGTTTGATGCTGCTCTCTATCTTTAAGAGGCTAAACGCCGGGACGAAACTTGAGCCTACCGATATGAGCATCCAATTAGCGTATCACTCTATTACGTATCTGGTAGGCATCACACGCGACATCATCCTGCAGATATCGCTCGGGCTATGCGTGTCGGTGGACTTTGTGATTATGGACATGCCGAAGAAAGATAGTTCACAGATCATTTTGGGTCGTCCATTCATGGAGATAGCCGGAGTCTTGATTAACGTCCGTAAAGGGACGTTATCTCTGGACGTGGGAAATATTGACGTCCAATTCTGCTTGCAAAAGCCTATGAGGGAACGTCCACCGTCGGAAGACGCTAATTACATTGATCTCTTGGAGGACGAGGCTACTCATAAACATACCATGGAGGATATTTCCAAAGATCCAATGAAGATGAGCTTGGACGACGTCGGCGAAGTCATATACAACAAAGCGGTGGCCGCCAATCTGCGAGTCATTGACGAGGAGCCCCCGGACATACACTTACGCCATCAAGAACCGGAGGCTACTATCTCCTTGGCTGCTAAAGGCCGACATGAAGAGGCGTGCCAAATACCACCGCACTGGATTATTGGAAAGCATGCCATGCGTATTTCATATGCTCCAAACATCATTCGTTGAAAATCTTGAGGGAATTGAGCTTATGACTTAAAACAAGCACTTATCGGGAGGCAACCCGATTTTCTTTCCCTTAGTTTTTGTTTTTCTTTTGGTTTTTCTTTTCTTATTCAAAAACCAAATAAATACGTTTGTAATTTTAAGAAAATACACAAAACATAAAAAATTTGATGATTTCCCCCTTCTACAGGTTGAATAATGAGGAGAGCATGCTAAACGACGAAAAGAAGGAGAAGGAACCAAGAAAAGAGCACTTTAGAGAAATACAAGCTTGGGGGAAGAGTTACAGGTGACTCGGCCGAGTAGCTACCCTACTCAGTCGAGCAACAGAGAATTGGAGAAAGAAGGCAAAAACAAGCTCTGAAAATCAAACTCGACTCGATCGAGTAGCACCTTACTCGGTCGAGCTATAGTCAGAGCTGCAAAAAGCTGGAGAAACAGGCAAAAAGTGGCTCTGGAAATTAATTGCGACTCGACCGAGTAGTAGTACCCTACTCAGTCGAGCTACAGGTAGAGCCCAAAAAGGTCGAAAAGAGCACTCTGTTTCTAATTCAACTCGACCGAGTAGCTACCTTACTCGGTCGAGCAGCAGGGAGAATCCCAAAAGTGCTAAAAGGGCACTTTGGAAAGCTTAATGGACACGACCGAGTAGCTTTCCTACTAGGCCAAGCTGCATGGAGAGCAAAAGAGAGCTGAAAACAACACTCTGTTTCAATTCAGCTCGACCGAGCTGAGTAAGCAGCTCGGTCGAGTATTAGGGCAAAATTTCTAAACTTAAATTCTTATATTTTTATATTTTTTCTGCTCGACTGAGCAGCTATCGCTGCTCGGCCCCGAGCAGTGACTTACCCAGCTGGGGCCCACAATTCACATCTGCTCGACTCGGTCTGTATTAATTCGAATAACCTCGGTTTAAACCTATTCCTAATCGAACTCTGATCACTCCCAGATATACACCTGAAAAACAATGTAGCTTTACCGCAAGTGCACGGTTAAGTGGCAAGCGGGTGTCGAATCACAGGGAGGACGAATGATGGTACTCTATTTTAATTACTAAGCTATTGGGTGGAAAATCGTTTAAGAGTGGATGGTGCAACGATCGTTCGAGTATTAATGCAAATTCAATATAATAAAGTCGTCTAGGGCAATGGAATCCCCACTATGGATTTTTAAGTTATCAACGTGAGTTATGAACAACCATGCCATCAAAATTGGTTAAAGGTGAACTTGTCGCAACTCTATGGAGAACCGACTCACGATGTCGTGCTTTTATAGGTTTATAGAAATCTAAATTAGAGCCTCGCTGTCGCGCAAGCCTAACTCAAACCGCTAGCATTAAGATCGACAATTATGTCCAATCCAAACTCAAGCTCGCTGCCGCGCAACTTGGATTCGGATCTAGATCATGATAGTTTGTACTTGTTCACCGTCGTTCAACGAGTATGAGTACAGGAAAAAAAATAAAAATGCTAGCTATGGTCGCTGTCGTGCACCAAATCTAGGAAATTTCGATTGTAAACCTAAATCGAATATCTAGGGCTTTCCTTAGATCAAGATCCTCTGTCGAGCTCACGAGATCCAAGAGAAATCCAT
This sequence comes from Scilla litardierei, assembly GCA_030789695.1. NCBI lineage: Eukaryota > Viridiplantae > Streptophyta > Magnoliopsida > Asparagales > Asparagaceae > Scilla > Scilla litardierei. The sequence continues at coordinate 645,764,717 of CM061142.1, read as the reverse complement.
ATCTATTCGTAGTAAATCAATCAAGATCTAACCTTTCTAACAAACCTAATAGCACGACAATTCAATAGATCTCACAATTCAAATATTAGATCCATTGGGTTCATTCCTTTGCCCTAGAGCAAAGGAACTACTCATAATTCATATTAGAAATCGATAGAGAGACAAGATCAATAATAGAATTCATCATACAATTAAGATTCAACAAGAGATATAGCATAAAAATCAAAACTTGCAAGAGATTAAGACAAACCATTGTCGCCAAAAAAGCTTTCAATAGAAAATTAAGATCCAATCTTCAATCTCTCGCCAATACAAAATCTAAAACTATGATTAGAAACTAATGAAAAATAGTTCTAAGAAGTCTATCGGGTCTCCCTTAGGGCTGGAGACAAAACTGGGCTTAAATACATGCCCAAAAGAACCAAAAAACGCCGACCAATCTGCCCATGTGCCAGTGATTTGGGACTCGACCTGGGTATGGACACATCTGACACACCCGTAAGCTCGTTAGCGAAGCTCTACAGGAGTTCGCCGTGTTTTTGGAGCCATGGGAGGAGTGAAGGAGAGAGCAGGAGGAGAGGGAAGCTTCAGCAGCTTCAGGAAATAGTTTCCCAGATGACTCGACCGAGCAGAGCAGCTGCTCGATCGAGCAGCTGCAAATGAAGAAGAAGCAGCAGATACATAGGCTGCTCGGACCGAGCACTCATAGTGCTCGGTCGAGAAGGTATTCTTTCCGAAGCCCGACTAATTCTCGCACGGCCCGAGCGACTTCTTCAGCGACCGAGTTAGCTCTCTGCCCGGACCGAGCAGAGCTGACTCGGCCCGTGCAGACAGAGTAAGGATTTTGGAGGAGTGCGATTTCTTGTCGTGCTCGGTCGAGCAGTACAGCTGCTCGGACCGAGCGGACGACCGAGCAACACATTGCTCGACCGAGTCGCCTACTCGGTCGACGATGCTGAGGCCATTTTGGAAGGATATTTGAGAGCGGCTGTTGCGTGATTTGGGGGAGTGAAGTCTGGGAGCCGCGACGAAGGCTGGGGGCGAATTCATTCTAGTTTTTGAGTAGTTTTTTAGAGCGAAGATTAGCAGAATACTTTTTGTGAGATCTAGATTAATTTTGTTAAAGATTATTGTTGGATCGAAATTAATTGGAAGCTTATTTGTTCTTCACGTGCTCTTGGAATCTCGGCTTTTCTTTGGATCTATTAATCGCTGTTTTTCTTTTATCTCTCGCTGTAAGTTCTCAATCTTCATTCGTCAATTTGTTATGATGTTTTCACTCCTAAAAATTGTATTTTTATTCGTTAATATTGTCATGAGTGAGTAGTCCTTTCTAGGGTTGATGGGTTAGCCCTAAGATCCTAGGGGGAAGACGTAGATCTGGATCCCTATATTGAATTAGGAATTTATGGGAGTATATCGGTCGATCCTACCGAATCCCTAGATAACCCGTACTGAGATCATGCCCATGGTCTGTGGAATTGATGTGCTTGAGGGGTATCCTTGGGATTCAAATAGGGAAATCGGTGGATCCAACCAAGGCTCGTGACAATGCCCGGCTCGTGCCTTGAGGGGATCCCCGACAAACTATATCGCTACGTTGATGGCTACCGCTATTGCGTCAACGAGAGCCATCGAAATACCTCACAATTCTAACCCACGAGAGTGGTACGAATTGGAAGATTAATCCCCTAACCCGAATGCAATGTAAGGATTCTATTCCAAAGTCGATCCCGATGATCTTAGCGGTGATCCCTAACGCCCTAGTCCTTTTTATTATTAAAACAACATCAACACAACAACCAATTCTCTCAACTCGATAGCTATCTCATTTCGAGATATAGGAGTAAACTGAGAACCCAAATACACGATCACCATCCCTGCGGGATTCGATATCTTTTATAATACAACTTGACACCGTCCGCTTGCGGATAGAGCCCGGAATTGACACCTAGCGGCCATACCACGTCTGGTGATCGTGACACCACTGGGTGGAATCTAGGTGTAGGTTTCGGGTGTGTCACACCGCCAGAAACCCTTGTTTTCCCAACTGGGTGGCTGCACTACTTGGCCGAGTGAGCATCGTACTCGGCTGAGTGAGAATTCTACTCGGTCGAGTATGACAGGCTGCGGATCATTCCAAAAAACAGAGAAGTCGGCCTGGCTCTCTTCAACATCTTGGCCTCTACTCGGGCGAATGGAGTGCTTACTCGGCCGAGTGGAATTCACCACTCGGTCGAGTACATGGTGGTACTCAGGCTGGCAGATGTTGTCGCATCAGTTTTGCTCGGCCGAGTAGGCTGCTTCACTCGGCCGAGTGAGCTGCCTTGCTCGGCTGAGTGGCTTGTTTCAGAGCTCATTTCTTCTCCTCCTCGCTTTCTCATCAATTTCTTCGACGCCCTTCTTCTTCCACTCATCCTCCAGCGCCATGGGCAATGCTCTGGTACGTGTGCAAGTCCTCTAGGCTCCAAATTGCACCCGATTACTACATATCTCCTGAAATCAGACGAAAAATAAGAAATAGTGGAAAGTATCGAAACATCGTCAAATAATCGTGAAAATCACGATATGAGCAATCGAAATGGCATGGAAATATGCAGAAATAAAGTGTAAAATATGATCCTATCAAAATCCACCAAGCTTGCCTCTCACTCGTCCTCGAGGAAGATGAGTAGAAAGGCAAACTCGTCGAATAAAAATAAAGAAAAAGGGATAAACGAAAAAGAAGATGAAGAGGTGAAGATGCTAGATCATTCTCTCAAAACTTGGAGTTGCATACTCAAATAGCACGACCAATGAATATAAACATGCTAAAGTTTTTCACTTCGATACCATTTCATATAGATGCTTTTGATAGAAAAACTGAGAACATCGAAAATCATATGAAATATGATTTCATTTTAGAATCAACATCGTCAATGGCATGTAAAACGATATACACAATCATAGATCACACAGTTTTCAATTGACCGCTTTCTACTTGGAGTATAAGAGATATCACACATTTCAAATCGATAAGAATAGAAGAAGATGGTTTTCATGAATTTCACGTCAATATTCAATTCATAGAAGTCGTTATACTCTAAGTAGTCTCCTTAAGTATCAAAAATTACCTAGCTTAAGTTGTCAAGCACATATAGGTAGTCACTCTCTCACATGCCATTGGGTCCCCTCCCCCAAGCTTATCTATAAGCGTGGTGGCATCAAATATATGAATATGACTTTTCCCCAAATTTTTGTAGCTCCAAGAAAAATAAGAAGAAAGAAAGGAGGAAAGATGAGATTGTGTGTATACAATGGAACTTCCATTTTTCTTTTTTTTTTCTCTTTTTTTGTTTTGTTTTTCTGGTTTTTTATATACACAAGAACAATCCCAAATAAGATAGAAGGATATAAATATTTTTTTACTTTTGAGATTTATGGAGCTTATTCTTTTTAGCATAGGGAAGATGCAAATATAGGATTCACTAAGGGAGATTCACCAGTGGCTATAAGTATAGAAATGATGTTCAAGATATGTGGAGAAAGAAGTATACATAACGCTCGGTTCACTCTGTGTATGTGCACAACAACTTCAGCAGTATACTTTAATCTACTCAGTTTGATAACAAAAAAGTTACCTAATCCAATTATAGCAAATGGCAATCATTCATTCAACCTGGAAGTTCAAAGTACATTTCATGCAAAAAGAAGTGATAATAGAAATGCAAAGCAGTACTCCAAGTATAGTCAATCAATGCGTGAAGCTTGATGTGTGTTCTATGAAGGGTATACAATAATAGTTCCCAGACTCAGTTAACACTAAAATTTCATTCAAATTCATATAATGAGCGATGGAAGTTCTTTTTCTCAAATGCATATCAATGTATCACATATGATATCAGAAATGAAAACGATAGCATGTCAAGAAAATACGTGCATAAGAGTAAGGTAAACTCCAAGATATAGTCATCATAGGGAATCCATCTCTAGCAAAGAAAGTAAAAAATAAATAAAAAGAAGATAAATAAAAAACCAGCTATACATATGCAAGTCACTCCAAAAGTAAGAAAAACGTGATGCATGGCAAGAAAATGAAAAGGTGAGTGAATATGAGTGGAAAAATAAAGAAAGGTGAAAAATAAAGATAGAAATGAAGAAAATAAAAAAGTGCATGTGTGCACTCACTCCCCAAAGCTAAACATCACATTGTCCTCAATGTGCTAAGTGTGGCACTAGGACGTATAAGATAGGGGGTGGGTGTGTGGATGCATGCATGATGCAACATAAAGGGGAAAATAAATAAAGTAAAATATGGCATGATGTATGCAAATGATGAATGCAGCAGGCATGCAAATGATGGATGAAAAGTGCAAAATGGAGACAAGATGTGGACCAGAAGTGCAAACTCTGCCCCAGAACGATGTGTATAATGGTGCCTTCAAAAAGTGATCAAAACATGTGGGCAAGCAAAATAATGGAAAAATGATGGGGCAGGAGGTGGAGCAGAGATAACATGGTGGGTATCAGGTTTACGTGCCTAGGCTGGTGGTGGGGGGGGTGGTGGGGGTGCAGGATCCTGAGTGATGGGCTGGGGTGCTGGTGGTGGAAACTGAGGCATGCGCTCAAGGATCTGGTTCAGTGTGTGCTGAATACCAGGCAGAATGACGATGTGCACCTACGCGGAGCTAACAGCAGCGGTGAGAGCCCTAAAATCTGCTCTGAGCCCACTCACGGCCCCCTTGATAGCACGGAGATGCTGGACAAAGGCATCGGGAGCGGGAGCAGAGGGTCACACAAGAGGAGGACGTGGCTGTCGTGCACGGCCATCGTAAACCAGTGGGGCCAATAGTGGGTGAGGGTGAGGGGGCAGTGCTCGCTAAAAGACGCTCAGCCTCAGTGAGAGGCTGAGACATAGGAATGCTCTCAAAAGTGCGAGCAGAGGCAGAGTAGGATGAGGCAGGTAGAGAGGTCGTGGACACAGAAATGGGGACAGACGTCACGACACTCTCGGTGAAAATGGTGGCTGCGGAGACAGACAGTTCAACGGCTGGGGAGGTCATGAAAGCTACAAAAAATGACTCCGCAGGGGTCGAAAAATCGAGTGAGGACAGGGTCTTGGCAGTCACAAAGGAGGAAGGCTCGCCTCTCTCAGAGGCTACGAGTGTGGTGCTCTCAAAGTTCATGTAGGAAATAGGGTCAACACTTAGCGACACAGAGGTGGTGGTAGGGACAGAAACAGCTACAGACGAGCACTCGGCACGAGCAGAGGTGGGGACAGATGTACCGGGCTCGGGAATCAGATCAGGTGCAGGCTATGGAATGGGGATCTCCGAGGCCAGAGGGTCGAGAAGGGGCTCCTGCTGGGCGTCCTCGGGCTCGAGTACATAGGCAGCTGGGATAAGGAGCTCTATCTCTGGTCTCCACTCCCCACCTGCACATCCAATGTAGGTCCGAGCAGTGCTCGGAAGCACCATATAATCTACAGAATATGGACCCTATAGCCAAACCCAGTGGTGCCGACCATGAGGATGCAGCATCCTCATACGGGCCATAACATCTATAGATAGTGAAGTGGGGCCCGTAGGTCGAAGCAAGTCAGCAGGAAGCTCAATCCCGTATATAGGAGCAAGCAAGGTGATCAGACCGCCACAACAAATCACCGTCCTGGCGATGACTAAGGAAATAATGCGGTCAATATACCAGCTAGCTATATCAATCTGAATGGCAGGGACTAAGACGTCCCCACCGCCCTCGAAGGCTCTCTCTCGTGTCATCATGTAGAGCATATAGAGCTCAGGCGTAGACATCGTCCCATGCTTATACCTTGCAAGAATGGTGGTCGCCAAAAGGCGCTGAGCAATCCGTAAGCAAGGGTGGATGATAGAGGAGGCCTTGGCCCGGCTAGGGTCAAAGGGAAGTGGGGATCCAGTGATCAAGGTCCAGAATGTGTGAGAATCAAAGGAAGCGGGGGTGTGGTGCGTGGGACCATAGGCTCAGTCGGGGTAGGGGACATGGGCCAATGGAAGTAGGCACGGAGCATATCGAGAGTGATCTCGCACTCCCAATCCATCAGGCGAAAGGTGCACCCCTGGGAGTCCTACAAATAGAACTCAGGACCTCGAGGGTCGGTCGGACGTAGGTGTCTGTCGACACCGAAAGAAAATCGCGACACCCCACATTGTCGTACAACTAGAGTAGCCCCTGAAGTACCCCTAGGCGCTTAAGGTCATCTATTGGTGCAAATCTAGAGGGTACGATCGAGCGCTGGGAACGCCTCTCAAATTTGACACGGTGTGTGTCATCTCTAAAAGTGATCCCAAAAGTGTCGATCACCATGGCGGGCTGTGCCGGTGGGGGAAGGATGGGTGACCAAGAGGCGGGGAGTTCGCTCTAGAGGAAGAGGGACCGGGGTCGTCGGTCCTCTTCCGCTTAGAAGCGGGCTGCCGTGCACAAGACCTAGTGCATGGGGGCATCGTGGTACCGTGAAATGTGCAGATAATCACAACGTGCTCAAAATAAAATAGGGAACGAGTGTACCAAGCACGATGCGACTCCTCGTAAGCGACCTGGACGAGAGACGCCTCCCCTGTAGCTCCAAATCAGCGTGTGATCTCCCCCAAGCTATCCTGAAGCACAAAAGCGATGGATTAGCAACGAATATCACAAAATCGAGGGTTGATCAAGAGAAATCGGCGTAAATAGGGTTCAACTTGGGATTCGGGGCGAATTGGGCTTACGAAATGGGAAAAAGGAGAATATGGGCTATTATCGGCTTGGAGGACTGCCGATCGTCGACCGGCGGCGAGTGAGGTGGCGGCAGAGGCTACTCCGACGAGGGGGGTCGCACCGCTCGGGCGAGTCACCGACGGCTCGAGCGAGTGGAGGGGGGTTCGAGTGAGTCGGTAGATTAGGGATTGAGGAATTGGGGAAATTAGGGATTTTAATCCCGAGCTGTCGTTGATTCGGATTAAATAAGGGTTAGTCGGTTCGAATCACTCAGCCGAGTGAAGATTGACACTCGACCGAGTCTCAATTAGAAACAGAGTAGGGTATTTTCAAAAAATTTGCGTCAGTCTCCGACACCAGGCCTCACATCTTCCCCGTCCCTGGCAGGAGTGAGGCTCTCCCACAATAACACAACCTCCGTATGTCCCCTCCACTCCCGGTAAAGGCGAGTGGGTATAAATATCACATATCACATAATCATTTCCACAATTTTCTCAAATCCCACATAAAACCTGTTGAGTATTGGTGTTCATACCAATCTTATTTTGATGATGATCACAACATTATGTTGTTGCTAATGAATCTCATGTTTTAGTCTCACAGTTTATTTCCTAGAATTTCTTTCTTGGAGACTAATCACTTGGTGTAAGGATGGACATCATGTGAAGAAGGACCAATGTTTGGACTCAAGGAGTGCCAAAGCTTGGAGATGATGGAGAGCAATCAAAACATCTAGATTGAAGACTTAGACTATAAGGAAAGCATTGTAATCCATGTAATTTAATTTATTGCTTTCTCTCTTTTTTGAGTCTAGGTTATTGTAACGCCTTGTTAGATGGTTTACTTATCATGCATATGCATTTAACCATCTTAGTGAACCTTAGGATTATCATAGAATCCAACCCAATAGGTTCACTCTGTCCAAAGACTCATTTGGAGTCTCTGGCTTTCCTTCAGTCGCCTGATGAGGGAAACACAGTCGACTGGGTGATTTCCAGTCGCCTGTAGATCCTTCTACAGTCGCCTAATTTGCACAGCTCAAGCAACATTTCAATTGACTCAAACTTGAGCTTTACGCACAGTCGTCTGTCGATCAGTTTACAGTTGCCTGTATATTGGCCAACAGTCGCCTGTCTAGCGTAAGTGCAATCTCTGCATCTCTCTGTCTTCTCTCCATTTTATACTGCAGACAACTGATGAAGAATGTAGAGTCGCCTGACTATTTGACAGTCGACTGTAGTATTAACATCAGTCGCCTGTGCGAAGAATTGGAGAAAGAGTGCAGCTCTCTGTTTCGATCCATCCCCTGCAGCAGTCGTCTGCTGAAGGATTAACAGGCGCCTGTCCTGTTTGTCAGTCGACTGTATTGTCTTCTTCAGTCGACTGTCCTGGCTCAGATTATAGCCGTTGGATATTTTCTAGCCGTTGATCAGTCGACTGTCTTTTGATCATCAGTCGACTGTTCCTGTCGTTTTCGCCCAGTTTCTAGCCGTTGCTGATTTCTTTCTTTGGTTGTTTCTTTGGGTTTTGGGGCTTGATATGAGGTTCCTTTATATTTGAGTTTGCTGGCATCACTTGAGAACTCTTGACAACACTTGATTCTTCTTGATACAATTGAAAATCTCAAGAGATTAATAAGCAACTCTCAAGCTCCCTCATTTCCCTCTATTGAGCATTCATTCCTCTTCATGCATTGAAGTCCAGCTCAAGGGAAATCATCCAAGTGCTCTCAAGCATATTCCAACACTTGGAGATCTTCTTCCGTGCCTTGCATTCATTCATGAGTAAGCATCTCAAGGCATATGTAAGAGTATTTATTTTACTTGGTGTAATTGTATTTTTTCCTATTTCTTTTTGTGGGATTAGGATTCTCTCTTTGTGGGAGGTTCTCTTTGTGAGACTTAGGATACTCTCTTTGTGGGAGTAACTCTCTTTGTGGGAGTTTAGTGTCCTAGTGTAGGGCTAACCCTAATTCTCTGAGTGGGAGTTAGTGATTCTCTGTGTGGGAGTCTTAATCCTCGTGTAGGATTGGTTGGGTCCTTGTGTATGGCATAAATCCTCTTTGTGTGGTATCTTCTTGTGAGATTTGTATTCACTTCTCTGTGTGGGAATATAGTGAATATTGGTGTAGCTGGATGTACCCAGGTTTGGGGAACCAGGGTAAAACTGTGTGTTTACGTTTGGATTGCTTGTGCCTTTTAATTCCTCTTGCATTTATAATTCCGCATTTGCAAGTTAAATTTTAATTGGACAATTTTAGTGCCATTACACTATTCACCCCCCTCTAGTGTGTGTTGTTAGTATTGCAAGGGTAAGGCGATCCCTACAAATGGTATCAGAGCGAGGTTAAAGCATACTACAACAATGGCATTCAACGCCTCATCTGCGTCTCATGAAGAAGGTCACTCAACCGTTTGACCCCCGCTCTTCAACGGAACCAACTACCCAAGTGGAAGATCAGAATGATGATCTACATGGAGGGTCAAGACCTATGGGACATCACAGAGGTGCCATTTGAGAAGCCCACTACACCCGCGGCTTCAAGGACAATGGCGGAGAAGGACTCGATCAAGTTCAATGCGAGAGCTATGAACGCATTACATTGCGCTCTCTCAGCAAATGAGTTCAACCGCATCTCCATGTGCAAAACGGCCAACGATATTGGCATACCTTGGAGATTTTTCATGAAGGGACAACGAATGTAAAGAAATCTAAACAAACTGTGTTTAGATCTAAATATGAAATATTTAAGATGCAGGAAGGTGAAAGCATTTCAGAAATGTTCACAAGGTTCACTGAGATCGTGAACGCTTTAGAGGGACTCGGGAAGATGATTTCCCAAGAGGGTCATGTAGAGAAGATCCTTGACTCTCTCACACCTCGTTGGCAGTCAAAGGCCAATGGAATTTTGGAGTCATATGACACGTCCAAATATACCGTTGAGGAGTGCATTGATAATCTCATGGCGTATGAAGTGAAGCTTCAACACAAGAAGGAGAATCAACCAACAAAGCCCGAGAAGCTAGAGAAGCAAAAGGGGGTTGCATTCCATGCCAAGGAGGAGCCAATCAAGTGGAGGAAATTCCATCGAGAAGCTCCTAGTGAAGAAGATGAGCAAGAAGATGCAAGTGGAGAAGTAATTGAGGAGCTTGCCGAGCAATTCAAAGCATTCCTCAAGTGCAAGCAAGGTAAGTCTTTGTCAAAGTTTGCCTCCAATTCTAACAAGGTTCCTACTTGTTATACTTGCAGTGGAAAAGGTCACTTGTCTACCGAATGCCCTTCCAAACCCAACAAAGAAACTTACAAGGGTAAAGGGAAGAAGCATTGGAAAGGAAGGTCCAAGTCCAAGAACCAAAAGAAGGGACTAATCGGGACCTTTGATGATTCGAGTGAGGACACTTCGAGCAACGAAGAAGAGGATGCAAAGGAGGATGCTCATGCATGCTTTGTAGCCTTTGTTGCTCATACACCAATCCCATCCGGATTAACTGAGGAGGAATTGGATGCTTGGCTCGATAATTACAATTCCTATGAGGAATCGTGCCTCATAGCTAATGAGGAAGAGTCTTCGCTTTGCTCAAGTAAGGAGGAAAGCGACGAGGTAGTCAAAGAAGATGTCATTGATGAGATTGAAGAGAAGATCTCATACGAGGAGCTTGAACATCGTTTCGGTATGGTTTCTGAAAAGGCTAGTAAGTGCATCAACTCTTACAATAGATTAAAAGAAAAATATAGAATTGCTAAGAGTAAGTTGCATGAACTAGAAATTACTAGTGTAATTCATGATGAAAGGCATGCTTATGACACTAGTGAGAGAGACACACTTCTCTCTCAAGTTAAGGAATTGAGCCTTACAAATGAAAAACTTGTTGCTCAAAACCTTAGCTTAGATGCTCACATTCAACAACTTATGTTGAAATGTGAAGAGGAATCCTGTAAGCTCATAAGCTTTGTGTATTCTAGGGATTCACTCCACGATTTGTTGGAAAAAGAACATCCGGCAAAATCATAGACGAAGTTTGGGTTATATTCAAAATGTGGTTCCCAAACCCACCTCTAATTCCTCTTATGGTGCAAATACAAGAAATATTGCTAAAGCACCTAAGAAGAATCACCATGCTTTCTTGTACAACAATAACATCAACAAGAAGCATGTAGATCACGAGGTAATGAGGAAGAATGAAAAATCTTCATTTTTTGCTAAGAAGCAAAATCCTCATTCTTTGCATGCCAAGAAATTAGTTTCTACACCTAAGCATGCCATATCCACCCCTCTTGCAAAGGCAAACCCCTTTCCTAGGAAATCCTTGAGATTATGGATTCCCACTAAGGTTAGTGTGCAAGAGAGGGATAGCTACATCAACTCTCTAGTTAGGGATGTGATCACCTCATGTGATTACATTAGGAAATCAAACTCCTCTTGGGTTTGGTTGCCTAATGTTTAGGTTCCTCACATATATGCATATTGCATGGGTATTGTGCTTGAATGTTTATTTTTAGCATACCCATTGTTTATGTGTGTTTCATGATTTTGAAAATATTTTCAAACTTATTTTTCATGAAAATGGGGACTTTGGGGCTTATTGACATGCATGCATTTTTTATCCATGTGTATGTCAATGGGGGAGTTAATATGTTATATGTTTAAATTATTTTAAGACATATTTTAACTCTCATTTCGGAGGTTATTTGATATCCTTATTTACATTTGGTTATTTTGGGTCTCAAACCAAACCTCTTGTTTATTGCCAACATGTTTTATGTTTCATTGTTTTTGGCAATATCCTTGTGTATCATTGAAGCTTGATTTTCTTTCATATCTATTGCTTTGATACACTTTTGGCCCATGGCTCCATTTATTCTATAATTGGTATTAGATCCTAGAATTCAAAAGTTGACCAATTCTATGATCTAGGGAGAGCATGGGATAGTGAATTGATACCCACTAAAATTTTCAATTTGGTATCATACATCTCTTTCGCTCTTGCATATTGTCACATCTTGGTTAAGATGACAAAGGGTGATATATTTGATGTCCACCTTTTTGACGATGTCAAGGGGGAGAGATATATGCATTATGTAAATATATATCATATAGGGGAGAGATATATACATATGCATATGGGGAGAGATTTAAGGGATTGTTTAAACCATTCATGTTTGCATGACATTGTATATTACAATTGGTTTATATAATCCTGCCTATTATATGTCACCTTGATTTCAGTTGGTATAATGAGTATTTACCTTTGTGTAGCTCATTGTTTATTTGGTGCATATTAGTAGGGGGATATCTGATCACTCCATATTTTACACTTTTTTCCCGCATGTTTGCATGCCATTTAGATCGCTCAAATCATGTTTTTCACGATATATCGATGATATTGCGATGATTTTCACGATTTGTTGTTTTTGTCGTATTTCAGGTGATTTGGAGCGATTTGGAGTGATCCCGAGATACGCCTACTCCAGAGTGTCACCGACGACCTCCCCGAGGGGTATTTTGCCATTGGAGAGGAGCGGAAGAAGAAAGAACGACGCAGGAGTGACGAGGAGGCAAAAACAAGCTGTTTGGGCATTTTTGGTGTCTCACTCGGCCGAGTGAAGGAGTCACTCGGCCAACCAGCGAGACACCGCTCGGCCGACCAGATCGGACACACTTCATTTGTGCACTCGGCCGAGCATCGGAAGCCACATCGGCCGAGTGACGAGATCCCGTTCGCCCGAGTGGCACTCAGACGACGCCCATCCAAAAGAGCCAACTTACTGTTTTTCGTTTGCCTGAGCTTCAGAAGACCCACTCGGCCGAGTGGAAATTACCGACCGCCCGAGTGATTAGAAGCCATCAGCCGAGTGACGACAACTCACTCGGCCGAGCGACCCCCGAAGTGAAGACCCCCGAAGACCCAGACTTACTGGAAATTCTCAGGGTTTCTTACTCGGCCGAGCGAATTTTGTCACTCGGCCGAGTGAGCTGCGCTGCCTGTAGCGTAAATTGCGATTTTCAGGCTGCGCAGGGGCATTTTTGTCACAGTTTTTTTGGACGATTTTGGGGGGTATTTAACCCCGTTTTTTGACCTAGGTTAGGGAGCTTTTTCCTTTACTTTTTGCAGCTTTTTAGATTAAACTTTTTAGCTTTTAATTCTTGTGATTGGAGAGGAGAGAAAAGATTATTTTTGTTGGATTCTTGGAGAACTCTATTGGTTTGTCTCCATCTCCTTTAAAAATACTATTTTTATTGCTTATTTGAATATTGTGATGAATTTTCTTGTTAATTCCATTGATTATTTTTGTATTTGTGCTATGAATTGTGAGTAGTCCTTACGTCTTGGGGCGTGGGGATGAACCCTACGAGCCCAATTTCTGATTTGTGATGATTTGGTAGAAATATTGCTAGAATTGCTATTAGGGTTAGTTTGGGATCGATTTAACACGGATAGCTAGGTGTTCATATCAATTGGGATTTGCAAGAGATTGGATCCCAATTCGATAGGAAACCCTAGAAATCCGAATCGGGTTGAAATTGAGTTTCCGTAGTATCGGTTTGCAAGAGATTGGACCGATACTAGGGTTCTCGGTTGCAATTCCATGCCGATACCCGTTTGCAAGAGATTGGACGGGTAGGAACTATCCCAACCTAGGTCGTGGCCCGAGTTTGCACGAGAGTGGGCTCGGGGCGCGAATGAATGATGATGTTGATCCTAATGCTAGCTTGCCTAGGCTAGGGTTTGCAAGAGATTGGACCCAACCCTAGGTTAGCTATAGACCGGCAACAGCGCGAGAGCGTGAGCTAGGTTTTACATTCAGTTGCAACTAGTTCATCCGAAATTCTACCCTAGCAATTGTGATACCAATGAATCACATTGACGAGATACGGTGAGTAGCGGGAATTCCCCATTCCCTAGGCGTCTTTATTTGATTTTATATCTCCATACTTTGTCTGACGATTGTGACAGGATCGCCAAAAGGCAAATTCCCCTTTTCTGTTCCTATAGCCAGGTTGTTCAGAGAAGACACCGTCATTTGTCCTCCCTGTGTTCGATAACCCGCTCGCCGCTACACCGTGCGCTTGCGGTAAAACTACACGGTCGCTCTTTTTTGGGTTACATTGGGAAGCGATCAAGTTTTTGGCGTCGTTGTCGGGGAGGCGATAGTGTTTGATCTTATCACCCTAGCTATTTCTTCTTTTTGTTTTATTTCTTTATTTTTATCTAACCCTTCCACTGTGCTAATCATTTCTTTGAAACTCTATTTTCTCATTGCATGTACACGAGATCAACGGCGGACCCTGAAGCTATATTATTTGATCCCGAGATTGAACGTACTGTGCGGAGAATTAGAGCGGAGAGGAGACAAAATCCGGAAGGGAGGTTTATGACCAACCCGGAAACTGCAGAACAATTGGCGGCAAGAATGGCGAGGTTCATTTCCATTCGCGATAGGCTTCGGCCTAAGACCTCTTCTACGACCTCATCCATTGCCGTGCCGGAGTTGGCGGCCGACAAGAATTTTGAGCTGAAGACCGGACTAATGGTTCTGATGCAGCAGGATCCATTTCATAGGAACGCCCATGAAAATCCTCACTACCATATCCAGCTATTTTTGTCGAAGTGCGCCACATTTCAGATGCCGGGCGTCACCCTAGATGCCATCAGACTGCGCCTCTTCCTATTCACATTAAAGGACAAAGCTCTTTATTGGTTGAGGACGCAAGCTGACGGAGTCTTTACCTCATGGGACGAGTTGGCGAGTGCGCTCATTGACAAGTTCTATCCACCCTCCGAGACGGTAAAGAATAGGAGTGCTCTTATGTCCTTCAAGCAGGGACCCCAAGAGACACTCTATGAGGCTTGGGAGCATTTCAAAGATCTGCAGCATCAATGCCCCCACCATAGCATCGAAGATTGGGAGCTAGTTCATAGTTTCTACAATGGTCTCCAACCGGGGACCAAGCAGATTATTGATGCGGCGGCAAATGGTGCCATCCTATCGAAGACTCCCGACGAAGCTACGGCCCTGATTGAGGAGATGGCCTCAAACAATCAATAATGGGGCGACGAGCGAGGACACTCTTCGTCCTCCTTGAAGCCATCTAGCATTTATGAGGCAAAGGCCGTAGCGGAGCTGACAAACAAGTTCGATTCTCTCTACAAGGTAGTGGAGAGACTGGAGAAGTATATCACGGGGCCCCAAGGAACCCCTTCCACATCCGCACCAACGAATCAAATGTGTGATTGGCAAGACATTTCTCAAGCTATGTATTTGGGAGGAGAACAAGGAGAGGGATCTTTGGAGCAAGTCCAATACGTCGCGGGGAATCAAGGATATTGGGCCAATCCGGCCGCTAGAAGCCATCCCGGTTTCTCATATGCAAACAATGATGGAGCATTGAACCCGCCGCAACAACAAACTCAACAAGCTCGACCGCCACTACAACAACAACATTATCCACCGAGGGGGCCTCCGCAACATAATTTCGTACCAAAGCAACAAGTTGGACCCTATAGGCCGCCTGGATACAATCAAGGGTGGAGAAATCCAAACCCCCCACAAGCTCATCAACGATCCGAATTTGAAGCTAAGGTGGAGGAGTTCATGGTCGAGCAAAAGAAAATCAATGCTTCTTTGAAGGCGGGCCAAGACTCTCTTACAACCGTTGTGGCCCAAATCTCGGAGCAATTGGAGTTGCTCAATCGAAATACTCAACAATTGCCGGCTCAACCTGAGCAAAACCCACGGGGCGCCACCGGCCACATCAATGCCGTGGTTGCGGTTACAACTAGAGGTGGGAAGGACACCACTCCCGTCATGATTCCTACCGAGGAGCCCGTGGAGGAGAATGTAGAGCCAATTGAGCCGGTCGTTGAAGTTGAGATGGAGAAAGAGCCGCAAGAAAAAGAAAAGTCTAGAGCGGAGCAATTGATTGAAGAGAGGCGTTTTATGCCACCGGTCCCATTCCCCCAGAGGCTTGCTAGAGCAAAAATGGAGAAACGGCTAGCAAAGTTTCTCGAGTATTTAAGAGGGGTAAGCCTCAACATTCCTTTCCTCGACGCCATCGTTGAAATCCCGACATACGCCAAGTTCCTAAAAAACTTAATTACGGGAAGAAAGAGGAAGGAGAAAATCATGCTCGCCGAGGAGGGCTCGTGGTTCACCAAGAGAGAGAAGGAGCCGGCTAAATTCAAAGACCCGGGGAGTTTTCGAATTCCTTGCACCTTGGGCGGCGTCCCTCTACAAAAGGCGTTGGTGGACTTAGGGGCTAGTGTTAGCCTCATGCCTCTCTCTATGTTCCTAAGGCTAAACACCGGGACAAAATTGAAGACTACCGACATGCGGATACAACTAGCCGATGGGCGGATCACAAGGCCGGTAGGGATCGCAGAGGACATCCCGCTACAAGTCCCGGGGGGCATATGTTTGCCATGTGACTTCGTGATCATGGATGTTAAGGAGGAGGGAGATACATCATTAATACTTGGACGCCCGTTCCTCGCCACCGCCGGTATCATCGTCGACGTACGAGAAGGAACCCTAACATTGAATGTCGGCAACATCGATGTGGAGCTTCATATTCCCAAGGCAATGAAACACATGCCTTACCATGAGGAGCTAGACTATATGGACCTCCTTGACGAGGTTATTGAGGAGGCGATCCCCCATTCGATCGGCGCTCTATTCAATGAAGATTTCGAGGAAGGGCCGGATTTAGGCCAAGATGAGAAGATGGAGCATTCCCCCGACTTCTCCGCTGAATTTGACGAAGGCGACGCTGATGTCGCAAGGATTCGAGAGCTCTGCAAGCTCTCGAAATTGAAGTCTCCAAAGAAAGCTCCGCCGATACGGAAATCGGTGTCACCAGTAAAACCGAGGCCCGGAGAAAGCTCTAGCTTGGGGGAGCCACCCCCCAACAATACCTGAGGCAAAGGAGCACCGAGGAAGGACGCCCCGCCACAACATCAAAATTTAAGCGTTCTTCCCGGAAAATTTGACGGGTGCATCTCATATGCACCTAATATCCCGCATTAATTGAAAATCAAAGGGGGTCGAGCTCATGACCTTAAACGAGAGCTTGTCGGGAGGCAACCCGACGGTTATCGCTTTATTTTTACTTTTCCTTTATTTTTGTTTTAGAAGTTATTAGTGTTTTGAGTCATTCGCCCAAAAATTTCGTGATAACGGGTCCTATTTTTCTTTGACAGGAGAGGAGAACAAGGTACCTATCATTAGGAGGATGAACAAGGCGACGAGGAGCGCTCCAGGAAGGCGCTCGATGCTTAGGAGGAAGATGAAATCGACTGGAGGAAGAAAAACAGAGTTTAGAGCCCAAACGAAGCCAAACAGCAGAAAACAAGGTTCACTCGGCCGAGTATACTAGTCACTCGGCCGAGCACACAAGTTCGTCCGCCCGAGCGGCTCTCGAACGAGGGAAGTCTGCTGTACCCAACTCTCTGTTTCTTTTCTTGATTTCAGTATAATTGCTACTCGGCCGAGTATATATATTCACTCGGCCGAGTAAAACTGATACACTCCTAAGGCGAGTCTTGCCGAGTAGCTTGAGCCACTCGGTCGAATGGACTTACTCCACTCGGCCGAGGGTGGCAAGGCCACTCGGCCGAAGCATAAGCGAGGAGGAATTTTCCGTTGAGTTCACTCGGCCGAGTGACATAGTCACTCGACCGAGTCGTAACTCTTTCTATAAAAGGGGGGCGCGGCGGGCGCGGCGGGCGCGTTTTTCGAAACGAGTAAAAATCCCAAATCGCGCCCGCTCGACTTCCCTCGCCCGCAGCTTTTCCCCCACTCGCCCGATCTCTCGTCCGACACCGCCGCTCGGCCACCCATCGCCGGCCGAGCCCGCCGCGCCTCCGCCCGAGTCGCCGCCGGCGGTCACCTCGCCGGCCGAGCTCCGGTAACCCAATTTTTCGCCTATTTCTCCTCTTTTGCGTATTTTTCGATGATCCATGTATCTAACGAATCCCAAACCCAAATTAAATTCAATTTCTATCTATTCTACCCCTAACCCCCCCATACGTTTTGAATATTACACGCTAATCTCTTCGTTTTATGCGCAGGTAAATTTGGGGAGCTTAGGGGAGCCCAGGGGAGCTTCCGGGGATCGTTTTGGGCTACGTGGAGGCGTCGTCTTTCCACGCTTCCATTACTTTGCTCTCGCGGCGTGTCGCAGTATACTCTTTCCTTTATTTTACGCACGCCGCATTTTTATTGCCTTTGGTGAGCACCCGGGGGCCATATGCCTCCCCGGACACGGCCGAGGTCGAGGAGAGCTTCCGCTAAGCAGAAGCGGTCGGATGATGCCAGCCCCTCCCACGAGGTGGAGGACTCTCCTCCGCCTACTCCACCACACCCCGTTCACCCAGCACAGCCTGCAGGCCCCGCACACCCCGCACAGCCTGTAGAGCCCGCATGAAGATGCTTCGTCTGCACGGTCAGCGACACTACGTCATGGCCCGGATGAAGATGCTTCGTCCGCACGGTCAGCGACACTGGGTCTGGCTGCATGGTCCATTCGGTGCCGATTACATGATTCTTCCGAGCCCAGCTCGGACACAGATTGCACCAGCACAGGTGGACTGGCTCCCGGCGATGGATCTCCTGATCCCCGTCGCCTACGTACTCGAGGTCGAGGAGGCCGAGCAGGCCTACGCTGCCCACGCTGCACCCGCTGACCCAGCTGCACCCGCTGACCCTGTGGCCCCTCAGCAGCCCGATATTTCTGTTGCTCCCGACACCTCTGTCCACACTTCTGCCGGTGTCGGGAGTACACTCGCTGAGACCACCCCCACTACCTCCACGCTCACCACCACTCCCACCACTCCTGCTGGCCCTCTGTCTGCTGAGCCCCTTTGTTCTGCGCTTCCCGAGCGCCCACCTACATTTGTCGAGAGTGGAGAGCCCTCTTTTGCTGCGGTCGTGGAGACCATGGCTAGCATGATCTCCGCTGGGATTTCGCCTTTCGGACCACACACTTCCTCCCCAGCGGTAGTCACTTCTGTCCCCTCCGCAGCCGTACTTTCTGAGAGTGTGGTGATGTCTGTCTTCACTTCTGTGTCACCAACCTCTCTGGCCGCCTCGTCGCCATTTTTATACTCCACTTCCGCTGCTGTTGCTTCCACTTCATGCTTGCCTGCGGCCCAGCCTCACCCTGAGGCTCGGCCCACACTTGTGAGCACAGCACCCTACCTCCACATGCCTGCTGAGCCCATCACCTACGCCACCCGAGTACGCCAGCCTCGTCCTGCACAGCACCGACAGGTCCGTCCCTCTGCACCACCTCCCCCCGACACTGTACTTCTGAGCATTCGTGCTCTCGAGGGGGCGGTGAGTGCCCTCAGAGGCAACCTTAGGACCATGTCTGCCACCGTCACCACCATGGCCAGCCGTTTCGACCTTCTCCCAGGCATTCACTATTGCCTCACGCAGATTCTCGACCGGCTCCCTCGCGTACCGACCGTACCCACACCCACCCAGCAGGTACCCACCCCCACCCCTACCCACACCCAGCCTGCTTCCGTACCCACACCCACCCCCACTCAGCAGTCTGTTCCCCAGCCGCCACCACCACCACCTCCGCCTCAGGACGGAGACAGCGCAGCCCCACCCTCTTAGGCACCCTTGATGCCATTGATCTCTTTTTGCCGTCGTGTTGCCCGTCTCTGCTGGGTCCTGACGATTTTGCCCACCCCCTCCCCTCACTGTTCTGGATACACATTTTGATCATATATTTATATATCATTTTTGGGAGAGAGGAAGAGTTTTTGGTGTCACACTTTTATATCATTTTCACTCCTATATCTGCATGCATCATGTCCGCATCATTATTTTCATTTCGTATTTTTTATTTTATTTTAATTTCTTTTTCATCATGCATGCATCCTCACCTACCCCTCACTTTACGCGTCTCTCGGTGTGCCACACTTCGCACATTGAGGACACTGTGCACTTTAGCTTGGGGAGTGAGTTCTCACGTTCTTTTCGATTTACCACCTTTATTTTTAGTTTTTTCACGCCATTTTCCGCATTTGCACTCATTTTCATCACTTTTTCTTCTTTTTACCATGCATCACGTTTTTCTTATTTTCTCTGTGTGCTGCATTGTAATTAGTTTCATTTTCCCTTTTATCTTTATTTCTTTTTCATCTCATGCTAGAGATGACTTTTCTGTGATGATAATTACGTGGCGTTAGCTTTCTCTATATATGCATGCTATATTTGTCATGTCTTAGACTTTATTTCTGATATCGTATGGTGTGATTTGCCTCGCATTTAGAGATAGTAACCCACACTTTTTCAGCATGAAAATGGATGAAATTTTATTATTAGCTGAGTCTGAATATTCATATGTATGCTATCGCAGAAAACACACCAAGATTCACGCATTGAATGCTTATATCTGGAGTACTGTTTTCTTTTCCTATATCACTTCTATATGCATGATTTGTACATTTCACTTCAGGATGATTGAATGATGTTAGCTATGATGAATCTGGATTAGTTAGCTTTTTTGTGATCGAAACTGAGTAGATTAGATTACCCTGCTGAAGTTGTCGTGCACGTCCTATAGAGTGAACTGAGAGATGTATTTACTCCTTTCTCCACATATCTTGAGCATCAATTCTCTATTTTAAAATCATTGGTGAATCTCCCCTTAGCGATTCTAATATATGGCATTTCCCCCGCTATTAATTCCTAGCTCCAAATTTCCCAAACAAAGAAAAAGAAAAATTCTTGTACATCCTTATTTCTCTTTGATTGGGATCATTGTGTGTATATGAATTCAAAAAAAAAGGAGAAAAAGAAAAGAAAAAGAAAAGAAAAGAGAAAAGAACCTCAATAAAAGATCCCATCTCATGTTCTCTCTTTCTTTCCCTCTTTTTGTTTTTTATTTTTATTGCTTTTGGAGCTTCATAAAAATGGGGATGTAAATATTGTTTTTGTGCCACCACGCTTATAGATAAGCTTGGGGGGAGAATCCAATGATGTGTGAGAGAGTGACTACTTGACGTTGCACGACAACCTAGGCTAAGTAATATTCTATACTCGGTGAGATTATTTTTAGCTTTACGAAGTCTAGAAATCTATGCCTAGCACTCATTTCATGAAATCCATGCTTTTCTACTCTTTCTATTCTATTGCGTGATATTCTTATACTCCTCACAGAAAGCATTCAATTGAAAAGTGTGTGATCTGCGATATTGTATACCGCTTTAAATCATTCAGACAATGTTAATTTTAGAATTATTCCGTTTTTCATGCTATATCGATATTCCGGGGTTTTCTATTTCTATTTGCACCATTATACTATGATATCGAAATAAAATTCTTTGACATGTGTGTTACATTCGGTGCATGCTATATGAGTGAGCGAAACCCACGTCCTGAGAAAATGATCTAGCAGCTTCCATCTTCGCTTTCTTCTTTCTTCTTCGTTTTTTCGTTTTCCATTTTTCCGCCGTTTTCATTTTCTGAATCCACCGGGTTCGCCTTTTACTTATCTTCCTCGAGGACGAGTAAGAGGTAAGCTTGGGGGATTTTGATCTCTCCATATTTTACACTTTTTTCCCGCATGTTTGCATGCCATTTAGATCGCTAAAATCATGTTTTTCACGATATATCGACGATATTGCGATGCTTTTCACGATTTGTTGTTTTTGTCGTATTTCAGGTGATTTGGAGCGATTTGGAGTGATCCCGAGATACGCCTACTCCAGAGTGTCACCGACGACCTCCCCGAGGGGTATTTTTCCATTGGAGAGGAGCGGAAGAAGAAAGAACGTCGCAGGAGTGACGAGGAGGCAAAAACAAGCTGTTTGGGCATTTTTGGTGTCTCACTCGGCCGAGTGAAGGAGTCACTCGGCCGACCAGCGAGACACCGCTCGGCCGACCAGATCGGACACACTTCATATGTGCACTCGGCCGAGCATCGGAAGCCACATCGGCCGAGTGACGAGATCCCGTCCGCCCGAGTGGCACTCAGACGACGCCCATCCAAAAGAGCCAACTTACTGTTTTTCGCTTGCCTGAGCTTCAGAAGACCCACTCGGCCGAGTGGAAATTACTGACCGCCCGAGTGATTAGAAGCCATCGGCCGAGTGACGACAACTCACTCGGCCGAGCGACCCCCGAAGTGAAGACCCCCGAAGACCCAGACTTACTGGAAATTCTAAGAGTTTCTTACTCGGCCGAGCGACTTTTGTCACTCGGCCGAGTGAGCCGCGCTGCCTGTAGCGTAAATTGCGATTTTCAGGCTGCGCAGGGGCATTTTTGTCACAGTTTTTTGGACGATTTTGGGGGGTATTTAACCCCAGTTTTTGACCTAGGTTAGGGAGCTTTTTCCTTTACTTTTTGCAGCTTTTTAGATTAAACTTTTTAGCTTTTAATTCTTGTGATTGGAGAGGAGGGAAAAGATTATTTTTGTTGGATTCTTGGAGAACTCTATTGGTTTGTCTCCATCTCCTTTAAAAATACTATTTTTATTGCTTATTTGAATATTGTGATGAATTTTCTTGTTAATTCCATTGATTATTTTTGTATTTGTGCTATGAATTGTGAGTAGTCCTTATGTCTTGGGGCGTGGGGATGAACCCTACGAGCCCAATTTCTGATTTGTGATGATTTGGTAGAGAAATTGCTAGAATTGCTATTAGGGTTAGTTTGGGATCGATTTAACACGGATAGCTAGGTGTTCATATCAATTGGGATTTGCAAGAGATTGGATCCCAATTCGATAGGAAACCCTAGAAATCCGAATCGGGTTGAAATTGAGTTTCCATAGTATCAGTTTGCAAGAGATTGGACCGATACTAGGGTTCTCGGTTGCAATTCCATGCCGATACCTGTTTGCAAGAGATTGGACGGGTAGGAACTATCCCAACCTAGGTCGTGGCCCGAGTTTGCACGAGAGTGGGCTCGGGGCGCGATTGAACGATGATGTTGATCCTAATGCTAGCTTGCCTAGGCTAGGGTTTGCAAGAGATTGGACCCAACCCTAGGTTAGCTATAGACCGGTAACAGCACGAGAGCGTGAGCTAGGTTTTACATTCAGTTGCAACTAGTTCATCCGAAATTCTACCCTAGCAATTGTGATACCAATGAATCACATTGACGAGATACGGTGAGTAGCGGGAATTCCCCATTCCCTAGGCGTCTTTATTTGATTTTATATCTCCATACTTTTTCTGACGATTGTGACAGGATCGCCAAAAGGCAAATTCCCCTTTTCTGTTCCTATAGCCAGGTTGTTCGGAGAAGACACCGTCATTCGTCCTCCCTGTGTTCGATAACCCGCTCGCCGCTACACCGTACGCTTGCGGTAAAACTACACGGTCGCTCTTTTTTGGGTTACATTGGGAAGCGATCAATATCATTAGCATTGTGATTTATTTCTTTATGATTTACATAATGTGTGTCATCATCAAAAAAGGGGGGAGATTGTTGAGTATTGGTGTTTCATACCAATCTTATTTTGATGATTATCACAACATTATGTTGTTGCTAATGAATCTCATGTTTTAGTCTCACAGTTTATTTCCTAGAATTTCTTTCTTGGAGACTAATCACTTGGTGTAAGGATGGACATCATGTGAAGAAGGACCAATGTTTGGACTCAAGGAGTGCCAAAGCTTGGAGATGGTGGAGAGCAATCAAAACATCTAGATTGAAGACTTAGACTATAAGGAAAGCATTGTAATACATGTAATTTAATTTATTGCTTTCTCTCTTTTTTGAGTCTAGGTTATTGTAACGCCTTGTTAGATGGTTTACTTATCATGCATATGCATTTAACCATCTTAGTGAACCTTAGGATTATCATAGAATCCAACCCAATAGGTTCACTCTGTCCAAAGACTCATTTGGAGTCTCTGGCTTTCCTTCAGTCGCCTGATGAGGGAAACACAGTCGACTGGGTGATTTCCAGTCGCCTGTAGATCCTTCTACAGTCGCCTGATTTACACAGCTCAAGCAACATTTCAATTGACTCAAACTTGAGCTTTACGCACAGTCGTCTGTCGATCAGTTTACAGTTGCCTGTATACTTACAGTCGCCTGGAAATTGGCCAACAGTTGCCTGTCTAGCGTAAGTGCAATCTCTGCATCTCTCTGTCTTCTCTCTATTTTATACTACAGACGACTGATGAAGAATGTACAGTCGCCTGACTATTTGACAGTCGACTGTAGTATTAACATCAGTCGCATGTGCGGAGAATTGGAGAAAGTGTGCAGCTCTCTGTTTCGATCCATCCCCTGCAGCATTCGTCTGCTGAAGGATTAACAGGTGCATGTCCTGTTTGTCAGTCGACTGTTTGTCTTCTTCAGTCGACTGTCCTGGCTCAGATTATAGCCGTTGGATTTTTCTAGCAGTTGATCAGTCGACTGTCTTTTGATCATCAGTCGACTGTTCCTGTCGTTTTCGCCCAGTTTCTAGCCGTTGCTGATTTCTTTCTTTGGCTGTTTCTTTGGGTTTTGGGGCTTGATATGGGGTTCCTTTATATTTGAGTTTGCTGCCATCACTTGAGAACTCTTAACAACACTTGATTCTTCTTGATACAATTGAAAATCTCAAGAGATTAATAAGCAACTCTCAAGCTCTCTCATTTCCCTCTATTGAGCATTCATTCCTCTTCATGCATTGAAGTCTAGCTCAAGGGAAATCATCCAAGTGCTCTCAAGCATATTCCAACACTTGGAGATCCTCTTCCATGCCTTGCATTCATTCATGAGTAAGCATCTCAAGGCATATGTAAGAGTATTTATTTTACTTGGTGTAATTGTATTTTTTTCCTATTTCTCTTTGTGGGATTAGGATTCTCTCTTTGTGGGAGGTTGTATCTTTGTGGGACTTAGGATACTCTCTTTGTGGGAGTAACTCTCTTTGTGGGAGTTTAGTGTCCTAGGGTAGGGCTAACCCTAATTCTCTGAGTGGGAGTTAGTGATTCTCTGTGTGGGAGTCTTGATCCTCGTGTAGGATTAGTTGGGTCCTTGTGTAGGGCATAAATCCTCTTTGTGGGGTATCTCCTTGTGAGATTTGTATTCACTTCTCTGTGTGGAAATATAGTGAATATTGGTGTGGCTGAATGTACCCAAGTTTGGGAAACCACCGGGGTAAAACTGTGTGTTTGCGTTTGGATTGATTGTGACTTTTAATTCCTCTTGCATTTATAATTCTTCATTTGCAAGTTAAATTTTAATTGGACAATTTTATTGTCATTACACTATTCACCCCCCTCTAGTGTGTGTTGTTAGTATTGCAAGGGTAAGGCGATCACTACAAAACCCGGGTCTTGCTAACTCACCCTCCTTATAGAGGATTGAGACATTCTAAACTTCATTTCACATCATATATAGCACTGAAGAGGACACGTTGCATGGTTTCACATTCCGCACTCATATCTACATGGGTCATGCACCGAAGTGCCATGCCCTCCATCGTAATCAAATCACATATCAATTGGGTCACGCACCCAAGTGTCATGCCCTGCAACATAGCCATTTCAATTCATCACACATAACATATGAAACCATGCTTTACATGACCCCATCATTATTATTTCACAACATATTTCATAACACAAGCGTTTACAAGCTTATTTCTCATATTTTCCAACTTTCATTTCATTGTGGCATTTTCACAAACACGTGGTGAACATGACATGTATGTCCATAAGAACATTAGCAAATCCATAGGAAAAACATATCACTAGACTACCTTCCATGTGAAAAACAATAATCATGTATCATAGAGAGTGGATTAGCAAGAATACACAATTTACCACACCATTTAACCATTTCAGCTT
Source organism: Scilla litardierei (assembly GCA_030789695.1). Lineage (NCBI taxonomy): Eukaryota > Viridiplantae > Streptophyta > Magnoliopsida > Asparagales > Asparagaceae > Scilla > Scilla litardierei. Next base: position 645,739,200 of record CM061142.1, on the reverse strand, counting down.
ACAGGAAATGTACATGCAGTCATAAAAGATAGCTGATATCACCCAATTATAGTCAGAATATAGAAAACCTTACCAAATACAAGTTATAGATATATAAATCCTAGATTCACAGATAAAATTTCATGCAAAAATATTAAGCATATGATTTATAGTGAATTATTTGGTAAAGTGTGTCAAATCTGTTTTTCAGACAGATTTCAGGGTCTGTATTGGAAGCCAATTTTGGGCATGTTGCAGCTAGAAATTCGACATATAACACTGTGATGAAATTTTAGAAAAAATTGTTAACTTTCCAACAAGACCAAGAACATAAAATTCCATTGTGTGTGCAGGTGTTTAGGTCAATTGTGTTAAACTGTGTCAAAACTGAAAATCAAACAGACATGTTGTAAAGATGGAATTTTTGCTCCTAATTTCTGAATTGAACATATATCAAAATTTATATGATTTTGGGTTAGAACTTCAAGATCTACAAGTATATAATTTTTTCGAAACCTGATTAAAGCTACAGTAACCGTAATCACATCAACAACATACAACAGAATTTCAATATTGCAAAGGGATGGTTTTACTTGGAATTTCAAGGGGGTTTTGCATGAAATTGAATTATTGCACATTAATTTGATTACTCCTAATCCATATTGAGTAAACATGATGTGAAAACATGATAGAAATAAACTCTAATTAAATTTCCAAAACCAAGTTGGATCCTACCTCAATAGCTTGGTTTCTTCTCTCCTCTTTCTCTTCATCCCATCTTCTTCCATCTTCTTTCTCTCTCTTTTTTTAAATGGATTTTGGCCAACATAGAGGGGTAAGAGGGGGGAGCACGAAATTAGGGGCGGGAGTTGAGTGGGATGAGAGGAGATAAGGATAAGGGAAGAAAAGAGAAGAAAAGAAAAGAAAAGAGGAGATTTTTCTTAAGGAGTTTCTACACACTCCTTTTCTTAAAGGTTAAGCCATGTCATGGCTTCTTGAATAAGCCATGAAGATTTTGAAATGACCTAAATACCTTCTTAACTTCCCACAATTTACAAGTGTGCCATTACTTTATGCACCGACCACTTAAGTATGTACACACAGCACCCTTGGTCCAAATGACCATTTTGCCCCTCACCTTTCTAAAAATTTACGGGTTTACCATTGACCCCTAACCCCTTTCACATTGGCATGACTTCCCTACACACACCCATGCATGCCCACACATGCATACATGCACCACGCTCACACGTCCAATGCATTCCTGTTGTTTTACACCCACGACGTCATTCGCACTTCTTCCGCACTCTTTCTTGCTTTCTCGTCTCCTTGAAACGTGTTACGGCCCAATCCCTCTTGCACAACATTACATACATCGATATCCACACTTATTTCATACCTACCCTTGTATCGTAAGTAGAAATACCACGTGTGTTCAGTAGAATACACGTATAGTTCAAAATAGGGCATGACATCCTACCCACCTTAAAATAAAGTTCGTCCTCGGACTTCCTAGGGTGTGAGCCCCGCCGAAGGTCAACTAGATATGAAGGTCTTTCTACCCATGAAGTACAAACAAAAATACATATGTACACCACACTTATATACATTATATGCTTTGCTATCATCCATACACATCCGCATCGCACACATATCACAGATACTTCCTATTATTCATCTAGTAGCACATCCACATCACTATATGCATTCACTACATACACACACACACACACACACACACACACACACACACACACACACACACACACACACACACACATACATATATGCATCCTTCCCATGAATATCTAAGCACATATATGCACACTAACAGATACAACACACACATACCACAAATAGATCTCTGTACGTATCATTATACGTATCCAGATCACTACTCATACCTATGTGATATGACATCACTTCATATCCATATCATGATTTATAAGGCACTCACACATGGTACGCTTTCATATACACCATAATATATTCAGGTATAAATGACTTACATCCTACTAGTTTATATATACATATACGTCTATATCCATGTACAAACACACAACAATACACATTAATCTACACACCATTATTTGATAAACATGGTCACTATCACGGTGTCACACCGTATGTACCCCAGATCCTTATACACTCAATACTTAGTCATATAAGTTCACCCACATATAAGTTCATCCACAATTATATGCACATAGATATCTACATACACACAATATTTAGTCACATCCAACATACATCGACGAGCACGCACTAACACATGTATGATGAAGTCACTTAGGTCTGCAATCATAACTATAGATAAATATAAACATAATTCCACATTCATAGCGATGCACCTACTGCCTCACACAGATAGGCACATATACCACACGCAATACACACAAGAGTGCACAAACATATTACATTCCCCGCCATATGCTATATATACAACTACCTTTGCACATCCTACGCACATACTACCATAATAGTCAAGTAAATATAAAAATCCAACTACACGCCACATACGCGTATACATATCTATTATACATTTGACAGTGATTTTTGAATCCTAAGGCTGACTAGGACAAGCTGACTAGGACAAACATGTTGATAGAAAGAGGGCCAGGATTAATTCTTGGCGAATGAACGGTTTAGATGAAGATTTGAGATAGCTTTGCTTGGAACTCAGCCTAAATGAATTGTGAGTCCCAATTATTTTCGTGGGGAGATCAACAGCCAGTTTTTGGGGATAGCAATAGGCTTTTTTGGGAGAGAGCAACCGCCATTTGCTTGATTGCTGAGAGCTTCCCAAGAGAGCCACAGTCATTCCCCCGATAGCTTCTCATCCTCTTCGCAAGGCAGCAAGGCGCAAGTAAAATTTCTGTTCTTTTTCCATCCTCTTCGCACGTCAGTCGTCAGTAATTTCTTGCAATTTCTTCGCATGGCAGCAAGGCACAACTTAAAGGTTCACTTTTTTAGGAGGCAGCATGGCTTTTTCTTTAAGATATTAAATTAAGAGGACGCCTGATTGCGTTTCTCACAGATTTCGTCTTTGCACGCCTTGCTGATTTCGTCTTCGCCTAGCTACGAACCTCACGCGTGAGTAACGAAACCTGTGAGTAACGAAGGTTAATGAAACGCGTGAGTAACGAAACCTGTGAGAAAATATCACGGTGGCCCTCACGAGTTTCACTCAGGTTCGTTTCTTTTCGGTTATTTAAAATTGTTGATTTTTTGATTTTTTTTTTGAAAGGGTTCGGTCCTAAAACGCAACGCATGCAGGCCAAAAAATTGTTGATTTTTTGAAAGGGTTCGGTCCTAAAATGCAAGGTAGCAAGGCCAAAAAATTGTTGATTTTTGTTGATTTCACAGATTTCACTATTTCCTCATTATTTGGTTCGTTTAACATATCTATATGCAAATCTTCAGGCACTCAACTTTCACTTCCTTTAACAATTTTTTTGGTAAGTTCCTTTAACAATTTTTGAATCCACCTTGATCGCGATATTGAAATAAAAAAACTGAAACTGTTTCGACTTGCAGGCATTAATGTCCTTGAAGGACACTGTTGCAAGCTGGTTGATAATGCCGCAGTGAGGGCCACAGTGGAAAGACCTCTCGGAGATCAGGTGGGTCAAATGCTTCTGGTATTAACTTTGCAAGCATTAACTTTGGAGGGGCCCACCTAATTTACGTTTGCAGCCTTAAATTTCTGTCATTTAAGCTTAAGCTTGGTGTTCTGTCATTTAAGGTGTTTGCCACCATTATGTTCATCCAAAAATGGACTTTTTCCTTACTAAAGTCTTGCACCGACCTTAATTTTTTTTCCAAAAACACTCTTCTCTTAACTTTGCTTCTCAAAAACACTGTTCTAAAAAACATTGAGCTTAATTTTCTTCTAACGCAGAGGTTTGCTTGGCTTTGCATTTGCCTGTTCAAATGTAACATGCAAGGTTTGCTTCACATTATTTTATTTTTGATAAATTTTGATTCTGATGGGTGCTCATCTGATGGAGATTGCGGGACTAGATTGTTTTGTTCTACAAGCCTTGAAGAACTTTTGATCGGTACCATTAATTTTAAACCACAAAACCTCTGGCCCCAGCCTGTTATTGGTCCTGTTTAAATCATTTAAATAGCTAAAGAGATTTAAACCTCTACAGTTAAATAGATAAAAAAAATTTAAGCAATGTCCTATATGGCAAGCAAAAGAAATTTTAAAAGAGATTTTTGGTGCTGAGCTTTTTGGTGACTTTTAAGCTGTGCGTTAATTTTAATATATGATGTTATTTTTTATTTTGAGAAAAAACCTCTGTACTTATAATTGAGCTTTTGAGCTGTGCATTTAAGTTTAAACTGGAAAACCTATGCCCTCGGCCTATTTTTAGTGCATGGCGGGTGTTTTTTTGTGGTTTATTTTTGATTCAAAGTCCTTTTAGTGTAATCCTTTTTGCTTAGAGAGATTTTTGCAACGATGTGTAATCCTTTTTGATTAAAGATTTTTGCAGCGGTGTGTAATCCTTTTTGCTTAGAGAGATTTTTGCAGCGGTTGTTATTGGTCATGTACTTATTTTTGAAGTGGTTGTTATTGCAAGCAAAAGAGATTTTAAAAGCACTAAAATCATTTAAATATCAAGCAAAAGAGAGATTTTTTGTTGTGTCTAAAATCCTTTGCAGTATATCTGTATTTGGACATTTTTAGGTAGAACATGTTGATGTTTTTAATTGAATACAAACAACAAAATATAGTTGTTTGGGATCTCCTGTATTAATTATTGAATATAATTGATTGTCGACTGAAGGCAATGGACACCATGAGAGGAATGAAGAGTAGATTCGGCCTTCTCTTTGCTCTAATTTCGTTAATTCGATCAATTTTGAGTTATATTTGTATGATTTCTCACGAATCTCCTCGGTTTCTTGCATTTTTTGGAGGGAATTAAGCCGAAGGCTAGCACGTCCAAGGCCGACGACAACAAGTGAGTAATGTTCTTTCGGCCACTCTTTTCTTCTTTTCATCTACGGTTTGGGTTTGTAATTGGGGATTTTTGTGCGTGGATCGCAGGTTGGTGTGAAGAAAGTGGCGAATAAGCCCGCGAATAAGGTGAAGAAGAGATTGATGAATATACTATCTTCCCATGTTGGCTTGTTGAGTGATGGCTTGCTCAACAAATAAAGTGAAGAAAGAAAGGGGTGGCGGCTTACTTCAATATAAGCTCGAGAAGGAAGCGAAGAAAGTGGCAATACCAATTTGTATAATAGATTTTATTTTGTTATTTGCGCATTTTTTTGCCTGATCATATCCAATAGAAAGAAAGATGTTATTTTGTTTTGCCCAGTTGTATAAAGAAAAGATAGGGGTTTGCACAACAGTTTTATTTTGTTATTTGCATGTTTTGTTATTTGCCTGACGTAGTTTGGAGTAAAACTATACACACCTCAAATTAATATCCTAATTATGCTTATTCTGAATCAAGAAAATTGATTTGAACTTCATTTTGTTGTGTTTTTTTCCCTGTTTGGGCTTGGGATTGTCTTTTTTTTCCTGTTTGGGCTTGGGATTGTATGATGCATTAAGGTTATGTATGAATGAATAAGGTTTAATAAACAGATTGGGATTGTATGGAATTGTAGTTTAATGTTTAAAATCTATATTACAAAAGAGGGAGGTTTTTGAATCTTTGTCCTATGTGGCAATGTCACATCGCCACATGGGACAACCTTCTTAAATCCAAAACCCAAAAAACACAAAACTCCACCCAACCCCCAAAACCAAACACCCAAAATCACACCTCCAAGCAAAAAAAACCAAAACCCCCACGACACTACACACACTCAAACCCACCATTCTCATTTTCACCCATTTTTGCACTCATCGAAACACCCGCCCAAAAAAATTGAATCAAAAAAACACAGGGAATGTGCATTCAAAGAGGCGGGCTGATCTTTTTGGTCGTCCGTTTCAATTAACCCCTTAAGCAGAGGTCCGACGGCGCCCGTGCCGACGGTAACCGCTAAATTTTTGTACGCTAATTTGTTGTTCTGCGCCGAAGGCGCCCACACCGAATTTATTGTTCCTCGCACTAAAATCGTTTAAATTTTGGCTGTAGAAATATTTTTTGGGGACAAAGATTTTGCGGAGAAAAATCTTGAATGCACCGTGCCCGCGGGCACGAGTTATGACTAGTAAATATACAAACAAGCACACACACCCCAACACTCACATATCGAACAGTTTCACGCACTCACATTTATCATATATATATATTTATATATTTATATATATATCTCTACATTACATATTTAACACATTTATATCCACATTGCATATGTATATACATACACATGCTCCGCTACAGACCCACACATATATGCCTATACACAGAAATAAGCATCTCCAAGATACACCTAGATAGGAAACCATGTCGAAAAGATTCACAGATAAACAAACAAGAATATATATATATATATATATATAAGTATATGTTTATTCAACCAATACACACAACCATATATTGCCTCTACTGCACACTGCACATGCATGAACACATCCCTACACTCCATTGTAACACGTATAATAGAATTCCATACAACTATGGTACATATGCACGTATACGCAACAAGCAATACCTCACATAGTTACTCTCATACACATATTCATTATACACCCACAGATGTATAAGTATCAATACCTTACATAGATTTCTGAATCAACATATAGCCAAATACATGGTTGCTCATACACACCAGATTATTATTCTAATAGTATGTATGCACACAAACATGCATATATATACACGTACTAGGACCAAAATACCATGCACACACACATTACCATGGATGAGCGCACACACCCATTCACACATACCATACATATCCTGTTGTTACATATTCATACAGTCAAGCTACTCAAATTATACTAGCAGGTAGTCGGTAGATACCTATATCATTATATACCTAACATCCAATATATCCACACTTTTACTAGCATACTAGTACATACACAAATAACTGTATTTCAATATTCATACACATTCAGTAGATTGTCACATCCCATATACATACACATTCATATACTGATACATACATATCAGAATAAGGATCATTCACATACATATACATATAACCACTCATAAGACATACACACATACACGTTCAATGACATATATACACAATCACACCACGCTTGCTACAACACCTACATACATACAAGTATCTCATATGCTAATACATAATCCCCCTCATGCCATTATATACGAAAGGGTACGTACACTCCATATATCCAAATGGTCCTATAGACACCATTCTACGGGTAAGCACATACACACATATATACATATACCATAACTCCACTTAACCGTGCAAACCCATAGCCACCCCACTTATACATGCACTTTATAATCTCAATCTTTATATTCATCTTATTCTACATATGATACACGTCGCACTTATATTCTTATCCCATACTAGGCACGGTATAGAGCTAAGGGCCTCAACTTAGATGGACGGGTCTACAGCACCCCTACCCACCTTAGGATACATCTATTCTAAACACCCTGGAGCACTACTCATACTGCCCGTGCACCCATTACTTATCTATATCGCTACATGCACCCATATATGGCCATAGCACAACACCTATCTTCATGCAATAACACCACCTACAACCATAAACTAAATTATAACAATACACCGGTTCATATAAGCACGTAGGCAATACATAGACATACTCACGGTTATTTAAATTTTAACACATTACGAATTCATACCCTAGCAATGCAACACTAGCGATATATATATATACCAACATCCCAACCCATATCTACACCACCTACTCATACAAGCACACTTATATACACACATATGCACTTTCCCCATATGTCCAAAGACAATGTGGACACCCCACTTCTCTATCCATACGAGGATAGACATACACACATTGGTACTTTCCCTACATGGGAACACAACTATACCGCATTAGGTAGAAAAACGCATATATGCACTCATATCACAAACATACATATCCCCACTCACTCCTCTACAATGTAAATATATCCCCACTAGCTTATGTGCACCCACCTGTATATATCCACGAATAAACATGCACACATCACCTATATCTCGGAATCACACAAGTATACCATACACATGCCTTACATATCCGTATCATATACTTTTATAGAGGCGTAATATACCTACACTCAAGTATTCACCCACCTAGTATATACACCCACACAAATCCATATACCACTACAAACATCCAGGATACATGTAACATTCCTGTCATTCAAATATACGAGTATACCGCAACACATATAATTCAATCTCTAAGCACAACAAATGCACTTATATACACGGGTTCACCCAATAACATATACACGTGTATACCAATAATATACATCTATAATATAATACACTGTAGAAGGTTCATCCCCGAACTCCCTAAAGCTAGGGGTTTAAGAGTGGATCACTCAAGGCTCTAAGGTCACTACCCACCTTAGGGCTAATGTATCCCGATCACCTACTGAAACATCACATGTACTATCCTTACACACATCGCAGTGCGGTGACCTACTGATCACTCCTTATTTTGCACCTTTTTCCGCATGTTTTCATGACGTTTTGATCGTCCATACTGTGTTTTTCACGATTATTCGACGATATCGCGTTTCTTTTCACTATTTCTTGTTTTTTTCGTATTTCAGGAAATATGGAGCGATTTGGAGAGAAAATGAGATCAAAGGATTTTCACGCACTTCGGAGTGTCACCCACGACTTATTTGAGGAGTTATCAGCGATAGAGGATGAGCGGAAGAAGAAGGAATTCCATAGAAGCGACGAGGAGGCGAGAAGGAGAAGAAAGGAGCCAAGATACAGCCCACTCGGCCGAGTAGACTGCTCACTCGGCCGAGTCAGAAGCTGTACTCGGCCGAGTGAAATGGATACGCACTGCAAATTTCAGACATTCACTCGGCCGAGTAAGGAAAGCCACTCGGCCGAGTGAGAAAGCTCACTCGTCCGAGTACTACAGAGAATTCGTCCAGAGAAGCTGCCAAGTTACTGGAAAATCTGAGAAAGCCCACTCGGCCGAGCATGATTGCTCACTCGGCCGAGTGAAGAAGTCCACTCGTCGAGTTAGTCAGAGAGACAGACCCCTGAGAACCCCGAAGTTACTGTTATTTTACATGGTTTGTCACTCGGGCGAGTGACAAGTGTCACTCGGCCGAGTGATCCTCTCCGACTGCTGCTAGGAATGCGAATTCTGGGCTGCGCAGGGGCAGTTTTGTCACGATTTTTTGGACGATTTTAGCTTGTATTTAAACCTAGTTTTACCCTAGTTTTAGGAGAGACTTGAATTATTTTTTAGAGATTTCTATTAGGTTTTTTACGGCTATTCTTTTGTGAAATCTCAGCTGGAGATCATTGGCGACATTATTGGTTTGTTCTTTCTTGTTAAAAACTCATTTTTATGAATTATTTCTTCTCTGCAATGAATTGTGTCATGATTAAATTTGTTATTTCTGAGATTTTCATGATGATTAGTGAGTAGTTCCGTCGTTCTAGGGCATGTGGATGAACCCTATGGACCCGATCTTTGAATTGTGATGAATTTATAGATTTGTTGCTAGAATTGATAATGGTTAGGTTGTGATCGATTTATTACGAGTAGCTAGGAATTCATATCGATTGGGATTTGCAAGAGATTGGATCCCAATTGATAGGAAGGCCTAGATATTCGATTTAGATTGATAATTGAAATTCTCTAGATTTGGTTTGCAAGAGATTTGACCAAAGCTAGGATTTTTATTATAAATCTATACTAATATTCGTTTGCAAGAGATTGGACGAATACGAACTATCATAACCTAGATAATAGCTCGAGTTTGCACGAGAGTGGGCTCGAGATGCGATTGGACAATAATGTCGATCTTCACGCTAGCGGGTCAGGGTACAGTTTGCACGATAGTGGGCTCTATTCTAGGTTTGCTATAGACCGGCAATAGCACGAGAGCGTGCGCTTGGTTCTACGTTAAGTTGCGACTAGTTCACCTAAATTCAAGCTTAGCAACAATGAAATCTATGATTCACAAGGATGAGAGACGGTCCGTAGTAGGGATTTCCTATCCCTAGACGCTTTTATTATATTGATATTTTCTTGCTATTTGAACGATTGTGACAACAACATCAAAACTATTCTATTTCTCTTGATAGCTAGGTAATCAAAGTAGGATACTGTCATTTGTCCTCCCTGAGTTCGATACCCGCTTGCCACTATACCGTGCGCTTGCGGTAAGACTACAAGTCATTTTCCGGGTGTATATCCGGGCGCGATCAAGTTTTTGGCGCCGTTGCCGGGAGGCGACGGTATTTTATTTTTCTTTGCTTAGTTATTTCTTTTTGTTTTATTATTTTTATCCTTTTTATTCCTCTATCGTGCTAACAATTCCATCGAAGCTCTATTTGTCTGTGCATGTACATGAGATCTAAGGAGCATTAAGAAGAAATATTATTTGATCCGGAGATCGAACGTACGACAAGGAGGCTTAGGGCCGAGAGAAGACTTGCTAAAGAGGACGATTGTTTGAACCGACGGGAGGCACCGGCGGAGTTAGCAGCACGCATGGCTAGGATAATATCTATCAGAGATAGGCTACGACCTAAGACTAATTCTACTACTTCATCCATTGCGATACCGGAGTTGGCGGCGGACAAGAATTTCGAGCTCAAAACGGGACTAGTGGTCTTAATGCAACAATACCCATTTCATGGGAACTCCCATGAAAACCCACACTACCATCTTCAGTTATTTTTGTCCAAGTGCGCCACCTTTCAGATGCCCGGTGTACCGGTCGATGCTATCCGAATGCGCCTCTTCCCATTCACTCTCAGAGACAAAGCATTATATTGGTTGAGGACGCAAGCGGAGGGGATCTTTACTACATGTGAAGAGTTGGTGAGTGCATTTCTTAATAAATTCTACCCACCATCCAAGACAGTCAAGATAAGGAGCGCGCTCATGTCCTTCAAGCAAGGATCACATGAGACTCTATTTGAGGCATATGAGCGCTTTAAAGATCTCCAACACCAATGCCCCCATCATAGCATTGAAGCATGGGAGCTAGTACATAGCTTTTACAATGGACTCTAACCGGGCACCAAGCAAATCATCGATGCAACCGCTAATGGAGCCATATTATCTAAGACACCGGATGAAGCTACGGCCCTACTTGAGGAGATGGCCTCTAATAACCAACAATGGGGCGACGAGCGAGGACATTCTTCTTCCTCCTTGAAACCGAAAAGCATATATGAGGCTAAGGCCGTAGCGGAGCTTTCTACAAAGTTTGAATCTCTCCACAAGGTCGTGGAGAGATTGGAGAAGTTGATCACCGAGCCATATGGAACTCCCGCCACATCTACACCGGGAGGCAATATGAGCGATTGGCAAGACCAAGCTCAAGTTATGTTCGTTGGAGGAGAGCATGGAGAGGGAGCTATAGAGCAAGTCCAATATGTTGCATGGAACACCGGTTATTGGGCAAACCCGACCACGAGGAATCATTCGGGCTTCTTCTATGCTAATAATGATGGAGCTTTGAACCCACCACCGCCGCAACAACATCAAACTCGGCCTCCACCTCCACAACCTCAATATCAACCAAGAGGGCCACCATAACAAAGCTACCCGCCTAGGCAACAAGCGGGACCATATAGGCCGTCGGGGTACAATCAAGGGTGGAGAGCTCCTAACCCACCACAAGCACCACATAGATCGGATCATGAAGCGAGGGTGGAAGAATTCATGGTGGAGCAAAAGAAAATAAATGCTAGATTGACGGCTCAACAAGACTCTCTCAATACCGTCGTGGCACAACTAGCGGAGCAACTTGCGTTGCTTAACAAAAATACTCAACAATTGCCGGTTCAACCGGAGCCAAACTAACGGAGCAACACCGCCCACATCAATGCGGTGGTGGCGGTTACTACTATGGGCGGGAAGGACACTACCCCGCCATGATCCAAACCAAAGAGCCCGGGGAACAAATTTTGGATGACAAGGAGCCGGCTATTGAGGAGGAGTGCCAAAAAGAGCCGCAAGAAGGCGAAAATTCTGAAATTATAAAGCCACGCGAGGAGCGAAACTACATGCCACCGGTACCCTTTCCACAACGGTTGGCAAGAGCTAAGATTGAGAAGCGGCTCGCCAAATTCCTTGAGTACTTGCAGGGAGTAAGCCTCAATATACCTTTCTTGGACACTATTGTAGAGATCCCGTCATATGCCAAGTTCTTGAAAGACTTAATTTCGGGAAAGAAGAGAAAGGAGAAGATAATGCTCGCCAAGCAAGGTACATGGCTCACCTGGAAGGAGAAGGAGCCCACAAAATTCAAAGATCCCGGAAGCTTCTGCATTCCATGCACACTTGGAGGAGTCCCGCTACAAAAGGCTTTGGTAGATTTGGGAGCAAGTGTGAGCCTAATGCCCCTAAATATTTTTAAGAAATTGAATACGGGGACCAACTTGAAGCCGACGGATATAAGAATACAACCCGCGGATGGTCGGGTCACTAGGCCGGTGGGAATTGGGGAGAACATACCGCTCCAAGTACCGGGAGGAATTTGCTTGCCGTGTGACTTTGTAGTTATGGACATCAAGGAGGAGGGCGATACATCGCTAATTCTTGGACGCCCCTTCTTAGCCACCGCAGGCGTGATAGTTGACGTGAGAGATGGCACCTTGTCTTTGAATGTCGGAAACATCGAGGTGGAGCTCCATATCCCTAAAGCAATGAAGCATATGTAATTTCAGCATGTATGGATCAATACACTAGGGAGGTGAATAGTGTATATAATAAAAATGTTGCAAATAAAACGTTACTGATATTTGTAAAGATGGCACAGAAATAAAATGACAAGTGCTGAAAATTAAACCAATCGCAAACACAAAGATTTATCCTGGTTTGGATCCTCTTGATCCTACTCCAGTCCTCTACTCCCCGTAGAGATTTTCAATCCACTATAATCACTTGCCCCGCAAGCACAAACTTACAAAAATGGCGACACTCCCAGTGTCCCAAACTTTGTACAATCTCTAAACAGAGATTCAAACCTGTTAAATAATGAAATAGAAAAACACCTATAGCCTTGTTATGAATATATGAATTCAAAGGATTGGTGTTTAAAAGACGAACTTCAAGATGTATAAGATATGTAATGAAGAACAATACTTGAAGTTCTCTGGTTCATAAAAGAAGAGAGAGATCTATTGATTTCTTCTTGCAATTATGAACACAAACAACTTTCCAAAATGATGTTGAAAATCCAAGTTCTTCCATTCTTAAACGAAGAAAGAAATCTAATGATTTATTCTTACAAATTAGAAAAGAACAACTAATGGTTGAATTGCTTAAGAAATTCAATGGCTTGCTTTCAACAAAATCAGAATAAAGAAGAGGAAAGTGTGTGGAAAATGAGAGGGGGTACCCCTCCTTTTATAACTTTTAGAAACGGTTATGAACGGCTCTAAAAGAGACGTTGCACAACGTTCAGAAACTGTAAGGAACGTTAGAGAACGGTCAGAAACTGTTCTCGAAAATTTCAGTCCAAAAAACGGTTTGGCAGGCTAGGAAAATTCTTAGCCTGCTAATTTTGAAACGGTCACAAACGGTCGCAAAATTTTGGTGACGTGGACTAGACAACGGATAGATCCTTGTCTGAAAGTATTTAGTCAAAATTCAATGAAAATATATTTGTTTTGGTAGGCTAGGAAAAATCCTAGTAGGTTAATTCTGAAAAATAGGAATTTAGACTTAGGATCAAATGGGTTAGGAGATGATGTAGATTTGAACTTAGGGATATATGATATGATATAACCAAGGCCCTGAAGCTATCTAAAGAATAAAAATTACATCATTCCGTAGATACGTTTTTCAAACGTAATTTTGTAGTATGGCTGTTTTTGCAGAAATTCCTTGTACTTTGATCATATGCGTATATGTAACGGCCTGTATTTTTCCAATACTTTCAAATTAAGTATTTAAAGAAAATTCAATTTTAATTGTATTTTATAATGGTTTGTTAGGAGTCTTAAACTGATTGCAAAAATTTCCTATAAAAATGTTTTGAAGTACCAGACTAGTTATGGAGTATTTTGGTAAAATCGGATTTCGTCAAATACCTCTAAAAGATCTGATAAAAATTCATTTTCAGACATTGCAGTTTTGACTCAATGAATTTATTTTCTATTCAAACGTCTTCAAAACATTTTCAAACTTCTGCAGTAGCATCCTATGATCATTTAGGGCTCCCCACATTAATTTCGTAATTTTTTGATATCATTTCAATAGAGAACCCGCAAACCCGCTTTCTAAACGTTTTGGCCAAAAACTAGTATTTCCGTAGCTCAAACCCTGGAACGGTCATCGTATTCGTCATCCTCGTGACGATACGATCTCGTGGGTATGTTTTCGTAATTTTTCGGGCACGTTTGCTGGTAGGGGCATTTTCGTAATTTTCACTTTTGTATTTTCACTAATGACTTTTGCTAATGGAGTTTATCTATAGCTAATTACCCTCCTAATCCCATTAATTAGCCTACCCGTAACACCCCTCTCATCTACCTCACTCACCTAACAAATCCTACAGCTACCCAGCCCCATCGACCCTCATATTGGTTTGATAACCCTATAAATAAATCACCCTGTCTCTCTCTTGTTTTCAAAGTAACCCATCCTCCCACTGTCACTCTCAGTTCCCTCTCTTCTCCACACGAAGCACGGTCGAACCCAAGCCCGCGTTACCCCCGCTCCCTCTCTCCGTTTCACTCTCTCTCGTCGGAGGCCTCCACCGCCCTCCGCCACGAGCGCCACCTCGACCACCCTTCGCACCACCGCAAAGCACAGCGCCCCGCCACCGCACCAACGAACGCCGACCCCGAGCGCCTCCTGCCCAGTCGAGCTCCGCCGCCTCGCCCCGCGCTCCACCGTCGCCGTCCTCGCCCACCTCCCTGTCGTCGTCGCCGTCACGGCATCCGACCTCGCCTCCCGCCGGAGCTACAGTCGCCCTCTGCCGCTTGCCATCGAGAGCAGCAGCAGCAGCCGTTGCCGCCTTCCGCCATCGCCGAACCGCAGTCGACGCCCCCATGTCACCTCGCCGCTCCGCCCCGTCGGCCACCGAGCTCGATGTCGCCGCTGAAGCCCGCCGCCCCCGACGCCGCTCGCCTCCGACGTCGAAGGCCCCCGACATGCAGCGCTCGAACGACGTCGTGCGTAAGTTAATACGCGATGGCAAACTTGTAAATATCACGAATATTTCGTTTTTCGTAATTTTTATTAATTAATAAATGGGTTTTAAGGTTATAAATCCATAACTAATTATACAGGGGCCAGAAAAATGTGTGGCTAGTCCCAGAAAATCAGAAACGTCGAAACGAATCCATTGGCGCTAGTTTCGTCGCGATCAGGCAAGTATATTTCTCACAGTGAATTTTTAAAGGCAAAACTTAAATAGGTTAAAATTCTTCTAAAATTCGTAGCTTGCAATTTTTACGTATATGTACGTCTGATAAAAATATATGTTACAGTACTTGTAAATACGATCGTTTTGACATCTTGTTTGCAAAATTCTGACGTACGGTTTGCCCGGAATAAATCTTTGAAGATATGTTGTAATGATAAATTCTTGTTTTAAAAATCCTTTTAAAATTCGTAATCTGTGATTTTTACGTGCACTTACGTACGATAAAAATATATGTCGTAGTACTAGTGAATACGATCATTTTGACACCTTGTTTGAAGAATTCTGATGTACGGTTTGCTCTAAACAATTCCTTGAACATATGTTTTAAAAATCATTCTTGATTTAAAATTGCTTTTTGGCTATTTAAAGTTGTTTAAAAATTGTTTAAAAATCTTGAAAAATAACTACTAGTCTTAGAAAGTATTTTAAGCTAATTTAAACTCTTTTGCTTAGTTAAAATTAGATTCCAACATTTTGGTTTTGAGATTATCTTGCCGAGTAAACCTCGCTGACGGACATTTCATTTTGTTGTTTTACGAAATGTCCGTCAGGTATCGATAGTGAGTTCTTTGAAGACACTACTGCAGGAATCGAGCCAGTGCTCGAAGGCTACGTGGAGTATCTACCCACAGAAGACTAGACTTTTACCTTCGCGTCAGCACTTATATATATATTTGATTAATGTACTTTGTTTGTATTGGCCATGTGCTCAATTTTCATACAGACGGTTTAAGCCAAGGAGGAAGAAAAGAAAAAGATTTCAAAAAGAAAAAAAAAGTACTCCTCCTTGTTTTAAGCACATCGCGGACCCGCTCGCGTCCTCGCTCCCGGTTGAATGGGAAGCGGGGCGTGACAGGTTTCGGTGGCGGCCCATGCAGGTCATCTTGCTTATGCAAATACTTTAAGATGTTTGGTAGGTCAACCAACCAACAACGACATCTTGGGTATCGTAAAGGAAATACCGGAAATTCAACCCTATATTCTCCACGAAGCTGCAGAGCCTGTAATCACTGGTATACCTGAACCTTTTCCCTCTATGTCGATTTGACACCCATCATCTTTATTATCATTGCTAGCATATGTTACAGTGATATAGCTTGTTCACATCTTGATTTGGAAATTTCCTATTACTTCTTACCACAAAATTCGCAACGAACTATTTCCATTGAACTTCATTACCTTTTTCGAATTCTTAACCATTGCTTAGGAACTCTCAGCAACGTCAACCAACAACAAGTGTACCAGCAGACTCGACAACAGGTGCTACCCCAAAGACGCCAAGCTTGTACCATGACAGTAGAAGAAGCTGAGGCTACGGACCAAGTAAATCCCAGGTACGAGATATTCCACTAAGCTACTTACTCTATTATTTAGAGCTTGGACATGTTTCGTATCACTGTAACTGTTAAACCTATGACTCCACGTTGGATGGTCGAGACCGCTGGCAGTTCCCAGCGGATGCCTCCAATGTTCTATTGTGATTTGTAGCCGTGGTCTTTTTGCTAAATCCATGGTGGTAGAGATGCCAACATTTGATGTTGTTCTTGGGATGAACTGGTTAAGGACATTTCATGCCACCTTTGACTGTCGTCAAAGGAGGGTAGAGTTCGAAATACCCGACCATCTTAAGTTCAAGTTCCTCCGCGGAAGCAGATCGAAGGACGCTCAGAAGTATTCGAGGATGATACTGGAGATTTTGAGACGATCCAACCTGACGTGCCAGTGTAGGTTGTTGGCGTCTTTTCATTTTGTGCTCGTATTTCTCCTCTAGCCCCTACTTCTATCTTGTACCAAATTTCTTTCCCCCAAGGGTTTGATTCATTTCCCACTGACCGCCTTTCCCCCTCTTTATTGCGTTCTGTCCGTTTCCTCTCGTCGAGCCCCATTCCAGCCTAACACCGACGACTTCGGTGCCCCCCTTTTCTTTTTAACCAATCTCCTTCCTCCGCAAGCCACCCCGTGGCTTTCTCTTTTCGCTCAGACATCGCCCCCTCCTCCTCCCGGCCTCTCCCCCAAGCGAGCTCGATCGGACCCCGCATCGCCACTCCGATCTCCGATCCGCCAGCTTCCGCTTCGCTCCATCCCGTAGGCCCTAGCTCCCCGCCATGGATCGTCAACCAGTCGCAGCCCTCGCCGCCGCAGATCGCCAGCCGCCGATGGCCCGCCGACGACCTTGGGGTCTGTTGGGCCTAGCAGCGACCCTCGCCGCCACCCTCGCTACCGCCGCTTGGCTGAGATCTTGGGAAGCCGTGATCCTTGGGCTTCTCTTGAGCTCTCTGCCTTGGGTCTCACCCTCGTTGAAATCCCGTTTAGGCTTCCTCTTGCGTCTATATACAGAAGGAATGATTCAATGGTTACTGGTATAGAACGAATAAACCTTAATTTTGGTAAAATCGGATTTCGTCAAATACCTCTAAAAGATCTGATAAAAATTCATTTTCAGACATTGCAGTTTTGACTCAATGAATTTATTTTCTATTCAAACGTCTTCAAAACATTTTCAAACTTCTGCAGTAGCATCCTATGATCATTTAGGGCTCCCCACATTAATTTCGTAATTTTTTGATATCATTTCAATAGAGAACCCGCAAACCCGCTTTCTAAACGTTTTGGCCAAAAACTAGTATTTCCGTAGCTCAAACCCTGGAACGGTCATCGTATTCGTCATCCTCGTGACGATACGATCTCGTGGGTATGTTTTCGTAATTTTTCGGGCACGTTTGCTGGTAGGGGCATTTTCGTAATTTTCACTTTTGTATTTTCACTAATGACTTTTGCTAATGGAGTTTATCTATAGCTAATTACCCTCCTAATCCCATTAATTAGCCTACCCGTAACACCCCTCTCATCTACCTCACTCACCTAACAAATCCTACAGCTACCCAGCCCCATCGACCCTCATATTGGTTTGATAACCCTATAAATAAATCACCCTGTCTCTCTCTTGTTTTCAAAGTAACCCATCCTCCCACTGTCACTCTCAACCCCGAGCGCCTCCTGCCCAGTCGAGCTCCGCCGCCTCGCCCCGCGCTCCACCGTCGCCGTCCTCGCCCACCTCCCTGTCGTCGTCGCCGTCACGGCATCCGACCTCGCCTCCCGCCGGAGCTACAGTCGCCCTCTGCCGCTTGCCATCGAGAGCAGCAGCAGCAGCCGTTGCCGCCTTCCGCCATCGCCGAACCGCAGTCGACGCCGTCGCCAACGGCCGCCCCCATGTCACCTCGCCGCTCCGCCCCGTAGCGCTCGAACGACGTCGTGCGTAAGTTAATACGCG
Source organism: Scilla litardierei (assembly GCA_030789695.1). Classification (NCBI taxonomy): domain Eukaryota; kingdom Viridiplantae; phylum Streptophyta; class Magnoliopsida; order Asparagales; family Asparagaceae; genus Scilla; species Scilla litardierei. The sequence goes on along the minus strand of CM061142.1, from coordinate 645,720,438 downwards.
ATGGCAAACTTGTAAATATCACGAATATTTCGTTTTTCGTAATTTTTATTAATTAATAAATGGGTTTTAAGGTTATAAATCCATAACTAATTATACAGGGGCCAGAAAAATGTGTGGCTAGTCCCAAAAAATCAGAAACGTCGAAACGAATCCATTGGCGCTAGTTTCGTCGCGATCAGGCAAGTATATTTCTCACAGTGAATTTTTAAAGGCAAAACTTAAATAGGTTAAAATTCTTCTAAAATTCGTAGCTTGCAATTTTTACGTATATGTACGTCTGATAAAAATATATGTTACAGTACTTGTAAATACGATCGTTTTGACATCTTGTTTGCAAAATTCTGACGTACGGTTTGCCCGGAATAAATCTTTGAAGATATGTTGTAATGATAAATTCTTGTTTTAAAAATCCTTTTAAAATTCGTAATCTGTGATTTTTACGTGCACTTACGTACGATAAAAATATATGTCGTAGTACTAGTGAATACGATCATTTTGACACCTTGTTTGAAGAATTCTGATGTACGGTTTGCTCTAAACAATTCCTTGAACATATGTTTTAAAAATCATTCTTGATTTAAAATTGCTTTTTGGCTATTTAAAGTTGTTTAAAAATTGTTTAAAAATCTTGAAAAATAACTACTAGTCTTAGAAAGTATTTTAAGCTAATTTAAACTCTTTTGCTTAGTTAAAATTAGATCTTACTCGTTCTTTCATCAATTTAAGTGATCTTTATGTTTTCTTCTAATTGCTAAATCGAATCGCAAAGTGGTGAACTTTTGTGAAACTATCGTACGGACTGTTGAAAACCGAGACTGAATTGACTGAAATGGAAGATGGAACTTCAACAATATTGAATGGAAGATGGAACTTTAACAATATAGAATGAAAGATGGAATTTCAATAATAGACAGATAGTACACGTTCTTGTGACCGACACTAGACTTGACCTGGGATTGGGGTAGTCTATGATCACAAGTGTTACAGAATGACTGGATGCGCCATACTAAATTACCTCCAACACATTACGGGGGTTAGAACCTTGACCGTTGCCATATCGGAACGGTGGGTAAGCCTCGGAGTTGCTCCCGTCGCAGGCTGCATGTTGGTTATCTCTAGTACTCTTGGACATGGACTTATCACTAGGATAGACTGGTTTTTGACTATTGTTCTAACATCTTTTCTGCAGGTTGCTACGGTGTGTTTATTTAATGTTAAACTGTCACAGGTTGCAAATGGTATTGCAAATTGTTATTGAGTGATTAAATTGCTACAGGTTGTAAACGATATTGCAAATAGCTATCGATGATTAAGTTGCGGCAGATTGCAAATGTTTAACTTCTTTAACTGCTTTAACTATTTTAACTGCTTTAACTGCTTTATCTCTTTTATTGCTTATTTTAAATTAAACTTATTGCTTGTCTTTAAAAGTCCAGCTTGGTTTAATTTTAAAATGTCCAACATTTTGGTTTTGAGATTATCTTGCCGAGTAAACCTCGCTGACGGACATTTCATTTTGTTGTTTTACGAAATGTCCGTCAGGTATCGATAGTGAGTTCTTTGAAGACACTACTGCAGGAATCGAGCCAGTGCTCGAAGGCTACGTGGAGTATCTACCCACAGAAGACTAGACTTTTACCTTCGCGTCAGCACTTATATATATATTTGATTAATGTACTTTGTTTGTATTGGCCATGTGCTCAATTTTCATACAGACGCTTAGTGTGTTTAAGCCAAGGAGGAAGAAAAGAAAAAAAAAAGTACTCCTCCTTGTTTTAAGCACATCGCGGACCCGCTCGCGTCCTCGCTCCCGGTTGAATGGGAAGCGGGGCGTGACAGTATATGTGAATGAGATAAGCTTTATATCTGTACATCTGCATAGATAGAGTTAGTAACATGAAATATATTGATTTGTCACATCAAAACCTTATGGAAGAGAGGATGGAAAATACCAAGTTCCAACATTCTCCCCCTTTTTGATGATGACAAACAATTAACAAAATTAATGAATTAAATGTAAGTCGATCTTAAGGAATTTATTACTCCCCCGGAATATATGCTCCCCCGGAATATATGCCGTAATTCTCCCCCTTTGTCATCCACAAAAAGTGGAAAAGGAAAATTGGCAGGCTAAGTTATTTTGTAGCTGGCCAAATTGGAAATTGAGATAAGTGGGCATGGAAAAAGGGAAGCAGTGGAGAAGAATAAGCACGGAAAAGTAACAGAGACTGAGCAAGAAAAAAAATCACAGAAACAACAGAATTACTTATAAGCAATAGGAAAATACGAAAGGAATTAATATTCATTAAACATCCAACGACATACAAAACAGCCAAGTACATTAACAACGAGGATAACCCATAAGTAAAATGACCAACATATTAAGTAACCCATACAACAGAAAACCAGTCTAGAGATGAACCGACATTGATCATAGTGAAACTAGTCAAAACATCAACCACGGGAACCAACCAACCCAGTAAAACAGGACTTGAAATAAGCAGAACACGACATGAGGCAAAGACGCAATTTTTGGGTAGCAACCAAAAGAAACCGACATGCAGGAGAAGCAGCGACAATGCACGCATGGATAGGAGACAAACAGAGTAGATAACTAAAGGGCAAAGCGAGCACGCAAGTGAAGTCAAGGATGATATGAGGACGACCCAGGGGAAGAACGGCGAGATCGAGTACGGCGAGTGGGTAGGATATTTTCGGATTCAAGGGACGAACGGAGTGCGGACTGTTCGACCTGGATTTGTTCTAGAATTTCAGAGTGATGCTTGAGAGTGTCGTCGTAGGAACTCATTTGAATCTGGATACCGGTGAAACCCTCGGCGACCTGTTCAGAGAGACGGCGAAGGAGTACGACGTTGGTCTCACGGGAAGGGGAAATGCCGTCTTTGGAAGCAAGAACCTTACTGCTGCATTTGGAACGAGAGGAGCCCGGAAAAGATGCCGGTGCACGAGGTGGTGGAGCAGGAGTCTGGGCCGAGTCATCATCCGAATTGCCGTTGTCTGCATCGTCGTTGGAGGATGTAGAATCGGGGTCTGGAATGCCCATACTATGGATAGTGTATTCATCAATGTTAATATCATTCTGGAGCAGATATTCACCGTCGGTGGGAACGGCAAAGGCACGAAGGATCAAGGTGATGAGGCTTGGTAAGTAGAAGTGGGTAGATACTCGTTTGGTGAGAGTATGAAGAAGAAGATGGGCCCAGTCAATAGGATAGCCGGCCAACATAGCGTATAAACAATGTTCATGGGTGTTGCTGAGATAATTGGCAGATCCGGCCTTGGGAAGAAGATTGTTGATGATGATCTTGTGGAGAAGGCGAGCCTCCGGATGAAGCTTGGCGGCGGACATGTGAGGGGTATATTTTTTGGCTAATTTGGCGAGGACAACGGGGTCGATCATGGCAAAGGACAGAACGCCACAGAAGTCAGGGGGTTGATTAATAATGGTGGCGATGGTTTTGGCCGTGACGGTGAAAGAAACCCCTCGAACCATTGTTGTGAAAAACTTCTGACCGCGATGAACCGTTGATTCGAGATTTGCGTAAAATTCTTTGACGAGTGTGGGATAATAAGACACTTTGTTTGCGAGGGTCCAAATTTGATGAAGACCGACTACCATAAGAATGCCCTTCACGTGCATCATTGCGGATGTGCCATAGTCCAGATAACGTTCTGGATGGTAACGTGTAGCCTCGAAGGACAAGTAGCGGTCCTTGGCAGCCTGCGAGCAGAATCGGTCGGTGGTTGAAGGAGGAGTAGGTTCGGCCATGGTGGAGAGGAGATAAAGGATAAAAACGAGAGGAGGAAGATGGTTAAACAGAGAATGGAAAAAAGAAAGAGAAGTGGAAAGAGATAAATAGAAGGAAAGAAAGGCTGATCGGTTGCCATGATAGAAGTGGAAGCTGTTGTGAAAACTGAAGAAGTTAGAACAACTGAAAAATTCAAAAGACAGAAACTGAACAGACGTGAAGAAGAAGAGACGCAATTGGCGGTTTCAAAAATACCCGTTGGGTTTTTTTAAAAAGCATACAAAAAAGAAGAAAAGAAGAACCAACAGTAAAGACGGTAGATAGAAGTATTTAAAAAACGTGTAGTCCCTAGGCGTATGGGAAAGTGGTGAGAGAGATAAGGCCGAAATGAATGGATAGGGGTGGTTGAGTGGTCAACATACAAATAAAGTAAGAAATTTAAGTTGCAATTTAGAGGCCGAATGAAAGGGGTAGGTCGGTTGCTGTGTTTGAACAAATAAAAGAGAACCAAATGAGAGAGAGTGAGTGGATCTCTTTAATTGTCATGAAGGAGTGTGTTAATTTCCAAGACAAAGAGAGGATGTCAGGCCGAAATGAATGGGGCAGTTGGTGTCTTGGAATAAATGAAAAAAAATAGAATTGAATGTATAGTTGTCATTCCAAGACAAGAAATTATGAAGAGGTTAAAAAATTGAAGGAAAACCACCCACTAAAGACAGAACGGTTGGTGCATTCTCTAATTAAGAAAATATTTTGTTGTCAGAACTTTATCCAAGAGATATCCCAAGTAATAAAATAAATATTAAGAGATAGGCCAAAAGCTTGGGCAGAACTTATCCCAAGAGAGAGTAATGGTGAGTGCATGGTACAAGGTAGGAGAAGTAAATGTCGGGTTGACTTTAAAAAGGAAAAAGGACGGGTAGGGATGAAAAAGCATAGGAGAAAGCCATGTGTCTTTTTAGGTTTCTTGGAAAAAGAATGAATTAAGATCTGGTTGTCTTCATGTGAAGCCTTATGCGAATGGAAGGCCACTTGTTATGAGAAGAGGATATGAGAGAAAGAGCAATCAAAAAATATCTTGATCAAAATCCAAGGAGAAGAAGGAATAAACAGTGACCCAATTTCGAGACAGTTAATCAAGTGAGGAACAAAACAGAGAATGGGTAAGTAATTTTTATTGTTTTTGGGGTTATTTAGTACCGACCCCCTGTGTTTTCTCCAAAATTAGTACAACCCCCCTATGGTTTCAATAATTAGTAAGACTCCCCTGCCATAGGGGGGTGATACTAATTTTGGAGAAAACACCGGGGGGTGATACTAATTGTGGCGAAAAACTTGAGGTGCCAGAGGGGGGTCTTACTAATTATTGAAACCATAGGGGGGTGGCACTAATTTTGGAGAAAACACAGGGAGTCGGTACTAAATAACCCTTGTTTTTGTATTGTTTTTGAAAAAAATTGTGCTCTCGTAAAAAATGCTAAAACCGTAGATGAAAAGTTACAGAAAAAAATCTGAAAACCAGGGGTCAATATAGTCACAAAACAGAGAAAACAGAAGAAATTTTAATATTGGCATGCTACGAAATTTAGTAGCATGCTAAAACAATTAGAAACCAGAAAAATTATAGAAAAAATTCACAAAAATCAAAAATAAATGAACATTCTTATAAATCAAATTCTGATTCACTAATAATGCCCAGATTTCTTCTAATCTTAATGAAAGATTCTTCCTTCAAAGGTTTAGTCAAAATATCTGCAACTTGATGTTCAGTCGAAATAAATTTTAAAATAATATCTCCTTTCTGAACATGATCATCTAAAAAATGATGACGTACATCAATATGTTTTGTACGTGAATGATGCACAGGATTTTTAGATAAGTTAATAGCACTGGTATTATCACACATAATAGGGCATGTGGAGCAGTTAATACCATAGTCTGAAATAGTTTGTTTCATCCATAAAATTTGAGCACATGCTAAACCGGCGGCAATATATTCTGCCTCGGTTGTAGATAATGAAACAGAGTTTTGCTTTTTGCTAAACCAGGAAACTAAAGCATGTCCTAAAAAGTGACATGTACCACTAGTACTTTTACGGTCTGATTTGCAACCAGCAAAATCTGCATCACTATATGATAATAAATCAATGTGTTTGTTTTAGGATAAAATAAACCAAAATCAGAAGTATATTTAACATATCTAATAATCCGTTTTACAACAGTTAGATGTGAAACTTTAGGATCTGCCTGAAAACGTGCACATAAACATACTGAAAACATAATGTCTGGTCTACTAGCTGTTAAATAAAGTAAGGAGCCAATCATACCTCTATAAAGACGTTGATCAACACTCTTACCATTTAAATCTTTGTCGAGGGAAGTAGATGTACTCATTAGAGTATGTTTTTCTGTAGAGCTTTCTAATCCAAAACGCTTGATGAGTTCTTTAGAATACTTGCTTTGGTGGATGAATATTCCTTCCTTCATTTGTTTGATTTGAAGACCGAGGAAGTAATTGAGTTCACCCATGTGACTCATCTCAAATTCTTTCTGCATAATCTTAGAAAAATCTTGACAAAGATATTCGTTAGTAGAACTAAAAATAATATCATCAACGTATATTTGAATAATGATAATTTCAGAATTTATGTTTTTGATAAACAAAGTGGAATCTATTTTACCAATTGAATATCCTGAATTTAAAAGATAACTTTTTAAGTCTTTCATACCAAGCACGAGGTGCTTGTTTGAGACCATATAAGCCTTTTTCAATTTGAAAACATGATTTTCTAAATTTTCATGAATGAAACCAGGAGGTTGTTTTACATAAACTTCTTCTTTAAGAAAACCATTTAGAAAAGCACTTTTCACATCCATTTGAAAAAGCTTAAAATATTTAAATCATGCAAATGATAATAGCATCCTAATAGATTCAAGACGTGCAACCGGTGCATAGGTTTCATCATAATCAATACCTTCTTCTTGATTATAGCCTTGTGAAACCAATCGTGCCTTGTTTCTAATTACCTGACCAGATTCATCCAATTTATTTTTGAATACCCACTTGGTACCAATAATTGAATGATCTGATGGTCTGGGAACTAATTCCCAAACATCATTTCTTTGAAATTGGTTGAGTTCTTCATGTATAACCATAATCCATGAACTGTCTTCACATGCATCTTTGATGTTCTTTGGTTCAATGGTTGAAAGAAATGCACAATGTGCCATTTGTTCTATTTGGCAACGAGTTCTCACTCCATTTGTAATATCTCCAATGATTAACTCTGATGGATGATTTAGAACTTGTGCAAATGCCTTAGGAAGATCTGCATTATCTGAAATAGACTCAACAGAATGTTTAGTAGCATCAATTTCATCAAGTTTCATATTATCTAAGGAATTAGAAAGAGATAACATATTCTATTCATCATCTATGATGGGAGAATTAGATGAGGGATTCTCATCAAATGTGACATGAAGTGATTCTTCAATTGTTGAAGTTCTTTTGTTATATACGCTGTAGGCTTTGCTACGTGTTGAGTATCCAACAAAAATACCTTCATCGGATTTAGAATCAAATTTGTCAAGTGCATCTTTAGTATTAAGAATGAAACATTTACAACCAAACACTTTAAAATATGATACACGAGGAATGCGATTAAAGAATAATTCAAAACAAGTTTTATTAAGCAATGGTCTTACAAGAACTTTATTCATAATGTAGCAAGCAGTTGCGACAGCTTCTGCCCAAAAATATTTTGGTAAATTACTATCACAAAGCATTGTTCTTGCACATTCTTGTAAAGTTCTATTTTTCCTTTCTACTACTCCATTCTGAGGAGGAGCACGAGGAAAAGAAAAATTGTGAGTAATGCCATTATCATTACAAAACTTGGTAAAAGATTCATTTTCAAATTCTCCTCCATGATCACTACGAATAGTGACAATGTTAGAGGATTTGATCTTTTGTATCTTTTTACAAAATACTGAAAATTCTTCAAAAGCATCATTCTTGTTTTGTAAAAATATAACCCAAGTGTATCTAGAATAATCATCAACAATGACAAATGCATATCTACTTTTATTCAAAGAGGCAACTCTTGAAGGACCAAACAGATCTAAGTGTAGAAGTTCTAAAGGTCTCTTTGTTGAGATAATGTCCTTTGATTTAAAAGAAGATTTATGCATTTTCCTTGTTGACAAGCATTACAAAAATGTTTGTGTTTAAAAGAAATGTTTGGCATTCCATTAACTAACTTGTGTTTTGAAATACGTGCTAGATTTTTGAAATTAGTGTGTCCAAAACGTTTATGCCATAAAAGTGTATCATCTGATGTAATCATTAAACAATGATTATGCGTGGTAACAGACATACATACGATATAAATGTTATTCTTACGCTTACCACGGAATAGAATAAATGACATATCAGAATCATAAATGATGCAATCATTTTGTTCAAAAACTATTTTGTAATTTTTATCACATAATTGACTAATGGAAAGCAAGTTGTATTTCAAACCGTCAACTAGGAGAACATTTTCAATGATAGGTTGATTTGTATTACCAACTGTTCCAGTGCCTATGATTTTGCCTTTGTTGTTATCACCAAAGGTAACTGTGCCTCCATCTTTATATTTAACGGTTGAAAGCAAGTTGACATTTCTCGTCATGTGTTTTGAACATCCACTATCCAGAATCCATCTTTCTTTCTTAGATACCTGAAAGATAAAACATTAAGCATTGGTACTCTTTGTTTGAGGGTCCTTGGGATTAGATTTTAGGAAACCAAACCCAAGTGGAATTTGGCTTTCTAATATAATCATTAGAATGAACAATAGAATGTATATAAATAGAAATATAATTATTTCTATCTTTTAAGCATGAATTCTTAGGAACCCATATACTAATTGTATTAGGTTTCCTAGGAGATGATTTTGAAATGTTTATAAAATTTCTTTGTGAAGAAGAAGTAGGAATGTTTACTTTCTTCATGTAAATAAATGTGTGATTCTTCTTTTGTGGTTCAACAAAAATTGTTTTTCCACAAAATGAAGATATGTCACAAGACTTGGGTGCATCCTTATTAGAATATCCCAAACCTTGTCTATGATTTGCTGGATATTGAATTTTTAGCAAATCATCAAGATTTGTCTTTCCTTTGTTAAATTTATTAACATTGGATGACATCTCATCGTATTTCATCTTTAGTGATGAAATACTTTTATCCATTTCGGATATTCATGTATGCAATTCTAGATTCTTAGTTTTTAGAAGATCATTCTCTTTACTAAGATCTAAAACTTGAGAAGAAGTATTCTCAGTGCTTTTAGAAGATGATAATTCTTGATATTTAAGAAGGAGATCATCATTATTCTGTTTCAATGATTTATGTTGACCATTCAATTTTTTGAAACGAGAATAGAGATCTTTTAATGCATCAAGTAATTCTTCGTTATTAAAGGAACTTACCTCATCTTCATCATCTTGTGCTATAAAGCACATGTTAGCACTTTCATTTAGATCATCATCTTCATCATCTGAAGAATCATCCCATGTTTTTGCAAATGCCTTTTTCATTTTGTCAAACTTCCTTTCTCTTCTGGATTGATCATTGTTGGAAGTTTTGAACTTTGCTTTGAAAAGTGTACAGTTTTTCTTCATATGTCCTGGCCTATTGCAATTAAAGCAGAGAGAAGAATCAGTATTCTTACATTTAAAATTATTACACTTACCTTTCTGAAAGAATTTTCTGAAGTTTTTGGCAAAGAATGCCATATCATCATCTGAGTCTTCATTTTTTGATGTAATGTTGAAGGCGAGTACTTTCTTCTTTTGATATGATTCTTCTTTCTCATCTTGTAGTGTAACTTCATGGGCCATTAGGTTACCAATAAGATCTTCCATAGATAATGTGGAAAGATCATTGGCTTCCTCAATAGCAGTGATCTTTGGACACCATATTGGAGTTAAAGCTTTAAGAATCTTGCGAACATGTTCAAGAGAAGTGTAATCTTTCCAAGAGCATTTAAAGAATTTATAATATTAGTAAACCCGGTGTTCATTTCTCCAATAGTCTCTTGGTCCTTCATCTTGAATAATTCGAATTTGTGAACCAGAACAGAAATCTTAGTTTCCTTCACTTTACTGGTTCATTCATGAGTTACCTCGAGTATATACCAAATCTCCTTAGCACTTTTGGCCTGAGATACCCGATTAAACTCATGTTTATCCATGGCACAGAATAAAGCATTCATGGCCTTTGAGTTGTTGTTTTTTGCAGATTTGTCGTTGGCGGTCCAATCAGCAACAAGAGTTGTTGGCTTAGTGTATCTTGTCTCTACGATATCCCATATCTCATAATGCATACTTTGGAGATGAATCGCCATTCGTATTTTCCAATATGAGTAGTTAGAACCATCAAATAGAGGAGGACGAACTTGAGAGTGCCCTTCAGGATGTTGATTTGTGTTGTAGTTGTGTGGAACAACGTTCATGTTTGATGCTGCGGAATCTGCCATCTTTACCTTGCTCTGATACCAAATGTAATTTCAGCTTGTATGGATCAATACACTAGAGGGGGGGTAAATAGTGTATATAATAAAAATGTTGCAAATAAAACGTTACTGATATTTGCAAAGATGGCACAGAAATAAAATGACAAGTGATGAAAATTAAACCAATCGCAAACACAAAGATTTATCCTGATTCGGATCCTCTTGATCCTACTCCAGTCCTCTACTCCCCGTAGCGATTTTCAATCCACTATAATCACTTTCCCCGCAAGCACAAACTTACAAAAATGGCGACACTCCCCGTGTCCCAAACTTTGTACAATCTCTAAACAGAGATTCAAACCTGTTAAATAATGAAATAGAAAAAACATATAGCCTTGTTATGAATATCAAAAATGAATTCAAAGGATTGGTGTTTAAAAGACGAACTTCAAGATGTATAAGATATGTAATGAAGAACAATACTTGAAGTTCTCTGGTTCATAAAAGAAGATAGAGATCTATTGATTTCTTCTTGCAATTATGAACACAAACAACTTTCCAAAATGATGTTGAAAATCCAAGTTCTTCCGTTCTTAAACGAAGAAAGAAATCTAATGATTTCTTCTTACAAATAAGAAAAGAACAAATAATGGCTGAATTGCTTAAGAAAATCAATGGCTTGCTTTCAACAAAATCAGAATAAAGAAAAGGAAATTGTGTGAAAAATGAGAGGGGGTACCCCTCCTTTTATAGCTTTTAGAAACGGTTATGAGCGGCTCTAAAAGAGACGTTGCACAACGTTCAGAAACTGTAAGGAACGTTGGAGAATGGTCAGAAACTGTTCTGGAAAATTTCTGTCCAAAAAACGGTTTGGCAAGCTAGGAAAATTCGTAGCCTGGTAATTTTGAAACGGTCACAAAATTTTGGTGACGTGGACTAGACAACGGATAGATCCTTGTCTGAAAGTATTTAGTCAAAAGTCAATGAAAATATATTTGTTTTGGTAGGCTAGGAAAAATCCTAGTAGGCTAATTCTGAAAATAGGAATTTAGACTTAGGATCAAATGGGTAAGGAGATGATGTATATTTGAACTTAGGGATATATGATATGATATAATTAAGGCCCTGAAGCTATCTAAAAATAAAAATTACATCATTCCGCAGATACGTTTTTCAAACATAATTTTGTAGTAAGGCTGTTTTTGCAGAAATTCCTTGTACTTTGATCATATTCGTATATGTGAATGAGATAAGCTTTATATTTGCACATCTGCATAGATAGAGTTAGTAACATGAAATATATTTATTTGTCACATCAAAACCTTATGGAAGAGAGGATGGAAAATACCAAGTTCCAACAGCATATGCCCTACCAAGAGGAAGTGGATTACGTGGACTTCCTCGATGAGGTGATCGATGAAGCTATACCACATTCTATCGGAGCCTTGCATGATGAAGGCCTTGAAGAAGGCCATTCTAGCGATGGAGAAAAGATTGAGGACCCGCCGGATTATTCTATGGTTGATGACAAAGACGACGCTGATGTCGTAAGAATTAGAGAGCTATGCAAGCTCTCCACGGCCAACAATTTGAAGAAAGCTCCGCCGGACAAGAAAGCATCATCACCGATGAAGAAAAAGAATGGTACAAGCTCAAGCTTGGGAAACTTATCCCCCAACAATACCCATGATGAGGGGAAGCCAAGGAAAGCCTACGAACATCAACAATTAAACCCAAGTGGCCTTCCCAGCAAGTTTGACGGGCGCATCTCACACGCGCCGAATATCAAGCACTAAACGTATCTTAAGGGGTCAAGCTCAAGACCTTAAATGAGCGCTTATCGGGAGGCAACCCGACGGTTTTATATTATTTTTAGTTGAATTCTATTTTTGTTTTAGATTTTTCTTAGTGTTTAGAGTCTAGAGTCAATAAAAATCGTGACAACGGGCTCTATTTTTCATGACAGGAGATGGAGAACGAGAAATCATTTATATGGAGGATGATCATGGCAAGGGAGAGCGTTTCAGGAACGTTCTCAGGCCCCAGGAGAAGGAAGGGATTGACGGAAAGAAGAAAAACAGAGAGTGGAGCAAAAACAGAGAGCCGGTGCAGAAAATAGCAAGCCACTCGGCCGAGTGTACTACTCACTTGGCCGAGCGAAGACCCTACTCGGCCGAGTAGGTTACTGATCAGGGAAGATCCAGAAACCTACTCTCTGTCCTTTACTGTAATTTATATGCCACTCGGCCGAGTGACTTGTCACTCGGCCGAGTGAATCTGATACCCTCCACGCTTTAAAATCACTGAGTGGCCTTGCCACTCGGCCGAGTGGAACTTGTCCATTCGGCCGAGTGGGAAAAGCGACTCGGCCGAGTTGTAACAATAGGGAGATTTTGAAATTTTTTTAACGCTGAGCCACTCGACCTAGTGAATGCATCACTTGGCCGAGTGACCCAACTTTATAACCCCAGCGGGCGAGGCTCATTTCCCAATACGCGAAAATTTCCCAAATTCTCCCGCTTTGCCCGCTGCCCCTTCGACTCCCCCTCGCCCGAATCTTGTCACCCTTTGCCCAAGCCGCCAAACGCCGGTCGACCGCCGCCCCACACCAGTCGCCGACGTCGCTCCGCTGCCTGCACCCGCCGGCGCCGCCGTCCCCTAGTCGTACATCCCCCATTTTGCCCAAAAATCCTCTTTTTCTCCATTCTCCCCAATCCGTAAGCCCATTACGTCAAAAATTTAAATTAATTCGCATATATATCTATCATTCCCCATCTTCCCCAATTTATATTGATTATTCATTGCTGATTTGTCTTCTTGCGTTTAAGGTTAGCTTGGGGGAGCTTGGGGGAGATTCAGGATGCTTTAGAGCTTCGCGGAGGAGGCGATTCCTCGCACACTACACTATTTGCTCTCGTGTCGTGCTCGGTTATACTCGTTCTATTATTTTAGCACTTCGCATATCATTTAGGTGGGCACGCCTCACGGGGCTTCATGCCCCCACGTCTTAGGCCATGCACTCGGGAGCCCGCTTCCAAGCGGAAAAGGTCACGCTATCCTGGTCCCTCTTCCGCTAGGGCGGACTCCCCGCTACCTAGCCCGCCACCACCTATACAGCCGCCTCCGATCGCACCCATTCCACCACAGGCACAGCTCGCCCCCGCTATCGATGCATGGGGATCACGTTCAGAGATGACGCACACCGCGCCAGATTTGAGCGTATCTCCCATCGCTCGATCGTACCGTCTAGGTTTACGCACCTTGCTGATTTAGAGCGCCAGGGTACTAGAGGGGCTACTCCAGTTGTATGACAACGTGGGGTGGCGTGATTTCTTGTCGGTGTCGGTGGACACTTATATCCACCCGACACTAGAGGTCCTGAGTTCTATTGCTCGGATCCCTGGAGGATGCTCATTTCACCTGATGGATCGAGAGTGCGAGGTCACTCTCGACATGCTTAGGGCATTCTTCCAGTGGCCCCATGTCCTGGACCTAGACCAAGCCTACAGTCCCACGCACATCCCACCCCTGTCATTCGACACGCACGCTTTTTGGACACGTATCACGGGTTCTCCCCTCACCTTTGAACCTAGTCGGGCCAAGGCCTCTGCCATCCTCCACCCATGCATCCGCATTGCACAGCGCCTTATGGCGACCACTTTCTTAGCGAGGTATGAGCTGGGGACATTGTCGACGCCAGAGCTCTATATGCTCTATATGATGACACGATCGCAGGCCTACGAGCGAGGAGGAGACATTTTGGTCCCCACCGTCGAGATTGACATTGTCAATTGGTACGTCGACCGCATCATTATTTCTGTCGGCGCTAGGACGCCCATCTGTTACGGTGGTCTGATTACCCTCCTGTCCCTCTTATGCGGAGTTGACCTCCCTGCTGGCTTGTTGAGACCCCCAGGCCCCACTTCTCTTTCCATAGATGTTATGGCCCGGATGAGGATGTTTCGTCCTCATGGTCAACACCACTGGATATGGCTGCACGGTCCCCATAGTGCCGATTATATGATTCTTCCGAGCCCTACTCGGACACATATTGGATCCGCGGGCCGGGAGTGGATTCCAGCGATGGATCTCCTCATCCCCGCCGCGTACGTGCTTGAGCCTGAGGGCGCTCAGCAGGAGCCCCTTCTTCCACTCCTTGACCCCGTGATACCTCAGCCTGCACCCGATCTGTCTGCACCTCACAATACCTCTGTCCACACGTCTTTCAGTGTCGGGAGAACTTTTGCTGAGTCCACCCACACCACCACCACCACCACTGTGCACATGTCCATAGATCCTATTTCTATTGTGAGCCCCGAGCGTCCCCCACCATAGTTGAGAGCGACGATCCATCTTTTGCCTCCACGGTGGAGACCCCTTCCAGTCTCTTATTCTCGACTTCTGGGGAGTCATTTTTTGCACACTTCACGAGCTCCCCAGTCGTCGACCTTCCTGTCTCCACTGCCGCGGTTTTCTCAGAGAGTGTCGTGACATCTGTCCCCACGTCTGCATCACTGACCTCTCTGCCTGCCTCGTCATTTGCCATCACTTCTGATTCTGCAGCTGCTCCATCCTCTTCGACCTTACCTGCGTCTCAGCCTCCCACAGAGGCTGAGCGTCACTTAGTGAGCACAGCACCACCGCACCACCCTACTGTCGCACATATCATTTAGGTAGCCGTGCGAGACAGCCCCGTTCTTCACCTGTTCGACCTGTTCGACCCTCTGCTCCACCTCCCCCTGACACCCTAGTTCAGAGCCTCCGTGCTCTAGAGGGGGCAATGAGTGGACTTAGAGGAGATTTTCGGACTCTCTCTGCTACCGTCAGCGTTGTCCAGTCTCGTGTCGCTTTACTTCCTGGTATTCAGGCTTGCCTGAACCAGATTCTTGCGTGACTGCCTCAGCCACCTACCACCACCCAGCAGCCTCCACGACCACCACCTCTGCCACAGGACGGTGCTAGTGCCCCACCACCCACCTAGGCACATGATCGCGCCCGAGCGTACACCCTAAAGAGCGACCGTGTAGTCTTACCGCAAGCGCATGGTGTAGCAGCGAGCGGGTATCGAACACAGGGAGGACGTATGATAGTGCCTTCTCCGAACAACCTGGCTATGGGGACAGAAAAGTAGGAAATTGCCTTTCAGCGATGTTGTCATAATCGTCAAACAATGTAAAAAGAGATATAAAATCAAATAAAGACGCCTAGGGAATAGGGAATCCCCGCTACTCACCGTATCTCGTCATTGTGATTCATCGGTTTCACAATTGCTAGGGTAGAATGTCGGGTGAACTAGTTGCAACTGAATGTAAAACCTAGCTCACGCTCTCGCACTGTTGTCGGTCTATAGCAAACCTAGGCTCGGGTCCAATCTCTTGCAAACCCTACCCTAGGCAAGCTAGCATTAGGATCAACGTCATCGTTCAATCGCATCCCGAGCCCACTCTCGTGCAAACTCGGGCTACGACCTAGGTTGGGATAGTTCCTCCCGTCCAATCTCTTGCAAACGGGTATCAGTATAGAATTGCAACCGAGAATCCTAGTATCGGTCCAATCCCTTGCAAACCGATACTAAGGAAACTCAATTTCAACCCAATTCGGATTTCTAGGGCTTCCTATCGAATTGGGATCCAATCTCTTGTAAATCCCAATCGATATGAACACCTAGCTATCCGTATTATATCAATCCCAAACTAGCCCTAATCAATTCTAGCAATAGTTCTACCAAATCGTCACAAATCAGAAATTGGGCTCGTAGGGTTCATCCCCACGCCCTAAGACGTTAAAACTACTCACAAATCATATTGCTAATGGAAGAATAATCAATAGAAACAGCAATGGAATTCATAGCAATATTCAAAATAGCAATAAAAATAGGATTTTTAATAGAGAGGGAGACAAACCAATGTAGCTTTTTAAGAATCCAACAAAATAACCCTTTTCTCTCCTCTCCAATCACAAGAATTAAACTCTAAAAATCTAAACTAAAAAGGCTGCCAAAAGCAAAAGAAAAAAAGGCTCTCTAAACTAGGTTAGAATCTGGGGTTAAATACCCCTCAAAACTGCCCAAAAATTCGTGACCAAACTACCTATGCGCAGCTCCAAAATCGTGATTTCCGCTACAGGCAGCGCTGCTCACTCGGCCGAGTGACAAAGGTCACTCGGCCGAGTGAGGGACCCTGACGGATTCCAGTAACTCTGGGGTCTTGGGGGTCGTCACATCGGGCGTCACTCGGCCAAGTTAGTTGTCGTCACTCGGTCGATGGGCTATCTTCACTCGGGCGGACGGTAATTGCCACTCGGCCGAGTCGAGCTTTTGTTGCTCAGACTGACGGATTACAGTAAGTTGGCTCTTTTTGATGGCCGTCGTCTGGGTGCCACTCGGGCGGACGGGATACGTCACTCGGTCGAGTCGGCTTCTGATGCTCGGCCGAGTGCACACTGATATACTGCTTGGAGCGTGTCCGATCTGGCCGGCCGAGCGGGGTCTCGTTGGTCGGCCGAGTGACTCCTTCACTCGGCCGAGTGAGATACTGAAGATGCCCAAATTGCGTATTTTTGCCTCCTCGTCGCTCCTACAATGCTCTTTCTTCTTCCGCTCCTCTCCAATCTCAAAATACCCCTCAGGGAAGTCGTCGGTGACACTCCGGAGTGGGTGTATCTCGGGATCACTCCAAATCGCTCCAAATCTCCTGAAATACGACAAAAAAACAACAAATCGTGAAAAGTATCGCAATGTTGTCGATAAATCGTGAAAAACGTGATTTGAGCTATTCAAATGGCATGCAAACATGCGGGAAAAAGGTGTAAAATATGGAGTGATCAACACACTCTGGATGCCTTTCATACTTTTGCTGCTACTTCTGGATATTTTCTGCATGCTGATTTTGCACCCCTCCTCCACACACCTTTTGGTCACTTTTTGGTCTTATCTATCTATATCTGTTTGGGAGAGAGGGAGTATTTTTGGGGACACTTACATGGTACTAGTTTGATCTCTGCATGAATCATCTGCATACCCATCTCATTTTTATTTCATTTTCATCATGCATGCATCCTCACCTACCCCACCCATATTTTGTCTCTCAGTGTGCCACACTTTGCATATTGAGGACACTGTGTTCTTTAGCTTTGGAGAGTGAGTTCTCACGCACTTTTTATTTTTTATTTTTTATTTTTATCGCATTTTATTTTTATTTTCACGCCTTTATTTGTTTTTACACCTAGTTTAACCCACTTTTTCATTCTTTTTCTTATGCATCACGTTTTCTTACTTTTTGATTGTGCTACATTGTATAGTAATTTTTATTTTCCTTTTATCCTTATTTCTTTTATCCTTTTTGCTAGAGATGAATTTTCTGTGATGATAATGATGTGGTATTAGCTTATCTCTATATGCATATTATCTTGTCATGCCATCGTTTTTATTTCAGATATCATATGCTATGTCTTGCTATGCATTCGAAATAGTAACCCGCACTTTCATGTATGAATATGGATGAAATACTTTTATTAGCCGAGTCTGATGATTTTTACTGTATACTCTTCATAGAAAACACACCAAGCTTCACATATTGATTGCTTATATCTGGAGTACTGCTTTCTTGTCTTATATCACTTCTTATTACATGAAAATTGTACGTTTCACTTTCAGGCTGATTGGATGTATGCTAGGTTGATATAACTGGATTAGTTTACTTTCTGTGATTAAACTGAATAGATTACATTACCCTGCTAAAAGTTGTCGTGCACATTCTATAGAGTGAACCGAGTGTTACATATATTTCTTTCTCCACATATCTTGAGCATTATTTCTATACTTAAAATCATTGGTGGATCTCCCTTTAGCGAATCCTATATTGGCATTTTCCCCCGCTACAAAAATCCATGCTCTAACACACCAAAATCAAAAAGAAAAAAATATATTCTTGTATATCTCTCTATCTTTTGATTTGGGATCACAGTTGTATATTTATGGAAAAAAAGAAAAGAGAAAAGAGAAAAGAAGTTCATACTTGATCCCATCTCATACTCTTCCTCTCTTTCTCCCCTTTTTTATTTTTATTTTTTTGGATCTTCAAAAATGGGGAATAAGCTTATTGATTTATCTTATGCCACCACGCTTATAGATAAGCTTGGGGGAGGGGATCCAATGATGTGTGAGAGTGTGACTACTTAATTATGCATGACAACCTAAGCTAGGTAATTTTCTATACTCGGCGAGATTACTAAAAGTTTTACGAAATCCAGGAATTGAAACTTAGCATGCATTTCATGAAAACCACCACCTTCTATTCTTATTGCTTCATATTGTGTGATACTTTTTATACTCCAAGTAGAAAGCGATCAACTGAAAAGTGTGTTGTCTATGATTATGTATACCGCTTTAGATGCTTCAGACGATGCTAATTCTAGAATGATTCCATGTTTCGTACTATTTTGATATTCTTGGGTTTCTATGTTGAATGCATCCTTATATCATGATATCGAGATAAAAATCTTTGGCATGTTTTATATTCGATGTGTGCTATTTGAGTAAGCAAACCCACGTCCTGAGGAAATGATCTAGCGCCACCCTCTTCGTTTTCTTTCCTATTTTCTTTTTCTTTTTCCTTTTCCTTATTTTTATCCATCGGGTTCGCCTTTTACTCACCTTCCTCGAGGACGAGTAAGAGGTAAGCTTGGGGGATTTTGATCACTCCTTATTTTACACCTTTTTCCGCATGTTTTCATGACATTTTGATCGCCCATATTGCGTTTTTCACGATTATTCGACGATATCGCATTGCTTTTTACTATTTCTTGTTTTTGTCGTATTTCAGGAAATATGGAGCGATTTGGAGCGAAAATGAGAATGTCGGGTGAACTAGTTGCAACTGAATGTAAAACCTAGCTCACGCTCTCGCGCTGTTGCCGGTCTATAGCAAACCTAGGCTCGGGTCCAATCTCTTGCAAACCCTACCCTAGGCAAGCTAGCATTAGGATCAACGTCATCGTTCAATCGCATCCCGAGCCCACTCTCGTGCAAACTCGGGCTACGACCTAGGTTGGGATAGTTTCTACCCGTCCAATCTCTTGCAAACGGGTATCGGTATAGAATTGCAACCGAGAATCCTAGTATCGGTCTAATCCCTTGCAAACCGATACTAAGGAAACTCAATTTCAACCCAATTCGGATTTCTAGGGCTTCCTATCGAATTGGGATCTAATCTCTTGCAAATCCCAATCGATATGAACACCTAGCTATCTGTATTATATCAATCCCAAACTAGCCCTAATCAATTCTAGCAATAGTTCTACCAAATCGTCACAAATCGAAAATTGGGCTCGTAGGGTTCATCCCCACGCACTAAGACGTTAAAACTACTCACAAATCATATTGCTAATGGAAGAATAATCAATAGAAACAGCAATGGAATTCATAGCAATATTCAAAATAGCAATAAAAATAGGATTTTTAATAGAGAGGGAGACAAACCAATGTAGCTTTCCAAGAATCCAACAAAATAACCCTTTTCTCTCCTCTCCAATCACAAGAATTAAACTCTAAAAATCTAAACTAAAAAGGCTGCCAAAAGCAAAAGAAAAAAAGGCTCTCTAAACTAGGTTAGAATCTGGGGTTAAATACCCCCCAAAACTGCCCAAAAATTCGTGACCAAACTGCCCCTGCGCAGCTCCAAAATCGTGATTTCCGCTACAGGCAGCGCTGCTCACTCGGCCGAGTGACAAAGGTCACTCGGCCGAGTGAGGGACCCTGATGGATTCCAGTAACTCTGGGGTCTTGGGGGTCGTCACATCGGGCGTCACTCGGCCGAGTGAGTTGTCGTCACTCGGCCGATGGGCTATCTTCACTCGGGTGGACGGCAATTGCCACTCGGCCGAGACGGGCTTTTGCTGCTCAGACTGACGGATTACAGTAAGTTGGCTCTTTTTGATGGCCGTCGTCTGGGTGCCACTCGGGCGGACGGGATACGTCACTCGGCCGAGTCGGCTTCTGATGCTCGGCCGAGTGCATGCTGATATACTATTTGGAGCGTGTCCGATCTGACCGGCCGAGCGGGGTCTCGTTGGTCGGCCGAGTGACTCCTTCACTCGGCCGAGTGAGATACTGAAGATGCCCAAATTGCGTATTTTTGCCTCCCCGTCGCTCCTACGACGTTCTTTCTTCTTCCGCTCCTCTCCAATCTCAAAATACCCCTCAGGGAAGTCGTCGGTGACACTCCGGAGTGGGTGTATCTCGGAATCACTCCAAATCGCTCCAAATCTCCTGAAATACGACAAAAAAACAACAAATCGTGAAAAGTATCGCAATGTTGTCGATAAATCGTGAAAACGTGATTTGAGTGATTCAAATGGCATGCAAACATGCGGGAAAAAGGTGTAAAATATGGAGTGATCAAAATCCCCCAAGCTTACCTCTTACTCGTCCTCGAGGAAGATAAGTAAAAGGCGAACCCGGTGGATTTAGAAAATGAAAACGATGGAAAAACGGAAAAAGAAAAAAGAAAGAAGAAAGCGAAGAGGGAAGCTGCTAGATCATTTTTCTCAGGACGTGGGTTTTGCTTACTCATATAGCATGCATCGAATGTAAAACACATGTCAAAGATTTTTATTTCGATATCATAGTATAATGGTGCAAATAGAGATAGAAAACCCAAGAATATCGATATAGCATGAAAAATGGAATAATTCTAAGATTAACATCGTCTGAATCATTTAAAGCGGTATACAATATCGCAGATCATACACTTTTCAATTGAATGCTTTCTATGAGGAGTATAGAGGATATCACACAATAGAGTAGGAAGAATAGAAAAGCGTGGATTTCATGAAGTGAATGCTAGGCGTAGATTTCTAGATTTCGTGAAGCTAAAACAATCTCACCGAGTATAGAATATTACTTAGCCTAGGTTGTCATGCACCGTCAGGTAGTCACTCTCTCACACATCACTGGATTCTCTCCCCCAAGCTTATCTATAAGCGTGGTGGCATATACAAAACTATACTTACATTCCCCATCTCTATTGATGCTCCAAAAGTAAAAGAAAATAAAAATAAAAACAAAAAGAGGGAAGAAAGAGAGAAGGGGTATGAGATGGGATCGTTTTGAGCTTCCTTTCTCTTTTCTTTTCTTTTTTTTCAAATCTTTTTCTTTTCCCCTTTTTTTCAATAGCATTTATACACAATGATCCCAAATCAAAGAGAAGGATATACAAGTATTTTTTTTCTTTGGATTTCGGGGAATTTGGAGCTAGGAATTTAATAACGGGGGAAATGCCAAATACTAGAATCGCTAAGGGGAGATTCACCAATGATTTTAAAATAGAGAATTAATGTTCAAGATATGTGGAGAAAGAAATAAATATGTCTCTCAGTTCACTCTATATGACGTGCATGACAACTTCAGCAGGGTAATCTAATCTACTCGGTTTCGATCTCAAAAAAGCAAACTAATCCAGATTTATCATAGCTAACATCATTCAATCATCCTAAAGTGAAGTGTACAAGTCATGCAAATAGAAGTGATATAGGAAAAGAAAATGGTACTCCAGATATAAGCATTCAATGTGTGAATCTTGGTGTGTTTTCTACGATAGCATACATATGAATATTCAGACTCAGCTAATAATAGAATTTCATCCATTTTCATACGGAAAAAGTGTGGGTTACTATCTCTAAATGCAAGGCAGATCATAGCATATGATATCAGAAATAAAAGATAAGACATGACAAATATAGCATGCATATAGAGAAAGCTAACTCCACGTCATCATCATCACAGAAAAGTCATCTCTAGCATGAGATGAAAGAAATAAAGATAAAAAGGGAAAATAAAACTATTTACAATGCGGCACACGAAGAAAATAAGAAAAACGTGATGCATGGTAAAAAAAAGAAAAAGTGATGAAAATGAGTGCAAATGCGAAAATGGCGTGAAAAAAAAACTAAAAATAAAGGTGGTAAATCAAAAAGCGTGAGAACTCACTCCCCCAAGCTAAAGTGCACAGTGTCCTCAATATGCGAAGTGTGGCACACCGAGAGACGTGTAATGGGAGGGGTAGGTGGGGATGCATGCACGATGAAAAAGAAAGAAAAAAATTGAAGATATGATGCGGGCATGATGCAAGCAGATATAAGAGTGAATCAGATATACGAGTGTCACCAAAAATATTCTCCCTCTCTCCCAAAAATGATATAGAAAGATATGATCAAAATGTGGATCCAAAACAGTGAGGGGAGGGGGAGGTGGGCAAAAATCATCAGGACCAAGCAGAGACGGGCAGCATACCGGCAAAAAGGATCAATGGCATCAAGGGTGTGCCTGAGAGGGTGGTGCTACGCCGTCTCCGTCCTGAGGCGGAGGTGGAGGTGGTGGTGGCTGGGGAACAGTCTGCTGGGTGGGTGGGAGTGTGGGTGTAGGAGCAGGCTGGGTGGGTGTGGGTGTAGGTGTGGGTGTAGGTGTGGGTACCTGTTGGGTGGGTGTAGGCGTGGGTGTATGTGTGGGTACGCGAGGAAGCCGCTCGAGAATCTGAGTGAGGCAATAGTGAATGCCCGGAAGTAGGTCGAAGCGGTGGTCCATAGCGGTGACGGTGGCAGACAGGGTCCTGAGGTCGCCTCTGAGGCCACTCACCGCCCCCTCAAGAGCACGAATGCTCTGAAGTACAGTGTCGGGGGAGGTGGTGCAGAGGGACGCACGTGTCTGTGCTGTGCAGGACGGGGCTGGCGGGCACGTGTGGTGTAGTGGATGGGATCAACAGGCATGTGGAGGAAGGGCGTTGTGCTCACAAGTGGGGGACCAGCCTCAGTGCGAGGCTGGGACACAGGCTGGTGTGAGGTGGAAGCAGCAATGCGGAAGTGTAAGACAAAAATGGCGACGATGCGGCAAGAGAGGTCAGTGACACAGACGTGGGAACAGACGTCACGACACTCTCAGATAGTACGACCGCAGTGGAGACAATAGGGTCAACCGCTGGGGAGGAAGTAAGGGGTCCAAAAGGCGAAATCCCAGCGGAGATCATACTGGCCATGGTCTCCACGACGGCAGCGAAATAAGGCTTGCCGCTCTCAAGTATGGTGGGTGGACGCTCGGGTAGCAGAGAAGTGAGTGGCTCAACCGACAGAGGGCCAGCAGTGGTGGGAGTGGTGGTGGGTGTGGTGGTAGTGGAGGTGGTCTCAGCAAGTGTACTCCCGACACCGGCAGAAGTGTGGACAGTGGTGTCGGGAGCAGCAGA
The DNA here is from genome assembly GCA_030789695.1 of Scilla litardierei. Lineage (NCBI taxonomy): Eukaryota > Viridiplantae > Streptophyta > Magnoliopsida > Asparagales > Asparagaceae > Scilla > Scilla litardierei. The sequence continues at coordinate 645,696,936 of CM061142.1, read as the reverse complement.
AATCCCAGGCACAGGCTGAGGGGCCATGGGGTCGACGGGTGCAGCGTGTGCAGCGTGTGCCTGCTCAGCCTCCTCGGCCTCAAGCACGTAGGCGGCGGGGATCAGGAGATCCATCACCGGAAGCCAGTCCACCTGTGCTGGTCCTATGTGTGTCCAAGCGGGGCTCGGAAGGATCATGTAGTCAGCACCGTACGGACCGTGCAACCAAACCCAGTGCCGCTGACCGTGCGGACGAAGCATCTTCATCCGGGCCACGACGTCTATCGAAAGTGCAGTGGGGCCCGGGGCTCGTCGGAGGTCAGCCGGAAGGTCCTCGCTGGTCATCAGGGCTAGCAGAGTGATTAGGCCGTCGCAACATATCGGAGAGCGAGCGCCCACCGATACGATGATGCGGTCCAAAAACCAGCTAGCGAAGTCTATCTTAACGGCGGGGGCCAACATGACTCCATCCCTATCAAGAACTCTGGGGCGAGTCATCGCGTAGAGAATATAGAGCTCAGGCGTAGACATCGTCCCAGGCTCGTACCTCTCCAGAAAGGTGGTCGCCATAAGGCGCTGTGCTATGCGGAGGCAGGGGTGGACTATGGCCGAGGCCTTGGCCCTACTAGGGTCAAAGGCCTGAGGTAAACCTGTGATCCTGGCCCAGAAGGCGTGTGAATCGAAGGATGGGGGTGGGATGTGTGTGGGGGCGTAGGCTCGGTCGGGTGTGGGGACAGCGGGCCACTGAAAGAACGCTCGAAGCATATCGAGAGTGATCTGACACTCTCGATCCAAGAGTCGGAAGGATCATCCCTCAGCGGTCCGGGCGATCGAGCTGAGCACCTCGAGTGTCGGGCGGACGTAGGTGTCCGCCGACACGGAAAGAAAGTCTCGCCAACCCACGTTGTCGTACAACGTGAGCACCCCTCAAGTACCCCCAGGTGGTCTAGGTCAGCAAGGTGTGCGAACCTGGAGGGCACTATCGAGCGCTGGGCGATACGCTCAAAAGCGATGCGATGTGCGTCGTCTCGGAACGTAATACCCAGCGGCCCGACGATAGGAGCCGGTGGTGGCAGTGGGTCGACTGGGAGTGGCTGTGCGGGGTGAACGGGGTCTGCAGGCTGTGGCTGTGCGGGGTGAACGGGGTCTGCAGGCTGTGGCTGTGCGGGGTGAGGTGGTGTAGGCGGAGGAGAGTCCTCCATCTCGTGGGAGGGGCCGGGCTCATCCGGCCGCTTCCGCTTGGCGGAAGCTCTCCTAGACCGTGGCCGTGTCCGGGGCGGCATAGGTGCCCCCAGTGCTCACCAAAAATAGAAAAAGTGCGGCGTGCGAAAATAAGTGGAACGAATATACCGGAACACGCCGCGAGAACAAAATAGTGGATGCGTGCAAAGACGCCGCCTCCACAAAGCCAAAAACGCTCCCCGGAAGCTCCCCTAAGCTCCCCAATATAGCCTGCACATCAAACGAAGATATCAGCGTGTAACATTCAAAATGTATGTGGGTTAGGGGTATAATAGATAAATATTGAAGTTAATTTGATTTAGGGGTTCGATTAGCACATGGATCGTCGAAAAATACAAGAAATAGGAGAAAATTGGGTGAAAATGGGGGTTACCAGAGCTCGGCCGGCGGTGAGAGGGTCGCCGGCGACTCGGGCGGAGCGGCGGCGGTGGTCGGCCGAGCGCCGTCGGCGACAAGCGAGATCGGGCGAGTCGGGGTGAGATCGCAGCGGTTGGGAGTAAAGGGGCGTGGGCTCGGGCGAACGAAGATTGTGACGCTTTGAATTCCGCGCCGAGCCCGCGTCTCTTATAAAGGAAAAGTTACGACTCGGCCGAGTGAAAGTGTCACTCGGCCGAGTGATCGTAACGGAAATATTTTTGAAAATTCCTAAATTGTTGGGGTTTGGCGGACCCCCAGAGCTCGGATCCATATCCGTCCTAAGTCGGACGGACCACGGAGGCACATAGGCGCAGCGGAAAACCAGAAATCTTAATTTCTACACTAGCTAAACAATTTAGCTAGGCTCTGGGGAACCAGAACCCAGCCCGATCTATGCCGACTTGGAGTGGGTCTGACCACTCCAAGAAGGATCTACACTAAGCGACTAATTAAAATTACGCTAAAACGCTTAACCACATACCCGGAATCTTGGCCATGGAGCAGGCAAGATGTACCGCACCGTCTTGAGAAGCTCCTCGTAGCCGAGCCGCGTTGACCCGATCTCCCTGAGCCGCCTCGCACCCTCGCACCGATCTGCCCGAGCCGCTTTCGCCTCCGAGCCGATCACACGCGGTAGAAAGTTTCACTTGAGAAGAAACCCGCGTCTTAGACGTCCGGATCGGATCCAAACCCCTTTCGTAGTCGTGCTAGGACTACTCCAGAGAATAGGAAAGTAGAGAGAGAGATTTAGTCGCGGACCGAGCTTGCTCAATAATTTGGAGCTACCCGATCGTTGACTGGTGTGTTTTTCAACGAGGAGAGTGCACCCCTATTTATATAGGGAGTGAGCACTCAACATCTCGTTGTGGGCAATGTGGGACAATTCCCATGAAGAGAAAAACAATTAAGCCATTTGGCTTAATTTCAATTTTAAAGTTAGCCTTTCACAAAGTCAAACTTTAACGAATTAATTCTCCTCATATACTAAACTTCAGACACCAAACAAGCTATCAATCAGAAGAGCTTGGAATGGTGAATGCGTAGGAACTGACGGCGACGAATTTCGACTTCGTTTGACCCTTCAAACAATTGCTCAAAGTTTAGCAATTTCTCAAAATTCGTAGCCGTCATTAGGGTTTCAAAAAACCCTAATTGACTTAAGTTGCGGGCGCGCCCGCTAGACTTAGCGGGCGCGCCCGCCCAAGGGGGGAAGGGCGGGCCACCCGCCCGCTGCTGCAGCGGGCGGGCGCCCGCTGCTGCAGCGGGCGCTGGCCCGCTGCACAAGCGGGCGCGGGCCCGCTGTGCAGCGGGCCGCGCCCGTTTTGCCCTTGCACATGGGCCTCTTGGCCCAGTGGGTCTAACCCACTTCCCCTTGAACTCTTTCTGCGTTTCTGGGCTCGTTTGAGCTCCGATTTGGACACGGTTTGAACCTGTGTTTAGACCGGGACGATCCCGTCATCCAGGTAACCCTTTCCAACAAGTTTGTTCCTACTAAATTCGTCGTAACTAATTTACAACATGTTTAGTTAAAGTTAGCATCTAATGCAACGTTATGTCCCTATTGCTATTGCGACTAACTTTCACAACTTAACTTGTGAATATCATCAAATGACATTTCTCTCTATTCTATATTCCTATTACTAAGACACGAGTACTACTCGGTGTGAGACCCTACAGCCTGACCTTACTACAGGTTGGGGCTCGAAACCCCTAGACGACGGTCACTACGAGCAGTAGCTGTCGTCCCTGTTTCAGAGTCATCATAACGTGATCGACCCTTTGACAAAAGTATCATAGGGTTTGCATTGGCTGTGTCAGTGATGAATTCCGTTAGCTAAAATCCCTTCGTCAAGACTGTGTTTGATGTTGGCCTAGGGTATGGTTTTCTGTCAACCCCATTAGACAACATTGGTCAGTATACGGCGGTCTTTATTGTTTACACGTTGTACTACTTGCAACGTACCCCGGCCGAGGATTAACATAAAGACCGTACTGAGCCTATAACACTAACTTCCCTTTAATGGAAGTGACGAATCCCTTCTTAGTCACTTACTCACCTAGAGAGCTTCTGGTGCAACCCAACCTAAGATCTTTCATCAGGACTGGTCCTCGAAGCTAGATCATGGGTCTAAGCTACACAGTCCGTTCACAGGTTTATACAGATGACTTCAGGTCTTAAGGATCAACTAACCTATCATCACCCTAGAGTTATTGAAGACAGATCATTAAAGTTAACCATTTAATAACTCTAACTTGGTCGTTCAGTGAACTCATTCTCCAATGAGCACCTGTGTCTCATCTCCGACTTCAGCAAGTCGAATGACTATGAGATCATCATTACCCGAAGGTAAGACGTAGACACAGTGATCTATCCGATGTGTCGATATCCAGTTCTCGACACATCTATGATCACGAACCGTTTTAGACTTACGTTTCTATTCGGTCTCTTACTTACTCATAATCGAGATCTCATCTAGATATGTAAGGACCTAACTCTAAGTCTATGGATATTATCCAAGTATATTAATACAAACGATTTTATACTTAGAATAATACGTACCATATACGGTATGAACAAGACGTATAATCAAGATAAATTGCCTTATGGGCATATATCTTCCTACACTTACGACTCGGCCGAGTGGCTTTGCCACCCTCGGCCGAGTGGGAAAAGTCCATTCGGCCGAGTGGCACAAGCTACTCGGCAGTTCTCGCCCTAGGAGCGTATCGGTTTCACTCGGCCGAGTGAAGATATATACTCGGCCGAGTGGCAATTATACTGAAATCAAGAAAAGAAACAGAGAGTTGGGTACAGCAGACTTCCCTCGTTGGTGCGCCGCTCGGGCGGACGAACTTATGTGCTCGGCCGAGTGGCTAGTGTACTCGGCCGAGTGATTCCTGTTTTCTGCTGTTTGGCTCTGTTTGGGCTCTAATCTCTGTTTTTCTTCCTCCAGCTGATTTCTTCCTCCTCATAAGCATCGAGCGCATTCCTGGAGCGCTCTTTGTCGCCTTGTTCATCCTCCTAATGGTATATATCCCTTTCTCCTCTCCTGTCAAGGAAAATAGGACCCGTTGTCACAAATTAATTCGGGCAAAAAGACTCAAAAACACTAATAAATTCTAAAACAAAAAGAAAAGACTAAAGTAAAAATAAAGCGATAACCGTCGGGTTGCCTCCCGACAAGCGCTCGTTTAAGGTCTTGAGCTCGACCCCCTTGGATTTTCAATTCATTGCGGGATGTTGGGTGCATATGAGATGCACCCGTCGAATTTACCGGGAAGAACGCTCGGATTTGGATGTTGTGGCGGCGTGTTCTTCCTCAGTGCTCCTTCATCTCGGGTTGTGTTGGGGGGTGGCTCCCCGAAGCTAGTGCTTGCTCCAGGCCTCGGCTTCACCGGTGACACCGATTTTCGTATCGGTGGAGCTTTCTTCAGAGTCCTCATCTTTGAGAGCTTGCAGAGCTCCCGTATTCTTGCGACATCAGCGTCGCCTTCGTCAACTTCCATGGAGAGATCGGGGGAGTGCTTCGTCTTTTCTTCTTGGCCCAAATCTGGGCCTTCTTCGAAGTCATCCTCGAATATTGCGCCGATGGAATGGGGGATCGCCTCCTCAATGACCTCGTCAATGAGGTCCATATAGTCGAGCTCCTCATGATAAGGCATGTGTTTCATTGCCTTGGGTATATGAAGCTCCACTTCGATGTTGCCGACGTTCAATGTTAGAGTCCCTTCACGTACGTCGACAATGACACCGGCGGTGGCGAGGAATGGGCGTCCAAGTATTAGCGACGTATCGCCCTCCTCCTTGACATCCATGACCACAAAGTCGCATGGCAAACATATGCCTCCCGGGACTTGTAACGGGATGTCCTCTGTGATCCCTATCGGCCTTGTGATCTGACCATCTGCTAGTTGTATCCGCATGTTGGTAGGCTTCAAATCTGTGCCGGTGTTCAGTCTTCGGAACATAGAGAGAGGCATGAGGCTAACACTAGCCCCTAAGTCTACTAACGCCTTTTGTAGAGGGACGCCACCTAAGGTGCAAGGAATTCGGAGACTCCCGGATCTTTGAATTTGGCGGGCTCCTTCTCTTTCCTTGTGAACCAAGTCCCCTCCTCAGCGAGCATGATTTTCTCCTTCCTCTTTCTTCCCGTAATCAAATCCTTTAAGAACTTGGCGTATGTCGGGATCTCCACGATAGCGTCGAGGAAGGGGATATTGAGGCTTACCCCTCTCAAATACTCGAGAAACTTGGCTAGCCGTTTCTCCATCTTTGCTCTAGCTAGCCTCTGAGGGAATGGGATCGGTGGCATAAAACGGCGCTCCTCAATCTGCTGCTCCGCTCTGGACTTTTCTTCCCCTTGCGGCTCTTTCTCTCTCTCAACTTCAATGACCGGCTCGCTTGGCTCTACAATCTCCACCACGGGCTCCTCGGTAGGAATCATGACGGGAGTGGTATCCTTCCCGCCTCTTGTAGTAACTGCAACCACGGCGTTGATATGGCCGGTGTTGCCCCGTGGATTTTGCTCGGGTTGAGCCGGCAACTGTTGACTGTTTCTATTGAGCAACGCAAGTTGCTCCGCAATTTGTCCAACGACAGTTGTAAGAGAGTCTTGGCCCGCCTTCAAGGAAGCATTGATCTTCTTCTGCTCGACCATAAACTCCTCCACCTTAGCTTCAAATTCAGATCGTTGTTGAGCTTGTGGAGGGTTTGGATTTCTCCACCCTTGATTGTATCCGGGCGGCCTATAGGGTCCCACTTGTTGCCTTGGTGGGAAATTTTGTTGCGGTGGCCCCCTTGGTGGATAATGTTGTTGTTGTTGTGGTGGTGGTCGAGCTTGATGAGGTAGTTGTTGCGGGGGGTTCAATGCTCCATCATTGTTGGCATAGGAGAAACCAGGATGGTTTCTAGTGGCCGGATTGGCCCAATATCCTTGGTTCCCCGCGACGTATTGAACTTGCTCCAAAGATCCCTCTCCTTGTTCTCCTCCCAAATAAATAGATTGGGATTGGTCTTGCCAATCGCACATTTGACTTGTTGGTGTGGATGTGGAAGGGGCTCCTTGGGGATCCGTAATATATTTCTTCAGTCTCTCCACTACCTTGTGGAGAGAATCAAACTTGTTGGCAAGCTCTGCCACGGCCTTGGCCTCATAGATGCTAGATGGCTTCAAGGAGGACGAAGAGTGTCCTCGCTCGTCGCCCCACTGTTGATTGTTCGAGGCCATCTCCTCAAGTAAGGCCGTAGCTTCGTCGGGAGTCTTCGATAGGATGGCCCCATTTGTCGTGGCATCAATAATCTGCTTGGTCCACGGTTGGAGACCATTGTAGAAGCTATGGACGAGCTCCCAATCTTCAATGCTATGGTGGGGGCACTGATGCTGCAGGTCTTTGAAGCGCTCCCATGCCTCGTAGAGTGTCTCTTGAGGTCCTTGCTTGAAGGACATGAGAGCACTCCTAATCTTTACCGTCTTGGAGGGCGGATAGAACTTGTCGATAAACGTGCTCGCCAACTCATCCCATGTGGTGAAGACTCCTTCAGCTTGCGTCCTCAACCAATAAAGAGATTTATCCTTTAGTGTGAAGGGGAAAAGGCGCAGTCTGATGGCATCTAGGGTGATGCCCGGCATCTGGACGGTGGCACACTTTGATAGGAAGAGCTGGATGTGGTAGTGGGGATTTTCATGGGGATTCCCATGAAAAGGATCCTGCTGCATAAGGACCACTAATCCGGACTTCAACTCGAAGTTTTTATCGGCTGCCAACTGCGGCATAGCTATGGACGAGGTAGTGGAGGAAGTCTTAGGCCGGAGCCTATCTCGAATGGAAATAATCCTCGCCATTCTTGCCGCTAACTCTTCAGGCGTCTCCCGAACGTTCATAAACCTCCCTTCCGTATCGGGTCTCCTCTCCGCTCTGATTCTCCGTAATGTACGCTCGATCTCTGGATCAAACAATATATCTACGGGGTCCGCTGTGGATCTCGTGTACATACACGGGAAAACAAAGTTTCAAAGAAGTGATTAGCACAATGGAAGGGTTAGATAAAAAATGAAGAAATAAAACAAAAAGAAAGAAATAGCTAGGGTGGTAGGATCAAACACAATCGTCTCCCCGGCAACTGCGCCAAAAACTTGATCGCGCCCGGGCGTACACCCTAAAGAGCGACCGTGTAGTCTTACCGCAAGCGCACGGTGTAGCGGCGAGCGGGTATCGAACACAGGGAGGACGTATGATAGTGCCTTCTCCGAACAACCTGGCTATGGGGACAGAAAAGTAGGAAATTGCCTTTCGGCGATGTTGTCATAATCGTCAAACAATGTAAAAAGAGATATAAAATCAAATAAAGACGCCTAGGGAATAGGGAATCCCCGCTACTCACCGTATCTCGTCATTGTGATTCATCGGTTTCACAATTGCTAGGGTAGAATGTCGGGTGAACTAGTTGCAACTGAATGTAAAACCTAGCTCACGCTCTCTCGCTGTTGCCGGTCTATAGCAAACCTAGGCTTGGGTCCAATCTCTTGCAAACCCTACCCTAGGCAAGCTAGCATTAGGATCAACGTCATCGTTCAATCGCATCCCGAGCCCACTCTCGTGCAAACTCGGCCTACGACCTAGGTTGGGATAGTTCCTACCCGTCCAATCTCTTGCAAAGGGGGTATCGGTATAGAATTGAAACCGAGAATCCTAGTATCAGTCCAATCCCTTGCAAACCGATACTAAGGAAACTCAATTTCAACCCAATTCAGATTTCTAGGGCTTCCTATCGAATTGGGATCCAATCTCTTGTAAATCCCAATCGATATGAACACCTAGCTATCCGTATTATATCAATCCCAAACTAGCCCTAATCAATTCTAGCAATAATTCTACCAAATCGTCACAAATCGGAAATTGGGCTCGTAGGGTTCATCCCCACGCCCTAAGACGTTAAAACTACTCACAAATCATATTGCTAATGGAAGAATAATCAATAGAAACAGAAATGGAATTCATAGCAATATTCAAAATAGCAATAAAAATAGGATTTTTAATAGAGAGGGAGACAAACCAATGTAGCTTTTTAAGAATCCAACAAAATAACCCTTTTCTCTCCTCTCCAATCACAAGAATTAAACTCTAAAAATCTAAACTAAAAAGGCTGCCAAAAGCAAAAAAAAGGCTCTCTAACCTAGATTAGAATCTGGGGTTAAATACCCCACAAAACTGCCCAAAAATTCGTGACCAAACTGCCCATGCGCAGCTCCAAAATCGTGATTTCCGCTACAGGCAGCGCTGCTCACTCGGCCGAGTGACAAAGGTCACTCGGCCGAGTGAGGGACCCTGAGGGATTCCAGTAACTCTGGGGTCTTGGGGGTCGTCACATCGGGCGTCACTCGGCCGAGTGAGTTGTCGTCACTCGGCCGATGGGCTATCTTCACTCGGGCGGACGGCAATTGCCACTCGGCCGAGTCGGGCTTTTGCTGCTCAGACTGACGGATTACAGTAAGTTGGCTCTTTTTGATGGCCGTCGTCTGGGTGCCACTCGGGCGGACGGGATACGTCACTCGGTCGAGTCGGCTTCTGATGCTCGGCCGAGTGCACGCTGATATACTGCTTGGAGCGTGTCCGATCTGGCCGGCTGAGCGGGGTCTCGTTGGTCGGCCGAGTGACTCCTTCACTCGGCCGAGTGAGATACTGAAGATGCCCAAATTGCGTATTTTTGCCTCCTCGTCACTCCTACGACGTTTGTTCTTCTTCCGCTCCTCTCCAATCTCAAAATACCCATCAGGGAAGTCGTCGGTGACACTCCGGAGTGGGTGTATCTCGGAATCACTCCAAATCGCTCCAAATCTCCTGAAATATGACAAAAAAACAACAAATCGTGAAAAGTATCACAATGTTGTCGATAAATCGTGAAAAACGTGATTTGAGCGATTCAAATGGCATGCAAACATGCGGGAAAAAGGTGTAAAATATGGAGTGATCAGCACACTCTGGATGCCTTTCATACTTTTGCTGCTACTTCTGGATATTTTCTGCCTGCTGATTTTGCACCCCTCCTCCACACACCTTTTGGTCACTTTTTGGTCTTATCTGTCTATATCTGTTTGGGAGAGAGGGAGTATTTTTGGGGACACTTACATGGTACTAGTTTGATCTCTGCATGAATCATCTGCATACCCATCACATTTTTATTTCATTTTCATCATGCATGCATCCTCACCTACCCCACCCATATTTTGTCTCTCAGTGTGCCACACTTTGCATATTGAGGACACTGTGTTCTTTAGCTTTGGAGAGTGAGTTCTCACGCACTTTTTATTTTTTATTTTTTATTTTTGTCGCATTTTATTTTTATTTTCACGCCTTTATTTGTTTTTACACCTAGTTTAACCCACTTTTTCATTCTTTTTCTTATGCATCACGTTTTCTTACTTTTTGATTGTGCTGCATTGTATAGTAGTTTTTATTTTCCTTTTATCCTTATTTCTTTTATCCTTTTTGCTAGAGATGAATTTTCTGTGATGATAATGAAGTGGTATTAGCTTATCTCTATATGCATATTATCTTGTCATGCCATCGTTTTTATTTCAGATATCATATGCTATGTCTTGCTATGCATTCGAAATAGTAACCCGCACTTTCATGTATGAATATGGATGAAATACTTTTATTAGCCGAGTCTGATGATTTTTACTGTATACTCTTCATAGAAAACACACTAAGCTTCACATATTGATTGCTTATATCTGGAGTACTGCTTTCTTGTCTTATATCACTTCTTATTGCATGAAAATTGTACGTTTCACTTTCAGGCTGATTGGATGTATGCTAGGTTGATATAACTGGATTAGTTTACTTTCTATGATTAAACTGAATATGTCACGCCCCGCTTCCCAAAATGGACGGAGGCGAAGCGTGACAAGGCCCGCTTAGGCCAGAGCTGAGAAGCTCGGACCCAATAAGCGTCTGTAGAGGTACCATTTTAAATGATTTTCAGGTTCTTGCATTAATATGGTTCGAAACAACAGAAAGTACAGAAAAGAAGTTGCATTCATTAAATTAAAGATATAATATCCAACAAGTACAAAGTCTAAAAAGAAGCCTAAACGTGGCAACAAACTATCTAAGAGAAAACTGAAAGTAGTAACCTCTGAATGTGGCGACTAAAAGACCTCAAGGTCTGATCCTCGTCAGGCACGAACTCTGGATCAACGTCCTCGGCTCCTCGTACTCCAGTGAGTCTGCCTCATCCACGAACTCTGGCTGAGCACCTGACGTACAGCACCCAAGAGAAAGGAACTGTACGTCAGGTAAAGTCTACAAGAAGGGTTAGACTTTACTGCAAGTGCACCGAACTTTAAACAACGGTTTACTGGTTGATTAGCATGCTGAGGTTCTTTTACACAACAGTTTACTGGTTGATTAGCATGCTGTGGTTATAACAGAGTAGCACAAAAGGAAGTAACGCAGCAGGAAGGTAAAACAGGACAAGTAGTAGTCGTAGCGTGTGCTACCAACTACGGGACTAACCTACAGGCGTCAAGACAAGACGGGACGTGACGGAACAAGGCAGGACAAGACAAGTGAGACACGAAAGGGTTCACGCCTTACGGTTCGAGGGGGATCAGACCCTCTTGCCGTGCGCACGCTCAACCCAACCCCAAACCCCAAGACAAGACAAGACATGACACCAGTACAAGGGATCACTCGCTCTAGCTTGGCGAGTGCCCTATTGCCCACAGGCTGAGAATCAGTACAAGGGATCACTCGAAGAGTGCCCTATTGCCCACAGGCTGTGAATCTGTACAAGGGATCACTCGAAGAGTGCCCTATTGCCCGCAGGCTATGCAAGACGGGACGGGACGTGACAAGACGGGAAGGGTTATTCTAGGGTGTCCACACACACGCACACACATGATAGCCCTACAGCATCAAAAGTTGTTGTTGTCAGGCTCAGACTTCGTCGTCAAGTCTGAGCCATCAGGAGTCGTCCCGGACGCTATCATTTCACGTCCAGTTCTATACATTCACAGTCTAACAGTTCTAGCAATCTAAGACCAAAGCACGGTCAAAAACGCAAGTGGGTACACTTGCCTACGATGGCGAGTGGGTCGTCCTCTCGAAGCGTCTCGTCCAAGTGTCTCGTCCGCGGAAGTCCGTCTGAAATATCGCCACGGCGACGATGTCAGGTCTCAAATTCATCAAATCCTATTAGGTTTCGTTTCTAGGTTTTCAGGACTATCCTATTCGTCAAAAGTCGCTTTTTGATGTTTCAGCCTAATCGACGATCTATCCTATGTGCACAGTCAACAAAGTCCGTTCGTCGATTTTCTATGTTCGTACAACGTTTTACAGGTGCTGGAAAATAAATTTAGTTCAAGTTGACGGTTTTTAGTTTAGGGTTCAGTCAGCTATTGTGGGGGTTTCTACGAGTTTCGAGGAACCAAGCTGAACCGGAGTTTGCTGTAGAATGGAAGTCGTGTCTGATCGGAGAACTCCTCAGCTTCAGATCTGGTCCTCGTACGATTCCCCGATAGTTTGAACTTGCGACGAAGGCCTACGACGTGTCGCAACGTCATAGACGGCAAATCCGCGAAGTAGCACGTCCAAGTGGGGCCCACAGCAGTGCTAGGGGTCCAAGGGGGACCCACAACACCTCTGGAGAACTTGGGGGGCCCACCACAGGAGTTGATGTGGGAGAAACAATGTTGCGACGAAGTTCTGTCGGTCGGGCACTGTCGGTGCGAGGGTTTCTCTCGGTTAGACCGAGAGAAGCTCTCGGTCGTGCGCTGAGCGCAGCGGAGGCGGCGGCGTGCAGCGCAGCGGGGGGTCGTTGCAAGGCGGGCGCTTCGGTCGCAGCGGGTCGGTGCGGAGATTCTCGTCGGTCGGGCGCTTGGGCGAGGCTGGCAGCGGAGCGGGGTGCGGAGCGGCCTTCGGTCGTGCACGGGGATGTGCGGGGGGAAGCTCCGGTCGTGCACTGGGCGATCGTCGCAACGTTGCGACGAACGTCGGGAAGGTGTTTTTGACGGCTAGGGTTTGTGTAATGCGAAAATAACCTATCCTAGGGCTAATATAAATAGGTTAGAGCTAGGGTTAGGGTTTGGGTTTAAGAAATCGTAATTAAATAATTAAAAATAATTAATTTAGTTTAAAATTACTCTCCTCTCCCTCACGCAAGATGGGTGCGGCCAAAAATTCTGAAATTTGGTCTAAAAATTCTTTAATACGTTATTATAATATAGGAGTTTTATTGTAATTAAAACTCTTATAAAAATAGGTTTAAAAATTATTTAAAACTTTCAAATAAATGGTAAATAGGTCAAATTAAGTCTAAAAATTGTAAAATAATTTTAGGGTGTTCGGGACGACTAAAGAAAGAGAGTGGAGAAGACGGATCTAAATTTCGACGTCGAGAGACGAAACTGAAAATAGAAACGTCTCGCGTCAAAACAGAAAGTCGCGACGTTGCATCAAATAAGTTAGTATCGCGGAAGAACGACTCGAGATATGTCATTCCAAAGTTGTTCCACAATCTAATACTTTCAGAGACGATCACGACGACATATCACACAAAAACGTTCAAAAACAAATAAAGTCTAAAATAAACACGTGTACGATCAAAAGCACGTGCTCGAAGAAGGCACGATAGAAACAGGCCGTTACATTCTACCCACCTTAGAAATGATTCCGCCCTCGGAATCACTCACACTAGTAATAATATTACCCATATAACCTTATACCCGCAACTATCATATCTACTCATAAAGATTTCTAATCCTGTAACTTCGAACAACGTTCCTCAATAATCCCTCATAATCCATCTTTTCACTGGGCAAAGCCACGACTAAACTCACCTCCTAATAATATAGTTCCATCACTACCGTTCCAATTTCCAACTCCAAGTTCTCATAAAAATAATAATCATCTTCTGATATCGTACCACTCCACTAAACATCATCATCGCTCATTAATATCTTCTAAATTTCTCAATCTCCTCCCAATGTTAATCAATCTCCAAGAAAAATGAGATTCTAGTCAACTACCAATCCAAGGCAAAAACTTTGTCTATCTTATAATACCTTCACAAATTAACAATCGCCGTCTTCAATACATTCTTGTCATATCTTCCCCATAAATTTATCCACCAAATAATTTGATCTATCAGAATTACATCTCATCCTACTCACTATAACTAATCCCAACCAATATTAAGTCCGACTACCTAAACATCCATTAATCTCATCACGTCGTGTTATTCTCAAAGTCTTCTCACATCAACTCATCAATCAAGTCTCGATGCTAATAAAAAGATCTACTCCATCTCATGATCACCCTAACTCAAACTATACTCCGCAGTTACTCCTATCTACTACCCGTCTAAGCCTTAAGTCTAATGAGTTCTCATCTCCCCGCATATAATTTCATCCGACCAGAATTCTCCATTTAGTCCGACACACATCGGTTTTATAAATAAGGCTTGGACACCCATTCTTTTCATCCGAAAAAATCTATTACAATATCCTTATTGTTCCAAAATCGGTTAATCATTGCTATAAAAAAATCTCATCTCTCCCTGAGCCTACCCGCAAACAAAATCCTACAACAATAATAGCTAATCCCAAAACTATAACAACCATAACATAAATTTGCCAAAATGGAGAGATAGAAGAGAAAGGGAAACTTAAAACCAGTGACACATTTTTTTTTAAAACATTTGGAAAAAAAACGTGTGGAGTCGTGGTAATGGATGAGGAAGGATAATTGATTTGTGATCTTGTGAGCTAATTTCAAAAACTTTAAAGATTTGGTTTAAAGAAAACAAGATTTTGATACAGTCACATACAATCAAGATAAACCATTCATTAAAACTAAAACTAAGTCTAAGGATCTGCCTGCGATGACGCCATTCATAAAAGTATGAATACCGTCATTCAGACAACTTCCAGCATACTATGGTTAACACTGAGTACACATTCAAGACTCAAAAGGCAATCACCGGGATCCTAAAGAACACACATTCATACAGGTCTATGCGCTTTACCTATGCTCAACCACCACGACGACATCACCTACCAAAGGACTTACTCCTAAACCAGAGACAAACGTAGACAACTACAAGGACTAATGTCTACACAACCTAAAGAAAACAGAAGCCAGGAGTGTAACGAAATGAATCGGAAGGAACGAGTTCAAATAAGACAAGATAAGGAGGTAGTTGGTTGGGTGTGATGAAAATATTTCTCAAAATAATTAGATTGATGACAGGAGAATTACGTGAAAAATATGGTATCATATACTTTGGTATAAAAAATGTAGGAGGAAGTGAGCAGATGGTAGAATTTTAAAATTTTTGAAAAGTAAGACGAAGGAAGGATGGGTAGGGTGGGAAACGATTGTTTTGCAAATGAAAATAAGTTTACACAAAGATTTTGAAATGTGGTCACGAGGAACATAGAACAGATATGATAATAATAATAAAAATAATTGAAGTTCCACCTAGTCCAGAAAATATTTTAAAAGTATGCACTGTAAGTGATTTAGAAATAGATCTGGTAGCCCAGAAAAATATAAATTGAATTATCAAAATGTTAACACGGTTTTAAAAAATGAAAATATGAAAGATACCGATTTGAAATAATTACCAGATAGTAGCTTGAAAATTTGACGACCAAGGAGGTTTCAAAATCTAAGAAGGAACTTTCAACCGAAAAGCAAGAAATTTTAAATATATATAATAAAGGGTTTTCAAGGGAGTTAAACCGAGCGAAGAATTTAATAAATGAGTTTCGAAAACAAGAAATAAAAGAAATAAAAGTAGGATGAGATAGCGATTGTTTTGCAGATAAAAGTAAGTTTAAACAAGGATCCTTGAAGTATGAGCACGATGAACATAGGGATGTTTATACATATACGAGAAGAATTTAAAATTCTCTTTGGTTTAGAAAATATTCTAGAAGTACGTGCGGTGAATGATTAGTAATAAAATTTTGTAGTTTAGAAAAGTAATATTTATATATATAGAATTTAAGAATTAATAACGAGGTTTAGAACTGAGACACGAAAATGTCGCTTTGATAACAGGTACGAGATAATAAAATAATTTTACGAACAGAGAGGTTTCAAGATTAGCAAAAGAATTTTAACTCAACCGAAAGTAAGAAATTTTAAATAATTAATAAAAGTTTTCAAAGAAGTCAAATTGGGCGGAGAATTTAATAATGAATTTCGAAAATACTTTTAAAGGAAGCAGGTTTTGGGAAAAGGGAAAATTTGAAAATAAGTACAAGATAGTAGGAATAAATTGTGTAGTTTATAAAAGTAATATATATATTTTTGGAAACAAGGCAAATAATGCGAGATATTGACTTAAAACATTTACGTCCAAGAAAGCTCCAAGTCAATTAAAAGTTTTAACTCGATCCAAAACAACAAATTTTAAATATATAATATAGGGGTTTTCAAAGAAATCAAGCCAGAGCGAAAACTTAATAAGGAAAGTCGAAAATAATTTTAGAGGAGGTAGAATTGGTCAAGGAAGGAATTCGAAGGATCGATGATAATCGTCAGGAAACGATCACGAGAATCGAGGGAAAGGAAAAATGATCGCATGAAGAGTACGCGTAAGATATGAATCGTGAAGAGCTATGATGGGACTCTATGGTCGATAGCACAAAATTTGCAAGGATCAGAGGGATGCTAGAGGATAAGGGTTCTAATCATCGGGTCGTCTAAAGATTAGGATAACTCAGCTCTAAGACTTCCTAATGAGCTAGACTATAATCAGGATCTAAAGAATGGTTCCTAAGCGAATCAAGGTTACATTCTGCTGGGCCCGAAGTCGATGGACCCGAGCGAACGACTAAAAGAAGGGCTCTGGAAATTTAACACGGTCAGAGTCAAGTGGGCTACTAAGGTATTCTAGGACGAGGATGACTAATTCCTAACCAAGGCATCAGACTATCAAACCTGAGTGTCTATCTAAGTCTTCCTACCATCTAAGACTGGAAAACATAATTTAGACTTGTACATGGATATTAAATGAATGCGGTACTCTTATTGTTCCGAACTTTTGCATGACCTGCATGGGCCACCACTAAAACCTGTCACGCCCCGCTTCCCAAAATGGACGGATGCGAAGCGTGACAAGGCCCGCTTAGGCCAGAGCTGAGAAGCTCGGACCCAATAAGCGTCTGTAGAGGTACCATTTTAAACGATTTTCAGGTTCTTGCATTAATATGGTTCGAAACAACAGAAAGTACAGAAAAGAAGTTGCATTCATTAAATTAGAGATATAATATCCAACAAGTATAAAGTCTAAAAAGAAGCCTAAACGTGGCAACAAACTATCTAAGAGAAAACTGAAAGTAGTAACCTCTGAAAGTGGCGACTAAAAGACCTCAAGGTCTGGTCCTTGTCAGGCACGAACTCTAGATCAACGTCCTCGGCTCCTCGTACTCCAGTGAGTCTGCCTCGTCCACGAACTCTGACTGAGCACCTGACGTACAACACCCAAGAGAAAGGAACTGTACGTCAGGTAAAGTCTACAAGAAGGGTTAGACTTTACTGCAAGTGCACTGAACTTTAAACAACGGTTTACTGGTTGATTAGCATGCTGAGGTTCTTTTACACAACAGTTTACTGGTTGATTAGCATGTTGTGGTTATAACAGAGTAGCACAAAAGGAAGTAATGCAGCAGGAAGGTAAAACGGGACAAGTAGTAGTCCGTAGAGTGTGCTACCAACTACGGGACTAACCTACAGGTGTCAAGACAAGACGGGACGTGACGGAACAAGGCAGGACAAGGCACGACAAGTGAGACACGAAAGGGTTCACGCCTTACGGTTCGAGGGGGATCAGACCCTCTTGCCGTGCGCACGCTCAACCCAACCCCAAACCCCAAGACAAGGACAAGACATGACACATTTTCGCAGTACAAGGGATCACTCACTTCCGCTCGGGAGCTTGGCGCCCGTGGCCCTATGTAACACGCCTCCCGCAGGCTGAGAATCAGGCTTTTTGTACAAGGGATCACTCGAAGAGTGCCCTATTGCCCGCAGGCTGTGCAAGACGGGACGGGTACGTGACAAGACGGTGAAGGGTTATTCTAGGGTGTCCACACACACGCACACACATGATAGCCCTACAGCATCAAAAGTTGTTGTTGTCAGGCTCAGACTTCGTCGTCAAGTCTGAGCCATCAGGAGTCGTCCCAGACGCTATCATTTCACATCCAGTTCTATACATTCACAGTCTAACAGTTCTAGCAATCTAAGACCAAAGCACGGTCAAAAACGCAAGTGGGTACACTTGCCTGCGATGGCGAGTGGGTCGTCCTCTCGAAGCGTCTCGTCCAAGCGTCTCGTCCACGGAAGTCCGTCTGAAATATCGCCACGGCGATGATGTCAGGTCTCAAATTCATCAAATCCTATTAGGTTTCGTTTCTAGGTTTTCGGGACTATCCTATTCGTCAAAAGTCGCTTTTTGATGTTTCAGCCTAATCGACGATTTATCCTATGTGCACAGTCAACAAAGTCCGTTCGTCGATTTTCTATATTCGTACAACGTTTTACAGGTGCTGGAAATTAAATTTAGTTCAAGTTGACTGTTTTTAGTTTAGGGTTCAGTCAGCTATTGTGGGGGTTTCTACGAGTTTCGGGGAACCAAGCTGAACCGGAGTTTGCTGTAGAATGGAAGTCGTGTCTGATCGGAGAACTCCTCAGCTTCAGATCTGGTCCTCGTACGATTCCCCGATAGTTTGAACTTGCGACGAAGGCCTACGACGTGTCACAACGTCGTAGACGGCAAATCCGCGAAGTAGCACGTCCAAGTGGGGCCCACAGCAGTGCTAGGGGTCCAAGGAGGACCCACAACACCTCTGGAGAACTTGGGGGGCCCACCACAGGAGTTGATGTGGGAGAAACAATGTTGCGACGA
This sequence comes from Scilla litardierei, assembly GCA_030789695.1. Classification (NCBI taxonomy): domain Eukaryota; kingdom Viridiplantae; phylum Streptophyta; class Magnoliopsida; order Asparagales; family Asparagaceae; genus Scilla; species Scilla litardierei. The sequence continues at coordinate 645,678,374 of CM061142.1, read as the reverse complement.
AGTTCTGTCGGTCGGGCACGGTCGGTGCGAGGGTTTCTCTCGGTCAGACCGAGAGAAGCTCTCGGTCGTGCGCTGATGCAGCGCAGCGGGGGGGGCGTTGCAAGGCGGGCGCTTCGGTCGCAGCGGGTCGGTGCGGAGATTCTCGTCGGTCGGGCGCTTGGGCGAGGCTGGCAGCGGAGCGGGGTGCGGAGCGGCCTTCGGGTGCGGAGCGGCCTTCGGTCGTGCACGGGGATGTGCGGGGGGTCGTGCAAGCTCCGGTCGTGCACTGGGCGATCGTCGCAACGTTGCGACGAACGTCAGGAAGGTGTTTTTGACAGCTAGGGTTTGTGTAATGCGAAAATAACCTATCCTAGGGCTAATATAAATAGGTTAGAGCTAGGGTTAGGGTTTGGGTTTAAGAAATCGTAATTAAATAATTAAAAATAATTAATTTAGTTTAAAATTACTCTCCTCTCCCTCACGCAAGATGGGTGCGGCCAAAAATTCTGAAATTTGGTCTAAAAATTCTTTAATACGTTATTATAATATAGGAATTTTATTGTAATTAAAACTCTTATAAAAATAGGTTTAAAAATTATTTAAAACTTTCAAATAAATGGTAAATAGGTCAAATTAAGTCTAAAAATTGTAAAATAATTTTAGGGTGTTCGGGACGACTAAAGAAAGAGAGTGGAGAAGACGGATCTAAATTTCGACGTCGAGAGACGAAACTAAAAATAGAAACGTCTCGCGTCAAAACAGAAAGTCGCGACGTTGCATCAAATAAGTTAGTATCGCGGAAGAACGACTCGAGATATGTCGTTCCAAAGTTGTTCCACAATCTAATACTTTCAGAGACGATCACGACGACATATCACACAAAAACGTTCAAAAACAAATAAAGTCTAAAATAAACACGTGTACGATCAAAAGCACGTGCTCGAAGAAGGCACGATAGAAACAGGCCGTTACAGAATAGATTACATTACCCTGCTAAAAGTTGTCGTGCACATTCTATAGAGTGAACCGAGTGTTACATATATTTCTTTCTCCACATATCTTGAGCATTATTTCTATACTTAAAATCATTGGTGGATCTCCCTTTAGCGAATCCTATATTGGCATTTTCCCCCGCTACAAAAATCCATGCTCCAACACACCAAAATCAAAAAGAAAAAAATATATTCTTGTATATCTCTCTATCTTTTGATTTGGGATCACAGTTGTATATTTATGGAAAAAAAGAAAAGAGAAAAGAGAAAAGAAGTTCATACTTGATCCCATCTCATACTCTTCCTCTCTTTCTCCCCTTTTTTATTTTTATTTTTTTGGAGCTTCAAAAATGGGGAATAAGCTTATTGATTTATCTTATGCCACCACGCTTATAGATAAGCTTGGGGGAGGGGATCCAATGATGTGTGAGAGTGTGACTACTTAATTGTGCATGACAACCTAAGCTAGGTAATTTTCTATACTCGGCGAGATTACTAAAAATTTTACGAAATCCAGGAATTGAAACTTAGCATGCATTTCATGAAAACCACCCCCTTCTATTCTTATTGCTTCATATGTGTGATACTTTTTATACTCCAAGTAGAAAGCGATCAACTGAAAAGTGTGTGGTCTATGATTATGTATACCGCTTTAGATGCTTCAGACGATGCTAATTCTAGAATGATTCCATGTTTTGTACTATTTTGATATTCTTGGGTTTCTATGTTGAATGCATCCTTATATCATGATATCGAGATAAAAATCTTTGGCATGTTTTATATTCGATGTGTGCTATTTGAGTAAGCAAACCCACATCCTGAGGAAATGATCTAGCGCCACCCTCTTCGTTTTCTTTCCTATTTTCTTTTTCTTTTTCCTTTTCCTTATTTTTATCCATCGGGTTCGTCTTTTACTCATCTTCCTCGAGGACGAGTAAGAGGTAAGCTTGGGGGATTTTGATCACTCCTTATTTTACACCTTTTTTCCGCATGTTTTCATGACATTTTGATCGCCCATATTGCGTTTTTCACGATTATTCGATGATATCACGTTGCTTTTTACTATTTCTTGTTTTTGTCGTATTTCAGGAAATATGGAGCGATTTGGAGCGAAAATGAGGTCAAAGGATTTTCACGCCCTTCGGAGTGTCACCCACGACTTATTTGAGGAGTTATCAGCGATAGAGAATGAGCGGAAGAAGAAGGAATTCCATAAGAGCGACGAGGTGGCGAGAAGGAGAAGAAAGGAGCCAAGATACAGCCCACTCGGCCGAGTAGACTGCTCACTCGGCCGAGTCAGAAGCTGTACTCGGCCGAATGAAACGGATACGCACTACAAATTTCAGACGTTCACTCGGCTGAGTAAGGAAAGCCACTCGGCCGAGTGAGAAAGCTCACTCGCCCGAGTACTACAGAGAATTCGTCCAGAGAAGTTGCCAAGTTACTCGAAAATCTGAGGAAGCCTACTCGGCCGAGCATGATTGCTCCCTCGGCCGAGTGAAGAAGTCCACTCGGCCGAGTCAGTCAGAGAGACAGACCCCTGAGAACCCCGAAGTTACTGTTATTTTACAGGGTTTGTCACTCGGCCGAGTGACAAGGGTCACTCGGCCGAGTGATCCTCTCCGACTGCTGCTAGGAATGCGAATTCTGGGCTGCGCAGGGGCAGTTTTGTCACGATTTTTTGGACGATTTTGGCGTGTATTTAAACCTAGTTTTTACCTAGTTTTAGGAGGGACTTGAATTATTTTTTAGAGACTTCTATTAGTTTTTTGACGGCTATTCTTTTGTGAAATCTCAGCTGGAGATCATTGGCGACATTATTGGTTTGTTCTTTCTTGTTAAAAAAACTCATTTTTATGAATTTTTTCTTCTTTGCAATGAATTATGCCATGATTAAATTTGTTATTTCTGAGATTTTCATGATGATTAGTGAGTAGTTCCGTCGTTCTAAGGCAGGGGGATGAACCCTATGGACCCGATATTTGAATTGTGATGAATTTATAGATTTGTTGCTAGAATTGATAATGGTTAGGTTGTGATCGATTTATTACGAGTAGCTAGGAATTCATATCGATTTGGATTTGCAAGAGATTGGATCCCAATTGATAGGAAGGCCTAGATATTCGATTTAGATTGATAATTGAAATTCTCTAGATTTGGTTTGCAAGAGATTGGACCAAAGCTAGGATTTTTATTATAAATCTATACTAATATTCGTTTGCAAGAGATTGAACGAATACGAACTATCATAACCTAGATCGTAGCTCGAGTTTGCACGAGAGTGGGCTCGAGATGCGATTGGACAATGATGTTGATCTTCACGCTAGCGACTCAGGGTAGAGTTTGCACGAGAGTGGGCTCTATTCTAGGTTTGCTATAGACCGGCAATAGCACGAGATCGTGAGCTTGGTTCTACATTAAGTTGCGACTAGTTCACCTAAATTCAAGCTTAGCAACAATGAAATCTATGATTCACAACGATGAGAGACGGTCCGTAGTGGGGATTTCCTATCCCTAGACGCTTTTATTATATTGATATTTTCTTGCTATTTGAACGATTGTGACAACAACATCAAAACTATTCTATTTCTCTTGATAGCTAGGTAATCAAAGTAGGATACTGTCATTTGTCCTCCCTGAGTTCGATACCCGCTCGCCACTACACCGTGCGCTTTCGGTAAGACTACAAGTCGTTTTCTGGGTGTATATCCGGGCGCGATCACCTGCATGGGCCGCCAAAAACTGTCACGCCCCGTTCCCCAGAATACCCGACATTTAATTAATTTTTTTTTCCAAGTATCCTGGAGAGTGAGGGTGATGAGAGAGGAAAAAGAGAGAGAAGGAAAAGACTGAATATGCATGCCACTGCGCACATGCTGGGATAGTACTAGTGAAGCTCCACTATAATAACAAACAGTCTCACAACAATAATATTTTATATTTAACATGTTTCATTTATATACATAGTCCAGGTGTAACAATACATATACACCACTCTCAATCTGCCAAGACACCCAGTCACAATACAAACTACAACTCACACCAAGACTAACCCTGAAACCCAGCTCCAAGCTTCCACCAACCATGCTGTCCCTGCTACCTGAAAAATTAGGGAGGAGCACGTCAATGCGTGACCCAGTAAGAACCAACTTGGATTTGAAACACTATTTTAAGGTTATCAATTCCACAAGGTACGACAAGAGAAATAAGACATGTAAACTAAGTGACATACTAAAAAGTAAATAGCCAAGTAAGAGGGTCATACCTGCGGTCCAATGTCGAGTTACTGCAAGAAAAAGGGTTAGCACGAATAATAATAAGAATAATAACACAAGTGTTCAAGCAACCATTATCTAATAAGATAAGTGCAAGTGCCTGAGGCACGACACAGAGTCACAAAGAACAGGCAAAGGGAATGAAAAGTGCTGCCAGCAGAAGAAGTAACACGCAAATTCTTATTTTATTATTTTATAATTGAATTAATTGGAACTTGGGTAAACTGTATGATACCAGGACCTGGACTTCACCCCAATTTTGGGGTGAATATAGCACACGGCGCAGTGGACACGTGCACTGTACGACACCGGGCCTCTCAGCTCCCCCGTCCCTGGCAGGAGCGAGGCTCTTCCATAATAACACAACCTCTGTATGTCCCCTCTACTCCTGGTAAAGACTAGTGGGTATAAATATCATATATCACATAATCATTTCCCCCAACTTCTCAGTTCAGGGCTCATATCCACAATTTACTCAAATCCCACATAAAACCCGGGTTTTGCTAACTCACACTCCTTAGAGAGGATTGAGACATTCTAAAACTTCATTTAACATCATATATAGCACTGAAGGGGGCACATTGCATGGTTTCACATTCCACACTCATATCTACATGGGTCATGCACCGAAGTGATATGCCCTCCATCGTAATCAAATCACATATCAATTGGGTCACGCACCCAAGTGTCATGCCCTGCAACATAGCCATTTCAATTCATCACACATAACATATGAAACCATGCTTGACATGACCCCATCATTACTATTTCACAACATATTTCATAACACAAGTGTTTACAAGCTCATTTCTCAAATTTTCCAACTTTCATTTCATTGTGGCATTTTCACAAACACGTGGTGAACATGACATGTATGTCCATAAGAACATTAGAAAATCCATTGGAAAAACATATCATTAGACTACCTTCCATGTGAAAAACAATAATCATGTATCATTAGACTACCCTCTTAACTTCCCACAATTTACAAGTGTGCCATTACTTTATGCACCGACCACTTAAGTATGTACACACAGCACCCTTGGTCCAAATGACCATTTTGCCCCTCACCTTTCTAAAAATTTACGGGTTTGCCATTGACCCCTAACCCATTTCACACTGGCATGGCTTCACTACACACCCATGCATGCCCACACATGCATACATGCACCACGCTCACACGTCCAATGCATTCCTGTTGTTTTACACCCACGACATCATTCGCACTTCTTCCGCACTCTTTCTTGCTTTCTCGTCTCCTAGACACGTGTTACGGCCCAATCCCCCTTGCACTACGTTATATACATCGATATCCACACTTATTTCATACCTATCCTTGTATCGTAAGTAGAAATATCACGTTGTGTTCAGTAGAATACATGTATAGTTCAAAATAGGGCATGACAGGAATGTGGTCGGTAAGTAGCGCCACAGAGAGCTCCCGATGGTAGTGTGCATTTTAGTTGCACAATGTGTCCTCAGACACGGACTTAGCACTAGAACAGTTGGTTATCAATTAATGCTTTAATAGCTTGAACAATTTTCTCCTTACTGGGTGCAAATTGATATCAAATGTCTAATTGCTGCAGTTCTTACAAATTAAACTTGTTACTTGCTTCTATGTACTCACCCCAAACTCGAATATAAAGTAATTACTAAATCGATGGAGCATAGATTGTTAATTGGTGTTCTTATTATTAGGCCCCGAGCCGGCTGGAATCGCTTGTGTCCAAGTTTGGATCACCCTAACCGGATAGTGACCTGATTGGCCAACCTGACTAAGCCCGTTCGTGAGGATCAATGTTAAAATGTCGATTATCAGCAATGCAAACATTGATTATAGTTATACCTTGATTTCAGCTTGGATTAATTAAGTTACTTAACCTTTCTGCTACGGAGATTATTTGCCGAGTAAACATCGCTGACGAACATTTCATTTTGTTGTTTTATGAAATGTTCGTCAGGTGAAATGTCCGTCAGGTATTGACAATGAGTTCGTGGAAGACACTACTGCAGAAGTCGAGCCGATACGGCAACGGGCAACGTGCAGTCTTTCGCACGAGGAAGTCGACGGCGACATGAACGGACTCGACGTCTCCGACTTAGCTTCCCTTTCTCCGACGTCGGCACAGACAGTAACTTCTCCTATATGGCTTCGGCTTCGACTCCGACGGCGATAGCTCGATGGCGACGACGACTCCGACAGCGCTTCCTATACTCTGGTGGCAAACTCCGAGCGACTCGACTCCGAATTCTCCGACTTCGGTGGCTTCCTTGACACACCTCGATGGCGATGGAAACTTGACGGCGGGCTTCGTGTGGGCTTGCTGCTATGGCGTGATTCGACAATGAAGACGACAGCTTCTCGTCGATGTGAGGGGATGAAGGCTGCAGCTTAGTAGGGTGTCACGACGTTCTTCACGGTGGCACGACAGCTTTGAAGAAGTCACGGCAACAGTTGATGAACAACAGTCGGAGGGGGTCTTCAACACATACGGCTGGGGTATGAAGCTCCACGCACGGCTAGGGCAAGCAGGCGAAGTATCGACGTCAGCTGATGGCTTGAGCGATGACATCGAGAAGGGTTTCGATTTTTGCAGCCCTGATGTTGGATGCCTAGGGTTTTCTTGAGTTGCCGCAAGATGATGATGAGAAGGTTAGGGTTTGCTTGCGGCTTGGTCTTGAGAGGAAATGTTTTGCGTGATGCTCTTGGGGATTAATGATTGCCGTGGGGTTTTTCTTCTCCCTCTTATGATAAACGTTATAGGTCTAGGGTTTTTGTTTGGGCTAATATTTTTGGCCTATGTTGTACTTTACTTTCAGACGCTTTGGTATTGTAATTATGTCATCTGTACTATCTCTTGAATAAGCATGCAAGGATCTGCCGTGTACTCATAGACACGTCATTGTGTTTAGACCAAGGTGGAAAGAGAAAGATTTTTTAAAAAATACTCCTCCTTGTATTAAGCGCATCACAGGCCCGTTTGCGTTCTCACTACCGATAGAATGGGAAGCAGGGCGTGATAGAGGAGAAGGACAATGTGGCCCTATGCCGAGGTGGGAGGAGAGACCCCTGTTAACTCGGGATTTGTCTCCGAGACACTCCCTGTCACATGATTTTGGGTCAGAGGCAAAACTGGTATAATTTAACACCGTCGTCATCTGTTAGCCAAAATAAGCAAAAAGATAATGTTGTGTGCGACCTAAAAATTCAAGGTATTAAATTTGAAAAATACCCAAAACAGGACGATCTCATACGTTTTATATGTTCTGTTCTGATTCATTATTATCCGTTCAAGCAACTTTTTAACTTTCGGGGTCCACTCTTTAACTGACCGAATATACCAAGGCATTTTTCATTTGACATTCATTATTTCGTCAGATTCTCTTCTCACTTGGAATATTCTTCGGGGGTTTTTTCCCTTGAATTTCTTTGTTTTTAACGCGTCCCCGATTGGAATGGAGATCTCTAGGGTTTTATTTCCCACCGCTTCAACCTTCACCAATTAATTACGAAAAAGCCAAATCCCATCTAATCACCGCCTTTCGTTCTCCTCTCCTTTTATTTTCCCCCTTCTCTTCTGCTGTTTTTCCATTTTGCGATCCGAATCGAATCCCAAATTTCTTCTCTCGATCATCACATGGCTGTGCCCTCTTTCGATCCAATTGATGCCGTCTCAACCCCGTCGATTTCTGAATCCATCGTCTCTAATCTAGACCAATCTTCGATAGCTTGCGATTCTCTCTGTAGCGTTGAATTCGATCTCTTCTCTTTTCGCGCTCATCGGTCCAAATAGTCTCGGTTCCCACGCTTTTGAAGCACTTTCGCCATGGGGAGAAGTAAGTTGATGCTTTTATTTTGTGAATTCTCCGTGGATCCTGTTATAAATTGGATTTATGTCATTTGGGAATTCTAAAAGTTGGATCTTTATGCTGGCTTGTGGGGAATTTGTGTTTTTGAGGTAATCCATTTCGGAAATTTAAACTGTCTTCTAAATTGATCGTTGAATTAGTGTGGACTTTCAACAATTCGTTTTTTTAGTTCTTATAATTGATAATTTTGATGTATTAAAGTTGGATTCTTTTGATTAAGAAGTTTTTTCAGTGCACGTTTTCTTGATAGATTTATCCATTCGGTAATTAAAATTGAAGTTTTGAGTTCGGCAAGAATTTGATTTCGAATTTCGTTCTTCGCATTTAAGTGCTAAGCTGATGTAGTTGTAGCTTTTAACTGTTTCTATGAACAAATTGATGTTCTGAATTGGCATCTTTGTTCAATTTATTGTTTGGTTGTATGTTAGTTGAAAGTGCAAATTTAATCTTATCTTTCCCCCTTGATTTTATTCATTGATATGATGATTTTTATGATGTTCACTTGTTTATGCAGGAAAGCAAAACAAGAGCGCTGCTGACTTGTTGGATATCAGTGATTCTGACAGCATAACTTCTACAACAACGGCTTTGTCCGATCTAACTTTGGCTCATGAGACTGAAAATGTGAACACTCTGGATGCTTTGATAGAAAGATGCCTTGATTCTCTTGACAAGAAGTACGGTTCCGTCAGTTACCAATCTCTTTAAACTTGACTATTTGCTTCCTAGCTCTAATGTTCACTGGAAATTTAGGAGCATTTTTTGAACCATCCGGATGACCATTTTCATGAAATACTTGTTCTGCTTGTTTACAAAGCTAATATTGTAGAGTTTCTAACTTAACTCTTAACATAATTGTTGTCAATAATCAAAGGGAGAAAGCAACTTCAAGGTTGGGATCTGGTAATGAATTTAGCATTTAAGAATAACTAGCCAACCATCATTAGGTCTTGAAATATATACCCATAGAAATAACCCGTGCACACAGTGCATGGCGCCAAAAAAAAACCCAATGAACATGATGCGGTACACATAAGCAACCGAAAGGGAGTGAAAACTGTAGGTGCATGTGTCGGTACCATCGGGAAGTTTTTGGGATTTTCTAAGTGGTGGGTGTATTTGTGGGTCAATTTCTGGGTGGACTTTAGGTAAGTGGGTGAGATGGAGGCCAATGTGACACCCAAAAAGTATGGTTGGGACAAAGGTGTCACATAAGACATCTTCATCATTTGTAATATAGATTGTACTTGGTATCAAACTGAGGCAAGTTGAAGTTTTCCATTTGTAGAACTGTAAAAGTATGTAGAATGCTATAAAAAACTTAGTTTTAAACCTGTCATTATTTTTGTGTGAAAAGAAGGTTGATGCAAACTGAGTGTTGTGATGGTATGAACACTCTTTAATGTGGAATTAATCCAAATATCATCTTTTCGATGGTTTTTTTCTATCTGGGATCCTCCATGATTGATTACTCTTCAGTAGCAGTTAAATTTGACAGTCCAGTGTATAACCTATTATGTTTATCCCAGATTTAGTTGTTTTTTTCTTACCATATGTGACACGTGAGCTGTCTGACTGTTTGTTCATTGGCAAAGTTTTGGCTTAGTGCAATCTTTTCCGCATTTATATTGCAGAAGGGTTGCACAATATATAAATTAGTTTTTAAGGAATTTTTGAAGGGCTCATCAGCCAGCATGTGGTATAACATAAAAGAGGAAAGCTGTGCTACTGTTATATCAACAACATATGAGAAACAACTATTCGAAGTAAGATGTATAATAATAGTGAAGACTGAAAAAACCACTGAAGATGAATATTTGCGTGCTATATAAATTAGTTTTCGAATGAATTTTTGAAGGGTTCATTAGCCAGCATGTGATGTAACATAACAGAGGAAAGCTGTGCAATCTTTTTATCAATAGCATATGAGAAACAACTATTTGAAGTAATGTTTCTATTTGAAGTAAGATGTATAATGGTAAAGACTAAATAACCCACTGAAACAATGAATATCCACTGCAGTATGTTATGTTCACAGGGGAAGAGGGCACTGCAAAAATTTGTGTTAACAACATCTAATGCATAACTTAATTCTGGTAGTATCTGGTAATGGTAGCAGATTTCTTACATTTTCATAGTTTGGAGAAATTTTGAAATTGATGAAGAGCTTAATGAGAATCTTTCTAGGCAAGTTACGTGATAGATACCTGGGGACTCATTTTTGAGATTTGGAGACATGCCACACTATACTGCGACTAAACTTTATTCTTGCAGAGAATATTAGAATCAGTTTCAGAGCCGATTTGAACCCTTCACTTCCTCTGAACATCAAGGAAGCTAATCTCTGCCAATTAGTATACTTCTTCTTTAATGAGATAATGGAGTCCCCTCTCCAGTGAGGGTGAAAAGCATGCGCCGGACGTATAACTTCTTATTGAACATGTTTTATTGTTTTTTATAACCATGGTCCATATCTGCCAAAAACAGTATTCATTAAATAGGACTGTAGTATACTGAAAGCCAAAAGCTAACAATAAGATTTCTATCATTTAGTTCCATAACTCGATACTATATATGATTTCTTTGATTAATTATTCTGTTGTGTATCATTTATGTCTGCATCTAATTGCAGTCAGATGCAATGTTGAATTGTGCTTGCAGTAATACTGCTTCTCTTTCACCTACGACTCTTGTTTTCTGCTGCTAGAAGTTTTTCTTTCCTTTTCTTTTTAAAAACATCCTTTTCTCCGATATCTCTTCCTGAGGTAAGTTGCCAGGTAATGCATTCATGTCCATCAAACTCAAATAATTTGATTGCTGTAACAGTCAGATGCGATCTTTCCTATGCTGTTTTGAGTAGAACTTACACTTGTATGTTAATTCTATGTGACATCTATTACTTTTTGTTATTATTTTGCATATGTTATTGTTAGATATTTTCTGGTTATCCACCTATTTGAATTTTATCCTTTTATTTCTGCTGATAATTGATTGTTGATTATCATGCCGTGGTTTACTGTTTTTACCACTATGGAGTGTTCTTTAACTGAATATTTTTCCTCAATAAACCAGATCTTCGAGGTTGAAGGCATTACCGGAGCTTGTCAATGCGTTTGAAGGAAACATGCTTCTTCCATTCATAGAGAACAAGTGAGTTAGCTTATATCCATTTTTCTTGTTGTTTAGCATTAACAGTTATTACTATCATGATGTCATGTCCAAACTCACGTACTCTAGTATGGGCAATAAAATTTCTAGACATTTATTAGACACATGTTTGACATTTCTTCAATCAGTTCATAGTATATCTATAATAGGAAAGGTGTTAAAAAAATTATGCGTAATATAACTGATTATTGTCTTTTTCCCAATGTTTTCTTCAAATATTTTAATCATATTGATCCCTAACTTTCATACTTTAAATGAAGAAAAACATAATGTGGTGCTTATATATATATATTTTAACATGTATATCTATTGTTTATTCCTGCTAAAAATCCTAGTTTTTCAAGGTTGCTGTTTGTTTTTTTTATCCGATCACATTGTCCATGTCTTTCCAGTGAAGGTTGCTTTCCAAATGTTTCCTGGGGACTTCATAACTTTGTGCTGACGTTTGAAATTTTTTTTAATGATATCGAATAGATTATTTAGGATTGCTGAGGAGAACTTTACAAGTACAGCTATTATATTTGCCTAAAAAAGAATTGCCATTCGACTGATGCTATACCATCCGACTGATCACCTTGTTTTAAGGATTGGTCAGTTTTTACGTGACTGGAAGTTTGGTATCATGTCATATTGATCTTGTTTCATGCCCTCCAGTTAATGTCTTGATGTTTTCTATGGTTTTGAGTGAGCTGAATGTATTGAGTTCTGGTCTGTATTATAACATCGTCTAAAGTTATTTAACTCCAATAGCCATACAGTGAACATGAGAAAATGGGTAGCTTTGTTATGTGATATGATGCATTTTGGTTAGTGTTCTGATTTTGTGTTTTTTGTAGACATTGGCTGTCCCTAAATCTAGGAACTTGTCACATCTACAGAATACATTGTCCTTTTATCTTATATGTGCTTGTTTTCTTTCCTGCTGTCTCAAGATATGGTTTGTCTGATTTCTTGCCTTTCCCTATATTTATGTTCTATATTGCTAATATTGTTTGCTGCAGGTGCATCACCATATTAAATGAATACATTACTTCTCTGAAAAAAGGGAAGGGATCCCCAACAGAGGCATGCCTAGCGTCCAGAGCTATTGGTGGATCTTCAAACCTAATCTCTAATAATTTTTGTGTTTACAACTTCTAACACACTTTCCGATTTTTGTTCTTTTGTTTGCAGGACTGCTGGCCGTTACTGTTGGGACTGGAAGAACTGCAAACGAAATACTGGAACAGTCATTACCACATCTTGAGAGGGCTCTTTTATCTGGGAGTGACGCCCTTAAGATATCTGTATGCCTTGCTTATAGATTACTTACATTAATTTATTACTTGTATTGCCTACCAAACCATGAATTTTCATACTTCTGCTTTAATATTCTCACATACAATTGTAGGTACTAGATTGCTTGGCGATCACCACTTTTGTGGGGGCAAATAATTGGGAAGAAAGTGAAAAATCTATGAAAATCATGTGGGATGTCATTCAGTCAAAATCGGGTACTAAGGTAAGCGTCTTTTTTTACTTGGTGGAAGCATGAGGTACTGTTATTTTTTATTTTTGATATTGATGGGCTTTTAGCTACATTATAACGTATTAACCAGCACCGAGCACTGGTTCAGTGGTAAATGGTTGAGATATGTAATGAGAGGTCACATATTTGAAGCCAAGGGCTGGCATTTATTATTATTATTATTTAAAAAAACTATTAACCTTGACCATGTGGCCTGGCTCAACTTTTTGTGGCTCCTTAACGGCCATGTCCTTTGCATTTCTTGTATGGTGAATATCTTCCATGAGTGCAAAAAGTCTTCCTACATCTCTCTACACAAAAGGTCTCGTTCGTTCAGTATAGGATGCATATGATATCTTATTGATAAGATATGTGCTGGAAGATTAGGAATGTTTGTGTTTCTTTCTTCCATTTTATGTATACTAAGTTGCTTCTCTTTTAGGTTAATAAACCTAGCCCCACTGTACTAGCATCCGCTCTATCTGCATGGTCTTTCCTTCTCACAACTATTGGCAGCTGGAGAATTGATCTTGACACTTGGACCGAGTAAGTAACTCTAATCAATTATTCCTCACTTGTATGTGTATGCAATATTTTATTTAGAACATTGTTCTTATAACAATACGGTGCAGGCCAATTTCTTGTCTTTGCAATCTACTAGAACATGATGATCGTGCTGTTCGAGTTGCTGCTGGTGAAGCACTGGCCATTACTTTTGAGATGGTGATAGCTGATAAGTTGTCTTTTGAGACGAGGGATCTTGATGATTCTGGTCCTGAGCGCCCTAAACCTAAATGGTATAAACAGTTATTGTCATTGAAAGCAAAAATTATAAATCAAGTCACAGTTCTTTCTATGGAGGCTGGGGGCAAGAGCACTGCTGATAAGAAGAATCTCAATAATCAGCGCGACTTATTCCAGAAAATCTATAAATATTTCCTGGTAAGCTATCGTCTCTCCTATTGTATCTGAAATCTATAGAATTGTCAGTTGTCTGAAACTGATAGCTGCATTCAGGATAATGAGTGTCCGGAAACTTCAACCAAAATTTCTAAAGGGCATGGCTTGCTGATAACGTCAACATGGACTCAATTGATCCGGCTTAACTATTTCAAGCGGTTCCTTGCCAGTGGTTTTCTTAAGCATGCACAGGTTATTAAGCTATTTTTTTTTCCTACTTGGTCATAGTATGTTGTCTTCTTAAAACGATATGGTGGATGCATTGTATCTAAACTGAAATGTGATAATTATACAGGAGAATGAACTGCTTTATGATATTTTTGACCTGACACCAGATAAAATGGATCATCTATCATCTAAGGAGAAGGTATGTTATTACAAACTTATTCTCTAAAGAACCAGCATGTTCTGTTATGCAACGATAATTACTCAACTGCAGAAGCTCAGCTCATTTGTTTTTGTGGGAGGTGCTACTATTTTAGTATAAATTCTTTTAATGGATTTATTTAGAATTAAACTTTTTTGCTGACCACCTCACACGTGCGTGTGCACACGCAACACGCAAACGTTTACTCATCAGAGTGAGTAAACGTTAATTCCTTTCTTAATCAATACATATTTCGGATTTGTGAGTTGTTTTGGGTGCAAGTTACAGGTCAAGTACCTTTCCTTGTACTGACTTGGGGTTTTGTTTCTCAGAGGGTCAGCAGATCTTCGGAAGACAAAGAAAGGACTCAGGAAAGGAATAAAAGTCGGAGGATGGCTCAGGTATTGGTTGATGCATATTCTCAATCCTTTTAGACATTTCCTTTGATCCGATAGGTTTGTGCTGTCAGTTTTGGTTTGTTCTTGGGCCTTGTCATCGGTAGAACCACTTGTTCGATAATTATCTCTTTTCAATATCATGTTCTCTATTTTGATACATATTCCAATAGGTATATTCTGTCTTTCTGTAATTTTTTTTACTGAGCAATGTGCAAACCTGTTTCGTTTGCAGCAACGGAAGGCTGGCCACATCTTAGCATATGATTAAAAGAGATTCTTCATTCTCGAAGGGCCAGACAAAAGATAAAAATCCTTTCGAGGACTTCTTTCTTTTTTTCCTTTTCTATTTATATGGTTGTTATGGACCTAACTCAGAACTCAATATGTAATAGTATTTATCACTGAATTACCGGTGAATCTGGGCTTTCACTGCGCAATTTGTGTATTTGTGAGCTGTGAGTACTTGAGATCCCCGTTTTGATTCATGAAATAGGAGATGAATGCAGACTTCTATTGAAACTGTTGCATTCATGCTTGTCTATCTGTCGCGTTACTTCAGACAGGGTCGGCCGCATGCCTGTCTGTCGCGTGCTGTCTGATGGGACAAACTGTGTCTCCCCTCCGAAAAAAACTGCCTGTCACCCACATGGGACGGGCTCATGGGTTTGTAGCTTAGAGGAGGTCGATCAAGACCGTCATGGGGGGTTGGTCCGCAGAGAACTACCTCTAGGGAGCCCGATCTGTAGGAAATTGTCCACAGAAACCATCGTTGGCAAACCGACCATCATGGGTCATTCCCAGGGGACCGAGCCACTTCGCTATTGGAACACTCCAACTGCTGCCAAGGTCTAGTTCACATAATTTCGAGGGGTCGCAAGTGATTCTTCAATGAGCCCTTTCCGAGCCTGGCGCATTCGGCACCCCACCTAGGTGGGTTCTAGCTGACCTACTGTTGAGTCGTTGGGCCGGCATTCGAGATAACTCGACCGACAGATGACTAAATCATACGAGGCCCACAAGAGAAGCCCGACTTCGACTCAGTCAAAGTCCACTGGCCAGTCCCGTTGAGTCCACCTCACTCGAACATGGGATTAAAGGCGGGCTCGTAATTCACGGAAATGTGTACAACATTTACTCCTATTAAAGAAAAAAGATCGTGGCCCTATCAGGGTGGCCGTTATCTCCCCAACGTCTCCAAAGGGACACTCAACACCTATAAATACAAGGATGTGTCCCATTTCCAAGGAACGAGGTCTAAGACATTGAACTCTACTTTCTCAGCTTATATTTCCTACACTATAGAGCTTGCGCCACCAAATCTGAGACGAACCTCCGTGGGTCAATCTCAGCTGCACCAAACTCCCTCTCTTCATTAAGTTCTCATACTAACTTAAGCATCGGAGGAGATTTGGGTCGGAACCTAAATTCGACCCCTAACGCGTCCCTGTGGTGCAGATCGAAGGTCATCATCTAGCGAGCTTCCTATCCTCGAACGATCGATGCATCAGCTGCTCGAAGGTCAATCGAGCACCGTACCATCATCGACTACCATCATTCGACCCAGGTTTTTCCAACCTAGAGTCCCACCTCATCTGCTGACGAGGCTCCGACTCAGCACAAAGAGTCTTCGTCAGCTTGACAATTGTCTCGGTCAATTTTGGCCTTAACAGTTTGGTGCCGTCTGTGGAAAACATTAACCAGCTCGACATCCCAAAGCGATCAAAAGCTATGACAGCTTGACCCAGCAAAATCGGACCGATCGAAGGTCCGAAGGAGAAACAGAAAGCAAACAGCGTCCTGTTGGAGGATGCCGCGGACATCACGTCGTCGTCACAACGACCGATGGAGACCACAAAGGAGCCTGGGGTGACTTAGAAGGAATTCATCCAGTTCACCGATCAGATCTACAGGAGTCTTGGCGCATTGGCAACCTTAATACGTCAAAACATGGGGACTCCATCGCCCTTAAATGAGCCGTTGCCGCCTCCAAATCTGAACCTGACGCTAACTAGGGGCACAGCCTTCCTCCGAGATCTGGAGGACCCAAGGGCAGATCAACTGAAGATTAGCCCCCACAATACGAACCCCCGACTCACCAATACGGCGGAATGTGGGTCGACAATCGGGCCTTCGTTCTCCAAGGGAACACACCCCCTCCAATTACCGGGAAGCAACTCGCAACATCCTAGATCATGTAACGAACGGGGCTCCCCCAGGTTATAACCCTCTGAACCCTACAGGTGGATTCGGAAGGAGGGAGGAAATCCCGAACCGATCCTCGGGAGCCAATTACATGCAACCTGGAGGAGGAGGATCTCTACTCGTCCGATCCGTGATTCGGAGGACCCCACTGAGGGAGAATATCATCTCTGCTCATCCTCTCCCCAAGTTCAAGCTTCCGGCCCAACTAACTTATGCTGGCAGAGGCGACCCGTGGTCGCACATGCTGCTTCACGTGGCCGATGAGCCATACCTTTGTAGAGCCTTCCATGCTACCTTGTTCAAGAAGGCAGAAAGCTGGTACAAAGGGCTACCCCATGGCTGCATCGTCTCATTCGATGAATTGACAGAAATATTCTGCAAATAATTCGTCGTGGGACGACGTCCTAAGAAGAAGTCCTCCCACCTCTTCTCGCTCAAACAGAACCAGAATAAGTCGATTCAAGCCTTTGTTCAGAGATTCAATGATGAGAGACTCGATGTAGAGGAGTCGCCGGACGTAACTATCATAGCGGCGCTCACCCAGGCAGTCTGGAACAAGCACATGCGAAGGGCCCTCCACCAGTTCCCCCTAACATCGTAGCAGAAATACTCAACATAACGGATCGGTTCACTGTCTCCAAAGATGCGAAGGAACCAGTTGGAGCTAGTGCGAAGGGCACCCCCTCCCACCGCGGAGATACGAGGCGAGAGAAACCAACCTCGAAAACCCCCCGCCAGGAGTCTCGAGACAAGAGACCCAGGGAGAGGAGCCCTCGAAGCAAGGAGTGCCCTACCTATGCTAAGCTGGTCGCTCCTAAGACGGAGGTGCTATCTTACGCCTCACGAGAGGAGCTGATCCAAGAGACATCAAAGAAGGGCAAATATGAGAAGAGGGACGACATCAAATTCTACAAGAACCACAATGACTATGTGCACAATACCAACGAATGTTGGACTCTCAAGAAAGAGATCGATGCACCGATCAAGCGAGGACATCTAAAAAACCTGGCTAATGATCAACTTAGCAAGGAGGAACCCTTGAATCAGAAGGGCAAGATGATGGGGTCACCTGTCACGAAGGTGATCGACTAGCAAGCCGTCTGAGCCCGGGTCAAATAAAGAGGCTTTGGACGACAACAACTCCGACGAAGTTCGGAACCCTGTACGCCTTTTGTTTTTCCTTGTCACTTCTTTTTCAGTAAAGCCTGTCTTTTTCATCAAATAAAGTTTCGCTTCCTTAAGACTTCATGAAATCTACAATAACTATCCCCTCAGAACTCCCCTCTAAAAAGGATCCGATCCTCGGAAAGCTTGGGAAAACTGAATTCATGTTGATGAAATCCGTACGAGTGACTCCTAAACGAGTGTCAGCCATAAGTCAAAGGGGCCACCCCTTTGCTACTGAACGACTCTCCTAAACGAGCGTCAGCCGTAAGTTGAAGGAGCCACCCCTTCGCTACTAAACGACTTACCTAAACGTCGTCAGCTGTAAGACGAAGGACCACTCCTTTGCCACTGAACGACTCTCCTAATGAGCGTCAGCCGTTCGTTGAAGGGTCCACTCCTTCGCTACCGAAAAACTCTCCTAAACGAGCGTCACTCGTAAGTCGAAGGGGCCACCCCTTCGCTCTGAACAACTCAACTAAAAGTCGTCAGCCGTAAGATGAAGGACCACCCCTTCGCCACTGAACGACCCTCCTAGAGAGCATCAGCCGTAATTTGAAGGAACCACCCCTCTGCTACTGAATGAATCCCCTAAACGAGTGTCAGCCGTAAGTTGAAGGGGCCACCCCTTCGCTACTGAACGACCATCCTAAACGAGCGTCAGCCGGAAGTCGAAGGGGCCACCCCTTCGCAACTGAACGACCCTCCTAAACGGGCGTTAGCCGTAAGTCGAAGTGGCCACCCCTTCGCTACTGAACGACCCTTCTAAACGTGCGTCAGCCGTAAGTCGAAGGGGCTACCCCTTCGCTACCGAACGACTCTCCTAAACGAGCGTCATCCGTAAGTCGAAGGTTCCACCCATTCGCTACTGAACGACTCTTCTAAATAAGCGTCAGCTGTAAGTCGAAGGGGCCACCCCTTCTCTACTGAACGACTCACCTAAATGTCGTCAGCTATACGACGAAGGACCACCCCTTCGCCACTGAACGACCCTCCTACAGAGCATCGTCAGCCGTAAGACGAAGGACCACCCCTTCGCCACTGAACGGCCCTCCTAACGAGCGTCAGCTGTAAGTCGAAGGGGCCATCCCTTCTCTACTGAACGACTCTCCTAAAGGAGCGTCGGCCATAATTCGAAGGGGCCACCCCTTCGCTACTGAACGACTCACCTAAACATCGTCAGCCGTAAGATGAAGGACCACCACTTCGCCACTGAACGACCCTCCTAGAGAGTGTCATGTTGAGTATTGGTGTTTCATACCAATGTTATTTTGATGATGATCACAACATTATGTTGTTGCTAATGACTCTTATTTTAGTCTCATAGTTACATTTCAAGATTATCATTTTTGGAGACTAAACACTTGGTGCAAGGATGGACATCAAGTGGAAAAGGGCCAAAGCTTGGACTCAAGGGGTGCCAAAGCTTGGAGATGATGGGGAGCATCAAGGCATTAAGATTATAGACATAGACTCTAAGTAAAGCAATGTAATCCATGTAATATTTCCTTTATTGCTTTCTCTCTCATTTGAGTATAGGTTTATGTAATGCCTTGATAGATGGTCTACTCATACATGCATATGCATTTAACCATCTTAGTGAACCTTAGGATTATCATAGAATCCAACCCAATAGGCTCATCTTGACCAAAGACTCATTTGGAGTCTCTGGTTCTCCATAAGTCGCCTGCTGAAGGATTCACATTCGACTGGGTGATTTCCAGTCGCATGTCGATCCTTCTACAGTCGACTGTGATGCACGGCTCAAGTCAACATTTCTATTGACTCTACTTGAGCTTTTCGCATCAGTCGACTGATGCTTAGTTTACAGTCGCCTGTGAACTGGTCAACAGTCGTCTGAGTAGCGTAAGTGAAAATACTGACTCTCTCTATTTTTCTCCATCTCATGCAGCAGTCGACTAATGAAGGGTTTACAGTTGCCTGTCTATTTTACAGTCGACTGTATTCTTGTCATCAGTTGCATGTATGCTTATCTAGAGAAAGAGTGCAGCTCTCTGTTTATTCCATTCCCTGCAGCAGTCGCCTGCTGAAGGTTTTACAGGCACCTGTCCTGTTTACAGTCGACTGTATCGACTTCATCAGTCAACTGTCGAGGCTCAGATTATAGCCGTTGGATATTTTCTAGCCGTTGGACAGTCGACTGTCATTTGTTCATCAGTCGACTATCAATGACGTTTCTGCCTAGAAACTAGCCGTTGCAGCCTTTTGTTTTTAGCTGTTTCCTTGGGTTTTGAGGGTTTGTATAGGGTTCCTATATATAGGAAAGGGCTGAGTTCATTGTAACTTCTTAATGCAATTTCAAATCATTAGAGATTGATTAAGCCACTCTCAAACTCTCTCATTTCCCTCTTTGAGCTCTCATTCCTCTTCATGCATTGAAGTCCAGCTCAAGGGAAATCATCCAAGTGCTTTCAAGCAAATCTCAACACTAGGAGATCCTCTTCCATGCCTTGCATTCATCTATGAGTAAGCATCTCAAGGCATAGGTAAGAGTATTTATTTTACTTGGTGTTTCTTTGTAACACTAATTATCTTTGTGGGAATTAGTCTTTCTCTCTTTATGGGAGTTTATCTCTTTGTGTGATTAGGATATTCTCTTAGTGGGAATAACTCTCTTTGTGGGAGTAACTCTCTTACTGGGAGTTTGGTGTCCTAGTGTAGGGCTAACCCTAATTCTCTGAGTGAGAGTTAGTAATTCTCTAGGTGGGAGTTTGACCCTTGTGCAGGGTTGGTTGGGTCCTTGTGTAGGGCAAAATCCTCTTGGTGAGGTATATCTTTGTGGGATTTGTATTCACTTCTCTTTGTGGGGTTATAGTGAATATTGGTGTGGCTGGACGTACCCAAGTTTGGGGAACCAGGGTAAAATTTTGTGTTTGCGTTTGGATTGATTGTGTCAATTATTTCTTCTTGCATTTATTATTCCGCATTTGCAAGTTTAATTTTAATTGGACAATTTATTGCCATTACACTATTCACCCTCATCTAGTGTGTTGTTGTTAGTATTGCAAGGGTAAGGCAATCCTTACATGTCAGCCGTAAGTCGAAAGGACCACCCCTTCGCTACTGAACGACTCTCCTAAACGAGCATCAGTCGTAAGTCGAAGGGGCCACCCCTTCGCTACTGAACGACTCTCCTAAATGAGCATTAGCCATAAGTCGAATGGGCCACCCATTCGCTACTGAACGACTCTCCTAAACGAGCGTCAACCGTAAGTCGAAGGGGCCCCCTCTTTGCTACTGAACGACCCTCTTAAACGACCGTCAGCCGTAAGTCTAAGGGGCCACCCATTCGCTACTGAACGACTCTCCTAAACAAGCATCAGCCGTAAGTCGAAGGGGTAGTTGGGGGATGTATGCCCTCAGATCATCTGTATCTGATGCAAATGATATTTTAAGCCTAGATAGGGACTAATTTGCATATGATGCAAAAAGGGGTTAAATGTGTATTAAATTGTTTAAGACCATATTTAATATAAAAACACATGGAAAATGTTACCTGTAAGACGTGAATGTCTCGCTCTAAACACAGGTTCAAACGGCTTCCAAATCGGACGCCAAATGTGAAAGATATGCCCAAAACCGTTTTAATAGCACAACGATCAGCCCAGAGCTGCCCAGGCACCAGGCCCACCAGGCTTAGACAGCCAGGGCCTGGACACCAGACCCAGGCGGCCTGGGCCTGGGCGCCCGGCCCTGGACGCGGTGCAAGCAAGGTTTAGCTTAGGACGCGGTTCAGCTCAGGACGCGGTGCGGTCCGGGAAGCGGTTCGGCTCGAGACGGGGAGCGGCGCAGACGCGGTTCGGTACACCTTGCCGATGCAAGCAAGGTTCCGGGTATGTATTTTAATTGCTTTCTTTTAATTATGTCGCAGTACTTTAGATCCTTCTTGGGGTGGTCAGATCCACCCCAAGTTGGCAAAGATCCTGGCTAAGGGTCTTGAACCTTAGGGATTTGTTAAAATAGTTTAACGAATCAATTTTTCCCGCTGCATTCTTTTCGATCTATAGTCCGTCCGACTTATGACGTGCATAGATTTGTGCCCTGAAGGTCTATATAAAACCCAACATTGGTATCAGAGCCAGGTTTGTATGCTGATATAGGACTGCGATATAATTAATTGAAATGCTTTTTCAATGCCTTTTAAAATGTTTTAAATTTATGTGATAATTTTAAAATGATTTTAAATTCTTTAAAATTTTATGCGATAAAAAATTTTAGTAGCATGAAAATTTTAAAATGTAGTGCATGAAATAAAAATTATATGATAATTTTTATGAAACTTTTTTTAAAGTTCTAAAATCTTGGTTTTAATTTAAGTGTTAAATTATAGTTGCATGTTAATTATTTATTAGATAAATGTTTTAAACATGTTGTGCTATTTAATTGTTCAATAGTTGGACACTCTTTTTATGCGTTAAAATTAGTGTAGCTTATGCTTAATGGCTATGTTATTTCTTGTCCCTTATTTGATAACACAAGATAACCCTTTTAGGTTAGCCATTAAGAAATCGTTAAAATTGATGAAATGAATTTTAATGACATGTTATGTTTTAATAAATCATTGACAACCTTTTTGATACCTAATTCCTGATTAGGGTAGTCCTTTTAACGATGATTATTATTTTAATCGTTATAATAAAATTTCATTAAAGATTACACTTTAAAAATGTTGTAATTTGATTTTGTTAAAATCCTAATGACGATTAGGATAGCACGTGAACCTTATAGTTGATAAGGATTTAATAAAAGTGATTAACAAATCCTAAAATTTTGAATTTTAAGGATTCAACTAGTTGATAGGATTAATTAGTTGTTAATAAAAGCTTTTTAGTTTACGGCATGCATATATAAATGATAAGTGGCATCCAATGGATCATGATACCGGTCAATGTGCTTGGCTAAGTTTGTTGGGTCACCTTAGCTAGACTGGGGATAAGTGACACTGACTTAGTCAATTCCCTGGTCGTGTCCGCTGTACCGCAATGACACAAATCTTTTGATTATATGACACCCCGAACTATATCTATGTCAATTACGTTAAAAATCTTTTTCAAGATTAGGCGTAGCCCTCCTTACTTTTGGAATTTGGAACCAGGGATTTCATGTTATAGTTGAGTCAACTCAAGCTGTAACATGAATATCTTTTGGGAACCAATTCCATTAAACATGTGATGTAGTTAAACTTAACCCAAACATCCGCGTCGTGAATCAACCAAGTGCCGGTGTAAGTTAGGATTGGGCACGAAAGTAAGGGTCCGACTAGACTAGTCTTTATGATTTGTTGAGTCAACTCAAGGTCATAAGTGACTCGGGGTAAAAACCGATAAGGGAATCACATTCGATGTGATTGATGAAGAGTCGTCTACCGTTCATAGAGTTAAGCAACTTGTTCAGTCAACTCAAGGTTGTGAGACTCAGGGTAGTCGGGTCCCTTTCCCATTATATTTAATTTTAATTAAATCGTTCATTAATTGGCTTAAAATGATCGCGAAAATAGTTGGAGGATATAGATTGATAAAAGCTATTCTATCTATATTTAATATTGAACATATGCTAAACTAGGGTAAGTCTATGTTTACCGATGGAATCAAAAATATAATATTCTAAGAGAATAAGTTAACTGGTAAAAGGCCGTTTAATGGAATATCCAGTTAAATTCTAATTGATAGAATAAACTATATTCTCGTTGACATTAAAATGACCTTCTTAAGGACAGACTTAAGGAATATGATTTCATTAAGTTCTGAGTCTAACAAAATAAATGCACGTTACATGTCACTCGCCTCTATATGGGGTAGCTGGAAATATTGATATTCAAACGCAATTTTCTCCATACAATTTGTTGAGTCAACTCAAGGTTGTATGGAAAACGGTTTCGATCCGCAAGGTTCGAAACTTCGATCAAACTGATTGATTCGAAGATGAATTCATGAGCGGTACAAGACCATGTATCCAAATTAGATCTTGAGTCAAGCAACTTGTTGAGTCAACTCAAGGTTGTGAAGCTCAAGTGTTTGGACACGTTAGGTATTTGTACAGCTAGTAATTTTGTTGTGACATTTAAAATCTAAATGAGATTTAGAAAAAGGAAGAAGACACTCAGAAAAGTCAATTGAGAAAGTTAGTTTTATTTATCATTAGTGAAGGCATAAGTATGAGGAACTAAAAATGCGACATATTTGATGTCACGATTTCATAATAATTGTTATACAAAAGAAAACTAACACATTTTTGACGAATGTCGTTACCTTGCTTTTGAAGCAACGTTTTGTGTGAGTAATTTGTAATAACTGTAATATATTAAATGTTAATATATGAATACGCAAGATAGTAATAAATTTATATGGCAAAATAGACTAGGCCGTATCAAAGAGACTAAGCTTCACAGGTCACATAAAGAGGGGTCTGACCTCTCGTATTATAAAGTCTACGGACACTTGTGAATCTTATTATCAAAGGTATGATGCCCGAAACTCCTTCTGTAAGACAGTGGGAGAGCAAGTTATTGAACTCGCAGTCTTGCACATATTGATGTACCCGGACCCAAGTCTAAGTTAGCCAGGATAAGTCGCTCTTATTATTATTACGACTTACGACGCGTGTTCTTAATGAAACACAAGCCTGATAAAATAGAGAACAAAATGACAGAAGTATTTGAAATGATTTGATTAGATCAAAAAGTTAAATACTTAGCTGTATAAATCTTGCATAAATAAAAGAAAATGTGATTTTCTCTCAGGTCAAGTATCTTAACATATTGGATGTGTTAAAGAGCATGAATCGCACCTTGTTAAACACAGTGCGACTCATGGCTAAGTTGTCTGAGTTACGTTCCTCCCTCTGGGTTAAGTCCCAGATAGAAATGCCTAGGTTTTGATAAGGTTCTATGAGGACCTTATCAGTAAGATATTCATTAATCAATCGTAAGGAAGTTAAAGGATTACTCGCGTCTCGTGAGACGAAGAGTCGAGTAAGACATCATAACCGATGATGGTCTAAGATAACTTCCAAGTTGAAATTTAGAGTAGAGACTCTGATTAACAACTTGATGCAATAGGTCTGTGCACGTAAATAAAGTATGGACTTTAGTTTACGTGTCCAAAAGAAATTGTTTCTGAATGTCGGCAAGTAAATCTTCAAGTTAGAAGATTGGTGCAGAAAGGAAAATAGTGAAGTACAATTACGTTGGTTGAGAACGTTTTCATCCTAATTGCTATAAACAGATTATGTTGAAACCATCTCGCTATCAGATGCGTACAAATCTACATGGACCGAACTCGATGTAAACGCTCATGATAACCATGAAAACTGGAGCATTCATTTGTAGTTCATTTTCTAAATATGATTTAGAAGAACGAACTTATATGAATTAGCCAGAGAGTTTTCAAGGTCAGTGGGAGCGAATAAATTACGTGCGAGGCATCAAGAGGCGGGAAAATATATATTATGACAAAGTAGTCAAAAAGTTTGACACTTTATCAGAAAAGAATATGAGTCGTCTCCATGACCAATAACCTATTTATAATTATTGTCGTAAGGTACGATGAGCTGGATAAGATCCAGAAAAAGTAAATGGATTCCAAAGGACAAAAGTAAATTATTTGAATGAGATTCAAATGAATGGTCTAAGATAAACATAGAAAACCCTTTAAGTCCATACAGTAGACATTTTAGCAGATCCACTCACGAAGGCTATACCACATGAAGTCTGGAAAGACTTATGTGTAAATGCGGTATGAGATACCGGGATAAATGGGCCTGACTGCAAGTGGGGGATGTTTGGAGGTGTATGTCCTTGAGGCATACATCTCGTGGTAAATGTACAAACATATTGTTCAAAATAACAGTAAGCTGTTTGGTATAAATTTATCTAAGTTAATCATAATGCAGTTTTCATTAAATATTAACTTAGGTAACGTCCTGAGACTTAATGCAAGGTCAAACATGTATCGAGATGAGTATCTCGATCATGGAGAAATGCTTGACCGTATGTAGCATAAGTCTAAAAGGGTTCGTGTTCATAGATGTTTCGAGAAAAGGATATCGAAACATCAGATAGACCATTGTGTCTTGGTCTTCATCGTATAGCGGTGACGATGATCTCATGATCGTTTGACTTAGTGAAGTCGAAGACAAGACACAGATGCTCATTGGAGAATGAGTTCACTGAACGATCCACAAGAGTTATCATATGGTTATGATTGATAAATTTGTCAGTGATAACTCTTAGTGATGATAGGCAAGTTGGTCTTTGACTTGAGGTCATTGTACGAACCTGTACATGAACGGTGTCACTTAGATCTCTGACATAGCTTCAAGGCTAGGCCTGTTGAAAGGTCTTTGGTTGGGTGACATTTGAAGCGTGCGAGGAGAGTAATGACCAAAATAGGATTCGTCTCTCCCGGTCAATGGGAGTTAGTGTCGTAGAGTTAGTTCGGTCTTTAGTGAAAACTCTGGTCAGAGTATGTTGGAAGAAGTCCAACATTATTTGACTAAAGATCGATGGAAACTAACCGGATTCGAGTTATTGGGGTTGACAATTTGACTGTACCCTAGACTTGAATTAAACGACATAGTTTAGACGAAGAGACTATAACTGTGGAATTCAACACGGACACAGTCAGGGTGGTCCCGACAATACTCATGTCGATGAGTTAACCACATAATTATGATACTGAAACATGGACGGCAATTGCTGCTCGTGGTCATTTCCGTATGGGGCTTCAAGCCCAACCTGTAGTAAGGGCAGGCTGTATGGTCTCACACAGTGTGCGACCTTCGTCTAGTAATGGTAGAAACAATAGGGAGAATATGCATTTGATACAAGGGATAGAACACTGCAAAGAGTTTGCGGTTATCTTCTGCATTTGGGATAAATGATCCTGAGTACAAGTGGGAGATGTTGGGGATGTATGCCCTTAGATCATCTGTATCTGATGCAAATGATATTTTAAGCCTAGATAGGGACTAATTTACATATGATGCAAAAAGGGGTCAAATGTGTCTTAAATTGTTTAAGACCATATTTAATATAATAAACGCATGGAAAAGGTTACCTGTAAGACGTGAATGTCCCATTCTAAACACAGGTTCGAACGGCGTCCAAATCGGACGCCAAATGTGAAAGATATGCCCAAAACCGTTTTAATTACACAATCGATCAGCCCAGAGCTGCCCAGGCACCAGGCCCACCTGGCTTAGACAGCCAAGGCCTGGGCGCCCGGCCCTGGGCGCCAGGCGTATAGGCCAGGCCCAGGCGCCTGGGCACCTGGGCGCCCAGGTCCAGGCCTGGGCAGCACCCAGGCCTTGGCCGGGGCTGCACCCATGCTGTCCTTTTGGGGCTGTGGGGCCCACACGGTGGGCCACAGTTTGGGTGCAGAACCATATGGACAGTGTGCATTTTTTGACGGCTGATTTTAGACGAAAATCAAGCCTTGGGCTGATCTTTGGGCGGTCAATTGAGGGGTCAAATGGACTCCGATTGACTCGCCGTTTTTTCTATGCGTTCACCATTGAACACCCTTTGATTTGATAGGTTGTATCAATTGTGAAGCTTAACGGTGAGGGAGTTAAAATTCACGAAAGTTTTGCCTTTGTGAAAGGCAAACTAAAATTGAATATATTAGCTCCAAGCTTTAGTCCCACATCGAAATTTGAGTAAAGGGGAGGGGTCACCCGCCTATATAAATATGGGTCTGCTCCCCTCCTCAAAACTCGTCCCAAGCTCTAGATCTGAGCGGCTCCCAAAAGTTTGGAGCATGCTCAGATCTAAGCTTAAATTAAATATTTTCTGATCTCCCTAAACTTATGCATTGCTTCTGAAGGGCTCTAGCAAAGCCACGAAGGGGCCCAGATCGGATCCGAAGTCTAGACAGAGGATCCACTCAAGTGAAACTTTCTTCGGCGCGTGGTTGGCTCAGTGACAAGGGGGTTGCTCACCTCGGGACGCGGTGAGGTTTTGAGAAGCGGTTCAGCTCAGGACACGGTGCGGTCTGGGAAGCTGTTCGGCTCGGGACGGGGAGTGATGCAGATGCGGTTCAGTACACCTTGCCGGTGCAAGCAAGGTTCCGGGTATGTAGTTTAATTGCTTTCTTTTAATTATGTCGCAATAGTTTAGATCCTTCTTGGGGTGGTCAGATCCACCCCAAGTTGGCAAAGATCCTGGCTAAGGGTCTAGAACCTTAGGGTTTCGTTAAAATAGTTTAACGAATCATTTTTTCCGCTGCATTCTTTTCAATCTGTAGTCCATCCGACTTTGGACGTGCATAGATTTGTGCCTTGAGGGTCTAATATAAAACCAACGGGGCCATCCCTTCACTACTGAACGACCCTCCTAAACATCGTCATTCGTAAGATGAAGGTCCATCTCTTCGCAACTGAATGACCCTCCTACAGAGCATCGTCAGCCGTAATACAAAGGACCACCCCTTCGCCACTGAACGACCCTACTAGATAGCGTCAGCCGTAAGTCGAAGGGGCCACCCCTTCGCTACTGAACGACTCACTTACCTGAAAAGGTCGTCAGCCGTAAGTCGAAGGGCCACCCCTTCACCGTTGACTGACTCTTCTAAAATGTCGTTAGCTGCAAGTCGAAGGGTCACCCCTTCACCACCAAACGATCCCCCTAATGATTCATCAGTCGAAGGGCCACCCCCTCCCCACTGAACGACTCTCCCACAGAGCATCGTCAGCCGTAAGCCGAAGGGCCACCCCTTTGCTACTAAATGACTTTCCTAAAATGTCGTCAGCCGAAAGTCGAAGGGCCACCCCTTCTTCACTGAACAACTCCCGTGCCATCAGTCATGGGTCGAGGAAATCACTCCCTCTCCATGGAACATGGTGATCAAATCCTAAACATGATTCGATGGTTTATCCTCGATCATCATGAAGCAGCGCCTAACCCATCGAGGGGCCATCAGGTATTACGACCACCACACGACATGCACAACAGCAAACAAAGAGATGCAACGACAAACATGGATATGCAGGCCAAATCAGGCACTCATATTACAAAAAATTGTTTCGTTTGCATCTACAGCACCCCCTATACAGTCAAAAATTTCTATAACAAGCGTAAAAAGAACGCCGATACCCTACACCGGCTGTCTAGGTCCTTGGTCTCCATCCAGCATGGCCGTGGACTCTGGGTCCCTTGTAGCATCTGCACTCTCGTCATCGTCATCCACGGTGGCAGCATCGTCTGTGGGAGTAGCTTCCTCCGTGCCTTGGCTCAATTCATCGTTACCAAGGTTTGGAAAAATCACTGGGATCTTGTCAATCTCCACGGAGAGGTCATGGAATCGGTTCTTCATCTCTAATCGACATCGCTCGTAGCCTTCCCTGTATAGCTAGTCGAAGTCGAGAAATGTATACTTGAACTCCTGAATCGTCCTCTTCGCTATGACCTCGGCTTTGACTCTCTCCTCCAACAAAGCGTCCTCCACTCTCTCTCTCAAGGCGGTTTGTTCAACCTCTCTCATGCAAGACTCGCTTAACTCATGCTCGAGTTTTCAAATGCGATTCAATCTCGTTTCAGAGAGAAGGAGGAGTCTAGTCAGCTGAACTTGAGATCTCTCCATGCCCGATCTAACAGCCTCCAGGGTGACCCCGTGATTGGCCACCTCCGGAGCATGACGGGGCAACACCGCGGTGGCCACGAGAGCTTGCACACAACACACAGTGGTCAACATACGTGCTGACATCAGTGTCGAGGGAGGCTTAAGAAACAATTACCTGGGCGCTAGCTTGAATGGCTATCGATGCAAGCCGCTCATAATCGACCCTCTCCACAACAGCCATGTCCCATGGAAGGGTCGTATTCTCAGCGATGCGGGAAGCGGCCCCGCAATCAAGAAGGGCGGAATCTCTGCGCCTCATCTACAATTCCACCCGGAAGAGCTCCTCCTTGGAGCAGTTGAATGGGGCCTGAGGAGACCGGCTCTCCAGCAAAATCGGCCTATATTTGTTGGGGATGTCTTCAGACAACCCTACAGGAGGGAACAGACCCCCCAAGGCCAGGAATCCTTGTGCATGAGAAGCTCTGGTGGGACATGATTCCTCCCTGAATCTTCCTCGTGAAGAGTATAGCTCCCTGGCCGGGAGACATGCTCCATTGCAACATTTGAACCAGACAAATCGAGTTGCTGAGAACGGGTCACCACATCCTCTTGCCCCCCCACTCCAGCGCAACTACTTCAAATTCGGAGGTGTGCTTTTCCTTCTTCTTCTTCTTCTAAGGGCGGGCCACCTGAGCAACCCTCTCAACAATTATGGGTCGATCCACAGCCGATTGAGCTGTCAATTCCCCCACAGTCGGCACTAGGGGAGACAACATGCTCACCTCTGCCTCTTTGATGGAAGCCTCGATTTCTTCCCTCAATGCGGGATCCAAATCCACACCAACTATGCTTGTGAAAGCAACAAACGAGTTAGGTCGAAGAACGAAGGTCGAACAGTTGACAGACACGATCGAACCAACCTTTCGTCCACACGGTCCAACACAACACGTCGTCAGACCACAGCCACTTGACCGACCTCATATCCTCTGGCAGGCTCGTAAGAGTGTCGATAGCTTTCTTCTCCTCGCTATTCAGTGGCTTATCCTCAGCAGGGCTCAAGTCAGGGGCATCCCAACCGGTGTAGAAGCTTGCATCCCCTTGGAAAACCATAAACACAAACTCGTCTTTCTATTTGGGGTTTGAGGTGGAAAGATCTTCCAACAGCTTCTTGGCTCGACATGCCATTATCGTATACAAGCCCGGAGTCTTGAGGGGAGGGATCGAGAAAAAATGATTGAACAGATTCAGAGATGGTTCAATCCCCTTCATCACACACAGAGCTATAAAGCCCATTAGCATGCCAATGGCGTTCGGCATCAACAGGCAGAGGGAAATGTTCAGGGTACACAGGAAGTACCGCATGAAGGGGTGCATGAGGAATCAAAGGGTTCATTCGAAGGCTCTGACATAAACCCCGACTTTCTGATCGCCGGGACAATGAGCCCTCTCGTCCTTCCTAGACAACCGGATTTGGTAATCGAGACAGACATAACTCCTCTGAAGCTCGATGATCTGGCCAGCCTTGACGTTGGACTCAGATTTAGGGGTGGCAATTTTCAGCCCGGCCCGATAGCCCGGCCCGGCCCGGGCCCGATAGCCCGGCCCGGGCCCGGCCCGATAAGGCCGTGTCTGGGCCGACAATTTTGGCCCGAAAAACTTATCGGGCCGGCCCGGCACGACTCATTTTCGTTCCGGACCCGGGCCGAGTTATTCAGCCCATTGGGCGGCCCAACCCGAACAGGAGCATGTATGCGGTTCTGAGTCTTCTGACTTCTGAGTCTTAGTTCTGAGTTCTACAGTCTACACTAATCATAATGCAGTCAGCAGATTGGAGTCATTGGACAATTTTTTCCCAGGCTTCAGCATTGCTTGGTAGGTTGCTTAATGCTTCATGCATTGGAGTCATGGGACAATTCGTTCCCAGCATTGCTTGGTAGCTTGGTAATATGTTCTCCCTTTGGCATAGAACCATATGAAGACAAAAATATTTCATTTAATGCACATATTAAAATATTAGATAGAAGAAACAAATAGAGTGCCAAGTTGGTAGCATTCGCTGCCCCTGTAACCCTGTTGCTTGGTAGCATTCGTTCCCCTGGCCCCTGTTCAGTAACTTCAGTTGCTTCACTTGGTAGTTTTGAGCCTTTGGCAATTCGTTCCCACTTCCCAGCATTGCGGTCTACTGGGTACTGAAGAAGTCCAGATAGCACTACATTAGTACATTCTGATATAACAAAATTAACATAAACACCAAAAGAACAAAAGAAGGTAATTTTTATTATGGCAAGAATTGTTTTACTCCAAATGGTCCTCCCAAATTCGATATAGTGAACATGCCTTCCAGCAAATACGACTCCATCAATTAAAAAAATTATAAAATAATGTATGATAAAATAACTTTTTCAACCCTATTGGACCGGGCCGGGCGGCCCGAATTTTTATCGGACCGTGCCTGGGCCGCTCCGGAGTGGCCCGAAGTCTTATCGGGCCGGGCCGGGCCTGTCCTTTAAGAAATCCGGGCCGGGTCGGCACGGCCCGATAAGACCGGGCCAGCCCGAATTGCCACCTCTACTCAGATTTGTAAGCAAACCCAGCTCCGTGACCCCTTTCTGATTCTTCTGCATGTCCGTGACCACGCTTCTTCCAGAAGTAGGGATGGAGGACGAAGCCATTACTTTCGAGAGAAGGAAAATCTAAATCAAGAGAATGATGACGATACATTTGCATTCTAAAGCTGGAGCCATCCTATATAGGTAGTGCGACAAACACATGATGAAACACATGTCGAAGATCCCAAGGCTCTAAGTATCTTGGATTTCAAACCAGCAAATCATCCGAATCGACGAGGCGGGGTGTGTTGGTGCCTGGAACTTGAGTGCTATTTTCTCGACTGCCATGCCCCCATTAATGCGATGTAAAATCGCTTGACTTCAACCTGCAGACCCCTTGAGGTCGTGCGACGGGGGTCATTGTTGAGTTATTGGGCTGGCATTCGAGATAACTCGACCGACAGATGACTAAAGCCCACGAGGCCCACAAGAGAAGGCCCGACTTCAACTCAGTCAAAGCCCACTGGCCAGTCGACCGTTAAGTCCAACTCACTCGAACGTGGGATTAAAGCCGGGCTTGTAATTCATGGGAATGTGTATAACATTTAATCCTATTAAATGGGAATGATCGTGGCCCCATTATGGGTGGCCGTTATCTCCTCAACGTCTCCAAAGGGACCCTCAACGCCTATAAATACAAGGACGGGTCCCATCTCTAAGGTACAAGGTCTAAGACATAGAACTCTACTTTCTCAGCTTATATTTTCTATACTATAGAGCTTGTGCCGTTAGATCTGAGACGAACCTTCGTGGGCCAATCTCAGCTGCACCAAGCTCCATCTCTTCTTTAAGTTCCTATACTAACTTAAGCATCAGAGGGGATTTGGGTCGGAACCCAGATCTGACCTCCCTAACGTGTCCCTGTAGTATAGATCGAGGTCATCATCCATCGTTGAAGGTCTTCATCGAGCTTCCTAGCCTCGAACGATCGATGCATCAGTTGCTCGAAGGTCGATCGAGCATCGTACCATCATCGGCTACCATCATTCGACATAGGTTCTTCCAACCTAGGGTCCCACCTCATCTGCTGACGAGGCTCCGACTCAGCACCAAGAGTCTTCGTCATCTTGACAACTGTCTCGGTCAATTTTGGCCTTAACACCTACCATCCACACGCCTGGTTTTCTTGCCACAACCACCATGCCTATTTTTCTAAAGTTGGACGTGAGTTGTGCTGTGTCGTGCTTATGTTAAGCCCATGTGCTGCTCACATAAAATTACATAAGCATAGCCCATAATTCATACTGCATTGAGCTATGGATCTAGGTATTAATCCATTGAATACCATATCTGCTCATATGTCGTATGGGACCGACCATTCATGCGTGTATTATGTGTGCAAGTTGCTTTTAACGCATTATAGAAATTTTAAGTTTGAATGAACATAAAAAAAATAAGAAAATACCTACATTTATCTATGTTAAGTCGATACGAACACATATGCTACTCCGTTATTACATTGATACATTCGAATACACATAAACAACACAATATACTATTTTTATGATGCGCCAACACATCATGCAGTGGGTAAACACGGATCCATTTCCGCAGC
The DNA here is from genome assembly GCA_030789695.1 of Scilla litardierei. NCBI lineage: Eukaryota > Viridiplantae > Streptophyta > Magnoliopsida > Asparagales > Asparagaceae > Scilla > Scilla litardierei. Next base: position 645,644,746 of record CM061142.1, on the reverse strand, counting down.
TCCGTTATTACATTGATACATACGAATATATATAAACTGTTGTGAAGGGAAAAGTAGGGAAATAGGTGTAGAGGGTTAAGAGCTCCCTATCCTCATATTTATAGCTTTCAATAGTGGGCTGGATACCCAATGGGCCTCATAGGCCTATTCATAACACTTCCCCTTATCCAACCAACATTGAATAAGAGGTGGATTCTTCAGTATCCGAGTTAGGATAATTGCTTTGTTAAATAAAGAACAGTTAATCCATAACTTCCCCTGTTTTAGGGATGTGTCTAGGGGTGGATACTTCAGGATCTAGAGTCAACGAGGTTGCCTCGTCAAAACCTTGACTACGGAAAACCCTGTGGGAAAAAACCAGTAGCCAAGGGAAAAGAGTACAACTCTGTGGTTGACTCCCCCTCATCTGACCAAACTTCAGGCTTGCAGATTTCCGATGAATCTATACATCAGTCTCCTATGTATCTATGAGTTCATAATCCTCTCATCCTGACCCAGTTTACATTTACTCACTCTCCTCATCCCAATCCCATAAACAAGTTTCTCAAAGATACTAGTAGGCAGGGATTTGGTAAGCAAATCCGCCAAGTTATTACATGATTGGATCTTCTGGACCTCAATCTGCTTCTGCTTCTGAAGGTCATGTGTCCAGAAGAACTTGGGGGAGATATGCTTCGTCTTATCGCCTTTGATGTAGCCGTCCTGCAGCCGGGCTATACATGCTGCATTGTCTTCATGAAGTGGAGTAGGCGCAAGAACGCCAGTCATCAGGCCTGTGGAGGTGAGGATGTGCTGGATCACAGAGCGTAGCCAGAAACTCTCCTTGCTTGCTTCGTGGATCGCTAGGAGCTCTGAGTGAGTGTATGAGACGGTCGTCATGGTCTGCTTTACAGATCTCCAGGATATGGCTGTGCCGCCATAAGTAAACATGTATCCTGTCTGAGACTTCTCTGTATGAGGATCGGATCTGCATCCTGCATCAGCATAACCAACTAAACCAGTTGATTCCCCTTTCCTGTAGAATAGACCTAAGTCTATGGACCCTTAGAGGTAGCTCAAAAGATGCTTAACTCCGGCCCAGTGCCGCTGTGTAGGTGCAGCACTATATCTGGATAGTAAGTTGACTGCAAATGCTATGTCAGGGTGAGTGCAGTTAGCCAGGTAAAGGAGTGCACCGATAGCACTTAGATAAGGCACTTCGGGGCCTAGTACTTCCTCCCCCTCTTCCAGCGACCGGAAGGGGTCTTTATGTACATCCAATGATCTGACGACCATTGGAGTGCTGAGGGGGTGGCACTTATCCATCTGAAACTTTTTCAATAAGTTCGATGTGTAAGTTGACTGATGTAACAGGATCCCATCGTTAAGATGCTCTATTTGAAGACCTAAACAGAATTTTGACTTTCCGAGGTCTTTCATCTCGAAGGTTTCTGTCAAGCTTCTAGAAATCTCTGCGATCTCTTCAGGAGATCCGATGAGGTTCAAGTCGTCCACATAGATGGCTATGATTACAAATCCTGTTGCCTTTGCTCTTATAAAGATGCAAGGACAGACTGGGTCGTTTGAGAATCCTTATTTTGCAAGGAAATCGCTCAGTCTGTTATACCACATCCTTCCAGATTGTTTTAGACCATATAATGATCCTTGCAGTTTCACTGAGTAGATGTCACGTTCTCTCTCTTTTAGTGCTGCAGGCAAAGAATAACCGTCAGGCAATCTCATATAGATGTCTCGGTCTAGGTTCCCATATAGGTATGCAGTAACCACGTCCATGAGTTGCATATCTAAACCCTCTTGGGCTGTTAAGCCAATGAGGAATCAGAAGGTGATCGCGTCCTTGACCGGGGAGTATGTGGCTTCAAAATCCACCCCTGGACGTTGGGTAAAACCCTGCGCTACAAGCCTTGCTTTGTAGCGAACGATCTCATTCTGTTCATTTCGTTTTCTAACAAATACCCATTTATAACCCACAGGTTTTACACCTTTTGGTGTCTGGACTATGGGTCCGAAGACCTTGCGTTTGGTGAGTGAATCCAACTCCACTCCTATTGCCGCTTTCCACTTTGGCCAATCATCTCTGCTTTGACATTCTGTCAGAGAGCGTGGTTCAATATCATCGTCGCAGTACGCGACATTGATGGCAATATTACACGCAAATGTGTCATCTATGGTTGTGCTCTTTCTGTCCCAATACTCCCCAGTTCGTACATAGTGTGTCGAAACTTCATTTTCTCCCGGTTTTTCCTCTTCATGAGAGTTTGGGAGAGATGGGGTAGCAGGGCTTATAGTAGCATCCTGTGGTGGTATTTGTTTACCATTGCCAAGGTTCCTACTCTTTCGAGGGAGTTGGTCCTTGGATCCTGGTGGTCGCCCTCTCTTTTTGAGAGGTCCAACCATTTCTGCTGCAGGAGGATTGCATCCATTTTGCGGTATGTCAATCCTAGCTGGAGTGTTAGCAGCAGGGACGTGTGATTTGACAATCTTCTGGTTGTCAGTAAATTTGTCCGGCAAGAGATGGACAATGTTTTGGATGTGGAGAATCTTCAGGACCTCCTCCTCACACTGGCTTGTGGGCGGATCAAAGTGACATAATGGCTTTGTATCCCAAGTGATACATTCTGAAGCTTCGGGCTTCTTTGTCTGCGAGCCTAGTCTTGGAAACGATCTTTCATCGAATTCACAGTCTTCTAGACGTGCCTTGAAAACGTCTCCCGTAAGGGGTTCTAGGAATCTAATTATGGAGGGGGTGTCAAACCCAACATAAATGCCTAGGCGACGTTGTGGACCCATCTTTGTCCTTTGTGGTGGTGCTATGGGGACGTATACTGCACAACCAAATATTCTCACGTGTGAGACAATTGGTAGGGCTCCAAGTGCTAGTTGCATTGGAGAAGATGACTGACCTCCAGAAGGTCTTAATTTTATTAAAGATGCAGCATGCAAAATTGCATGACCCCACGCATTCACTGCATCTGGGATTGAAGTAATAATGGACGAGCAATCCATTGCAGTCTCTTAATTAGAGATTCTGCTAACCCATTTTGGGTGTGAACATGTGCTACAGGATGTTTGACTTCAATTCCCTGAGCTTGGCAATAGTCTAGAAAGACTTGTGACGTAAACTCCCCCGCATTGTCCAGACGAAGTTTCTTTATCTGGTAGTCGGGGAAGTGGGCCCGTAACTTGATTATCTGAGCTAAAAGCTTTGACAATGTTAGGTTACGGGTGGACAGTAGACACACATGTGACCACTTAGTAGATGCGTCTATCAGGACCATAAAGTACCTGAACGGACCACTTGATGGGTGTATCGGCCCACAAATGTCTCCGTGGATTCTTTCCAAAAAGATTGGAGACTCCACGTCCACTTTCAGTGGAGAGGGTCTTGTAATCAGTTTACCCTTGTAACAGGGTGGACATGGGAATTTGCCTTTTTGAAGAATCTTCAGGTTCTTCAAGTCTATACCCCTGGAGCTTTTTATGATGCGTTACATCATAACAGATCCAGGGTGTCCCAGTCTACTGTGACAGAGTTGGAATTCTGGCGTTTGGGGGCACTGCAGGTGCTCCGCCATGGATGTTTCTAGAGTTTGTATACTTGTTTGGTAGAGTCCCGAGGGGAGTCCCTTGAAACGTTCCACAATGGTTTTTGAACCATTTGTAAGAGACGTTACAAGAAAGTATTCCCTTTTATCTTCCTCGACCGTCTCTAAGTGATATCCATTTAAACGGATATCTTTAAAGCTTAGGAGGTTTCGGATAGATTTAGGGGAGTATAACGCATTTTTAAGTGTGATTTGTGTGTTACCGCGGAGCAATATGATTGCTTCCCCTGATCCTTCGATTATGTTAGCTGGTCCTGAGATTGTTCTCAGTGGACCAGAATAGCTACTTATACTCGTGAAGTAGTCTATGTTTTGAAGGATCGAGTGCGTCGATGCACTGTCCACTAGGCAGATTAATTCCATATCTATATAAAGAAAGACGTTCAAGCAGTGAATAATATGAAAAGAAAAGATCTACTTTCATAAAAAAATGCTCAAAGGAAATGTTTTGACATGGAATAAAAACTAGATACGATGCATGAAAAGAAGATACATTGCTAGTACATAAAAATGGTCCATAACTAGAGAGTGTCATCTCCCATGAATTCTTCAGGAGTCCATGAGGTCTCTGGTAACGCTGCGCTTTCAATCAGGTTTGTCACAGCTCGAGGCTTGCCTGGTAGAGGTCCTGGAGGTGTTTTTAGGTGCGGCAGATTCTGGACCAGTGGCCCGTCATTCCGCATTTGGAGCACTTATCCTCCCAGTCTTTCTTGGGAGTACCACCTTTTGATGTCCACTTCTGCTTCTTTTCCACGAACTTCTGGTTCTGAGGAGGAGCTTGGGGAGTGGCTTTCTTCCGCTTCTTCTGTTCTTTCCATTTCTGAAATTTTGCCTTTTTGTCCATCTTCTTCTTCTGGGAAGACTGGAAGTGTGCCTCTGCAGGAGGTGGCAGTGGAGCGGAGCCAGGAGGGCGCTGGTTGTGAGTGGCAACTAACAAGTCTCTGTTCTGTTCAGCCATAAGCAGGCATGAAAGCAGATCAGAGTACTTCGTGAACTTCCTCTCACGGTATTATTGCATAAGGATCATGTCCTTCTCGTGGAAAGACGTGAACGTCTTTTCCAGCAACATTTTCTCCGTCACCGTTTCACCGCACAACTTCAGGCGTGAGGTGATACGGAAGAGTGCTGAGTTGTACTCCGCTACGGATTTGTAATCCTGTATGCGGAGGTGAGTCCACTCGTACTGCGCACGGGGGAGTATGACATCTCTCTGATGCCTGTACCTCTCCTCGAGTGCGTCCCACAGCTCGTAAGGATCCTCTATAGTAAGGTACTCGTCCTTCAGGGTCGAGTCTAAATGTTTCCTGATATAGATAATGGCTTTCGCCTTTAGTATATCGGAAACTTCCTCTGTATGATGTGCTTCTTTTGAAGCATCCTTGTCAGCTGAGGCAGTACTTGTTGTTGCCTTCTCAGTCGGTGTGAGACTGAAACCATGAGAGCGCAGATGTAACTTCTGGTCCAACTGCCAACTCAGGTAGTTTGACCCATCGGCCTTCAGGACCGAAAAGTTGACATTCGCAAGTCTGGCCATTGAATAATCTAGCAATATAAAAACATCATGGATCATTAAACTGAGTAAAAATAGACATCCACGCATGTATTTTAAGCATTTGTCATAACATGAATTTGTTAAAAGAAAATTAACATGCATGCTTTTTGACGGTTTCATAACGTGAATAATCAACAAAAATTAACATCCACGCAAGCTTTTTGACAGTTTCATTGTAACATTAACATGGCATGAAAAATAATTAACATCCACGCAATTAATGTATAAGCTGTTATGAATGAGGGAGGCCTTTGGCCTCCCCTCCTTCATTACCCATTCATTAGGCCCCCATTACTTAGAGTAATGGGGACCCTTGGTCTCCTAGAGGCTTTTGGCCTCCCCACTATGAGATATATAAATAGAGCACCATGGCTCTTAGCTATGGGGACTTATTTCTTAGCAATGAAATTCTCTCTCTCTCTCTTGAGTTCATTATCATATAACATAAGCAATGAAAAAAAATAACTTAGGACTATGGGGATCAGCCAGCCGACACCGAAAAGAAAAAGACAGTTCCGAAATTACATCAAAAGTTGCATGAAAGAAAAAGTACAACTCGGGAACTTCAGAGAGAAGCCCCTATCATCTTTGTGCATACGCCTTCAACTCCTTTTTGGTGTTCGCCGGTCTTCTTTTTTACATTTATATCCTCACTTACAAATTTCTCTCAAAAAAAGAAAAAATTGCAGGAAATTAAAAGTGTCGAAAACCTGGCTGATCCCTAAAAACATAGCCTAATCGCACATCCACGCAGATAATATATGAAAAATATACAACCACGCAGATAATCATATCACAGGCATGTAAAGATTAATTAAATAATCTAAATAGTGTGTGACGTGCTAAAAATTATTTTTTGAAAAACTTTTTACCTTTGATCCATATTTTTAATGTTTTGTTTACCGCTTTTAAACCCTTTTTATAAAGTTTCTCTAATTATTTTGGGCTTTTAGGGCCAAAAATAAAAAAAGAAAAATTATTTGTGTAAATGGGCTAATTTTCAGGCTTTTGGGCCATGAAAACAACCCATTAGGGTTAATTTGGGCCTCCCCCCGAAAAATTGGCCCGTTTAGGGTTAGGGTTTCCAAAAAACCCTAGGGGGGCCTGCGGCGCGCCGCCGCGACGGCTGGCCGCGCAGGGCGCGGCCGCCGCGGCTTAAGGCCGTGGCAGCTGGCCGCGGCACAGGGTCGCGGCCTGAGGCCGCGGCACAGGGTCGCGGCCGCCGCGGCTGTAGTCCGCGGCCTGAGGCCGCGGCGTTTTCGCCGCCGACTGCGCTGTGAAGCGCCGCCGTTTTGCCCTTCGGGCGTGCAGAGTATGGATCAAGGTCGGGGGTAAAAAAACGGATTTTTCAATCATTTAGATCTAAAAAAACTAATTTTTATTGTTTTTAGACATGCGGATCTAAATAAAAATGTGATTTTACCGTGTTTTTAAACTTTTTGATCCTAAAACATGCAGATCTAACGTGAAACGCAAGTTTAGATCTAAAAAGTTTTGATTTTTACCTCTAGATTCGACGAGGGAATCTAGTCGACGGTTGGTGAAGGATGCCCTTTTCGCTCCCCGTTGAGAAGATTACGATCTTCTTGAATCTGAGCGATTGATGGATCTCCTTCCTCGCGAGCAGCCGTCTCCTCCAACGAGCGTGATCGTGCTAATAACGTGTTGTGAAGGGAAAAGTAGGAACATAAGTGTAGAGGGTTAAGAGCATCCTACCCTCATATTTATAGCTTTCAATAGTGGGCTGGATACCCAATGGGCCTCATGGGCCTATTCATAACATAAACAACATAATATACTATTTTTATGCTGTGCCATCACATCGTGTAGTGGGCAGACACGGATCCATTTCCAGACCTAATTTTTGTGATAGGACTAGAGCCAGATTGGGTTTTTTCGGGCCTGGTAAGATGTCTTTGTGACCCGTCCCGACCCAATCTCATCGTTCTCGTTGGGGGGATGTCAGTGAGAGACTTGTTGGAGGAAACTGAATAGGCTAGGTCTGCAGAGCAAATTCCAAGGTGAATAGGCACATTCACGTACTTCGTCTGAAGAAGAGGTCATGAGTGTGGTGGATAGGTATGGCTCTGAGATCATTTCAGCATTAGATTTTAGCTCTTATGATTGAGAAATTGCTAAGTGCACCGCATAACTGCGGTGCACCGTACCTTTTTAACCTCTTTTTATTTTAAAAAAAAATCAAATCAGTACTGATGGCTAATTGATTTAGGTTTTTTCGGGAAAAAACAAAAAGACCGTACAGTGCACCGCAAAGTTTGTGGTGCACTAGTTTTTTCCTATGATTGTAGCAGTGCATCAGATTATGATACTGATTTTCAGGTTGTTAGACAATGCATGAATTTTGTTACGTTTCCCACTACTTTCTTTCCAGTTGAGTTGTCTCACAGGATTCATAATCAGTTGGTTATGTGCAAATGCTCTAAGAAATCGAAGGGTATGTCCTCTGAGGAGGATCAGCTGGCCTTGGCTTCTGACATCAATCTCGAGCTTTCTAATGTGAATGTGGAAGATGTTATCATGACTATTCCTTTGGCTGTAGGGCTTCCTGTTGATGGAGGGGATTTTGCCAAGGGAGAGAGACCGAGGAAAAGGGGCGCCATGGGAACTGCATTAGTGAGGAGCAGCTCAAGACTTAAAGTTAGTGAGGCCCTCCCTATCACAAGAAAAAGCATAAATAAGAGTAGCCAGAAAAAACATGGAGATTCCTGCTGATGTCAATTCATGTATGATTAATGGCCATATTTTAGGTTCTACTCTTGTTAATGTTCTGTTTCGTACCAGGTCTGACATCCAGCTTTGCCAAATGTGGTATAAAAGTGGTATGAAATTAGCTGACTCTGAGCATTTTCTCCAATTCGATATATGAGAGGGTTGGAGAAAGAGAGAAGTGAGCTTTCAGATTTTAAGAAATGATTCTTTCATGGAATGTCAGGGGACTTAACGACAGAGCTAAAATGGATGCTGTTAAGGATTTTTGTACGATGGATAGGGTGGAGATATTTTGTATCCAAGCAACTAAACTTGATTGTATTGATGATAATTTTATTAAATCCTTAGGAATATTGTCTTACTGTAAATTTGAAAAATCTTAATGATTGGTGTATCTGGGCCTTTACTAATGTATGTGGGCCTCATTCCCATACAGACATACAAGTTTTTCTAGGGGAATTAAAACATTTGCATAGTATTTTGCCTAGTGATTTGGTTGTGGCTGGTGATTTTAATGTAGTAAGGTTTTGTGAAGAAAGGAATAATGGATCTGGTCAGTTTAGGGATATGGAGGAATTTAATGATCTCATTAATGAGTTGAATCTGATTGATTTGCCATGAATGGAAGAAGATTTACTCTGTCTAATGAAGGAGTGAGCCTCTGTTGGCTAGGTTGGATAGATTTCTTATATCTTCCAGTTGGGAAGGCAAATTTCCACGAATTTTTCAAAAGGGGATGGCCAGTCATTTATCAGACCATGCTCCTATCTTGCTAGATTTGGGAGTTAGATCTATAGTTAAAATTTTCAAATTTGAGATAGTCTGACTCCAGGCAGCGGGATTTAGAGATATGTGATGGATGTCTTAGAAATACTGTTGCTTATGGGAGTGCTGCTAAGACTTTCATAGTGTAAGAAAGTTCCATGGTCCACTGAAGAATTACATCATATCGTTAAAGAGGAGGAAATAATGTGGAGACAGAGGTCTAGGGTCCACTGGCTCAAAGAGGGAGATAGAAATACATCCTATTTTCGTAAGATTGCAAATGTAAGAAGAAGGAAAAAAATCAAATAGTGGAATTGAAACATAATAATGAGAGTGTTTCTGAGCAGACTAGGAGTGCTGAAATCTTTGGTGAGTACTATATGAATATTTTTGGGCAGCTAGTGGATACCAGAATTGAACTGGAATGTCAGAATTTATATACTGATGAAGCCCAATGGCTCTCTGAACTTAATATCCCTTTTACTGAGACTGAGGTATATGAGGTTATAAGGGACATGGATGGTGATAAAGCTCCTGGTCCTGACGTGTATCAAGCTATTTTTAAAGGAATTCTAGGAGGGTATTAAGACTGAGATTATGGACATATTTGAGGAGTTTTATCAGGGCAGACTGGAGATTGATAGACTGAATTATGCTTATGTAATGTTGATACCCAAGTGTGAGGGAGCTAATGTGGTGTCTGATTTTAGACCTATTAGTCTGCTAGATGTGGTTTATAAAATCATTAAAAGTACTTACTAGTAGACTAAATCCCAAGCTGGTTTCTTTGATTGATCAATCTCAAGCTGGGTTTATCAAAAGCAGATTTATATTAGATGGGGTTGCACATGAAATCATTAATGATTGTTGGAATAGAAAGAAGTATGATGGGCTATTGCTTAAGCTAGACTTTGCTAAGGCATATGACATGTTAGATTGGAATTTTCTCTTTTAGGCACTAGCAGCCAGGGGGTTTAGTCAGAGATGGATAAATTGGGTAAGGAGTTGTCTTGTTGGAGGCAAGTCTCAAGTTCTATTGGATGGGAAAGCGTATGATCATCTGTTCTAAAAGGGGTCCGAGGCAGGGAGATCCACTGTCTCCTCTGTTAGTTCTTGAGGGTCAAGACTAATGTTGTTTTAATGATGATCAACACATTATGTTAGTGGGCTAATCAATCTTATGTTTTAGTCTCAGTTTATCGTATTGATTATATGTTGATGAGACAAAGCATAATGCTGGAGGATGATGCAATGGATATCTTAAAGACCTACAAGAGTGATGGATTGCTCAAACTTGGATGAAGTCATGAAGATCATCTAACGAAGCCAAAGCTTGAAGTATGAGGATGAACATCTAGTGGAGCATTGCCAAATCTTATAACTTGATGAAGGAAAGCTCATCAAGAGGTGTCAAAGCTTAGAAGATGATGGGGAGTTCAAGGCATTAAGAGCTTGAAGACTAGACTCTAGGAGAAGCATATTGTAATCCATGTATTACTTTATTTCTTGCTTTTCTCTTTTTTGAGTCTAGGCCATTGTAATGCCTTGATTAGATGGTCACTCATTCATGCATATGCATTAACCATCTTAATGTGCCTTAGGATTATCATAGAATCCAATCCAATAGGTTCTCCATACCATGAACTTCAATTGGAGTCTCTGGCCTTTCAACAAGCGACTGCTGAAGGCAGGACATGCGACTGGTGATCACCAGGCGCTTGGCCAGTCTTCTACAATCAATTGTAGTGCACAGCTCAAGTCAACATTTCTTGACTCTTTTTTGAACTTTTGGTGCAGGCGACTGAAGTCCATTTGACAGGCGTCTGTCTACCATCAGATGCCTGAACTTTATTCTTCAGTCGTCTGAGTGCTAATGTGCGTATCTTATCTTTTCTGGGCACCAATACACTTTGTGTGACAACCAACTGATGACGAGTTTACATTCGCCTATCTATTTTCAGGCGACTGGACTTTGGTCATCAGTCGTCTGAATGCACAAGTGTGAAAGTTGTATTTTCTCAGCTCCGTTTCATACCATGTGTCAGTCGCCTGCTGAAGTATATTTAGGCACTTGCACATTGTACATGCGCATGTGTCACTACTACAAAAAAAACGCTTGCATAGCGCTTTTTTTACAATTGGATAGCGCTTTTAAGCGCTATCCAAGCTACCGCTATGATAGCTTGGATAGCGCTTTTAAAAGCGCTATGTAAGTGGTTTACTAAGATAGCGCTTTTGGAAGCGCTATTAGAGATTACTCGAAAAATTTTGATTTTGACCTTGCATAGCACTTTCTAAGCGCTATCTAAGTGGTTTACTAAGATAGCGCTTTACTACCTTAGCGCTTTGTAAGCGCTATTAGAGATTACTCGAGAAATTTTGATTTTGACCTTGCATATCACTTTCTAAGCGCTATACTAGGTACCACTAAGATAGCGCCTAATAAGCGCTATTATAGTACATTACTTCGATAACGCCAGAATTTTTTTATCTCCGTCAGTCTCAAAACCCTCTACGGCCTCCACTGCCTACACTGTATAAGCCTCTATGGCTTATACCCTTGCATAGCACTTTCCAGATTCACATTTGTTTCTCTCAAATTCAACAGATTCAACCTAATCTCACAAAAGTCGCAAAAATACACATTATCCCAAAATTCAAAAAATACTCATGGATATAGATTAACATATTCTCATATTCTCAACAAATTCATAAAAATACACATTTCCAGAACTTGTTTCTTCAAGCTTCATTTCCATCCAACAGTTTGATTGCAAAGCTTCATTTCCACGTGCACCCACGTGAGCATTCGATTTAGATTGCCGCAGCAAGTGCTATAGGCATCAGGCAGAGTCCTTTGTTGTGAAGATACTGCATTGCGGTAGTGACATTGGATTCCATAAGCTTCACAACTTCCTGCTCAAAGGCCAAGTTGTCTTGGGCCTCAGACAGATCAGCTTCTCCTTGGCCAAATGCTGATCGATGAAGAGCTCCAGAGCCCTATACAAGAGAGATGAGATGACTCAATATGAATGTTGGCCATGCGAAAAACAACAAAATCTCAGATTTGGCAAATATCAGCAAATTAAGCTTTTTAACGGCGACACCAGAATTTTTCAAGCCGAAAAGGGTCCAATTGTCCAAAGAGGCACCACCCAGATTTTTGTTAAAGGTTGTTAAAGATGTCAGTAGAAGACATGGAGCCAATGGAAAACGAAAAATGCAAAATTCACATCATCAAGAAGGGATCACTCGGCATTTTGTTACAACTGACACTGAAAGATGCAACATTCGTGGAAAAATACAGTGGTTTAAGATTAATTCCATCTTCCAATACTCCGTTTTTTTGGAGAGAAATTGATGACACACTGTTCCAATAATTAATAAAATGACGATTGAAAATGTTTCATTCAATAAAATAAGATGTGCAGGAACAAAAAGCATGAGAAACTTTCAGCAAGTAAAACTCCAACTATTTGTGAGGATAATTCACAATCATAAATAAAATATAAAAATATAATGCACCTCACACGGTGCATCTGTAATTAAAGGCACCACAGCTCCAGCTGCACCAAGCCTGCTCATACTAAGAACCTGAGGCAAAACACCAAGAAGTTTCATTGAAAGATGGAAGCTTTAAGATGGAAGCTTAGATGCATATGGTTTATGTCAAACCTTGACTTGTAGCTGAAGAAATTTGACATAGTCGATGATCTCATCAAGCATTGATGCCTTAGCTGTCTGCATATCAATGAGGGAAACAAGTTCAGCCACTACTAAGAAGCTCTTTTAGCAGCAGCAGCAGTCATCCTAACTATTTTGGCCCAGCTACATGAATAAAATCATTCTTCAAAGATCATTTATCTTATCATGTGAGTACTGAATAAGATACACATTGATACTACAAAAAAATTTACCCTCCACTTGGTCATAAAGTAAATGACTCGTAACTCCACACATTTATCTTATCATGTGATTTTTCTTAGCCAGAAGGCTATCATTTTTAGACAAAATGCATTTTCTCACCTTATCATTATTTATGTCATGCTAGATAATTGCTATAACTGTTGAAGAAGAAGAGGATATTGCGAAATTTAAAGAGTACAAACCTTCAGCATCTACTACGCCTGCTGAACTGTTCAACAATTACATGTGAACGATAGATAATACGGCTTGCACTTGATAAGACCCTGCTAGCCTGTTACTGCTAAGATCCTGCTAGCTGCACATCACAGTTAATAAGAGCATTATTGCGTCGAACTGATATCAGGATCCCGTCTTTGACTTCTCTGATGCTCAAGAACATGAACGATGAACCATATAATCTATAAGAAAAATTAAGAAGAGAATGAGTTCCCACCGCATCTTCAGAAACGGACAGGAAGCTGTGAGTATACATTCATAATATACACCAATGAGCCATGCCGGGGTCAGATGATTCCAGTTTGAAATTCAACGTAATCCCGTCCCTTTCTGGTATTTGAACCACACAACAACAACAATAATCATTCTCAACCAGATAAAATAGTGTAGAAGCTAACTTTAGTAAGACATTTGTCACCTTTGTAGGCTTGTAGCAATTGGATTGCTCGAAGGTTCGTATATTCTTCAGGTTAACTAAGTGCAACAGGTACAATTTAAAGTATGAGCATACATTTTGATCACTTACACTCCGCTGCTAGCCAAAGCACAGCGCTTATGTTGCCTAGTCGAAACCTGAAATTTCTTACAGGGGTTTTGTGGAATTTTCATCCACACTGCCACCAGCATAGAAGCTCATTTTGACAAAACAATGAACAAGACAACCAGGTTACGGTAAAGCCATGCTAACAAGTACTTCACGAAAGCCTCCCAATAATATGAACTGAAAGTGCCAAGGAAGAGTGATCATACCTACGCAGCACAATACCAGCTAGGCACATCTCCAAGGAAAATCCATATCCTCGCAGCTCCACAACACATCGACGGCTCCATCAAAAGTTTTGATCAGAAGTCGCAGATGGTAGAATTTCACAGGACAGCATGATATATTCCCTTCACAATTGAAAGGGCCAGTTCTCAACACTTCAACGGCATTAGATCATTCTTTCCAGACACATTTACCAAGGCATACTGCATGCATGTTAAATGGGATCAGTATAGATAATTCACGAGTCTTTAAATTTCTGTCTATAAACTGTAAAGAGGAATGTAGGAAATGAAATAATTTCTGTCTATAAACTGCATTCTCTCTTTTTTTTAAAATAAGGAAAAAGATACTAAAATCTTAATTTCCACAAAATGCCAAGACTTATGGATCAAATGCTTACTCCCACAGAACATCCCCAACAAGCATCCAATCTCCATCCTTGTCTTCATAGGTGAGGAAATTTTCAGATTCAGCCATTCGGCTCTCACTTTGCTCATATCTACCTGTGAGTCCATGTGAACCACACTGACCTGAAATGGCATTAATTGCAATTACAAGTAAACATGTAGACAAAAGCCCAATAACCCATTATGGAAGTACTAACACGTAATTAGATTGCTTGTCGTTTATAACAATGTAACTTCACTGGCCAAGTGTGAAATATCATTATTACAAGGATATCCATCTTTAGTACCAAAACATAGAATTTTCCTCAAAAATTAGGAGAAACAGATGTGCATGCATACAGATATATGCATATAAAATTCAGAGAGTTAGGAGATAACATGAACTAATCAAACCATCAAGAAAACACTCCCTTCAGACATGCATATGATAACATCCAATAACAATATAGATGCTAAACTAGGACAAAAACAATAATAACTTCTTCGGAAACGATGCATATGCACAGATATTGTCAAATAAACGGATATGGTATTACCGAAAAAACAATATGTAACAATGTAAGAAAGTAACTTTTGCAAGGTTTGTTGATCAGCAAAAAAATAAATAAATAAATAAATGGCAATTCAATAAAACTTTTAATTTTTTTATCTTCTCGAACAACCCCACAGACTGATCCACATGCTAGATTATTTTAATTCTCAGATTTTCTTTCATTCCATTCAGCAGTTCATCCAATGGTTGAATAAAATACAAATACTTATAAATTTCACCGCTACCCGACCTATATCCACCACTTAACCCATCCCAAAAATAGCTCCAAAATGCACACTCTTTCAAACAAATATTCTCCCCGAAATCTTTTGATGCTCAGATCACAAAAAAAAGATGGTTCACGCAAAATCAATAGAAACGAACAAACGAAGCCCAATTCTGAGCAGAGATCTGATCTCAACAGCTCAAAATTCTTAAAAAGCAAAAAAAATATATATATAAACAAAACTAACGCACCTCGTGCTCCCGAACAAGGGATTGCCGATCCCAAACTGCGAAGGTGGCGAAAACGAAGACGATGAAGACCATCGCCAGGCGCTTCGGCCACTTGAGGTAGTACGCTATCAGTCGTAGTTAGTGATGATTGCTCGCTATCAGTCGCTACCACGTCGAGATTTCAACAAAGCTACTGTCAAGATTTCTAATAAAAACTCAAATTTCACGCCCTACGGTGTGAGAATTCTACCTACCAAGAGAAGATGATCAAAACCAGTATTAAACAATGAAGAAACAAATTCGACGTCACGTAATATGCATGAAGGTGTACCCTATTTTTCAATTTTAATAGCATCAAATCCCACTATATTTCACCGGGTACTCTTTTGAATCGTCCACGACTCCACGGTACCACAAGTCCCAGATCAGGCACAATAAGTCTTATTATAGCAATGAAGAACGTAATATGAGTCCAAGTGCATGACTATTTATGAACTCCACCCAATGAAGCAAAGTTCTAACTAGTGCATGACAAAATTTGTAGCTTCAATTCACACAATCTGTTTCAGACCAACACTGAAAAATTAGAACAAGCATATAAAAGAAACAAATACCCCAAATCTCACAATAACTCATCCAATGTACCCTAACTCACTATAACTCTTCCTGTGTACCACAACTCCCTACACTCCTGATTTTCCTATAACAAAAATCTCTCTCAAACCCAACTGTATATTGTCAATTTGATTATCAAGCATAATGTCTTTTGCTTAAGTGGGAAACACCACTGAATTATTTCCATTGGTTCCGAAATTAAAAGGCAAAATTTCAACCTAGTCAGTAAATAAGTAAGCCCTAAATTGCAGAAATCTGCAATATGTTTCAAAACCCTAAATCGGGTTACTCTTAATCCATGAAATTCGTTTTAAACCCCTAAATTAGCATTCAGATAGATAACCTAATACCTCAATTTCCGCTAAAAATCTCCATATGCCCGAATTTTCCTACGAAGCACGGTTCATCAATCGAATAAATTCAATAAATACCCCGAGATCTGAAACTGAGTCACCTTATTATGCATCAGGATCGCGCGTCCAGGCTCCAGCTGATCCTTGTCCACAAACGAGAGTATACTAACATAATACTCAGGCCCCACCGACGATGACACAATCGCGTGATTCTCATCGATCAGCTCCTCTAGATTCCCCACGCTCATCGGCGACCCTCTCAAGTCATCGACTTTCGAGCGATCCTGTGAGGAAGGGGCCACCGGAAACGGAGCTGAGGGCCGTGGAGCCGGAGCTGAGCACCGTAGCTATGGGTGAAGACGACGGTCCCAGCGGGAAGCATCTTCAAATGGGGAAGGAGCCGTTGGATTTAACTCGAGCGTTGGATGCGGAAGAGCTTCAATCTGAACCCTTCATCTCCACATAATCTGAGCCGTTGGAGGCCTTCAAGTGCAATTATTTCAACCGTCCGATATCAGGACATTTGCTACTTTGATCCTGGACCGTCAGATCTCAACGGCCTTGCTTCCGCTGCTCGCTACAGCTGGAGAGGCGAGCAACGAGAGATTCTAACAGAATGCTGTTAGAATCTCCAATCCACAATAAAGGGGAAAATCCGATTGTAAAGCCATCGTTTAACCAATCAAAGCAATCTTGTAGAGATTTCTGTTCATTTTCATTTCTGTTCTTCATTTGTTCCTTCTTCTTTGTTTGTTTTCTTTTCCTTCGATTTTCTATCTTTTTCAGTGAAATGCCTCGAAGATCCAAGCGTGGAGAGGAGGAGGAGCCAGCGGCGACCTTGGAGCAGCCGGAGGAGGGGATCGATCCTCTACAAGTGGTATCAGAGCCAGTGAAGAATCAATGGGAGATGCCAAACAACAAATCTCACGGTATAGATGAGGATTCATGGACGGAGAGGTTTCAACAGGTGGAAGATGGACAGAAGACGACACACCTTCTCATCCTTCAACAACAGCAGTACTTAGAGAAGCTAATACAAGATCAGCATGAGCATCAAATTCGCACACAACATCAATGGAATCTCATCCAGGATCAACAGCAGCAGCAAGTAAGCATCAATGATAAACACTCCTCTGACATCAACACTCTTTCAAGTAAGCTGGCTGATCTTTTGAAGAACCCTTTGCAAATAATACCATGTCATATGAATCCGGAGAATAGAACTACAGGCAATTTTGCAAACTTGACTTTCAATGGAGAGGGGTCAGTTGACCATCGTAGTGGACAGAACAACAACTATAAGGATTGCATTCCCAAGGGGTTGAGGCCTGATTTCCCTATTTTCACTGGAGGGGAAGATGCGATTCAATGGGTTAACCAGGTGTTGCAAATATTTGAGTATTACAAAACTGAAAGAAATGAGTGGGTTAGAATCTGTGGGTTCTATGTGAGGGAAGAAGCCCTGGTGTGGTATGAATGGGCTAAAGATAGCATAAAATTTTTTTCTAACTGGGAAACCTTTAGGAGATCTGTACTCAGCAGGTTTGGGCCACCTGAAATGGTGAGGCCCTTTCAAGCATTCTCCAGTTTGAAGCAGGAGGGCACAGTTAGGGAGTTCTTGAAGAAATTGGAGAAGGTGATGGGATTCTTGGATAGGTTGCCTAGGGATTACATACTTGACAAGTTCATTGGAGGGTTAAAGGATGAGATCCGTTTTGAAGTACCAGCAATGAATCCACTAGACCTTCAACAAGCAATTCAGTTGGCAAAATTTTTTTGAAGAGAAGATGACATTGGCTCAGAAAAGTTATAGGCCTAATGTTTTGGCAGGAGCAACTGCTAGACCTTACAACCCCAACTCTAATAACTCAACAGGGATAGCCAGGAGTGGGAACACTGGTAGCTATACCCCAATTGCTAGGAAGCTAACCCCTGAGGAAATACAACATAAAAAGAGAAATCATCTTTGCTTTGCTTGTGATGAGAAGTGGAGTAGGGATCACAAATGTAAGTAGTTATATAGTGTGGAGGGAATTTATGATGAAGATGACCCAGATTATGAGACTGCTGAAGAGGATGATCCTTCAATGGGGCTAGAAATGTCAGGTAAGGACACAGGAAAAGGAGAGCATGCATCAGCTATATCCCTACATGCCATGAATGGCATACAGGCAGCCCATACAATGAGGTTGGAGGGGAGTATCAAGGGACAGTCAGTCCAGGTACTTGTTGATTCAGGCTCAACTCATAGCTTTATCAACCCAAAGCTATTGAAATGTCTAGGCCTGGAGGTTGAACACTCAAAAAACTTTAATGTGGTGGTGGCTAATGGAGACAAGCTTGAGGGCTCTGGAATTTGTAGAGGAGTCATGTTGAGATGCCAGGGTATAACAGTGCCTTTGGACCTCCTAATATTGCCTATGGGGGGCAATCAGATTGTGTTGGGTGCCCAATGGCTTGAGCAATTGGATGACATTGTGATGAACTTCAAGAAGCTGCAGATGAAGTTCCAATTCCAAGGCAAGGAATGTACTTGGCAGGGGTCTAAGGAGGGAGCCCAATTGGTAGAGGAAAAACAGATGAAGAAAACATTAAGACAGGAAGGTGGAGTGGGATATATAATACAGTTAAAGATATATAATACAGTTAAATTCATTGGAGTTAGCCAATATCTGTGAGCAATGTACCCTTGAGCAATCAATGGGGCAAAGACCAGAATTACAATGGCTCATTGATAGATATTCAGCAATATTTGAGGAACCAATAAATCTCCCACCTAAAAGACAATGTGATCACCACATTCCATTGGTAGAGGGGGCCAAACCAGTCTGCATACGTCCCTACATGCATTCTCATTTTTTGAAAGGAGAAATAGAGAAGCAAGTAGGGGAAATGCTGACGTCTGGGGTCATCCGTCCAAGCACCAGTCCCTATGGCTCACCTGTGGTCATGGTGAAGAAATCAGATGGGTCGTAGAGAATGTGTGTTGACTATATAGCTCTAAATCAACAGACAGTTAAAGACAAATTCCCCATCCCAATAATAGATGAGTTGTTGGATGATCTCCATGGGGCCGTAGTATTCTCCAAATTGGATCTTCGTTCAGGATATCATCAAATCAGGTTGAAAGAAGAAGACATATTTAAGACAGCTTTTCGTACTCATGACGGCCACTTTGAGTTTGTGGTGATGCCATTTGGACTAACAAATGCTCCGTCAACCTTCCAATCCTTGATGAACTATGTCTTCAGGTCAGTCTTGAGAAAATTTGTCCTTGTCTGCTTTGATGACATTTTAATTTACAGTGCAGTCATGCATGAGCACTTAGCCCATTTGGAAGAAGTCATTAAAATCCTGTTAGAACAACAGCTATATGTCAAACTCTCTAAATGTCAATTTGGCCAAAGCTCTATGGATTATTTGGGCCATGTTATATCAGGCAAAGGAGTGGCTGCTGACCCTAAAAAAATTGAAGCAGTTGTGGCTTGGAGTGAGCCAAAATCCATTAAATCCTTGAGGGGATTCTTGGGTCTAGCAGGATATTACCGTAAATTTGTAAAGGGGTTTGGTGGCATAGCTGCACCCTTGACAAATATGCTCAAGAAGGGAGAATTCAGATGGAGCACTGAAGCAAGAGTGGCATTCCAAAGACTCAAGGAAGCATTGGTGACAGCCCCAGTATTACTACTGCCAGACTTCTCCAAGGAGTTTGTGGTTGAATGTGATGCTTCTGGCCAAGGCATTGGAGCTGTTCTGATGCAAAACAATCAACCCCTAGCTTACCTGAGCTCAAAACTGAAGGGTAGAAACCTCCTCATATCCACTTATGAAAAAGAATTACTGGCTTTAATTGTGGCTACAAAAAATGGGGACATTATCTGCTAGGAAGGAGATTTATCATCAGAATTGATCATAGAAGTCTTTGCTACTTGTTGGGTCAAAGACTACACCATGGCATACAAAGTAAATGGCTAGTCAGATTACAACAATTTGACTACAAATTGGAGTATAAGCCTGGAAGGGGCAATGCAGCAGCTGATGCCCTATCTAGGGAATCTGAGGGGTGTGAAGCATTGCAGGAAGATTTCTTTTCATCTTTTGAACTGCCAGCTGCTCAAAGTGATTGGCTGCTGGGTATAAGGAACATGGTTAGCCAGGATTCTTTTTTCCAGGATTTGGAGAGGAAACTGCAGCTGGAGGGAGATGGAACTACTCAAGTCAGGAAAGTTTATGGTATCTACTATTATAAGAACAAGATTCTAGTGAACCCCAATAATCAGGAGGTTATCAAAATTTTGCTGAATGAATATCATGGAACACCACTAGGGGGTCACTCAGATGCCACTAGAACCTTGCATATGATGAAGGAGGTATTCTATTGGGAGGGCATGAGAAGGGATGTTCAGCAGTTTGTTAAAGAGTGTGACACTTGCCAAAGAAACAAATCTGAGAATATGGCCTCCCCAGGACTATTACAACCTCTTCCAACTCTAGATCAGATTTGGGAAGACAAATCCATGGACTTCATATTAGGATTGCCACCCTGTGGGGATGTAGGAGCCATCTATGTGGTAGTGGACAGGTTAACTAAGTATGCCCATTTCTTCAGTATCAAGTCCCCCTTTTCTGCTAAGGACATAGCCCGGATTTTTTTCTCTGAGGTATTTAAACTACATGGTATGCCAAGAACTATTGTGAGTGATAGAGACCCAATCTTTACAAGCCTGTTTTGGAAGGAGTTGTTTACATTACAGGGTACCACCTTCGCATTTAGTTCTGCATACCACCCTCAATCAGATGGGCAGACTGAAATCACCAACAAAAATTTTGAATGCTATTTGAGAAGCTTTTGTGGCCATAAACCTAAGGAATGGCCCAATTGGATCCCTCTTGCGGAGTATTGGTTCAATACAACTTGGAAAGCTCCTACTCAGCTGAATCCCTATGAAGCTGTCTATGGTAGAAAGCCTCCGAATCTGCTAAGCTATGTGTTGAATATTGGACTCCCCGGATTTGGTTTTGGATGATGAGCAAACATAAATAATTCATGAACTAACAATTTGTGAGCGCAGTATTGGAGATCGTCGCCAATTTCACGAGAACAATCAAAGCGACATCTCAAGACTTCTCAAAGCTCGTATTCATTGCCTAAAGCTTCGTTGAAGCCTTTGGACCGTTTTGGAAGTTATGAAGAATTGATCGAAGCTCTCGAAGACCGTTCATTAAGGTTTTATCTATAGTCTTTTAGCTTCGATCTATAGAATGTTAAGCCTTGAGTATATCTTACGATTCTATCTTCATAACGCTCATATCGTAGCTCTAGGATCTTAGTACAAGTCCACTCTAACTTCCTCGAAGCATCGCGCTTCGATTCGGACTTGTTTGTGCATGTTAGTTGGTACAAGAAGAAGTACTGACCGACTAGATGGTGATCTAGTCGGTCAGCAAACCTTCTTGGACCGACTAGTTTGAGTTAATCTTTTCTTGTTTAGTACTGTTTACAGTTAGTCGGTCTACGTTGACTCACCGACCGACTAGTTTGTGAACTAGTCGGTCAGTGATGCTTCTTTGACCGACTAGTTGTGATTTACTGTACATGCCAAATTTCTCCTAAGCTACTGTTTATCGTTAGTCGGTCTAAGAACGTTTGGTGACCGACTAGTTGATAATCTAGTCGGTCAACATTTGTTCTTGGACCGACTAAGTCAATTTGTATTCAGACTATTTGTTTTTGCCTCTTAGTCGGTCTACGTTCACTGACTGACCGACTAGTTTCACGGTCTACGTTCACTGACTGACCGACTAGTTGTGAAACTAGTCGGTCAGAAAGTCTTCTTGGACCGACTAGATTTCTAGGTCTGAAATTCAATCACTTCTCAGTTCTTCACTTAGTCGGTCCATGTTGTTTGACTGACCGACTAGTTGATGAACTAGTCGGTCAGTGGTTGTTCTTTGACCGACTAGTTGCCTCAGATTTCTAACCGTTGGGATTTGACCTAACTCGTTTTTATGGGACCCTATAAATATGAACCTAGGTCATTTCTCTAGGGTTAAGAGCTGCCATTAAGAGATTCATTGAGATTGAAAGAGATAGCCATTCTCACTCATTTCCAAAGCTCTCTTCCTCACAAGAAATCCATTCTCTCACTTTCTAGATCTAGAATCCATCTTGAGAGAAGTTTGTTCTTGGTGAGCCCTTCAAGCTCTAGCTTGATTCAAGTCTCCAAATCACTCCTAGGAACCCATTGCTGGTCATTTCTTTGGTGCTAGGTCTTGGTGACTTCATCTTCCTCAAATCCCTCCTTGCACCTATTTGGTAAGAAAACTCAAGGTATATGATTTTGTGGTAAGATTGTTTATTTCATTATAAACTTGTTTATATTGCTTATTGATTCTCTCGGTTGTGAGAGAAGGTTGTGATCTCGGGTTGTGGGATTCACTATTGCCATTGCATGTATGATTTGATCTTGTGAAGGTTTTTCACAAGATATCATAGTGGAAATCTTGGGTTAGGGTTTCTAACCTAAGTATCCGGAGGGGATCCGGGTGGTTGGGACGTAGGATCACCGGGAACAAGTCGGAGAGACTTGGGTGGATCCGAACCCAGTAACATCTTTTGTTAGCATTGTTAATTTTGTTGTTGTTATTCAATTTAAGCTTCCGCAAATTGATTTGGTAGTTGTTTGCACGATAATTAGGAATTATACTCCTTGTTATTTTTAAAGTACTATTTAAAGTACTATTCACCCCCCCTCTAGTACTTGTGCAGTAGCTTGTAGGGCATTACATTTGGTATCAGAGCCAGATACTTAGCTATGTCTGCCAACGACAACAAGACCGTTCGTCCACCTGCGGATTATGGATCCTTCAGGAACCGTGAAGGAGCGTCTTCGGTCATGGAAGGACATTCCTCGACTAGGCCTCCATTCTTCAACGGCGTCAATTATGGATATTGGAAATGCCGGATGGAAACGTTCCTTCGGAGCGCCTCCTTGTGGAGAATTACCATGTCGGAGTACAATGTGCCTACCGAAGAAGATTTCGACAAGTGGACTACCGCGGAGGTCGTCGCGGAGATTGCAAATGCCAAAGCAATGAATGCTTTACAATGTGCATTGGAACCCGAAGATTTTAATAAGATATGCACATGTAAGAGTGCATATCAAATTTGGAATTCGCTCCTCATTTTGCATGAAGGAACGAGTCGGGTAAGAGATTCTAAACTCGTGGTAGTCAATAGAGATTACGAATTGTTTCATATGGAACAGGGAGAAAAGATGAAGGAGTATTATGCTCGCTTTGTCGACATAATGAACGAGTTGGAAGCTCTCGGCAAAACCTACACCCAAAAGGAGAAGTGTTCGAAGCTTATCGAAGGACTTTCTTCTTCTTGGGAGAAACGTACCTTCGCCATCGAGGAAGGTAATGACATGAATAAGTATACCGTAGTTCAATTGATGGGTAATTTGATGTCATACGAGGTACGCAAAGATAGCAAGGTGAAGTTACAAGAAAAGATGAAGTCCTATTTGAACCAAGACGTGCCTAAGAAAAAGGCGATTGCATTCAAGACGGCTTCATCCACCTCTACCGATGATGAGGACTCGGAAGAAGAAATGGACATGGAATCCATTGCACTCATGGCAAAGAAGTTCAATCGCTTCTTCCGAAAGGGTAACTTCAAACAAAAATCTAAATTTACTTCTACTAACGCCTCTCCACCTTTGTGCTTTAAATGTAATAAGCCAGGACACATCAAAGCGGATTGTCCTCAAAACAAGCAAAAGGAGAAGTGGAAGACGCCGAAGTTCGACAAGTCCAAGAAGTACAAAAAGGGGTACAAAAAGGGGCTTGTCAGAGCAACATTCACCGACTCCGAGGATTCCTCAAGCGGAGAGTCGAACGATGAGAAAGTGGAGCAAGCGCACATGTGCTTCATGGCAAGAGAGGAGCATGATCAAGGATCTTCCTCCTCCGATGATAGCGACAACGAAGGCGATGAGGTAACTATGGATGATCTTAGGAATGCTAACTCTCAACTATGGTCCAAATACACTAAATTAGTAAATAGATATACTAAAGTAAAAGATGACCTAGCTAGCATTCAAACCTCGCCTAAGACTATCATCACCAACAACGACACCGTTGTTGAATAGTTAAGAAATGAGATTGTCAATCTCAAATCTAAACTTGAAAATGTTAACATTGAAGATCCGGAAGAACATAGGATAGCGGATTTGACTTCTCAAAACTCGACTTTGAGTATTGAGAATGAGAATCTTAAATCTCGTGTTTATGTGCTCACATCGCAAGTATCAAACTTGGATACTTCTATGCGTTCTCTCAAAGAGAAATATGAGAACACATTAGGCCGAATTAATAAATTGAATAAGGGTAAGGACCATTTGGATAAAATCCTAAGTGACTTACTTCCGGCCAATCACCACATTGGTTTGGGGTATACGATGGGATGTCCATCCAAAGCGGCCACTACTTTTGTTAGGCCAACTTCCGGTGACTCTACGAGTGGTAGCAAACACTCTATTGGTAGTTCATCTACCAATGGTGCTTCCACCTCGTCCACACCCTCTTTCGGAAAGAAACCCACTTTGGGTGGACCTCCAAAGAAGGGGCATGCTTATATGTACACTAATACCATGCCACGTTGGAACACACGTCCTACTCCACCGTCTCACACATATGATGATTTTTATGCAACACATTCTCAGGCACGTGCACACCATGTGAGACACCCTCACGCACGTGTTCCCACACATGCATATGTTCACCCGCCTCATCATATGAATAATTCTCGTCGTGCACCATTCCATCATGTTCCGTATGCCTATCCACAACATGCATCACGTAGAAATCAACGTCGCATGCATGCACCCAATAGGATGAGGGCTCCCAAGATTTTCACTATTTGGAGCCCAAAGGACACAAGCATGGATGAAAAACAAGTATATATGAATGCTTATTTTTCGGATGTTGTACATAGTAGAAATTATGTGGGGAAGTCTAAGTCCAATTGGACTTGGCTTCCAAAGGTCTAACCTTTGAGGACCCAATGACCTTGGGTACCATGATATGAAATTTTCTATCTTTAGGTACTCAAGGAAAAGAAAAAGAAAAGGAGCAACAAATTTAAATTTAGCTCCAAAGGGAATTGGATACTCGATAGCGGGTGTTCAAAACACATGACGGGTGACGCTAAATTGCTCTCCGGAGTAGTTCCCATTGCAAATGGAAACCGTGTCGTATTTGGAGGCAACGAGAGCGGAACCATCGTCGGTGTTGGTAAAGTGGGTAACCCGTCTAAACCCTTAATTAGTGATGTTTATCTAGTTAATGGTTTAAATCTTAATCTTATTTCAATAAGCCAACTTTGTGACAAAGGTTACAAAGTTAGCTTTGCGAAAGGATTGTGTCATATTTCAAATGATAATAATGATTTATTATTTTCCGGCACACGTCATAAAGATATTTATATTTTGGATCTTCCTAAGTCATATGAACAATGTCTCGTTGCCAACACAAGTGAACAACACTTATGGCATCGACGCTTTGGACATGTGAACTTTGGAACACTTTATAAGCTTTCAAAATTAAATTCCATTAAAGGTTTTCCGAAGATCGTTTTTGAAAAGAAAAGTTTTTGTGATTCTTGTCAACGTGGCAAGCTTCCTAAATCTTCATTTAAACCTAAGAAAAGTATTTCTACGAAACGGCCACTAGAGCTATTACATCTAGATTTATTTGGGCCAACTAGAGTTGCTTCCTTAGGAAATGCAAGATATGGACTTGTCATCGTCGATGATTATTCTAGATTTACATGGGTATTTTTCTTATGTAATAAAAATGAAGCTTTTGAAAACTTCACAATATTTGTGAAGAAAGTACAAAATCTCATCGGAACCACCATTGTCACTATTCGTAGTGATCATGGGGGTGAATTTGAGAATGAGTCTTTCTCAAATTTTTGTGATGATCTTGGAATTACTCACTTGTTTTCTTTCCCTCGCGCACCTCCTCAAAATGGTGTTGTTGAGAGGAAGAATAGAACGCTTGTGGAGTGTGCTCGCACTATGCTCGAAGATAGTCAACTTGGTTATCAATTTTGGGCGGAAGCGGTACACACCGCTTGCTATGTGTTTAATAGAATACTTTTGAGGCCCGGCACCAAACAAACTTGTTATGAATTGTTGTTTGGTAGATTGTCTCAAGTTAAACATTTTCGTGTTTTCGGCGCAAAATGTTTTATTAAAAACACATATGATAATTTGGACAAGTTTGATCCGAGATCGGATGAGGGGATATTTGTTGGGTATTCCTCACGTAGCAAAGCCTACCGGATATACAACAAAAGATCCTCTACGATCGAGGAATCACTACATGTCTCTTTTAATGAGAATTTTATTACTTCTAGAATTTCAAATGATGATGATTCTATGGACGTTTTATGTGATTCGTTTGAAAATTCTAAGTCTATTGATTCAATTGATTCTATTGATACTAACCCGACTAATGAAGTTGTTGAGAATGTGCCTAGTGATCAAGGTATTCCCAAGCGGCTTCATACCGTTCACGACCATCCCCATGAGCAAGTCATTGGCAATATTCAAGATAGAGTCAAGACGAGATCGCAAGTCTACCACTTCGCCAATTGTGCCTTTGCCTCATCGATAGAGCCAAAGAATATAGTTGAAGCGTGCGAAGATAGTGCTTGGATACTTGCCATGGAGGAGAAACTCATTCAATTCGAGAGGAATGAGGTATGGGAGCTTGTTCCTTTGCCATCGAAGAACCACACCGTCATAGGGACAAAGTGGATCTTCAAAAACAAAACCGACGAAAACCAAGTCGTCGTCCGGAACAAAGCTCGGTTAGTAGCTCAAGGCTATCGACAAGAGGAAGGTATCGATTTCGAAGAATCCTTCGCTCCGGTAGCTAGATTAGAATCAGTTAGACTATTATTGTCTTACTCATGCCATAAAAATTTTAAATTATTTCAAATGGATGTTAAAAGTGCATTTTTGAACGGAGATGTCGTTGAGGAAGTTTACGTTTCTCAACCTCCGGGCTTCATAAATGAAAAATTTCCAAATCATGTTTTTAAACTAAAGAAAGCTCTTTATGGTTTGAGACAAGCTCCTCGAGCTTGGTATGATCGCCTAAAGAATTTTCTTTTGGATTTGAATTTTAAAATGGGCGAAGCCGATTCTACACCTTTTATTAAGCATGCGAATAATGATATTTTATTAGTTCAAATTTATGTTGATGATATCATTTTCGGTGCTACTAACTTCACTCTTTGCGAAGAGTTTTCTAATGTTATGAAGGAACAATTTGAGATGAGCCACATGGGCGAACTCAAATATTTCTTAGGTCTCCAAATTCGCCAATTGAACGATGCAATCTTCATCCACCAAACGAAATACACGGTGGAGTTGCTAAAGCGATTTGGAATGGAGAATGTCTCCGGGAAAAAGACTCCTATGAGCACTACAATGCATCTTGATAAAGATACGGGCGGAAAAGATGTAGACATTCGTCTATATCGAGGTATGATAGGTAGTTTACTTTATCTTACCGCAAGTAGGCCCGATATTATGTTTGCCGTTTGTATTTGTGCTCGTTATCAGTCTCAACCTAAGGATTCTCACTTAGTAGCGGTTAAACGTATTTTTCGCTATCTAAGTTACACGTTAGATTTTGGATTACTTTATCCGAAGTCTAGCACATATGAGTTAGTCTCATACAGCGACGCTGATTATGCGGGATGTAAATCCGACAGGAAGAGTACTAGTGGCACTTGCCATTTTCTAGGAAATTCCATTGTCTCTTGGTTTTCCAAGAAGCAAAATTCGGTATCACTTTCAACCACCGAGGCGGAATACATTGCCGCCGGTGCCGCTTGTGCCCAGGTTCTTTGGATGAGACACACACTGAAGGATTTTGGTATTCATTGTGATACTAGCCCTATCATGGTGGATAACCAAAGTGCTATTTGTCTTTCAAAGAATCCGGTGCACCATTCCCGATCTAAACACATAGATGTCCGACACCATTTCTTAGATGATCATGTTGCTAAAAAGGACATCATATTAGTGTACGTTGAAACCCAAAAGCAAATCGTCGATATTTTCACGAAACCCCTAAAGGAGGACTCCTTTGTGCGGTTGCGTCGAGAATTGGGGATTATGGGTGAATCCGAGATATAGGATTCATGTTTCATTCAATTATCTTGCATGCTATTATATTTCGCAATATTTCGTTCATGCTAGACTTATTGAATTTTTGGGATTTTATGTGATATGTTTGAATTTTTGCTCGAATTCTTATTTGAATGTCGTATTTAAGATTTCGACGTTTTATGGGATAGTTTAGATGACTTATGAGAGGGTTAAGATGTTTCATCCAAGTGTTTTTATGAAGAGAACTCATTTATCAACTTTTGGACTCTTCTAGTCGGTTTCAGTTCATCAGCCAACCGACTAGATGCTCATCTAGTCGGTCAACTAGTGAACTCAGACCGACTAGTTCAAGCTTTGAACTTTCCCTGTCATTGACTTCTTTTAGTCGGTCACAGTTCACTTACCGACCGACTAGATTGAAAACTAGTCGGTCAGTGATTATACTGTGACCGACTAACTCTAGCCTTAAAATTTCCTGTTTGCCTCTGTTTCGACTTAGTCGGTTTAAGCTCATTGACCGACCGACTAGATCGTAATCTAGTCGGTCAGTGCTTGAACTGTGACCGACTAAGTGCTCTAGGGCAGTCGCGTCTTTTCGCATTCCCGACCGACTTAATCCTACTCTATCCGATCATTTTGCATTCTAGTCGGTCTTCTTCTTATCCCCTGCTCGAAAAACCCCCTAGCTCCGATCGTGACCCTCCGTCTTCCTTCGTCCTCCGGCCATCTTTCCGGCCAACTCCGCCACCCGTCGCCGTCGACCACTCCCCTAGGTATCTCCCCCCTTCCTAGATCTTGTTTTTCTTCCCTAGGGTTTGTCCTAGGTTGCTCTCAATCTCTAGGGTTTCGGATTTCACTGTTTGAATTTAGGTTGCTTGATCCTATCCCGTCGCTTGATTGAACTCGTTGTGCCGCGATCATGGCACGAACGAGAATCCCGATTACCTCTTCTGGGGCATCCCCCATGACCGTAGAGGCCACGACCGCTTTGACCCCTCCTAAGCGTAGGGCCAAGACCACACGTCCCCCCTCTTCGTCTTTAACACCGTTGAAGAGGAAGAGGACTTCCAAGCCTAAACCTACCGGCCAATCTTCCAAGCCCAAGCCCAAACCCAAAAAGTTCCGTGCACCTACCCCTCCCGGTGTGCGTTCAGGTAGTGATTCCGAGGATGATTCCGAGGAAGAATACACTCCTGAACATCCCGAGA
Organism: Scilla litardierei; assembly: GCA_030789695.1. NCBI lineage: Eukaryota > Viridiplantae > Streptophyta > Magnoliopsida > Asparagales > Asparagaceae > Scilla > Scilla litardierei. Next base: position 645,615,417 of record CM061142.1, on the reverse strand, counting down.
AGGCACCTACTCCACCCCCTCCTCCACCTCCTCCTAAGACCCGTAAGGCTAAGGGTAAAGGTCCGATGCCAGTCGGCGGTGTTGATATATCGTTGTGTCGCGACGACCCTCAGTGTCTAGCGGCTTACAACTGTATTGAGCACTGCCCACTGCTGTTGGAGCATTACGTTCAGTTTTCTGATTTTCTTTGCCTTGCTGATCTGCTATCCTATAGTGGCCTATTGGACTACCTTAGATTTGACTCCAAGGCGAACCCTAGACCCTATCCTCGCCTGGTCAAATTATTCTATGCCAATCGTGTCCGAGGTCAGTACGGTGAGACTCACTCCATCGAGACTTCTGCACCAGTGGATCAGACTTCTGATGTTGCTGCTGCTCCTGCTGTCGACCCTGCTCCTGTTTTGCCTGCTGCTGTTCCTGTTGAGACCCCAGCCGTTGAGCCAGTCTTCGATGTCTCCACCCCTGCCCCGACGATCCCGTCTGTTGACACGCCTCTCCTCCCTGCAGAGCCTGAGTCCACTCCTTCGACTAGACCCATGGAGACTGCTGATCCTGCCACTTCCTCGTGATCGTCTGTTTCGAGGCCTCTCCTGTGATCTTTGGATGATTCATCTTGTTGAGAGTGTTTTAGGTTAGGATGGGATGGAGTTTGGGTGTTGTTTTGATGTGTTTTGGTATGTTGGATGTCGTTGTATGTGATGTATTTGATGTATTTTGGATGTTGATGTTGGTATGTCGATGATTGTGTTGTACTTTTTGATGTTTATATAGATGGTATGTTGCACTTGATACGATGTACTCGATGTGATTTTTTTTGGATGTACTCATGGTATTCATATATATACAGCGATGCTCTTTTTGTTTTACTTCGTCGTGCACATTTAATATTCGTTCAATGCATATGATATGTGAATTCGTCGCTCGACGCTTGAAAACTTGGTTAAATAGATTATAATTCTATAATTGTATAGAATTGTTTTCCATGCACACATTTAACCAAGAATATTGAATATTGGAGGGTATGTTTCTTTATTCAATAAATGGAAAAAAAAATATTTGGTATTTTTGATGATTTTAATTATCGCTTTTTGATAATGGACAATTTGGCACACCTTGATTTGATTTCATCACTTTTCCCTTGGTGTCAATTGGGTCCATCGTCAATATCTAAGACTCACGATGTTGGATTTTCCATTTCCTAGTTGTTGTCGTTGTATGCCCCCCATTTTTGGGATAATGCCAAAGGGGGAGAGATACTGATAATAAATAGGGTAAATGAAAATTTAACTCAATTTCCAAGAATCTAATTTGATGTGTTAGATTCAGGGGGAGTTAAGATATATATAAGGATTTTCAAAATCCGATATTTCAAAAATTGATTCTCGTTATATATCTTACTCGTCTCATTGATGCAATTTATATATATTCATTTTGGAATTAACGTGTCATCAATGCAGTGGGAGTAAGTATTTTACATTTGAATCATTATTTTTGATTATTATTTATGTTAGTTTGTCATCACCAAAAAGGGGGAGAATGTTGAATATTGGACTCCCCGGATTTGGTTTTGGATGATGAGCAAACATAAATAATTCATGAACTAACAATTTGTGAGCGCAGTATTGGAGATCGTCGCCAATTTCACGAGAACAATCAAAGCGACATCTCAAGACTTCTCAAAGCTCGTATTCATTGCCTAAAGCTTCGTTGAAGCCTTTGGACCGTTTTGGAAGTCATGAAGAATTGATCGAAGCTCTCGAAGACCGTTCATTAAGGTTTTATTTATAGTCTTTTAGCTTTGATCTATAGAATGTTAAGCCTTGAGTATATCTTACGATTCTATCTTCATAACGCTCATATCGTAGCTCTAGGATCTTAGTACAAGTCCACTCTAACTTCCTCGAAGCATCGCGCTTCGATTCGGACTTGTTTGTGCATGTTAGTTGGTACAAGAAGAAGTACTGACCGACTAGATGGTGATCTAGTCGGTCAGCAAAGCTTCTTGGACCGACTAGTTTGAGTTAATCTTTTCTTGTTCAGTACTGTTTACAGTTAGTCGGTCTACGTTGACTCACCGACCGACTAGTTTGTGAACTAGTCGGTCAGTGATGCTTCTTTGACCGACTAGTTGTGATTTACTGTACATGCCAAATTTCTCCTAAGCTACTGTTTATCGTTAGTCGGTCTAAGAACGTTTGGTGACCGACTAGTTGATAATCTAGTCGGTCAACATTTGTTCTTGGACCGACTAAGTCAATTTGTATTCAGACTATTTGTTTTTGCCTCTTAGTCGGTCTACGTTCACTGACTGACCGACTAGTTGTGAAACTAGTCGGTCAGAAAGTCTTCTTGGACCGACTAGATTTCTAGGTCTGAAATTCAATCACTTCTCAGTTCTTCACTTAGTCGGTCCATGTTGTTTGACTGACCGACTAGTTGATGAACTAGTCGGTCAGTGGTTGTTCTTTGACCGACTAGTTGCCTCAGATTTCTAACCGTTGGGATTTGACCTAACTCGTTTTTATGGGACCCTATAAATACGAACCTAGGTCATTTCTCTAGGGTTAAGAGCTGCCATTAAGAGATTCATTGAGATTGAAAGAGATAGCCATTCTCACTCATTTCCAAAGCTCTCTTCCTCACAAGAAATCCATTCTCTCACTTTCTAGATCTAGAATCCATCTTGAGAGAAGTTTGTTCTTGGTGAGCCCTTCAATCTCTAGCTTGATTCAAGTCTCCAAATCACTCCTAGGCACCCATTGCTGGTCATTTCTTTGGTGCTAGGTCTTGGTGACGTCATCTTCCTCAAATCCCTCCTTGCACCTATTTGGTAAGAAAACTCAAGGTATAGGATTTTGTGGTAAGATTGTTTATTTCATTATAAACTTGTTTATATTGCTTATTGATTCTCTCGGTTGTGAGAGAAGGTTGTGATCCCGGGTTGTGGGATTCACTATTGCCATTGCATGTATGATTTGATCTTGTGAAGGTTTTTCACAAGATATCATAGTGGAAATCTTGGGTTAGGGTTTCTAACCTAAGTATCCGGAGGGGATCCGGGTGGTTGGGACGTAGGATCACCGGGAACAAGTCGGAGAGACTTGGGTGGATCCGAACCCAGTAACATCTTTTGTTAGCATTGTTAATTTTGTTGTTGTCATTCAATTTAAGCTTCTGCAAATTGATTTGGTAGTTGTTTGCACGATAATTAGGAATTATAATCCTTGTTATTTTTAAAGTACTATTCACCCCCTAGTACTTGTGCAGTAGCTTGTAGGGCATTACACTATGTTCCACAAAGCTCCAGGGTGCATACTGTGGATGAGGAGTTGTTTTCAAGGGAAGTGGTGATGCAACTCCTCAGGGACAATTTGAGGAAGGCCAAAGAAAGGATGAAGAGATACACTGACTTGAGGAGATCAGAGAGAGTGTTTGAAGTGGGCAACTGGGTTTATCTGCGACTTCAACCATATAGACAGATTAGTGCATCCATGAGGAAACCCAACAAGCTAAGTCCTAGATACTATGGACCATATGAAATACTGGAGAAGATAGGGCTGTTGGAAGCAACGATCTAGGAACTTGGTTTGATGATGACAAACGTGTCGGTATATCTAATGTGTGTGCTCAGTGTGTTTCAGGCTTGGCGAAACAATGTATTCTCAGTATTTGGCGATATTGCTATTCGTATAGCACATTGGGAGAGAGAGAGATTGTTGTGCTCAAAGAAAGTGGACTTGGTCCAATATGGAGCAAATTGGACTTGGTCCAATATTGAGAGATGAATCCAAATCTTTTTGGTTATTGGAATATATCCCATAGCCATAGGAATTCCTTAGCCAAAACAAATACTATCACATTCAAAATCCCAATCAAAATACAAAATCCCTATCTCTTAGGGACTCTCCCCAAAACCCTAGCCCTAGCCTATAAAAACCTAGTTGAGGTGCTACAATATTGTGCGGCAAATATATATCAAAGGGGCCACATTTTTATCTAAGTGAAGCAATCAAAATTTGTTTTGGTAAAAGAATACGCTGGCAATATCAAAACCCTAAGAGAGAATCTCCAAGCCTTGATTTATCCGACCCATTGACGCAAAACAAAGACAAGCATCCTCATCAAGAATCTCCTAGCCGCCGCCGTCATTACTCAGTTGCCGTAGAAGCCCGCCGCCGCCTGCGTTCATCGGAGAACTCGTGATCCGAGCCGTCGTCATCCGCTGTTGCCTCGTTGCCCCACCATCGAGGAGGAAGCAGTCCGCCGCCCGGAGGAGACCGCCGTTCATCATCGCATCTGGAGACGAAGAAGCCATCGCCACTGCCAAAGATCGAAAACGCCATCGCCGTTGACGGAGCTGCTGAATCTCGGAGGAGAAGCACCGCTGACGCTCCCCTGTTTCGAAACAGAGCTCACCACTGCCGAGGGGAGCTGATCGCCTGAGCTGCCATTCGTCGTAGGAAACCACGTCGTCGCTGTTGAATAAACCGAAGAGATCCACGCCGCTGTCGAAGTTGCTGTGAAGAAGGAGACGACGCCGCTTGAAGATCCACAGAGCTGCCCGTCGGAGTTTGCCGCCGCCGTCGCCATCAGAAGATCGTCGCTGAAGAAAACCCACCGCTGTCAAGAAGCTACCATAGGAGGAGTTGCCATCGTCGAGCGCTCATCGCCGCAGCTGAAGTTGATCGACGAAGCTGTTGAAGGAGAAGTCGCCGGCGGAGTTGAACAACGATGCTGCATGCCTTCGTGTTGCGTGGACAGATCCCGGCCGAACGATCACGCGACATTTAAGAACGAACGGCGGAGATCTAACCTAGCAGCAGCCTGATCACGAAAGCATCGAAACGAAGGCAAAAGCAAAATTATTTTTTGCGTGCTGACGTGGAGACCGGAGGAAGCGAATCAACGGCTGGGATTAAGAATTCAGCAGGCCGCGCAAATCTTAAAGTGTGACGTGGCTTTGATAATTTATTTGGAGTTGCTTTGCGCACCGGCCGATTACTTAAAGGAAGAGAGCTACGTTTCCTTGCGCACCGACCGCCCAATCTAAAGAGAGTTGCTGAGCGCACAGACCAGCTTTTATTAAAGGATTGAACTGCAATTGCTTTACACACAGACCAGTGCACATCTTGACATCCAGGAGTCAGATTGAGACACCGTTTGCGTCAGATTGGAGCTGACGACGTGCTAATTGACAGAGACGCCTACACAGACACAAACTGAGCATTTCTAAACTCTAAACTCCTTTATTTGTGTCTTAGTGTAACGTTCTCTGTAGGGGAAACTTTTACCATTTTTGTGGACTATTTTGGGACTTGTCTAGTTGGGACTAGACACGTGGGACCCAGCTAGTTTGGGACTAGCTGGTAGAAAGCTTTACTAGGATTGATAGTGAGAGGAAACACTGTGTGTGGGGTACTGAGAGTCTGGCGAGTGTAGAGACGTAGAGGGTGCTCTGAGCGTGCTCTAACTTGTGACTTTGTACCTATTGCACTATCTAGTATTTGCTTTGGGGGCTGGAGTAGGTCGTTGGGACGACCGAACCAGGGTAAATCTGCTGTGTACTCTGTGTCTGCATTTTAGTTACTCTGGTTGTGCTATAACTGCGTGTGATTTCTCGTGGGTTGCACGAGAATTTTTTATCAGCCTATTCACCCCCCTAGGCTAGGATCCAGATCCAACAAGTGGTATCAAAGCAGGTTTTAGGATCTAGCCTAGGATTGACCATGAATAACCATATGGATAGTGCTTTTGCTGAGGGTCAGTCTGTTTCCCGTCCCCCTAGGTTTAATGGAGGTGATTATGCTTATTGGAAAAATCGTATGAAAATCTACCTTATTTCTGTTGATTATAAGGCTTGGCAAATAATTGAAAAAGGATACAAACTGCCTGTAATTAAAGTAGAAAATGCTGAGATTGAAAAACCAAATGACAAATGGGATGATAATGATTGGAAATCTTATTCCCTAAATGCTAAAGCTATGAATGCTCTCATTTGTGCACTTGATAAATCTGAATATAATAGAATCTCACATTGTCTAACTGCGCAGGAGATATGGCATACTTTGGAGATGACGCACGAGGGAACGTCACAGGTGAAGGAGTCTAGACTTGCACTTCTGAGCACAGAGTACGAGGGATTTCGCATGCTACCATCAGAGACCATATCAGAAATGTTTGCGAGATTCACCAACATCGTCTACAAGTCTAGCTCGCTTGGTAAGCCATATTCTAGCCTTGAACAGGTGAGAAAGATATTAAGAGCACTGCCAAGCTCTTTCAGACCAAAGGTCACCGCCATCCAGAAAGCAAAGGTATTGTCTCAATTGAAGGTGGAGGACCTTATTGGTAATTTGATGTCCCATGAGTTGGAACTACAAAATGTTAATGAAAGGGAGAAACCTGAGGAAAAAGAGAAAGCTACCAAGCCACTTGCTCTGAAAGCTGACGAAAGTGAAGAAGAAGATGATGACATAGCGCTAATGGTCAGAAATTTCAGAAAGTTTGTCCAGACCAAGCAAGGAAGAGCAGAAATGGCACCCAGGTTTAATCGCTCTAATTTTTTCAGTCTTCTAAGCAAAATTATGATCAGAATACTACTAATAGAATGACTTGTTTTAAATGCAAGAAAAGAGGACATCGAATGAGGGATTGCCCACATGAGACAGCTCAGGTAGCTAAAGAAAAGGGAAAATCCAAGGTGCTTACTTGGGACATGGATAGCGAAGCTGAGAGCAAGGAGGAGGAACACGAAGCCCATTCATGCATGTCATTGATGGGAATACACGATGAGGTAATTTCTGGTAGTAAAACTGAACTCCTTACTCTTTGTAAAGAAATGCAAGATAAAATAGTAGAGCTTGAATCCACTATAGATGACTACCAAAATGAAAACTTTGAAATGCAACAATCTGAATATGAAATGTCTAAAAAGATTGAAAAACTCAAAATTGATATTGTTGCTCGTGACTCTACTATTGATACTTTGAAAAAGGAAAAATCCAGTTTTAATGATGAAGCACCTTGTCTCTCTTGCCCTTCCTTGATGAATAATATTAGCATGCTTAAACTTGATTTGATTAAGCTCGAAACTGAAAAAGACTATGTTATTAGAGAGCTTAATGATAAATTCTGCATGTTGGATAATGATTTTAAAAGAAAAATGATTGAATTTGAAAAGAAGGAAGAGGAAAACAAGAGGGCTTTTATTAGTAAATGCACATTGCTTGTGGAAGAAAATAAATTGTTGAAATCCAAAGTCTCTAATCTTGAATTGGCCATTAAGAAATTCTCTATGGGAAAACAATCATTGGACACTATTTTAGAGAATCAATTATATGGCAATAATAGAAGAGGACTTGGTTTTGGTCTGAAAAACGTTGAAAAGCAAAAATTCAAGAAATTCAACAATGCACCTTCTATTGCAAAGAACTTATATGCAAAGTGCTTTACTTGTGATAGTGTAGGCCACACTTCATACTATTGCAAATTTAGGAACACAAACGTCAAGTTTAAACAAGTGTGGGTTCCTAAAACAATATTGACTAACACTAGTGGACCTTGTTGGATTCCAAGGTCACACTTAACACCTTTCATGTAGGTGTGATGGAGATTTGGCGAGGAGCAAACTTTTCAATGTCTCATTCTTTTGGCTCCTTCGTCAAATAGCGACGAGAAGGTATAATTTTTATCCCTCTTTGCATTTCATTGCATACCTTCATAGATTTCTTGTGGGCTTGTTTTTATTTTGTTTTGTGTGCTTGCTTACATGATTTTTTTATGTTTTTATTTCTGAAAAAAAAATTGAAAAATAAAAAATAAAAAAAAATAAAATAAATTTGTTCTTATTGAATCCTCTTATGGAGCTCTTGAGTGATATTGTATGAATGATCAATTCTATCCCTTGTAGAAGTCAATTCATTATTGTTGTAGCTACATGAACATGATGTTATTCTTTTTAGTAGCCATGACATGTCTCATAAGTTTCAAACTTGACTTCTACACCTACATTTGCACTTTCACGAAATTTGACTTTCTAGTGCTTTTGGAGATTCTTTTGAAGAATAATGGAAAGTGAATGTAGGAATGATTAATTTCTGAAATTTCTAAGGGATATGATGTGTTTAGCCATGAATTAAAATTGAGCACAAAAGAATGAAAAAAAATGATATTTGCTCCGTATGAAAAATGGATACACTTCATGGCTAAAACACAACCCACGAGTATCCAACTTGTGCTACATGTGTAATCATTAGCGTTGGTGTATATAACTCGTCAAGCAATGCCATCCCACATTTAAAAGTCCTTTTAGGCCATGTTTTGGGATTTGGTAACTTGAACTCATCTTTGATGAGGTGGGAAAAATCAATCCTAGTGATATTCATGAAAATTGGAAAATGTGGATTGCTTTGGTTGATTTTCTGATATTGAATCTCCTCTTGCGCTTTATTGTCTATATTATTTCACTTACACAAAGGTGGAAAAGTCTTGGTATGAAATTCTATGAACTTGACTTGTCTATTATTTGGAATACTCATGCAAATTGCACACTACATCTAATAATGATTTATTTTTGCATGGGATATTTTTGTGACTTCATTAAACCACTTTTGGTGATTACAAAGGGGGAGAAAGAAAAGATTTTGAGAGCTTTGAGCTTTGATGTGCTTTGAGCTTTGATGTTGATATTATTTGTTGAAGGGGGAGCTTGAAATAGATGTTGATATTATTTGTTGAAGGGGGAGCTTGAAATATACTTGAATACTTGTTGAAGGGGGAGCTTGAGAGAAGGGGGAGCATGCTATTGTATTTGTTATTTGTTTGTGCATGCCATGTTGTAGTGCTTGAAATATTGAAACACACTTCACACACTCATTTCTATTGCTCAAATCTTTTATGGGTTTGTCATCACCAAAAGGGGGAGATTGTTGGAAGCAACGATCTAGGAACTTGGTTTGATGATGACAAACGTGTCGGTATATCTAATGTGTGTGCTCAGTGTGTTTCAGGCTTGGCGAAACAATGTATTCTCAGTATTTGGTGATATTGCTATTCGTATAGCACATTGGGAGAGAGAGAGATTGTTGTGCTCAAAGAAAGTGGACTTGGTCCAATATGGAGCAAATTGGACTTGGTCCAATATTGAGAGATGAATCCAAATCTTTTTGGTTATTGGAATATATCCCATAGCCATAGGAATTCCTTAGCCAAAACAAATACTATCACATTCAAAATCCCAATCAAAATACAAAATCCCTATCTCTTAGGGACTCTCCCCAAAACCCTAGCCCTAGCCTATAAAAACCTAGTTGAGGTGCTACAATATTGTGCGGCAAATATATATCAAAGGGGCCACATTTTTATCTAAGTGCAGCAATCAAAATTTGTTTTGGTAAAAGACTACGCTGGCAATATCAAAACCCTAAGAGAGAATCTCCAAGCCTTGATTTATCCGACCCATTGACACAAAACAAAGACAAGAATCCTCATCAAGAATCTCCTAGCCGCCGTCGTCATTACTCAGTTGCTGTAGAAGCCCGCCGCCGCCTCCGCTCATCGGAGAACTCGTGATCCGAGCCGTCGTCATCCGCTGTTGCCTCGTTGCCCCACCATCTAGGAGGAAGCAGTCCGCCGCCCGGAGGAGACCACCGTTCATCATCGCATCTGGAGACGAAGAAGCCATCGTCGTTGCCAAAGCTCGAAAACGCCATCGCCGTTGACGGAGCTGCTGAAGCTCGGAGGAGAAGCACCGCCGACGCTCCCCTGTTTCGAAACAGAGCTCACCACTGCCGAGGGGAGCTGATCGCCTGAGCTGCCGTTCGTCGTAGGAAACCACGTCGTCGCTGTTGAATAAACCGAAGAGATCCACGCCGCTGTCGAAGCTGCTGTGAAGAAGGAGACGACGCCACTTGAAGATCCACAGAGCTGACCGTCGGAGTTTGCCACCGCCGTCGCCATCAGAAGATCGTCGCTGAAGAAAACCCACCGCTGTCGAGAAGCTGCCATAGGAGGAGTTGCCATCGTCGAGAGCTCATCGCCGCAGCTGAAGTTGATCGACGAAGCTGTTGAAGGAGAAGTCGCTGGCAGAGTTGAACAACGACGCTGCATGCCTTCGTGTTGCGTGGACAAATCCCGGCCGAACGATCACGCGACATTTAAGAACGAACGGCGGAGATCTAACCTAGCAGCAGCCTGATCACGAAAGCATCGAAACGAAGGCAAAAGCAAAATTATTTTTTGCGCGCTGACGTGGAGACCGGAGGAAGCGAATCAACGGCTGGGATTAAGAATTCAGCAGGCCGCGCAAATCTTAAAGTGTGACGTGGCTTTGATAATTTATTTGGAGTTGCTTTGCGCACCGGCCGATTACTTAAAGGAAGAGAGCTACGTTTCCTTGCGCACCGACCGCCCAATCTAAAGAGAGTTGCTGAGCGCACAGACCAGCTTTTATTAAAGGATTGAACTGCCATTGCTTTACACACAGACCAGTGCACATCTTGACATCAAGGAGTCAGATTGAGACACCGTTTGCGTCAGATTGGAGCTGACGACGTGCTGATTGACAGAGACGCCTACACAGACACAAACTGAGCATTTCTAAACTCTAAACTCCTTTATTTGTGTCTTAGTGTAACGTTCTCTGTAGGGGAAACTTTTACCATTTTTGTGGACTATTTTGGGACTTGTCTAGTTGGGACTAGACACGTGGGACCCAGCTAGTTTGGGACTAGCTGGTAGAAAGCTTTACTAGGATTGATAGTGAGAGGAAACACTGTGTGTGGGGTACTGAGAGTCTGGCGAGTGTAGAGACGTAGAGGGTGCTCTGAGCGTGCTCTAACTTGTGACTTTGTACCTATTGCACTATCTAGTATTTGCTTTGGGGGCTGGAGTAGGTCGTTGGGACGACCGAACCAGGGTAAATCTGCTGTGTACTCTGTGGCTGCATTTTAGTTACGCTGGTTGTGCTATAACTGCGTGTGATTTCTCGTGGGTTGCACGAGAATTTTTTATCAGCCTATTCACCCCCCCTCTAGGCTAGGATCCAGATCCAACAAGGGCAAGTGGCATATAAACTGAAGATGCCTCCAACCACAAAAATAAACCCAGTCTTCCATGTCTCACAATTGAAGGGAAAACTTGGGAATTCTGCGGTGCTCCAAACTGATCAACCATGCTATACTGAAGAAATAATAGACGAGCCAGACAAGATCCTAGACCACTGGACTATCCACTCTAAGAAAGCTTTGATTTCTCAGGTGCTAATCAAATGGAGACAGTGGGGAGAAGACGAAGCTACTTGGGAGAATTACTGGGATTTGGTGAAGAGATTTCCAAGTTTCGATCTTGAGGCAAGATCGAAAAATGGGGGAAGCTATGTGAGGAAGGGGCCGCCGGAATCGGAGCTGAGGGCCGTGGAGCCGGAGCTGAGCACCGTAGCTATGGGTGAAGACGACGGTCCCAGCGGGAAGCATATTCAAATGGGGAAGGAGCCGTTGGATTTAACTCGAGCGTTGGATGCGGAAGAGCTTCAATCTGAACCCTTCATCTCCACATAATCTGAGCCGTTGGAGGCCTTCAAGTGCAATTATTTCAACCGTCCGATATCAGGACATTTGCTACTTTGATCCTGGACCGTCAGATCTCAACGACCTTGCTTCCGCTGCTCGCTACAGCTGGAGAGGCGAGCAACGAGAGATTCTAACAGAATGCTGTTAGAATCTCCAATCCACAATAAAGAGGGGAAAATCCGATTGTAAAGCCATCGTTTAATCAATCAAAGCAATCTCGTAGATATTTCTCCTCATTTTCATTTCTGTTCTTCATTTGATCCTTCTTCTTTGTTTGTTTTCTTTTCCTTCGATTTTCTATCTTTTTCAGTGAAATGCTTCGAAGATCCAAGCGTGGAGAGGAGGATGAGCGGCGACGACCTTGGAGCAGCCGGAGGAGGGGATCGATCCTCCACAGATCCTCCTTCATTTTCTCCTCATGAGGCTTCAACCGCTCCTGATTCGCGATGAACTCTTCTTCCATCAAGAGATAATCTCACAAACCCCTCCCCCAACCGATGGGGGGGGGGGGGTCGCAGCCAGATGGGAAAGAGAAATTTAGGGCTTGGGAAATTTAGGGATATTTTTGTTTAAGCGTTATCTAAGGGAGTATATATTTGTATATTTTTTAATAAAAGTGCTTACGTAACGATTAGTACCATAGCACGAACAAAAAGCGCTATGTAAGGCATTACTTGGATATCGCTTTAAAAAAAGCGCTATCTAAGTGATTTTTACCTTAATTTTGATTTATTTTTTTCTATAAGTGCAGAAGCGCTATACAAGAGCTCACTTAGATAGTGCTTTTTAAAAGCGCTATCTAAGTGGCGTTACCCAAGCCCAAATCTGTAGTAGTGTGTAGTCTTCTTTAGTCGCCTGTCCTGGCTCAGATTATAGCCGTTGGAAATAATCTATCCATTGATCAATCAACTGATATTCCTTCATCAGTCACCTGTCTGTGCCATAAACTGCCAAAATCTAGCCTTTGCAGAATTGTTTCTCTTGGCTTTTTTGCTTGGGGTTTTGAGGTTTTCTTGGCTTCCTATATATAGAAGAGGGCTTTGTTCTATTAGGACTCTTGACCACACTTGGAATTCTTTGAAGATCATTGAATCTCTTAATCAAGCCTCTCCTCCCCCATTCCCTTCATAGAGCTTCAATCTTATGCTATAGCATCTAAGCTCTAGAGAATTTCTCCGAGTGATTTCATTCTCATTCCTTTCTTGGATAACATATTTCTTCTCTTCATACATACACTCAAATGAGAAGTGTTAGGGTTCATTCCTAGAAGAGAGAAAGATCAACAAGTGCAATCAACGCTCATCTCAAACACTTGGGTTTCACTTGCATGCCTTCTTCTTCACATTGGTAATCTTCTTCACATTGGTAAGATCATATCAAGGCATATGTAAGTGTTGTTTTATTTCGTTTCTTGAAACCCAAACATTCTTTATGAAAGTTAGTTTCTCTCCTTGTGAGAGTTTCCCCCTAACTTTCTTTCTGAAAGTTAGTTTCTCTCTTAGTGAGAGTTTACCCCTAACTTTCTTTGTGAGAGTTAGTTGCGTTCTTTGTGAGAGCTACTCTATTTGTGAGAGTTAGTTTCTCTTTGTGCAAATTTGGTTCTCTCTTTGTGAGAGTTCATATCTCTTTGTGAGATTGTATTAACTACCTTGTGTAGGATCATAGTGAATATTTGGTGTGGCTGGATGTATCCAAGTTGGGGAACCAGGGTAAAATCTGTGTGTTAGCGTTTGCTTGATCGTGTTGTTTAAATTCCTCTTGCACTTATAATTCCGCATTTGCAAGTTTAATTTTTAATTACACGATTATTTCCATTACTTTATTTACTCCCCCTTTACAGTGTTTGTTGTTAGTATTGCAAGGCATAGACGGTCCTTACATCCTCTCCTTTGTTGATTTATTAGCTGATGTTTTTACTAAAATGCCCCCGTTAGCTGCTAGAAATAGGCATATTGAAGGATTATGTCCTACTTGTTTCCCTCACAAAGTTATTAGTCTCCAATATGTAGATGGTACTATGCTTTTTTGTAGGTATAAGCTAGAGCAATTGGTGGCATTAAAGTTGGTTTTATATGGTTTTGAGATGGCATTTAGATTGAAAATCAACTTTCATAAGAGCAGTGTGTATCTACTTAGTGATAATACTGAAAGACATCAAGAGATTGCTAATCAATTGAATTGTACAGAGAGAATATTTCACTTGGTTTATTTGGGTGTTCCATTGAGACCTAAAAAATAAATTCATAATGAATGGTTGCCTTTGATTGAGAAGATTAATAGGAGGTTAGCTGGTTGGAAGGGTAAATCTTTATCTATAGGAGGTAGGTTGATATTGATTAATGTTGTCCTTTCTGCTATGCCTCTCTACATTATGTCCTTCCATGCAGTCACTGCTTGGGTTATTAAGCAAATTGATAAGGTTAGAAGGGATTTCTTTTGGAAGGGGGATTCTAGTGGTTATTTATTAAGGAATCTCATAGCATAGGAGAATGTGTGTAAGAGTAAAAAGCAATGGGAATTGGGAGTCTTCAACCAGCGTATTATGAATAATGCCTTATTGAATAAGTAGATTTGGAGATTTTTTTGTGATTCTCAGGTTCTTTGGGTTTGTATTATTACATATAAATGTTATTAGCATAGGAAAATTTGGCAGGGGAATCCTACATGTTGCTCTCAGTTCTTGAAGGATATTGTTAGATTGATGCCCATCTATACCACTAGTACCGATGTTAAATGTCGTAATGGAGAGATGGTTTCATTTTGGAAAGATAGTTGGGCTCATTTTACTCCTCTAACCAGCTTGTTTCCAGGACTTTGGAATATCAGCGAGATGAATGAATGTGCACTTAGTGATGTTGGCTTCTGGAGGGAGGATCACTGGGTCTGGCACTTACGTGTTAATAAGACTTTGGCAGGGGAATGGGTTCAAGATTTTTTGCAATTAATGAGCATGTTGAATGCTATTATGTTGAGTCAAAATAATGATAATAGAATTTGGAGGTGGGAGACTAATTGCATATTCTCGGAGAAATCGTGTTATGGCTTTTTGAATTATGGGGGTATTATGGTTTGTTTTGATTATATCTGGAATAACCTTGTCCCACTAAAAGTAAAAATCATTAGTTGGTTAGTGATTCAAGGGAGGTTTGAATACTGTGGATATTTTACAAAGAAAAGGTGTGGTTAGTGTCAAGTGTTGTGTTTTATGCTTTAGCAATGCTGAATCTCATGACCATTTTTTTATTATGTCCATATGTGAGAAATATTTGGAATTCATTACAGAGCAATTTATTGATTTCTTATGAGGATGATTGTATAGCTGATATGTTAATTGACTGGAGATTTAAAAATGTCAGTCCAGAAGCGTTGTTGGAATGTGATATTTGTTGTGCTACAGTTATCTGGCTAATATGGAGAGAATGAAATATGAGAATTTTTGGAAACAAACATTGTCATGCACTATATTTTCTTAGCCAAACTTACTCTTTCTCTTCTTTTTGGCTAGGAATGCTACTCGCAAACATTGGAAGTACTTTATGCGAAGGAGAGGACCATGTGGAGTTGCAGGGAGGAGAGCAATAGCTGCTGCAACTGGAGGATCTACTGAGGCTGTTGATGGGGATTCAGACGTCACGAATGAGGCTAATCCCATTGATAATCAATGGTAAGAGTTCCTAAGAAGTAGTGGCATTTTGAATGTTGTTGGGAGACAAAATCGGAACAATATTGAGGAGATGACTGCTGATGTGAATGTGGGGGCCGATAGTGGCTTGATTGCTATTGAAGGGAGAGCAAGCTGATTTGGTGTTTTTAGATTAATATCTGTAGATGCCTTAGACTTTTGGTGTCTGTTGCCTCTGTTTTAGATGATACTTTGTGAATTTGAAGCTGCTTTTGTTTTTTGCGTTTTGCTTTTGTATTGAATGCAGCTGATGGTTGTGAGCTGTGCTTTTTTTACAACATGTTTGGAACATATACAGTTGGCGATCTTTTCCCTTCTTGAAAAAAGATTCCAAGGTGAATATTTTCCCAAGATTCAAGATTGGTAACGTATCCATACGTACATTGCTTATGTATTCGTATATACATTACCAGTCCATTAAGCTAGATAATAACGCGAAAAGACAAGATGATAAGTTTCTCACAAACCCGTCATCAATCACATTGCATGTATACAGATGAGGTTAAGCCCTCAACTCCCTGGCCCCAACGAAACGTATGCATCTAGAAGAAATAGACCCGAACTTGACCGGTTCAACCATTAGGGAGTTGCGACCGGCTCAATGGAGCCAAGAGATCAAGCAATAATGCACCATAAACACGTTCAACCCTCACCCATAAAGCAACCGACGAACAGAAAACTATATCCATTCCGGCTTTCTTGACCGGTTCAACCATTGACCCCCGCCTGACAAGCCGGCTCACCGGTCTAATTAAACCTTGCGGCGGGGACCGGTCCACACCCCGACCGCCTACATATACCGTCTCACTGCCACCAAAATTTCTCATCACAACTTAACCAACACTACCACTCTTTGCCTAACATTTTAGAGATAGAGATGGCGTCCCAAACCATCGAGAGTCACAAAGCAGGCGCCGAGGTCCACCATGGAGACGCGGAGTGCAGGAAGAAGATCGTCGAGTTGCTCGGAGAGCTCGGCATGCCGAGGGGCCTGTTCCCAATGGAGGACATCGAGGAGTTTGGCTACAACCGAGCCGACGGGTTCGTCTGGATCCTTCAGAAGAAGAAGAAGAGCCACACCTTCAAGAAGATCAAGCGCCAGGTGTCGTACGACACCGAGGTGACCGCCTTTGTCGAGCCGCGGAAGATGAGGAAGATGACGGGGGTGAAGACCAAGGAGCTCCTGCTGTGGCTCTCCGTCGTCGAGATGTATTTTGACACCCCTTCGACTGACAAGCTCACCTTCAAGACTGGCACCGGGCTGTCCGATAGCTTCGAGGCTGCGGCCTTTGAGCTCGAGGCTTGAGTGAATTGTTGCTTGATGCCGGCTGTGATCCTTCATAAAGCTCTGATTTTCAGTGCATTGCAATTTCTCTTATTGTGAAGTGCAGCTGTATGGTGAAAGTGCTGTTGTTCTATAAAAACACTGTTATACGATAAAGTTTTCAATTAATTATGATCAAAATTATGTTTTTTTTTTGAATATTGGCTGTAGTATTCAATGGATTAATGCACGGTCTAGCGAATCAAAATCCAAGGTGAACTACTCGGAAGTCAACGCTTCCATGATGTGCTCAAAAATAAATTACGATAGTTTTGCGTGTTGACTCTTAGGGAAATTTTTTTTGGGGAGAATTGAGTTGGTAAAAATAATTAAGAATTACTTGTAGAAACTGAAGATTTAGACATGCGTTCTAGCCAAATAATACAGATCTAGATATGTAACATGCGGAACCTTAAATCATTACATACTCTGATTTAGCGGAAGCTTACCTGAGTCCATCGCCAATAATCTGAAAGAGATCCTGACGATAACGTAACGGACGACCTTTCAGAATAGCACTAATCAACCGTTGGAGAAACCCTTTAGCTTTCTCCTGGTTTCTCTCCTAGCGACGGGACGTAGAAAAGACGGCTCAACTTTGTTCGTGTATTCCGGGGACCATGACCGCTAATATTTATAGGCTAGCCTCCATAGCCCTAGGGTTTCCAACTCGGCCCATCAACGAGTTGAAGCCCAATAGTCTCTACACATAAAGGCCCCACAACCTGTTTAACTCATTTAGCCCATTTAATTAATTAAAAACAGATCAATAATATATTGGGCTTAATATGACAGCGTAGCACTTATATAATTATTTACCGCATATTAGCCCAACGTTGGATTAAGATCCAACTTGTTGGATAAGTTCCAACAATCTCCCACTTGGGCTATATGCTAAACTTTATAATTATATTTCATAGTGCATACAACCAAATAAGATCTTAACTTACTGTCATTTCTTTAATGAGTCAAAAAACCAATCCGGTCCATCAATTAGATTAGCAAGGGATCAAGGAGATCTTCGCCGCAGCAATTGCAGCTCGACCCATCAGTGGTCACCGTGCTAATACAAAAGAATGACATGGATTATGAAGTGGATGTGTAGCATGGAAATTATATGTAATGTGATCTAACATGTCTATTTCCAACTGATCCTCCTTAACCTTAGTGAGATCATAAACAAACCAAAATCTGAGTGCAGCCGAACTGAAACCAAAAACTATATTTCTGATCAGAAAATAACCTCAAGCTTAAGCTGGAGACTTGATTTTGTCTATCATATGAGCACCCAAAAGAACAAACTCCCACAAAATTGAATGTTCTTAAAGAAATGACATCCATATGAGTAGCTAGCTCATAAAACCTTTTGGATGACATTTCCTTACTATAACGGATCCGTAATTACATGGTTTGTTCCGATGTGCTCATTAGACAATTATACACTCCTATTATTAATCAACAATCTAGGAACTTAATCTCTGAATATCTAAACTTTGTCAAGTTTCTATTGTTGCTGGAATATAAAACTGCAGACTTCATTGTCACTAAATAAACTGTGTGGTGTTTCAACCATCCCTAATTTGTAGCATAGTGACAAAATACGCAGATATATTTCATGATTTGGATGTCACATAATATGATATGAAATCTATAACCATGTCAGAAGAGACTATATAAAGGGGACCATTTAAATCTCTTCTAGTAGATGGCGCCTAACATAGATTTACATACATTCTTTGCATCCAAATGATCAGAGTCAGTATACCAAAATGATCTCAAACCTTTTTGACTACTGATCCTTGAACATGTAACCCTTTTGTTCGCCATAAATACCGTAAGACACATTTGGCTGCTGTCAAATGGTCAACTCCTGAACTTAACAATCTGCCCAACACACCTGTAATATATGCAATAACCAAATGCATATAAAACTGAGCATACTTTAGACTCCCTATTGGTGAGATACGGGAAATCTTCTGAAGATTATTCTCAGGGCAATCAATGAGACTAAATTTGTCTCCCACAGAACTTAGCATTCATTACCACATAGATATTATAGAAATTACATGCTCCCACAGAACTTAGGATATATAACATCATTAAACATCATCTCAAAACCGAACGAGGTGATACACTTAATGAAATTTAATATATCATTAACGATATTGAAATGCTCTACTAATGCCATTATAAACCTTATAGAGTCTTTCATAAAAACTGAATAGAAAGTCTCTTTACAATTAATGCATTCTTTTCCGTATAAAGTCTTTGAGTGATACGCTTTAAATCTTTTCTTAATACCCTTTTGAATTCCTTTTGATTATAAAAACCTATTTACAATCAATATGTTTCGAACCTTATGGTAATGAGAAAAGATTTTAAGTATCATTCAAAGACTATCTTAATTAATGCATTAATCCATTTTAGAGATGTAGAACTTTATGACATGATGTAAGTCGAACTTTCATCATCCTAATGTCAACCAAATGTTCTTGAGAATTACAATGTAATATTTCAACAATGTATTTTTCATCTCTTTAATGGATTTCCTGAATGGCAATTAGTGCTTTGTGGGTGCTAGAGTTTGTCCTTATGAACAATTTCCCGAATGAGAGGAATTGCAACATTATCTTGAACTTATTGTGTCTTGAACAATGTCAGGAATACCATCCTGAACAATGCCAATAACCCATGTGGGGATATAATCCTCTTCAAGAATAATGTCACTAACTAAATTTCCCCCCTCAAACTCAGCATCCTCAAATAGGTGTGCATTTCCTAATTCGTAAACTAACTTAATAGTGAGATTATGTAACATTATACAAAATAATATCAACTTTTAAACTATTCAACAAAACTAGAAAATCAGTACCATTATGTCCTATTTCTTTATTAGGCTTATAAAGCCTTACCTTAGTTGGACATCTCCAAACATGCACGTGATTCATTTGTTGAAACTTTATTAAGGATATAAGCTGCAATCAAAATATAACTGAATTCTAAACTGTTAATTCTTTCATTACAAGAGATGTACTTAAACTGCAGGAATCTTAGAAATAAAGCAACATTTCCAAATAAATGAAGATTATAATGATCTTTTAAATAACTAGAATAAACTAATTTTGAATTAAGAGACAACCAAATTTTCCATTCAAAAATGAACACTTATAACCAAATTTGTTCAAAATAGAAATGGAAATCCAAATTCCGTTGAAAACGGTATATAATAGTATCATAAAATTCAAATACAATCTAGCCTTTAAAAGAAATAATCTAAATTTAATTTGCTTCTACTTGAACCATCTTGCCATTGCCCATATCGATGTATCTTTCACCATCATTTGGCTCTTGGCATCTTAGGCAATCCTGCATAGACACAATGATGTGAATGGTTATACCAGGATCTTTCCATCACGTGTCTATAAGTACCAAAGTTTGCAGGAAAAGAAATTAACTTAGAATTAAACCAAATCAAAGAAACATACCCTTTTTAGCACGCCAAGCGTGATAATTTGTGTAGTTCTTCTTTACAAGTCCTTCAGCTCCGCAGAAGAAACAACCATGACCTTCTGAACTTTTCAGTTCCCTTTATTGTTTCTTTTGAGAAGCTGTATCTGCAGCTTCAGTATCCTTCTTTCTCTTGTTGAAGGTGGATGTCAGGAGAGGGCTTTCTGTCATTCTTGCTCAAGCCTTTCATCTTCCTTTTTACAGTTTGAGATGAGCTCATCCAGAGACCAAGTCTCATCCTTCAGATTGTAGCTCATCTTAAACTGATTAAACTGAGATGGAAGAGATATCAAAACAAAATGCACTAGCAGAGCCTAAGAGAGGTCTAGCTCAAGTGCTTTCAACCTTGAAGAAATATTAGACATCTTCAATATGTGCTCCCTGATGTTTCCTTTACCTTCATATTTCATTGAAGTTAGGTTTGTCAAGAGTGTACTGATCTCACTCTCTTCATTCTTGACAAATTTCTTTTCAAGCTCAATAAGGAACCATTTAGCTGTGGAAATTTTCTCCGAAAGAGAACCCCTGAGATATTCTGGAATGACATTCCTCATAAGCATTAGGCACATGCGATTTGATCTCTTCCACTCTTCCATCTCTCTCTTTTCATCAGAGGTACTCTCATCAGTGAGTGGTGGAGGACAATGAGTCCTTAATGCCATATCAAGATCCATGACTCCGAGGATTATCAAAAGATTCTCCTTCCATGCCTTGAAGTTAGTATCATTAAGAACTGGAATAGATTTGAGGTTGGCAGAAAATTTTTCAGGAATAATAGCTGAAAAAGAGAACAAGAAAAACAACTTTCAACATGTTCATATAAGTATTAAATGAAACAACACTAAATTCAAATTAATGCTATTTTCCCATCTCAAGACATCCCCCACTAGCCCAATATTTATCTTTGGATAATCTATTAACTAGTCACTGACATCTTGTTGTAGCAATCAGACAATGACAATAATAACATGCCAAAAATAAAACTTCCTTTGGGCCGAATTAAATTTGCATGCATTGATCTCACTAATCATCACCTTGTCTATTGCCACAGGTGCGCATGAAATGGTATATAATAGTAATCTTCCTTTGAGCCGATTTAGCATTCTTACGTAAATCATGGGCACATAAAATTCTTTTTATATTCATGAAATGAAATAATACAAATCAACAGAGCCCACTTTGGCGAGGTGATGATTACACGAAGTCATTTCAAAAATATATACCTTTGCAAAATTTGAATCTAAGTCACAATTTAATATAAGAATATACTTTAAGTGGAGATATTCAAGTCCACTTTTATTCAAAATCAAATTTAAGGCAACCAAACTTTTCATACAAAAGTATGTATTTAACTTGTTATATTTCGAGATTAAAACTAATCTTCACAAGAAAACCCACTTTGGTGAGTTGATGATCCAATCAATCCATATTCGATATATATATATAATTAATTGTGCCAAAAATTGAATTTGAAACTAAACTGAATTTAACACAAAATGTTACATTAAGTGGAAATATAAATAAGAACCATTTATTCCACCTTTCTAATCATTTATATTGAGTTAAATAAAATCCATAACTTCAACACAAATTTTCTTCTTCAAAATGGGGGTATATAGGTATACTAATGTGTATATGAACATACATTATAAAGTTATATATATAAATATACACCCTATCCCATTTTAGATACAACTTTAAAATGTGTCAAATTTCCTTAAGGCCATTTGCTTGATGGTTAGTGCACAAAAATTCTTTAAGGCCTTTTAAACTTATCCTTGAGGATAAATATATGTTAAAGCCTTTTATTTGCTCCCGAAGAAAATACTTGAATTTTGTGTTTTAACTTAAATCTAAATTTAAGCAAGCTGAATTTCATACCAAGGTATGAAGTCAACTTGTTATATACCGATATATATATATATTTGGTTTAATGCCTTAACCTTAGAATTTAAATTTATTTTGCACAATTAATACTAAATTTATCTTTTAGGAGAAATATACATTAAAGCTTCTTATTTGATCCTTAAATCCAAATTAAATTCAATATCAGGCAACCAATCATACAAAAGTATGTATTTAACCGTTTATATTCCGAAATAATAATTATTTAACTGCAGAGCCCACTTTGGTGGGTCCCATAATAATTAAAATTATTTTGAAACATATAATCTAATATGCCCAAAAACTGAATTCAAATGAAACTGAACTTAAATGTAAATATACATGAAAGCCTTTTATTTACTCCTTCGTGTAGGAGAATATGTGCCCATAAGGCAATTTATCCTAGATATACGTCTTGTTCATACTGTATATGGTACGTATTATTCTAAGTATAAAATTGTTCGTATTAATATACTTAGATAATATCCATAGACTTATAGTTAGGTCCTTACATATCTAGATGAGATCTCGATTATGAGAAAGTTAGTGACCGAATAGAAACGTATGTCTTAAATGGTTCATGGTCATAGATGTGTCGAGAACTGGATATCGACACATCGGATAGACCATTGTGTCTTAGTCTTACCTTAGGGTAATGATGATCTCATAGTCATTCGACTTGGTGAAGTCGGAGACGAGACACAGGTGCTCATTAGAGAATGAGTTCACTGAACGACCACATAAGAGTTATTAAATGGTTGACTTTAACTGAACTATCTTTGATAACTCTAGGGTGATGATAGGTTAGCTGGTCCTTAAGACCTGAAGTCATTTGTACGAACCTGTGAGCGAACCGTGTAGCTTAGACCTATGATCTAGCTTCGAGGCTAGGCCTGCTGAAAGATCTTAGGTTGAGCTGCACCCGAAGCTCTCGAGGTAAGTAGATGACTAAGATGGGATTCGTCACTTTCGTTAAAGGGAAGTTAGTGTTACAGGCTCAGTACGGTCTTTATGTTAATCCTCGACCGGGGTACGGTGTAAGAAGTACAACGTGTATACAATAAAGACCGTCGAATACTGACCAATGTTGTCTAATAGGGTTGACAGTAAACCATACCCTAGGCCAACAAGAACACAGTCTTGACGAAGGGACTACGGCTAACAGAGTACATCACTGACACAGCCAATGTAAACCCAATGATGCTTTTGTCAAAAGGGTCGATCACGTTATGATGATTCTGAAACAGGGGCGACAGCTACTGATCGTAGTGACCGTCGTCTAGGGGTTCCGAGCCCCAACCTGTAGTAAGGTTAGGCTGTAGGGTCTCACACCGAGTAGTGTTTGTGTCTTAGTAATAGGAAGATAGAATAGAGAGAAATATCATTTGATGATATTAAATATTCACAAGTCAAGTTGTGAAAGTTAGTCACAATAGCAATAGGGACAAACGTTGCATTTGATGCAAACTATGATTAAACGTGTCGTAAATTGGTTACGACAAATTTAGTAGGAACAAACATGTTGGAAAGGGTTACCTGGATGACGGGATCATCTCGGTCTAAACACAGGTTCAAACCGTGTCCAAATCGGAGCTCAAACGAGCCCGGAAACGCGAAAACGGTCCAAGGAGAAGTGGGTGAGACCCACTGGGCTAAAAAGCCCATAGGCAAGGCAAACGGGCGCAGCCCGCTGGCTACAGCGGGTGCACGCCCGCTGCAGAAGCGGGCTTGGCCCGCTGCAGCAGCGGGCTGGCGCCCGCTGGCTACAGCGGGCGTGGCCCGCTGCGGCAGCGGGCGCACGCCCGCTGCCCAGCGGGCGTGCGGCCCGCACTTGCCCCCCTTGGGCGGGCACGCCCGCTAAGCTTAGCGGGTGCGTCCGCAACTTAAGTCATTTGTAGGGGTTTTTGAAAACCCAAATGATGGCTACGGATTTTGATAATTTGCTCAACTTTGAGCAATTGTTTGAGGGGTCAAACGAAGTCGAAATTCGTCGCCGTCGGTTCCTACACGTTCACCATTCGAAGCTTTTCGAATTGATAGCTTGTTTGGTGTCTGAAGTTTAATGTGCAAGGAGAATTAATTAGTTAAAGTTTGCCTTTATGAAAAGCTCACTTTAACTTGAAATTAAGCCAAATTGGCTTAATTGTTTTTTCTCCATCTTGCAGAATGTCCCACATTGCTCGCAACGAGAGAGTGAGTGCCGACTCCCTATATAAATAGGGGTGCACTCTCCTCGTTGAAAAACACACCAAGCCATCGATCGAGTAGCTCCAGATTTTTAGAGCAAGCTCGATCGGCGACTAAATTCTCTCTCTCTCTTCCTGTTCTACGGAGTAGTCCTAGCAAGACTACGAAGCGGGTTTGGATTCTTGATCCAGACGTCTAAGACGCGGGTTCTTCTCAAGTGAAACTTTCTACCGCGTGTGATCGGCTCGGAGGCGAAAGGCAGCTCGGGCGGATCGGTGCGAGGGTGCGAGGCGGCTCAGGCGGTTCGAGTCAAGGCGGCTCGGCTACGAGGAGCTCCTGAAGACGGTGCGGTACATCTTGCCTGCTCCAGGGCCAAGATTCCGGGTATGTGCTTAAGTAATTTGTAGTGTAGATTTAATTAGCCGCTTTAGAGTAGATCCCTCTTGGGGTGGTCAGATCCACCCCAAGTTGGCATAGATCGGGCTAGGTTCTGGCTCCCCAGAGCCTAGCTGAATAGTTTAGCTCGCCTGGAAATATTATTTGAATTTCCATTTTCCGCTGCGCATTCGTGCATTTGTGGTCCGTCCGACTTAGGACGGACTCAGATCCGAGCTCTCGGGGTCCGCCAAAACCCAAACAGTGGTATCAGAGCTTGTTGAGCTTGAGTACGGGTTCTCGGCTTATGAGCTGACCCGAAGTAATCGCTCTTACTGTACCAAGTCATGATAAGATGGAGATCTTTGATAGGTTGGGCGTTGTCGAAAGGCATGCCGTAAAACAAGTTCTGAGGTATCTTGTGACGGGTCTAGGGTGCCATGGATGATGGGCCTTAAGAGCGTCGCAATGATATCAGAGTGATACCCAACAGTGGTATCGGAGCCACGGTTATGCATGTTGATCTTTTAAGCGTTTTTTAAATCTTTAAAATTGCTTAAGTTTTAACATACAAACTATTTTTTTATATAGTTTTTAAAAAATTGTTTTGTGTTTAAAAAAATTGTTTTTGCAACACGAAAATTTTGGGACTATTTATTTTATGCAATAACTTTTAAATTGGTCACCAATGTTTAAATACTTTATAAATTTTTTTATGAGATAAAAAAAAATTTGGTGTATTTAATTTTTATGTAACTTTTTAGAAAAATTTTATCTTTGAAATTTAAATTTTCTTTAGTTACATAAAGGTTAGAAATCTTTAAAAACTTTGTTTGAAAGCTTCTAAAACGATTTCTAAAAGATTTTAAAAGAGTTTTAAAATTGTTCTGTAAATAATAGAAATACTTTATTTTCATGAGATGAAACATAAACTAGTTTCTTTTTTACATAGATGTTTCTAAAATTATTTATGTGATATTTTAATTTTAGAAATATGGTTTAAAAATTTTAAACCCTAGGTTTAAAATTATTTGATAATTTTATACGACCTAGTTTTATGCGATGAAATTTTCTAGGCTTTAAATTTTAATCTTTAATTTTAATTGTTAAAATTTAGATTTGCATGTTTTTATTATGTAGATAATTTAAACTTGCAAATACTCATGCATGTCACAAAATGATATTTTATTTATGTTGATAAATTAGTTGTTTTAATGGACATGTTTGAATAATGTATTCATAAACCTTATTAGGTTAGCCATTAAATGTTTAAAAATTTTATGAGATGAAATTTTATAAACAAGTGACATGTTATGTTTGACAAAACAAAACAACATCAACACCTAATACCAGATTATGGTAGTCCCTTTGTTTGTAAATCATTTCTAATAAATCGTTTAATTGATGATTTTCACAAGAGACTAATTTTGAAAATATTGAATTGTTTAATAAAATCCTAATTAGATTGGGGTAGCACATTGAACAATGAACCTTATAGTTGATAAGGACTTAATAAAATTTTTTCAACCAATCCATAAAATTTCGAATTTTAGGATCCACTAGTTGATAAGGATTAACTAGTTTTCTTAATTAAAAGCCATTTAGTTGTTTGGAAAACATAGAATTGATGAAAACTCCTTCAATGGATCATGATGTCGGTCAAAGTGCTTGGCTAAGTTTGCTGGACCAACCTAGCTAGACGGGGTAACAAGTGGTCCCGGCTTAGTCAATTCCCTGGCCGCGTCCGCTGGACCGCAAGGAGTCGATTCATGACTATGTAAGTCCATCGACTATACCTAAGTCATTACAATAATAATCTTGTTCAAGATAAATCGTAGCCCTCCTTGTTTTAGGAGTTGGCAACTGTAAGAAACATGTTACGGTTGTTGAGCTACACTCAAGCCGTGATATGTCAATCTTATAGAAACCGATTTCTTGATTGACATCTTTACCAGACTGAAACCGTTGTCTCACCCTTCGTGCATCGGCGTAAGTCTAACCAAGAATGTATTCTAAGTCCTGACCCTAACCAACGTGTCGTGCATACACCGAGCGGTGGGGCAAGTCAGGCTAGACACGAAAACAAGGGACAGACTAGGCTAGCCATTGTGATCCGGTTGAGCACACTCATGATCACAAATGACTAGGGGTAAAAATCGATAGGGAATCATAGTTAATATGATTGACGACGAGTTTGTCTACCGACTGCAGAGTCGGACAACTTGTTGAGATACACTCAAGGTTGTCAGACTCAGGGTAGTCGGATCCCTCTCTCATAAATGTTATTTTATAATAAATTGTTTATTATTATGGCTTTAATAAATTTAGTGGGAGAATATAGTTTTATAAAAACCATTAAAACTATACTACGAACTAATACTGACTAAAGTATCTATAAAATGCAGAATGGATTCGGGACTTCGATATATGGTTGAGAAGACCGTGCTGGATGGGACGAACTACAAAGACTGGCTTAGGAACATCAAGTTGGTCCTTTCCCTAGCCGAAATCGGATATGTACTGTTCGAGGACGCTCCGGACAAGCCCGATGAAGATTCGACCTTCGAAGAAAAAGAAGCCTACAAATTGTACCAGAGGGATGCAGAGAAGGCCAGGTGCCTTACTCTGGCTTCGATGAGCAACGAGCTGCAGAGGAAGCATGAACATATGGATGTTCAAAGCATGCTCCTCAACGCACAAGAGTTGTACGGCAAGCGATCTCGAGCTGCCAAGTTCGAAGCCACTAGCAACCTCTGGGGCACCAAGATGGGGGCAGAGCCCGTACAGGATCATGTTATCAAGATTATCGGGTACGTAGAGGATGTCGCCCAGTTAGGATTTGTCTTGGACAATGAGATGTCCACGGACATTATCCTAAAGTCTTTGACTCCTAAGTTCAAGCCTTTCATCACCAGTTTTATAATGAACAGCCTTGAGACGGATCTTCCTGGTCTCCTCAATATGCTTAGGCAGTTTGAGGAGATTGAGAAGAAGCCGACTGCACTGGTTGTTGGCTCTGCTTCTTCCGACCTGCCGAAAGGCAAGGGTAAGAAGAGACAGGTCCCACAACCTGCGAAGGCAAAGAAAGGGAAGAATAAGACTAAAGGGGCCCGTCGAAATCTGAGTGCTTCCATTGCCACAAGATTGGCCACTGGAAGAGGAACTGTAAGATCTATCTTGTAGAGAAAAAGAAGGGGCATACGGATGCCTCTATCTCAGGTACAAAGTCAATTCATTAAAACGTAATTATTTCCAATCATATAGTATGAGATACTAAAACACATCTGTGTAATGTATACAGGTGGCTGACATGAAGCGGAGATTGGAGAAGTGCGGAGGACGGTCGGCAATCTGAGCAATCGTTGCTGCTAGGGCCGTTCAAACGACTTCAAGAGACAAGATCAAGATGATAGTATTTTAGTTTAAATAAACTGTATCATTTCTTGAAAAGTTGAAAACGATGATTGAGTGTTCTACACTCAAAGTTTATTTGGATAAACAAATTACGGTTCATATCAATGAATCCGTTGTTTTATGAATGTCTCAGGAATTACGTTTGATGTTGAGTTAAAATTGGTTGGCTTAAATTTTCTGTGATTGGGGCTTTCTGAGATGGTTGCGAAATTCTCGAATGATGATGCGAAGCTTCGGAAAATGTTGATTTTTGAGCTGACTTGATGTTATAGTCTATTGGTAGTTAAGTATAGGTTCTAGGTGCGTATAAATTGTGTGCGATCACAATTATACGCATATTAAGATTAATCCTTAATAAACCGCATTTAGTTATTAAAGTGTTAATATTAAATGTTGGTTAAGGGAAAAAGTACAGTGTAGGACGTTTTGATTGAGCGAGTCAATGTCAAGATTCCTTAAACCGATCTTGACTTGACTCATTCGTCAAACCAAACATGACACTAGTACACTCAAATTTTATTTGGATAAACAAAGTATGGTTCATATCAATGAATCCGTTGTTTTATGAATGCCTCAGGAATTACGTTTGATGTTGAGTTAAAATTGGTTGGCTTAAATTTTCTGTGATTGTGGCTTTCTGAGATGGTTGCGAAATTCTCGAATGATGATGCGAAGCTTCGGAAAATGTTGATTTTTGAGCTGACTTGATGTTATAGTCTATTGGTAGTTAAGTATAGGTTCCAAGTGCGTATAAATTGTGTGCGATCACAATTATACGCATATTAAGATTAATCCTTAATAAACCGCATTTAGTTATTAAAGTGTTAATATTAAATGTTGGTTAAGGGAAAAAGGACAGTGTAGGACGTTTTGATTGAGCGAGTCAATGTCAAGATTCCTTAAACCGATCTTGACTTGACTCATTCGTCAAACCGAACATGACACTAGTGCAATCCATCTAAAGCACTTATCAAATGGTAATATCTTCGTATATATAATCTAAATATGATTTAGATATAATATTGAAGTATTTAACCAGGCAATTCTCGAAGTCAGTGGGAGCAAGCTCGTATACTTAGTTCCGATCTTTCAGACTAACTGAAAATGATTTCCACCTTAAATAAATCATCTATATAGAACATTGAATCAAAATTGTTTTAATTTAATCGAATATATAGAGACTTAGGGTGTCACGTATGAACTTGACATACTGACACAAGAAAAGTGGAATGAGCTGAGACTGACTCATAGATTATAATGTTAGACCCTACATCTAGATTCTATATGCTAAATGTTAGCTATACAAAGATTGGAAAAATTGATCCAGATCATTTTTCCGAAGGATCAACCCTGTGTGATCAAGAGATGTATTATTTAATCCATTAAAATTAGTTGTAGATACTCGTTAGTAAAACCACTCTTAGGTTTGTCATATAAATGTCAATGTGACTAATATGCTATAACAATATGAGATACCGAGATAAATAGCCTAAGTGCAAGTGGGAGATGTAGGAGAATATGTGCCCATAAGGCAATTTATCCTAGATATACGTCTTGTTCATACTGTATATGGTACGTATTTTTCCAAGTATAAAATTGTTCGTATTAATATACTTAGATAATATCCATAGACTTATAGTTATGTCCTTACATATCTTGATGAGATCTCGATTATGAGAAAGTTAGTGACCGAATAGAAACGTAAGTCTTAAATGGTTCATGGTCATAGATGTGTCGAGAACTGGATATCGACACATCGGATAGACCATTGTGTCTTAGTCTTACCTTAGGGTAATGATGATCTCATAGTCATTCGACTTGGTGAAGTCGGAGACGAGACACAGGTGCTCATTAGAGAATGAGTTCACTGAACGACCACATAATAGTTATTAAATGGTTGACTTTAACTGAACTGTCTTTAATAACTCTAGGGTGATGATAGGTTAGCTGGTCCTTAAGACCTGAAGTCATTTGTACGAACCTGTGAACGAACCGTGTAGCTTAGACCTATGATCTAGCTTCGAGGCTAGGCCTGCTGAAAGATCTTAGGTTGAGCTGCACCCGAAGCTCTCGAGGCAAGTAGATGACTAAGATGGGATTCGTCACTTTTGTTAAAGGGAAGTTAGTGTTACAGGCTCAGTACGGTCTTTATGTTAATCCTCGGCCGAGGTACGTTGTAAGAAGTACAACGTGTATACAATAAAGACCGCAGTATATTGACCAATGTTGTCTAATAGGGTTGACAGTAAACCATACCCTAGGCCAACAAGAACACAATCTTGACGAAGGGACTACGGCTAACAGAGTTCATCACTGACACAGCCAATGTAAACCCAATGATGCTTTTGTCAAAGGGTCGATCACGTTATGATGATTCTGAAACCGGGGCGACAGCTACTGATCGTAGTGACCGTCGTCTAGGGGTTCCGAGCCCCAACCTATAGTAAGGTCAGGCTGTAGGGTCTCACACCGTGTAGTGTTCGTGTCTTAATAATAGGAAGATAGAATAGATAAAAATATCATTTGATGATATTAAATATTCACAAGTCAAGTTGTGAAAGTTAGTCGCAATAGCAATAGGGACAAACGTTGCATTTGATGCAAACTATGATTAAACGTGTCGTAAATTGGTTACGACAAATTTAGTAGGAACAAACATGTTGGAAAGGGTTACCTGGATGATGGGATCGTCCTGGTCTAAACACAGGTTCAAACCGTGTCCAAATCGGAGCTCAAACGAGCCTGGAAACGTGAAAACGGTCCAAGGAGAAGTGGGTGAGACCCACTAGGCTAAAAAGTGTAGGAATATGATGCCCTCGAGGCCATTTATCCCTGTGTGAATTGCATAAACATCTTGTTCGAAATAACAGTAAGCTGTTTGGTAATAATTTATCTAAGTTATATTGTAATGTAGTTAACATTAGATATCAACTTAGGTAAAGTCCTGAGACTTTATGCAAGGTCAAACGGGTATTGAGATGAGTATCTCGATCATGGAGAAACGTTTGACCTTCTGTAGCATAAGTCTAAAATGGTTCGTGGTGGTAGATGTTTCAAGACAAGGATATCGAAACATCGGATGGACCATTGTGTCTTAGTCTTCACCGTTTAGCGGTGGCGATGATCTCATGATCGCTTGACTTGGCGAAGTCAAAGACGAGACACAGGTGCTCATTAGAATGCGTTCACTGAACGATCCACTAGAGTTATCATATGGTTATATTGACCAATCTGTCAGTGATAACTCTGAGTGATGATAGGATAGTAGGTCTTTTGACTTGAGGTCATTTTGACAAACCTGTGCGTGAACGGTGCCACTTATATCAACTGACCTAGCTTCGAGGCAATGCCTGTCGAAAGGTCTTTTGATTGGGTGTCACTTGAAACGTACGAGGCGAGTAATGACCAAGAGAGGATTCGTATCTCCCGGTCAATGGGAGTTAGTGTCGTAGAGTTAGTTCGGTCTTTAGTAAAAACTCTGCGCAGAGTATGTTGGAAGAAGCCCAACATTTATTGACTAAAGATTGATCGAAACTAACCGGAGTCAAGTTATTGGGGTTGACAGTTTTGACCGTACCCTAGACTTGATCTACACGACATAGTTTAGACGAAGAGACTATAACTGCAGAAATCATCACAGACACGGTCAGGGTGGTCCCGACAATTCTCATGTTGATGAGTTAACCACATTATGATGATGCTGAAACAGGGACGGCAGCCACTGCTCGTGGTCTTTGTCGTATAGGGCTTCGAGCCCAACCTGTAGTAGGGTCAGGCCGTAGGGTCACTCAAAGAGTGCGACCTTCGTCTAGTAATAGGTAGAAAATAGTTAGGGAGAATATTTGCATTTGACGCAAAAGAAGAGATAATTGCATTTGATGCAATATGGTAATTTAAGCTTAGATAGGGACTATTTTGCATTTGATGCAAAAGCGATTAAATGGGTATTAAATTGTTTAATACAATATTTAATAATATAAACGCAAGGAAAAGTTCACGGGTAAGACGGAAATACTCCGGTCTAGACCCAAGTTCGAACGGCGTCTAAATCGGACACCAAATGCTCAAGTTAGAGCCAAAACAGCCCAAAGGATCAGGCCAGGCCAGACCCAGTAAATGCAAGGCAGAACAGGCTGCATCGGCTAGCCCAGGCGCTGCCTGGGCTAGCCAGGTACAAGCCTGGGCTTAGCCCAGGCTCGGCCTGGGCAAAGCCCAGGCCCGCCTGGGCTAAGCCCAGGCGCAGGCCTGGGCAAGCCCAGGCCCGCCTGGGCTCTGCCCAGCGCCTGGGCAGAGCCCAGGCGTGGACCTGGGCTCGACCAGGCGGCTGGGCGAGCCCAGGCGCGACCCGGGCTCTGCCCAGGCGTGACTTGGGCATTTTTGGCGCGCGCTGGATGCGTGGGGCCCATCCATGGGCCCCAACTTTAGGGTTTTGAACCCTAAGTGTGCAGAATCAATTGACGGCTCAGTTTTTGCGAAAAACTAGCCTAGGACTGATCTTTGGACACTTAATTGGAGGGTCAAACGAACTCCGATTGACGAACGGTTTTTTCCTATGCGTTCACCGTTGAACGCTCGTCGTATTGATAGGTTGTATCAATCTTGAAGCTCAACGGTGAGTGAGTTAAAATTCACGGAAGTTTGCACTTTGTGAAGTGCAAACTAACTTGATTTTAATTAACTCATTATTTAGTCCCACATCGGATTTTGAGAAAAGGGGAGAGTCCGCCGCCTATATAAATAGGGGTCTCCCCCCTTTCTCAAAACTCGTCCCAAGCTCTAGATCTGAGCGGCTCTCGTAAATGTTGGAGCACGCTCGGATCTAAGCTTAAATTAATATTTCTCCTCTCCCTATTATTTCTGCCTTACTCTTGTGGGCTCTGGCAAAGCCGCAAAGGAGTTCGGATTCTGGATCCGAAATCTAGGCGGAGGTTTCACTCGCGTGAAACTTTCTTCGGCGCGTGGTTGGCTCGGCGGCACGGGGATTGATCGCCTCGGGATGCGGAGCGGTTCGGGGAGCAGTTCAAGGAGCGGCTAGGCGTGGGACGGGAGCAGCTCGGAAGACGGCACGGAACATCTCGCCTGCCCCATGGCTGAGATTCCGGGTATGTGGTTAAAGTATTTTATTAGCATTAGTTTAATTTAATCGCAGTAGGCTAGATCCTTCTTGGGATGGTCAGATCCATCCCAAGTCGGCATAGATCTTGGCTAAGGGTCTTGGACATTAGGGCTAAGTTAAAAGATTGTTTTTAACTGCATGTTAATTAGTTAACATAAGTTTTTCTTCCGCTGCTATTGTTTTTGTGTCTATGTTCCGTCTGACTTAGGACGGGCATAGAGTTTTTGTGCCCTAAGGGACCGCGAATTCCCTTCAAAAAGCCCATAGGCAAGGCAAACGGGCGCAGCCCGCTGGCTGCAGCGGGTGCACGCCCGTTGCAGAAGCGGGCGGGCGCCCGCTGGCTGCAGCAGGCCACCGCCCGCTGCTTGCAGCGGGCGCACGCCCGCTGCCCAGCGGGCGTGCGGCCGCACTTGCCCCCCCTTGGGCGGGCACGCCCGCTAAGCTTAGCGGGCGCGCTCGCAACTTAAGTCATTTTTAGGGTTTTTTGAAAACCCAAATGACGGCTACGGATTTTGATAATTTGCTCAACTTTGACCAATTGTTTGAGGGGTCAAACGAATTCGAAATTCGTCGCCGTCAGTTCCTACACGTTCACCATTCGAAGCTTTTCGAATTGATAGCTTGTTTGGTGTCTGAAGTTTAATGTGCAAGGAGAATTAATTAGTTAAAGTTTGCCTTTATGAAAAGCTCACTTTAACTTGAAATTAAGCCAAATTGGCTTAATTGTTTTTTCTCCATCTTGCGGAATGTCCCACATTGCTCGCAACGAGAGAGTGAGTGCCGACTCCCTATATAAATAGGGGTGCACTCTCCTCGTTGAAAAACACACTAAGCCATCGATCGAGTAGCTCCAGATTTTTAGAGCAAGCTCGATCAGCGACTAAATTCTCTCTCTCTCTCTTCCTGTTCTCCGGAGTAGTCCTAGCAAGACTACGAAGCGGGTTTGGATTCTTGATCCAGATGTCTAAGACGCGGGTTCTTCTCAAGTGAAACTTTCTACCGCGTGTGATCGGCCCGGAGACGAAAGTCAGCTCGGGCGGATCGGTGCGAGGGTGCGAGGCGGCTCAGGCGGTTCGAGTCAAAGCGGCTCGGCTACGAGGAGCTCCTGAAGACGGTGCGGTACATCTTGCCTGCTCCAGGGCCAAGATTCCGGGTATGTGCTTAAGTAATTTGTAGTGTAGATTTAATTAGCCGCTTTATAGTAGATCCCTCTTAGGGTGGTCAGATCCACCCCAAGTTGGCATAGATCGGGCTAGGTTCTGGCTCCCCAGAGCCTAGCTGAATAGTTTAGCTCGCCTGGAAATATTATTTGAATTTCCATTTTCTGCTGCGCATTCGTGCCTCTGTGGTCCGTCCGACTTAGGACGGACTCAGATCCGAGCTCTCGGGGTCCGCCAAAACCCCAACAGTGGTATCAGAGCTTGTTGAGCTTGAGTACGGGTTCTCGGGTTATGAGCTGACCCGAAGTAATCGCTCTTACTGTACCAAGTCATGATAAGATGGAGATCTTTGATAGGTTGGGCGTTGTCGAGAGGCATGCCGTAAAACAAGTTCTGAGGTATCTTGTGACGGGTCTAGGGTGCCATGGATGATGGGCCTTAAGAGCGTCGCAATGATATCAGAGTGATACCCAACAGTGGTATCGGAGCCACGATTATGCATGTTGATCTTTTAAGCGTTTTTTAAATCTTTAAAATTGCTTAAGTTTTAACATACAAACTATTTTTTATATAGTTTTTAAAAAATTGTTTTGTGTTTAAAAAAATTGTTTTTACAACACGAAAATTTTGGGACTATTTATTTTATGCAATAACTTTTAAATAGGTCACCAATGTTTAAATACTTTATAAATTTTTTTATGAGATATAAAAAAAAATTTGGTGTATTTAATTTTTATGTAACTTTTTAGAAAAATTTTATCTTTGAAATTTAAATTTTCTTTAGTTACATAAAGGTTAGAAATCTTTAAAAACTTTGTTTGAAAGCTTCTAAAACGATTTCTAAAAGATTTTAAAAGAGTTTTAAAATAGTTCTGTAAATAATAGAAATACTTTATTTTCATGAGATGAAACATAAACTAGTTTCTTTTTTACATAGATGTTTCTAAAATTATTTATGTGATATTTTAATTTTAGAAATATGGTTTAAAAATTTTAAAGCCTAGGTTTAAAATTATTTGATAATTTTATACGACCTAGTTTTATGCGATGAAATTTTCTAGGCTTTAAATTTTAATCTTTAATTTTAATTGTTAAAATTTAGATTTGCATGTTTTTATTATGTAGATAATTTAAACTTGCAAATACTCATGCATGTCACAAAATGATATTTTATTTATGTTGATAAATTAGTTGTTTTAATGGACATGTTTGAATAATGTATTCATAAACCTTATTAGGTTAGCCATTAAATGTTTAAAAATTTTATGAGATGAAATTTTATAAACAAGTGACATGTTATGTTTGACAAAACAAAACAACATCAACACCTAATACCAGATTAGGGTAGTCCCTTTGTTTGTAAATCATTTCTAATAAATCGTTTAATTGATGATTTTCACAAGAGACTAATTTTGAAAATGTTGAATTGTTTAATAAAATCCTAATTAGATTGGGGTAGCACGTTGAACAATGAACCTTATAGTTGAAAAGAACTTAATAAAATTTTTTCAACCAATCCATAAAATTTCGAATTTTAGGATCCACTAGTTGATAAGGATTAACTAGTTTTCTTAATTAAAAGCCATTTAGTTGTTTGGAAAACATAGAATTGATGAAAACTCCTTCAATGGATCATGATGTCGGTCAATGTGCTTGGCTAAGTTTGCTGGACCAACCTAGCTAGACTGGGTAACAAGTGGTCCTGGCTTAGTCAATTCCCTGGCCGCGTCCGCTGGACCGCAAGGAGTCGATTCATGACTATGTAAGTCCATCGACTATACCTAAGTCAATACGATAATAATCTTGTTCAAGATAAATCGTAGCCCCCCTTGTTTTAGGAGTTGGCAACTGTAAGAAACATGTTACGGTTGTTGAGCTACACTCAAGCCGTGATATGTCAATCTTATAGAAACCGATTTCTTGATTGACATCTTGACCAGACTGAAACCGTTGTCTCACCCTTCGAGCATCGGCGTAAGTCTAACCAAGAATGTATTCTAAGTCCTGACCCAAACCAACGTGTCGTGCATACATCGAGCGGTGGGGCAAGTCAGGCTAGACACGAAAACAAGGGACCGACTAGGCTAGCCATTGTGATCCGGTTGAGCACACTCATGATCACAAATGACTAGGGGTAAAAATCGATAGGGAATCATAGTTAATATGATTGACGACGAGTTCGTCTACCGACTGCAGAGTCAGACAACTTGTTGAGATACACTCAAGGTTGTCAGACTCAGGGTAGTCGGATCCCTCTCTCACAAATGTTATTTTATAATAAATTGTTTATTATTATGGCTTTAATAAATTTAGTGGGAGAATATAGTTTTATAAAAACCATTAAAACTATACTACGAACTAATACTGACTAAAGTATCTATAAAATGCAGAATGGATTCGGGACTTAGATATATGGTTGAGGAGAACGTGCTGGATGGGATGAACTACAAAGACTGGCTTAGGAACATCAAGGTGGTCCTTTCCCTAGCCGGAATAGGATACGTACTGTTCAAGGACGCTCCAGATAAGCCCGATGAAGATTCGACCTTCGAAGAAAAAGAAGCCTACAAATTGTACCAGAGGGATGCAGAGAAGGCCAGGTGCCTTACTCTGGCTTCGATGAGCAATGAGCTGCAGAGGAAGCATGAACATATGGATGTTCAAAGCATGCTCCTCAACGCACAAGAGTTGTACGGCAAGCGATCTCGAGCTGCCAAGTTCGAAGCCACCAGCAACCTCTGGGGCACCAAGATGGGG
Source organism: Scilla litardierei (assembly GCA_030789695.1). Classification (NCBI taxonomy): domain Eukaryota; kingdom Viridiplantae; phylum Streptophyta; class Magnoliopsida; order Asparagales; family Asparagaceae; genus Scilla; species Scilla litardierei. The sequence continues at coordinate 645,578,444 of CM061142.1, read as the reverse complement.
GCAGAGCCCGTACATGATCATGTTATCAAGATGATCGGGTATGTAGAGGATGCCGCCCAGTTAGGATTTGTCTTGGACAATGAGATGTCCACAGACATTATCCTAAAGTCTTTGACTCCTGAGTTCAAGCCTTTCATCACCGGTTTTATAATGAACAGCCTTGAGACGGATCTTCCTGGTCTCCTCAATATGCTTAGGCAGTTTGAGGAGATTGAGAAGAAGCCGACTGCACTGGTTGTTGGCTCTGCTTCTTCCGACCTGCCGAAAGACAAGGGTAAGAAGAGGCAGGTCCCACAACCTACGAAGGCAAAGTAAGGGAAGAAAAAGACTAAAGGGGCCCCGTCGAAATCTGAGTGCTTCCATTGCCACAAGATTGGCCACTGGAAGAGGAACTGTAAGATCTATCTTGCAGAGAAAAAGAAGGGGCATACGGATGCCTCTACCTCAGGTACAAAGTCAATTCATTAAAACGTAATTATTTCCAATCATATAGTATGAGATACTAAAACACATATGTGTAATGTATACAGGTGGCTGACATGAAGCGGAGATTGGAGAAGTGCGGAGGACGGTCGGCAATCTGAGCAATCGTTGCTGCTAGGGCCGTTCAAACGACTTCAAGAGACAAGATCAAGATGATACTATTTTAGTTTAAATAAATTGTATCATTTCTTGAAAAGTTGAAAACAATGATTGAGTGTTCTACACTCAAAGTTTATTTGGATAAACAAATTACGGTTCATCTCAATGAATCCGTTGTTTTATGAATGTATCAGGAATTACGTTTGATGTTGAGTTGAAATTGGTTGGCTTAAATTTTCTGTGATTGTGGCTTTCTGAGATGGTTGCGAAATTCTCGAATGATGATGCGAAGCTTCGGAAAATGTTGAGTTTTGAGCTGACTTGATGTTATAGTCTATTGGTAGTTAAGTATAGGTTCCAGGTGTGTATAAATTGTGTGCGATCACAATTATACGCATATTAAGATTAATCCTTAATAAACCGCATTTAGTTATTAAAGTGTTAATATTAAATGTTGGTTAAGGGAAAAAGTACAGTGTAGGACGTTTTGATTGAGCGAGTCAATGTCAAGATTCCTTAAACCGATCTTGACTTGACTCATTCATCAAACCGAACCTGACACTAGTACAATCCATCTAAAGCACTTATCAAATGGTAATATCTTCGTATATATAATCTAAATATGATTTAGATATAATATTGAAGTATTTAACCAGGCAATTCTCGAAGTCAGTGGGAGCAAGCTCGTATACTTAGTTCCGATCTTTCGGACTAAGTAAAAAGGATTTTCACCTTAAATAAATCATCTATATAGAACATTGAATCAAAATTGTTTTGATTTAATCGAATATATAGAGACTCAGGGTGTCACGTATGTACTTGACATACTGACACAAGAAAAGTGGAATGAGCTGAGACTGACTCATAGATTATAATGTTAGACCCTACATCTAGATTCTATATGCTAAATGTTAGCTATACAAAGATAGGAAAAATTGATCCAGATCATTTTTCCGAAGGATCAACCCTGTGTGATCAAGAGATGTATTATTTAATCCATTAAAATTAGTTGTAGATACTCGTTAGTAAAACCACTCTTTGGTTTGTCATATAAATGTCAATATGACTGATATGCTATAACGGTATGAGATACCGAGATAAATAGCCTAAGTGCAAGTGGGAGATGTAGGAGAATATGTGCCCATAAGGCAATTTATCCTAGATATACGTCTTGTTCATACTGTATATGGTACGTATTATTCTAAGTATAAAATCATTCGTATTAATATACTTAGATAATATCCATAGACTTATAGTTAGGTCCTTACATATCTAGATGAGATCTCGATTATGAGAAAGTAAGTGACTGAATAGAAACGCAAGTCTTAAATGGTTCATGGTCATAGATGTGTCGAGAACTGGATATCGAAACATCGGATAGACCATTGTGTCTTAGTCTTACCTTAGGGTAATGATGATCTCATAGTCATTCGACTTGGTGAAGTCGGAGACGAGACACAGGTGCTTATTAGAGAATGAGTTCACTGAACGACCACATAAGAGTTATTAAATGGTTGACTTTAACTGAACTATCTTTAATAACTCTAGGGTGATGATAGGTTAGCTGGTCCTTAAGACCTGAAGTCATTTGTACGAACCTGTGAGCGAACCGTGTAGCTTAGACCTATGATCTAGCTTCGAGGCTAGGCCTGCTGAAAGATCTTAGGTTGAGCTGCACCCGAAGCTCTCGAGGCAAGTAGATGACTAAGATGGGATTCGTCACTTCCGTTAAAGGGAAGTTAGTGTTACAGGCTCAGTACGGTCTTTATGTTAATCCTCGGCTGGGGTACGTTGTAAGAAGTACAACGTGTATACAATAAAGACCGTCGTATACTGACCAATGTTGTCTAATAGGGTTGACAGTAAACCATACCCTAGGCGAACAAGAACACAGTCTTGACGAAGGGACTACGGCTAACAGAGTTCATCACTGATACAACCAATGTAAACCCAATGATGCTTTTGTCAAAGGGTCGATCACGTTATGATGATTCTGAAACAGGGGCGACAGTTACTGCTCGTAGTGACCGTTGTCTAGTGGTTCCAAGCCCCAACCTGTAGTAAGGTCAGGCTGTAGGGTCTCACACCGAGTAGTGTTCGTGTCTTAGTAATATGAAGATAGAATAGAGAGAAATATCATTTGATGATATTAAATATTCACAAGTCAAGTTGTGAAAGTTAGTCGCATTAGCAATAGGGACAAACATTGCATTTGATGCAAACTATGATTAAACGTGTCGTAAATTGGTTACGACAAATTTAGTAGAAAAAAACATGTTGGAAAGGGTTACCTGGATGACGGGATCGTCCCGGTCTAAACACAAGTTCAAATCGTGTCCAAATCGGAGCTCAAACGAGCCCGGAAACGTGAAAACGGTCCAAGGAGAAGTGGGTGAGACCCACTGGGCTAAAAAGCCCATAGGCAAGGCAAACGGGTGCAGCCTGCTGGCTGCAGCGGGTGCATGCCCGCTGCAGAAGCGGGCGCGGCCCGCTGCATGTGGGCGCTGCCCGCTGCGGCAGCGGGCGGGCGCCCGCTGCCCAGTGGGCGTGCTGCCCGCACTTGCCCCCCCTTGGGCGGGCACGCCCGCAACTTAAGTCATTTTAAGGGTTTTTTGAAAACCCAAATGACGGCTACGGATTTTGATAATTTGCTCAACTTTGAGCAATTATTTGAGGGGTCAAACGAAGTCGAAATTCGTCGCCGTCGGTTCCTACGCGTTCACCATTCGAAGCTTTTCGGATTGATAGCTTGTTTGGTGTCTGAATTTTAATGTGTAAGGAGACTTAATTAGTTAAAGTTTGCCTTTATGAAAAGCTCACTTTAACTTGAAATTAAGCCAAATTGGCTTAATTGTTTTTTCTCCATCATGCGGAATGTCCCACATTGCTCGCAACGAGAGAGTGAGTGCCGACTCCCTATATAAATAGGGGTGCACTCTCCTCGTTGAAAAACACACCAAGCCATCGATCGAGTAGCTCCAGATTTTTAGAGCAAGCTCGATCGGCGACTAAATTCTCTCTCTCTCTTCCTGTTCTCCGGAGTAGTCCTAGCAAGACTACGAAGAGGGTTTGGATTCTTGATCCGAACGTCTAAGACACGGGTTCTTCTCAAGTGAAACTTTCTACCGCGTGTGATCGGCTCGGAGGCGAAAGTCAGCTCGGGCGGATCGGTGCGAGGGTGCCAGGCGGCTCAGGCGGTTCGAGTCAAGGCGGCTCGGCTATGAGGAGCTCCTGAAGACGGTGCGGTACATCTTGCCTGCTCCAGGGCCAAGATTCTGGGTATGTGCTTAAGTAATTTGTAGTGTAGATTTAATTAGCCGCTTTAGAGTAGATCCCTCTTGGGGTGGTCAGATCCACCCCAAGTTGGCATAGATCGGGCTAGGTTCTGGCTCCCCAGAGCCTAGCTGAATAGTTTAGCTAGTCTGGAAATATTATTTGAATTTCCATTTTTCGCTGCGCATTCGTGCCTCTGTGGTCCGTCCGACTTAGGACGGACTCAGATCTGAGCTCTGGGGGTCCGACAAAACCCCAACACTTTGTTCCGTTTAAAATTCATCCAGACAACTGATCATACTGTGTATGTATTTTAACCCGTTTATATTCTGAAATAATAACAATTTTAATAGTGGAACCCACTTTGATGGAATTTCACAAAAATTAGAGTTATTTCGAAATGTATATTGAACTGAATTTTACCTAAAGAATTAAAATTGGAATGAACTTAAATTTAACACACAAAATTGGGCATAAAGGAAATATATATACACAACCATTTATTTCCTCCTTTTAACGAATTTAAATTCAAAATTTTAGGCACCAAATTAACATACAAAGTATGTCCATAACTTTTTATATATCGATATAAGAGTAATCGCCATGATAAAGCCCACCTTAGTGGGATGTTGATTACAATCATTTCGATATATATATATATATATATATATATATATATATATATATATATATATATATATATATATATATATATATATATATATATATAGAGGAAAAAGGTGATCTAAGGTGCCTCCTTAGATGAAAATATAAGGAAGCGCCCCCATTTCCCCCCATCTCCTACAATTTTTTTGGAAATTGTTTTTCATGGGGTTGTTGTTCACATCATGGATGATCAACATACCAATTTTCAAGGGATTCCAATACTTTTTGAGCCACCATCTACCCCTTACAACTTCAACGGTCTAAAAACGTGCTGAAAACCCCACGAAGTTGCAAGGGGTGGATGGGGGCTCAAAAAGTATTGAAATCCTTTGAAATTTGGTATGTTGATCATCCATAAGGAGAACAATAAACCCATGAAAAAAAATTTCAAAAAAAATGTGTGAGATAGGGGGAAATGGGGGCGCCTCCTTAAATTGAATCTAGGGAGGCACCTTAGGATCCCTTTACCCATATATATATATTTTTTTTGACGCGTAAAATATTGATTTACATTAAAAATCTAAACAGTACAGCACATCCACAAGGGAGTCTAAGGAGAAGATAGAGAGAGTGGGGATAGGGCACAAGCACCGTCACCCACCACAGACTAAAAACTCCCTAGCAATCCCTCTGGCAAAATATATACAAGAAAACATAACATTTATCAAACCCCATCAAAACCCCAGTTCGCAAATGGAATAACTGCCGTAGGGTCATCTCTATCTAAATCCCGTAATGCAATAAGAACATCAGCAGAAATGGCCTCAAATAAGACGGTTTTACCCACCCCCTTTCCGTCAAAAATCCTCCTATTTCTTTCCTTCCATATGTGCCACACCATGGATGCAAGGACAGTTTTGGCAAGGATACCCACACAGTTCTTCTTGGTGAAGAGGGAGAGTAAAAGGTTTCCAACTCCTACAAGAGTGGATGGAATGGAGGATGTAATATTCAGCTTCAAAAGACTCCTGCAGAGCAAGTAAAGGCTGTAGTTGCATTCAAAGAATAGGTGATTAATAGTCTCTTCCGCCCCAACATCACATAAGACGCATAAATGACTAGAGGGGACCCCCCATTTGTGATATATATATATATATATATATATATATATATATATATATATATATATATATATATATATATATATATATATATATATATATATATATAGGGTAAAGTGTTCCTAGGGTGACTCCTTAAATCAAATCTAAGGAGTCGCCCCCATTTTCTTCCATCTCCCACAATTTTTTTGGATTTTATTTTTCATAGGATTGTTGGTCACATCATGGATGATCAACATACCAAAAATCAAGTCATTCCAATACTTTAAAAGCCACCATCTACCCCTTGCAACTTATGGGGTTTTCAGCACGTTTTCCGACCGTTGAAGTTGCAAGGGGTAGATGTGGGCTTTTAAAGTATTGGAATGACTTGATTTTTGGTATGTTGATCATCCATTATGTGACCAACAATCCTATAAAAAATAAAATCCAAAATAATTGTGGGAGATAGGAGAAAATGGGGGCGACTCCTTAGATTTGATCTAAGGAGTCACCCTAGGAACACTTTACCATATATATATATATATATATATATATATATATATATATATATATATATATATATATATATATATATCCAAAAATGCCTAAAGCTCGAATTTAAATGAATTAAATTATTTTAACACAAATTTGTTCCTTGGGGAAATATATAAACATGTCTGTTTATTTCTTCTTCCCTTAGTGTTAAAATAAATCCAAAACATGCCCAAATTTGTGTCCAAATGACCCAAATATTGGGTCCAAAATCAGCCATGAGGGTGCCCAAAACTGTTTTGCAATAAGCCTAAAAATAAGGCCAAAAACTGGTTTGCAATAATCCTTACAAGAGGCCCAAAAACAACCAAATAGCCCAAACAGGCCCACTTTAACAGTCCAGCCCCCTTTAAAAAAATAACAGTATTTTTTTATTAAACTGCTTGTGGGCTCTTGGGCTGACCCACTGGTCTGAAACTGCAAAAAATAGGGTTAGGGTTTTTTCCTGTTAGGGGGCGGCCGCCGCCGCCGCCGCCCCCTACCCTGTCATCAGACGCTGGCAAGGGGCCGGTGCCCGAGTCGCCGGTGGGGGTTAATGCCTGAGAGGGGGCGGCCTCCATTGCCCCTGTTCAGAGAGGGGGCGGCGGAGGCCACCCCCTGTTTCTAAACGGGGGCGGCGGAGGCCGCCCCTTTAGTCCGACGGGGGTGGCCTCCGCCGCCCCCTGTTTCTGAACGGGGGCGGTAGTGGCCGCCCCCTTTACTCCGACGGGGGGCGGCCTCCGTCGCCCCCTGTTTCTGAATGGGGGCGGTAGTGGCCGCCCCCTTTACTCCGACGGGGGGCGGCCTTCGTCGCCCCCTGTTTCTGAACGGGGGCGGCGGGGCCGCCCCCTTCATTCCGACGGGGGCGGCCTCCGTCACCCCCTATTACTGAACGGGGGAGGCAGAGGCCGCCCCCTTTACTCCGAAGGGGTCGGCCTCCGCCGCTCCCCTGTTCCTGAACAGGGGCGGCGGGGGCCGCCGCCTTCCTCCTGTACGGGGGCGGCCTCCACCCCCCGCCCTCTTGTCCGCGGCAGGCACCGGCGGATGCCGACGCCTGTTCTCCTGATGGGGGCGGCAAAGCCGCCCCCTTGATCTGTGTCGGGCGGCGGTCGGCGGGCCGTCCCCGATCAATTTTTTAACAGGAAAAATACAATAAAAAACCCAAATTTTTACAGATCCGAAACTTAAAACTGATAAAAAATGAATTTTTAACAGATCGAAACTTAAAACATATTAAAAATCTGATTTTTATCGGATCTACTACGAGCATGCAAAAAATTTAAGATCCACAACATGTGGGCTCTGATACCACTTGTTGAAACTAAAGATCTAGACATGCGTTCTAGCCAAATAACACAGATCTAGATATATAACATGCGGAACCTTAAATCATTACATACTCTGATTTAGCGGAAGCGTACCCAAGTCCATCGCTAATAATTTGAAAGAGATCCTGACGATAACGCAACGGACGATCTTCCAGAATAGCACAAATCAACCGTTGGAGAACCCCTTTAGCTTTCTCATGGTTTCTCTCCTAGCGATGGGACGTAGAAAAGACGGCTCAACTTTGTTCGTGTATTCCGTGGACCATGACCGCTAATATTTATAGGCTAGCCTCCATAGCCCTAGGGTTTCCAATTCGGCCCATCAACGAGTTGAAGCCCAATAGTCTCTACACATAAAGGCCCCACAACCTGTTTAACTCATTTAGCCCATTTGATTGATTAAAAACCGATCACTAATATATTGGGCTTAATATGACAGCGTAGCACTTATATAATTATTTACCGTATATTAGCCCAACGTTGGATTAAGATCCAACTTGTTGGATAAGTCCCAACATTACTCTGTATCACATGTTTATTTAAATAATTTATCAACTAAGTAGCATATGCTATGTTTGGTGTTGGATCTGGATCTAAGCCCGCAGGGATAGGCTAATAAAAAAATTCAAAATATCACAGTAAATCACAAGCAATATTCAGCACAGATAGTCAGACATAGAGTAAATAAAAGCAGTCTCAGAGTGCTCGAGTGATTTACACTGGTTTGGTCGTCCCAATGACCTATTCCAGCCCCAAAGCAAATACTAGATTAATAATGCCAAGTGTACAACTATAAAGAGCTACGAGCACACACTCTACGCTCACCAAGGTTGTACCACACACACCAAAGCGCCAAACACTTACTAGCCTAGTAAGAGCTCTCTCTTGACTAGCCCCAATTAGTCAAGTCCCCAAAATAAGAGTATAAGTGTTCTACAAAGATCAATACATCAATTTCACAAATATAAGATAACTAGTTAAAACCCGTGCCCGCGGGCACGGTGCATTTAAGATTTTTTTCCGCGAAATCTTTGTCCCCTAAAAAATATTTCTACAGCCAAAATTTAAAAGAACAACAAATTAGCGTAAAAAAATTTAGCGGGCGCCTTCGGCGCGGGCGCCTTCGGCGCGGGCGCCTTCGGCGCGGGCGCCTTCGGCGCGGGCGCCTTCGGCGCGGGCGCCTTCGGCGCGGGCGCCTTCGGCGCGGGCGCCTTCGGCGCGGGCGCCTTCGGCGCGGGCGCCTTCGGCGCGGGCGCCTTCGGCGCGGGCGCCTTCGGCGCGGGCGCCTTCGGCGCGGGCGCCTTCGGCGCGGGCGCCTTCGGCGCGGGCGCCTTCGGCGCGGGCGCCTTCGGCGCGGGCGCCTTCGGCGCGGGCGCCTTCGGCGCGGGCGCCTTCGGCGCGGGCGGCCAAAAAACTCAACCCGCCTCGTTGAATGCACATTCGCTGTATTTTTTTTGGGTCTCATTTTTTTGGGTCATTTTTGAATGAAGAGTATTAAGTGATGATGATGCCAATTTCAATAAGAAAAGCTTTTGTATTCTCCCAACAAATTTTCTCCCAACCCAAAAAATTTTCACCCCAAAACTTGATGTGACATTGCCACATAGGACAAAGTTCAAAAACAGCTCTCAATTGTAATATAGATACGGAGTTTAGAATAGCTCACTTTGTGATGATTTCGTTGTCTCTGCCATTCAGCGCTTGGTCAGATATAATCTGACAAGATGTAGTCGTCTATCTCAGTCTGAAGCCCTGACAGTCAGCAACTCAATGTCTCGATCTCTCTGACGTTGCGGCCTCCAAGTTATGGCAATGGATGGAGAGGCTTGGTAGCTTGCGGCAAAGGAGGATTGTTGAAGCTTTTATGTCACGAAAAGGAGTTCTTGAGTCCCTTGTAAATGTTGTGGTAATGAGCTCTTGAGTCCCTTGTTACTTGCGGCAATGGAGATGAGGAGGTGATGATACGTATGGCAATGAGAGGGAGGAGCTCTTGGCCAACTTGCGTCAATGGAGTTTGAGTAGGAGCGTGTGGCTTGCGGCAAGGGAAGGAGATTATGGCTATAAGGCTTGCGGCAAATATGAAGGAGATTATGGCTATAAGGCTTGCGGCAATGTGAAGGAGATTATGGCTGTAAGGCTTGCAGTAATGGTAATGAGATGATGCAACTTGCGGCTATGGGGATGGATGTAGCTAGTATGCTTTAGCCTTGGTTGCTTGCGGCTTGGATGTTGAAGGAGCGTCTTTGCTTGTGGCAAGGGGATGTTCTCATGGTTGTTTTCTTAGAGAATATGAAAGCTTGCGGCTATGGATGATCTCATGAGGATGTTGAAAACTTGCAGCCTTGGAGATGAAGGAGCTGATACTTGCGGCAATGGAGATTCAGCAATTGAGGATTGCGACAATGATATGAAGAAGGGTTTTGGCTTTTTAGCTTTGGCTTTCTTTTTGTGTTGGCCGCATCATCTTGTTCCTCCTTGGATTAGGGTTTATATAGGAGTGGTGGAGAATCAATTAGGCTCATGTAAAATCTCTAATTTTAGGAGTATGAAGTTTGAATTCTACTTTGAATAGGATTTGAAATAATCATATGGAAGATCTCTTTCAATCACAATAGGATTTGGAGTTTGAATTGGATATGAAGAGGATCTCATTTAATCACAAATTGATTTGCATGAGATTTGAATTGCATGGCAATTGGTAATAGGATTTGCAATGTGATTTGGTTCAATCACTTTTGATATGAATGTGATCCCTCCTTATCTCTCCATCTTTGACCAAGTCTTCATATGTGTAGCAATTTTCTCCATCTTTTTGACTAAGTCTCCCTTTGAGTATTTACAAGCTTGCCACTCCTGAAAACACTTAGCACACACATCAGAATGTTCACACACGTTTGTTATCATCAAACACAAAGTTATCGATCGTTTTATCCAACTACACGTTGTATCCAACACTTGGTTGGGTGGAAAATAAGAGAAATAAAAGTAAAATAAAAATGAAATAGAAAAGGAAAGAAAAGGGAAAAAGAAACAAAATTCTTTTTTATGTTTGGTCAGAAAAATTATAAAGAAAATGAAAATGAAAATGATAAATAAAATCAAAACACTAGGAATGAAACAGTCCATGACACCGATAATCCATCGAGCAATCCAGAAAAAATATTAGCAGGTTCCAAATTGTATCTGATTGAGGCTCTCCTCTGCTGCCTTGCGCTCGTCAGGGTTGGGGCTGAGCACCGCCTGGAGGATCAAAAGAGGCCCGGAAGATCCTTTTTTCCCCGACGGAGCGAACGAGCAAGGAAAAAACCGAGAACAACGACCAGATACCCTAAAGCTGAGGACTCAGGGCTTCAGGTGTGAGAGGGTTTTCTCTATGGTTTTCATTTCGAGAATATGTGCGCCTTCTTGTTTGCTCGACCGAAACAGAGAGGAAATCGTTTTCCACTGGTTTGCTGAATGAAAAGTGAAGAGAACAGTTATATTTGTTTTTTCTTTCACTTTCCTCCTCTTTTTTACATTTTACTTTTCTTTCCAAGCAAACTAAGGAAAGCACTTTCCCCTTCATTTTTCTTTCTTTTTTCTTTTTCTTTCCACACAACCAAACATAGCATACAAAGAATTTTTTTGCTAGAAAACTATACATTATACTACGTTTGTTCGCCAGTGTTGCGGATCAACAATCTACACAATTTATCAAGCATAGGCCCACGATGACCCATGAGAGCCAACTCTAGCTCTAATTTCGCGGATTTGCTCCTAGAAGCCCCCCTTATGCATGGCGGCATACCAAGGTTTAAAAATGCAATAAATACTCTCTTTCATTGTAATACAAATGTACATCTAACATACCGGTAACATACTAATATACATACACAATGTCTACTTGTTAATTTGGGAATTATAGCACTTCACGTCGTAAGCCATCCCAGCCTTATTTAACATCACGGTTCATATGACAGGTCCTCTAGATAGGAGCATGTTGACTCACATCTAGTTCATTGTCACAGATCAAATGGGAAGATGCACATCAAGTCGGGTCGGATTTTCTCAAATACTTAAGTTGTGTATCTCCATAAAAATATATACAACAATTGATACTGCTTATGAAAATTCTTACTGATTTCATAAATGTATCAATCCAAAGCCGTTCTATAGCACCGAGTCAATTCCATCCAAATTCTGGGACCTCGACAATTGTCGGTGACCCCAATACCAATACTAATACCAATACCAATAGTAACACTAATTTAAAGGCCAACATCCATCCAAGCTTTGATGTTAGGCTAAGTGTTAAATGTGCCTGGGTTACTGAATAGTCGGTTGGGTTCTTAAATTGTGTCACTTGGGTTCCCGAGATTTGTCGCTTCGACTCCCATGCTGATGACATTTGGACTCCCAAGATCCTTTTTGAACTTTGTAAAATTAAGTAATACTCCTTGTACAAATGTGCAACCTGTAGAGAAATAAGATTCCTCATCTCAGTTAAGATGGTATCAGAGCTTGTTTAATAGAAAATCTAATCTTATTATTCATCTCCTCCCACGCTCCTCCACTCAAACTAAACATTGGCCAATAAATCACCACTGTGGTCTTCAAGCAATCATCAGATTTGAGCATCAAGCACCCAATCTCCGGTGACCTCTCCTTCATCGTCGTCGGGCCAAGATCCCCTTCGATCAGACTGAATTCCCTTGGCCTTCATAGAGACTCCGAGCTGACTCTTACTCACGTCTCACAACTGGATTTTTCTTCGCCAGAGATTTCCTAACCTTCTTCATGCTCTTCACCTTCAGCTTCATGGCAGCCGGCACTGCCTTCGTCGAAGACGCCGCCATCTTCGTCTTCGTCGATGACGCCTTCGAGTTCGTCTTCAAGGTCTTGGTCGTTGGAGCCTTAGGCTTTGCTGCCTTTCTCACAGGCTTCCTGGCCCGCTTCTACAGCCTCAAAGGAGGCTGAGACTCATAACCCTCACCCGCCTTGTCGGATTCCGGTTTCTTGCTCTGGCTCCAATGACCAGTCCAAATCCCTCCTTCAAAGTCTCAATCTTCTCTCGTCTTTGCTCTGGTCTCTCTCCTTGTGAAAGTTTAATGACCCATTGAAAAAGTAGCCACCTTTTTTGCCTTTCCTGTCTATTTGATTAACAGTTTTCGCATCCAGAAAGAAACGAAAAATAATTTAAAAAATGAGTAAGCCTTACAATTTTCTTGCGGGTGATGTGCAGCTTACTGGTGTCGAAAACTACACCACCAGGACATTAACCATTCAGTATAATCTTTGTGCTTTTGGCTTGAGGGGTTATGTAGATGGCTATATCCCTTGTCATCCCATATCTGCCACTACATCTTCTCCCGTCACATCTTCGTCTGATTCGAAAATTTCATCAGCTGTCATCAGTGGTGTTTCTCTCACGTACCAGCAGTGGAGTAATGTTGATCAACAAATCATGGCGTACTTTATGAGATTTATATCAGTACAAATTCAACTAAATATTGGTCGTTTCCCAACCTCTTATGATCAATGGCTTGCACTCTCTCGGATGTTTGTTCAGACTGGTATAGCCAGAGAGTACCAGCTCTATCAGGATCTTCAGGATGCTCGACAGGAGGATCGATCTATTCAGGATTTTTACAATCTTCTTTCCAACTATTGGGATGTCATGCCCTGCTTCCCATTATACTTGGGAGCGAGGATGCAAGCGGGTCTACATGGGCTGGAGCGGTGAAGCTTGAACCCAATAAGCGTATGTAAATAACACCTTTCGCAGGATCTTGCATGCAATTCAGGGCAACATAGATACTATGAATATAAAAGCCAACATTCATATAGAGTACATAATAATAGAAAGGGCTCCAAGCATGGCCTACAACGATAGCGTTTTACAAAGATAAAATGGGTACACACCCTACAAACAACAGCGGTCGAAAAGAAATAAACAGTAGTGGTGAAACTCAGCAACTAGTCCACGGTAGGGAGGACTTCAGGATCAGCAGAATCCTGGTCTAATGGATCATACTGGTCAAGCAGCTCGTCCTCAAAGTACTCTGTCTCATGACCTGACATACATTTCAAATAACATAGAAATGTATGTCAGCAAGGGTTCTTGGCAAGGTTTTCAAAATCATTTTCATGGCAGTTAGAACATTTATAACGGTAAAATGAAATTTCAAGGATTTACACTAGCATGGCAGTTCAACTATAAATTAAAACATGGCAGTTCTAGTAAAAGTGAAAACATGGCAATATTATTTAACAGTTAAGAAATAGCAGGCTATTTAAAAGAAACAAATGCAGTTCTATAAGTTAACATGTTCGGTATCTGTTCAATAGTGTGTTTTAGTGCATGTCTAAGGTTCACGTCGTTAGGCGGCAAGCAAGTGAATCTACCTTCAAGTGTCCCCAAAGGTAGCCTGTTTACTTCCGACTAGTGCCCGCGAACCCAACCCCACCAACGTGTACTTTCTGGGCCACGAGCCAGAATCAGCTAAACAACCATAATACTGGGCACGAGCCAGGCTAGTCGACATCCGACCCGCACGATCTAGTAGCCAACGGCATGTAACATCTAGTAGCCAACGACATGAAACATCTAGTAGCCAACGACATGTATCATCCAGTGATTATCAAGTTCATTCATGTATCTAGCATGCATTTCTAGCAGTTAATTTGCCGGGGTAATAAGCATGGTATAAAGCAGTTTAAATGAAGTAACATTTAACAATAGGTAGAAAAATGCACGCTCGCCTGACTGGGACAGTTTTGGGTGTCTGAGCAGCGGTAAAAAAAGATGCGACGTATCTGCGTCATTAAATTACGATATTAAATAACTTGCAACTAACAACTTGCTAACCAACTAATATTACAACTCTTTTAACAAACTAGAGTATTTATACTTACTTATGTATATTAACAACTAAGGTATTCAAATTAACTTGCTAACTTATCACTAGCATTATATTACTCTAACAAGTATTAGTTTACGTATACTAACTAATAATTTACTAAAATATATATTACTAACATCATGTATTTATACACAACTTACAAATAATTAATTAACACCAACTACTAACCACTAACTACATATAAACAACTATTTATACATACTAACACTTGAACTAACTTGATATAATGATACATAACCTTAAAATAATACTCAACTATTAATAAAGGCTGACTTCTTCTTCCTTTTGTTTCTCTCCTTTTCCTCTCTTTACTGTCGTCTCCTTCTTCTTCTTTATATATTTTTTGTGTTCTTTGTTGCAGGGAGAGGGGAGCTCGGCAAGTGGAGGGTGGCAGGGGGTGTGAGCGGCAACAGGGGGCACGTGGCAGCCAAGGGGCATGCAGCAGCAGCCTAGGCACCTGCAGGGGGAGACGGTGACTCCGGAGTGCAATGGTGCTGGGCGGATCAGGGCGACGGCAGCGCGGATCGGGGCAGCGACAGCGCGGATCAGTGCAGCAGGGCAGATCTGGGGCCTGAGGTGCGGCACCGGCAGTACGGGGCATCCAGGGGCACGACACTGTCGGGCGACGGGCTGCGTCAGTCAGCATGGCGACAGGGTGGCATCGGCAGTGGCCGGGGCTCGGAGGAGTAGGGGGCAGCGAGAGGGGATGATACTTTTTGTTGTGTTTTGATTTGATTTTTGGATTTCAATTTCTTTGATCTCAGATCTCCCCTCTTGCTAATTTGATCTAATTTCTATTTTGATTTGGGAATCGATTTGGGGTTGATTTGGGGCTGCAAGTTAGTTGTTGTTGATTATTGTTGTGGTTGGAAGGAAATTGGTTTGATGATTTTGGTTTGGGAAGATCTGCAGGGAGATAGAAGATGGTTTGTTGACTGAGGATGTAGGAGGAAGACGATGGTGTTGCTGCTCCTGTTGTTCTCTTTAAAATAACGAAGTATGGTTGATTGATTAAGGGAGAAATAAATTAGGTGGGGGAGAGAACGAGAAATTTGGATCTGGTCTGGGTTTCACCAATACATACGGTGTTTTAATGGTGTAAGGTTAGGTTAATTAAAAATTTGATTAGGGGTAATTTAATTAGTGTTAATAGTTAATTGATCATGCCATGGTAAAAATTTGAAATCATCGACGCGCTCGCGTCGACGCACAAAAATAGAACTCGCGCATGAAAACATTCGGACGATCAAAACAAAGTACGACACACGATAATTAACGTGCCTAGAAAAATACCAACCGTTACATGGGAAGAACTTCAATTAATGGAGGTTACCATTCCTGCAACACTCTCTGATTTCTCAAAAGAGTTTGTACTCCAACATGATCGGCATCGTTTATATCATTTTGTTATGCGCTTGCGTCCAGATTTTGTGTCACTTTGGGTGCACATTCTTCATAGAAATGCACTCCCTTGCCTCACCGATGCCATTGTAGAGTTCACCTCTGAAGAAACACGACTTCATCTACTTTATTCAGCAACATCATCATCCACAGCTGTACCCAGACTCTGTACTTGTCACACATTTTCATCCTCCACCTAATACCAGTGGCCAAAACCCACGTTCTTATGGACAATTTTGACATAAAGGATTCAAATCAGGTTCCTTCGCTGTAAAACCACGATGACCATCGACGTGCTCGCGTCGACACACAAAAATAGAACTCGTGCACGAAAACATCTGGACGATCAAAACAAAACTACGGAACACGATAATTAACATGCCTAGAAAAATACTGGCCGTTACATTCTACCTACCTTAAGAATAATTCCGCTCTTGGAATTCTTATCAACTAAGGAGTAGAGAACAAATATAGATAATGCTCTCGCATTTCATCTTACAGCTCATAGGTGGATTCTCCTGGAAAGTCGCGACACCACATCACTCTCACGAGATCGACGACCTTGTTCCTGAGCGTCTTCTGACGTTGGTCTAAGATCTGCACCAGCTGCTGCTCATAAGTCAGATTCCGTCGAACCGTAATCTCCGAATAATCGACAGCATGTGATGGGTCACTGATGTAACGACGTAGCTGTGATACATGAAAAATGTCATTTACTCCCTTTAAGGATGGTGGTAGTGCTAAGCGATACGCTGCCTCTCCAACTCGCTCTAGCACATCGAAGGGTCCAATAAATCTTGGACTAACCTTTCCTCGCTTCCCGAAGCAGATCACTCCTCGATTCGGGGAGATCTTCAGGAATACATGATCACTGGCCTTGAACTCCAAAGGACGGCATTTAGCATCAGCCCAATGCTTGTACCGATCCTGAGCAATTCGAAGCTTGTCCATGATATCTCACACAACATCAACCGTTTTTACTATCATCTATGGTCATAACAGCTCTCTATCATCGATGTCATCCCAACTCAGTGGCGATCGACATTTTCTCCCGTAGAGAGCAGCAAAAGGCGCCATGCCAATGCTCGCCTGGTAGCTGTTGTTGCAGGAGAACTCCACTAGATGCAGATGATCCTCCTATGAGCATTTGAAATCCAGCATGAAGGCCCGCAACATGTCCTCCAATATCTGGATAGTGCACTCCGACTGTCCATCAGTCTGTGGGTGATATGCAGTACTGAAGCTCAGACTGGTACCCAGATTTGTCTGCAAACTCTTCCAAAATTGAGACGTGAAACTCGTGTCCCGGTCGGAGACGATACTCATAGGAACTCCATGTAATCGCACAATCTCCTACACGATTATCGATCACATCACGACACATCCTAGAAAGAAGTTATAAAGGTATAAGAATGATAATTACCTCCATATACTTCTTCACAAGTATCTCCGTAGATTGTCCTACTCGGAAAGGTATGAAATGCGTAGACTTGGTTAATCGATCAACAATAACCTAAATCGCGTCATTTTGCTTGGTGCTCCGAGGTAATCCAGTTACAAAGTCCATGGTGATGTGCTGCCACTTTTACTCTGAAATTGGCATGGGTTGAAGCAATCTGACAATGCGGTGGTGTTCAGTCTTCACTTACTGACACACAAGACATTTGGCGACGCTACGAACTACGCTCCTCTTCATACCGTGCGACCAAAAATTCAAACGGAGATCCTTGTACATTTTGGTACCGCCAGAATGAATGGAATAGAGAGAGCTACGAGCTTCATTCATCAGTTCATCTCTGATATCGCCAGAAGGTACGCAGATCCTACTGCCGTATCCCAAGGAACCATCCTTATGAACGATAAAGTTTGTCCGAAGTCCTACTTCAACTTGCTCTCGGATCCTCTGCAGTTTAGCCTCTCCAGACTGTGCAGCTTTGATCAGATCCACTATCGTCGACTGAATCTGCATATTCATCAACGACGATGTGACTCCAGGTAACATAACCTCTGCGCTCATCTCACGCAGATCCTGTTGTAAATTCCACTAATCTATGAGAGTCATAACCGCTGGAAGTCTGTTCAAAGCGTCAGGTACAACATTAACCTTCCCTGGATGATACTGTAGGTCGATGTCGTAATCAGCATCAGCTCTAACCACTGCGATGTCTCATATTTAACTCATTCCGAGTAAAAATATATTTCAAACTTTTGTGATCAGTGAAAATCTTCACTTTCTCACTCCGTAAGAAATGTCTTCAAATCTTCACTGCGAAGATGACAGCGGCTAACTCCAAGTCGTGAGTCGGGTAATTCTTCTCGTGGATCTTCAACTGTCGAGAAACGTAAGCGACTACATGACTGTGCTGATGCAGAACACATCTAAGACCTTTGCCCGAGGCATCACAAAAGATCTCGAATCCTCCAGTTCTATCTGGAATAGCTAGAACTGGTGCAGATATCCGCCTTGCTTTCAAGGTCCCAACTTCCTGCTTACAAGAGTCTGACTAAACAAACTTGACGTCCTTCCTCGTCAGTCGAGTCATATGCTCTATATCCTCGAGAAATCTTGAATGAATCGACGGTAGTAGCATGCTAATCCTAGGAAACTCTGGATGTCTGATGCTGACCGAGGGGTAGGCCAATTTCTGACTGATGTTACCTTCTCTGGATCGACCGAGATACCTTCGCCTGATACCACATGTCTAAGAAATGCAATCCGGTCAAACCAGAACTTGCACTTGCTGTACTTGGCATACAACTGATGACGGTGAAGCATCTCCAAAACCATCTGTAGATGCTCAGCACGTTCCTTCTCGCTCCTCAAATAGAGCAATATGTCATCAATGAATATTAGAATGAATTTATCCAGAAACTCGTAGAATATCAGTTTCATATGATTCATGAATACCGCAGGAGCGTTGGTCACACCGAATGGCATGGCAACAAACTCTTAGTGTCCATACTTGGTCTGAAAGGCCATCTTATAGATATCCTTATTCTTGACCTTCACATGATGGTATCCACTCCTGATGTCCAGCTTCAAGAAAACTCGTGATCCACCGAGTTGATTGAAGATATCATCTATACGAGGTAACATGTACTTATTCTTCACAGTGACATTGTTCAGCTCCCGATAATCCACACACATCCTTCTCGATCCATCCTTCTTCTTGACCAGCAGTACATGTGCACCCCAGGGAGACACGCATGGATGAATGAATCCTTTCTGCAACAGGTCGTCCAACTGCTTTCATTGCTCTTCAAATTCTGTCGGAGCTATATGGTAAGGCGCCTTCGAGATTGGCTGAGTATTCGGCATCAGGTCGATACTGAACTCCAAAGCTTGGTCAGGTGACAATCCAGAAATGTCTTCCGAAAATACATCATCGAAGTCTCGAACCACTACAGGCTTCTCCGGTTCGACTTACATAGATGTGCGGATCGTTTCGTTCGGTTGAGCCGAAATCTGATAGGCTCGAGCGAACGACTACCACTGATGAATTCGAACGCCGGATGGTCGAGAATTTCGAATACTACTTTCTTCTTGTGACACTCGATAGTAGCATAGAAAGTCCCTAACCAGTCCATGCCGAGAATAACATCAAAGTTGGGTGTGTCCAAGACCATGAAGTCTGCATAAAGTTCATGTCCGCAAATCACTAATGGACAAGATTTGCATCCCAAGGTAACACTCACTACGCCACTTCCGGTTGTAATGTTCTATGTCTTGGAAAGTGGGTAGGTAGGGATCGAGTGCTTAAATACAAACTTCTGGGATATAACACACAGGGAAGCTCCGGAATCAAATAGAGTCGGAGCCAGGTGGGAGGCCACTAAGATAACACCTAAGATAAAAATAATAAACTTAGCAAGGAAACCTAACTAACAAGCATGAATATCTGAGAAATGATAAATACTAGGTATAAAGGTTACATGTGATCACTTCATCCTCAGTCTCAGCTTTCACACCTGTCATCGTGAACGTCTGGCACTTCGACTGATTGGCCTGCTGATAGGCCTAGTTCTATGGAATCAGAGGATGTCCATGCTGCACAGGTCCGGGTGCTCCTCGCTGAACAGGTGCATGCATTGCTCACAGAATAGGTCCAAGTACTCCAGTAGATGCTTGACAGTTCTTGCCGTGAGGGCATTCTCTCGCAGAATGTGCAGGTGATCTGCAAATTAGGCACTGGTTCAGCATCCTCCTGCAATCTCCAGTCTTGCCACAAAAGTTGCAGGTCAGATGCGATCGATCGGCAGGAGCAGATGGCCTCTTGAATGGTGTGGTCTGCGGAGGTCGAAAGTTTCCTCTGGGCACCATCTTAGGTGGCTCCATGGGACGCTTGCCTCCTCCAACTGAAGGTTCCACGGTGAGTCTCGCCACAATCTCATGCTCACGTGCAAAATCCAGAACGTCCTGAAGTGTCGTCAGTCTCGCTGAGGTCATCGAGGCTTGGACCTTAGGATTCAGGCCTTTACGAAACTGAAATGCACAGTCTTCAGGGTCTTCAACCATGTGAGGTGCAAAGCGGCTAAGCATGACAAACTCAGCCTCATACTCGTCCACGGTCCTATCTCCTTGGACCAGATTAGCGAAACACTGCTGAAGCTCTCTTTTGGCTGCTTTGGGAAAGTATTTAGCATCGAACCTTTCCCGAAACATGCCCCAAGAGATCGGCCTGACCAGACGTTTCTCCTCTAGTTGCCACCAGCTCCAACATTGTCGATCAGCTGTAGTTTTGCTACTTCAACCCATCCAGCCTGAGGGATACATGCAGCACTCAGCTTATCTTTAGTCCCTTGAACCCACTCATCAGCTCCTAGAGGCCCTTCTTTTCCAGAGAAGCTCCTGGGTTGTAACTCGTGGAACTGTCTAACTCCTGGTTTAGCTTGAGGGGATGGCGGTGGTGGTGGTGCAATCTGAGCAGGTTACTGTCCCTGCTGAATCAGCTGCTGCTGGACCTTCAACCTCTCCCTTATGACTCCGAGGAGTTCATTAATATTGGCACCTCCGTTAGCTGCATTACCATTACCATTCCCATTCCCATTCCTGGTGTTGTGTCTTCCTGCCATGCTGAAACAAGAAACTTGGTTAAATTAGGTGTACAGGATAAATCTAGACGTTTTTGGCAATTGATAGTATTTCCATTGTCCTGAAATTTTGCTAAATGCATAACCTGCATGGGCCACCATAAAACCTGTCACGCCCCGCTTCCCATTATACTTGGGAGCGAGGACGCAAGCGGGTCCTCATGGGCTGGAGCGGTGAAGCTCGAACCCAATAAGCGTATGTGAATAACACCTTTCGCAGGATCTTGCATGCAATTCAGGGCAACTGAGATACTATGAATATAAAAGCCAACATCCATATAGCGTACATAATAATAAAAAGGGCCCCAAGAATGGCCTACAACGATAGCGTTTTACAAAGATAAAATGGGTACACACCCTACAAACAACAGCGGTCGAAAAGAAATAAACAGCAACAGTGAAACTCAGCAAAAAGTCCACGGTAAGGAGGACTTCAGGATCAGCAGAATCATGGTCTAATGGATCAGACTGGTTAAGTAGCTCGTCCTCAAAGTACTCTGTCTCATGACCTAACATACATTTCAAATAACATAGAAATGTATGTCAGCAAGGGTTCTTAACTTCTTGGCAAGGTTTTCAAAATCATTTTCATGGCAGTTAGAACATTTATAATAGCAAAATGAAATTTCAAGGATTTACACTAGCATGGCAGTTCAACTATAAATTAAAACATGGCAGTTCTAGTAAAAGTGAAAACATGGCAATATTATTTAACAGTTAAGACATGGCAGGCTATTTAAAAGAAACAACAGCAATTCTATAAGTTAACATGTTCGGTATCTGTTCAATAGTGTGTTTTAGTGCGTGTCTAAGGTTCACGTCGTTAGGCAGCAAGGAAGTGAATCTACCTTCAAGTGTCCCCGAAGGTAGCCCGTTTACTTCCGACTAGTGCCCGCGAACCCAACCCCATCCACGTGTACTTTTTGGGCCACGAGCCAGAATCAACTAAACAACCATAATACTAGGCACAAGCCAGGCTAGTCGACATCCGACCCGCACGATCTAGTAGCCAACGGCATGTAACATCTAGTAGCCAATGGCATGTAACATCTAGTAGCCAACGACATGTATCATTCTGTGATTTTCAAGTTCATTCATGTATCTAGCATGCATTTCTAGCAGTTAATTTGTCGGGGTAATAAGCATTGTATAAATTAGTTTAAATGAAGTAACATTTAACAATAGGTAGGAAAATGCACGCTTGCCTGATTGGGACAGTTTTGGGTGTCTGAGCAGCGGTATAAAAAGATGCGAAGTATCTGCGTCATTAAATTAGGATATTAAATAACTTGCAACTAACAACTTGCTAACCAACTAGTATTACAACTCTTTTAACAAACTAGAGTATTTATACTTACATATATTAACAACTAAGGTATAGAAATTAACTTGCTAACTTATTACTAGCATTATATTACTCTAACAAGTATTAGTTTACGTATACTAACTAATAATTTACTAAAATATATATTACTAACATCATGTATTTATACACAACTTACAAATAATTAATTAACACCAACTACTAACCACTAACAACATATAAACAACTATTTATACATACTAACACATGAACTAACCTGATATAATAATACATAACCTTAAAATAACACTCAACTATTAATAAAGGCTGACTTTTTCTTCCTTTTGTTTCTCTCCTCTTCCCCTCTTTACTGTCGTCTCCTCCTTCTTCTATATATATATTTTTTGTGTTCTTTGTTGCAGGGAGAGGGGAGCTCGGCAAGTGGGGTGTCAGTGGGTGTGAGCGGCAACAGGGGGCACGCGACGACCAAGGTGCATGCAGTGGCAGCCTGGGCGTCTACAGCAAGCGACGGCGGCTCCGGAGTGCGATGGCGCTGGGGGGATCAGGGCAACGACAGCGTGGATCGGGGCGGTGGTAGCGTGGATCGGAGCAGTGGGGCGGATTTGGGGCCAGAGGTGCGGCGTCGACAGCACATGGCATCCATGGGTACGGCGCTGTCGGGCGACGGGCTGCGACAGTCGGCACGACGACAGGGTGGCGTCGGCAGTGGCCGGGGCTCAGAGGAGTAGGGGCAGCGAGAGGGGATGATTCTTTTTGTTGGGTTTAGATTTGATTTTGGGATTTCAATTTCTTTGATCTCAGATCTCACCTCTTGATAATTTGATCTAATTTCTGTTTTGATTTGGGAATCAATTTGGGGTTGATTTGGGGCTGAATGTTAGTTGTTGTTGATCGTTGTTGTGGTTGGAAGATGGTTTGTTGACTGAGGATGTAGGAGGAAGACGATGGTGTTGTTTCTCCTGTTGTTCTCTTTAAAATAACGAAGTGTGGTTGATTTATAAAGGGAGAAATAAATTAGGTGGGGGAGAGAACGAGAAATTTGGATCTGGTCTGGGTTTCACCAATACATACGGTGTTTTAATGGTGTAAGGTTAGGTTAATTAAAAATTTGATTATGGGTAATTTAATTAGTGTTAATAGTTAATTGATCATGCCATGGAAAAAATTTGAAATCATCGACGCGCTCGTGTCGACGCACAAAAATAGAACTCGCGCATGAAAACATTCGGACGATCAAAACAAAGTACGACACACGATAATTAACGTGCCTAGAAAAATACCAGCCGTTACATGGGAAGAACTTCAATTAATGGAGGTTACCATTCCTGCAACACTCTCTGATTTCTCAAAAGAGTTTGTACTCCAACATGATCGGCATCGTTTATATCATTTTGTTATGCGCTTGCGTCCAGATTTTGTGTCACTTTGGGTGCACATTCTTCATAGAAATGCACTCCCTTGCCTCGCCGATGCCATTGTAGAGTTCACCTCTGAAGAAACACGACTTCATCTACTTTATTCAGCAACATCATCATCCACAGCTGTACCCAGACTCTGTACTTGTCACACATTTTCATCCTCCACCTAATACCAGTGGCCAAAACCCACGTTCTTATGGACAATTTTGACATAAAGGATTCAAATCAGGTTCCTTCGCTGTAAAACCACGATGACCATGTCCAATCAAGGGACACTAATTATGGGATTGTCCATCTCGAAATCGATTACAACACAAGAGAAATTTAGTTACTGCATCAGCTTCCTCTTCAATGGCTTCTGCTCCACAACCATCACATGTACTTTCTATGTTCATACCTTAGCAGATCTATGAACTAGCTACTCTTGTTGCTCAGAACCAACTAC
This sequence comes from Scilla litardierei, assembly GCA_030789695.1. NCBI lineage: Eukaryota > Viridiplantae > Streptophyta > Magnoliopsida > Asparagales > Asparagaceae > Scilla > Scilla litardierei. Next base: position 645,554,440 of record CM061142.1, on the reverse strand, counting down.
ACTTGTTGATCAGAACCTTGGTTCCTCTGGCACTTATGAAACTTTACACAGCTCCGATACTGTCGCGCTTATTGCCACTCGGGTAATTCATCATGTGATATCCTGTGCGTGATATACTTCTATAATTGTATATTTGTATAAGTAAGTATACTTGTATGTATTGATTTATATGGTAGTGTATAGTTGTATGAATGTAGTATTGGATATATTCTATATTTGTGTGTAGAGAAGTGTAAGAATGTGGGTGTATGTATGGATGTATGGATGTATGAATGTGGATATGTATATGTGTTAGTGGTGTATATTTGCATGAATATGATTGAATTGCAAGTATGTAAATATAGGTGTGTTGTGTAATCCTAAATATTGTGTTGAATACTTGGATTAGATGTGTACCTTGCTTTTATATGTGTGTGTGTGTTTATATATATATATATATATATATATATATATATATATATATATATATATATATATATATATATATATATATATATATATATATATATATATGGGTAAAATGCGCCTGAGCTCGTGCTCAGATGGGATTCCTGCGCTCGACCCCTCCTGACCGTCTGATCCGATCAGCGATCATGGTAATATCTGACCTTTTTGTGCAATTACCAAAACGCCCTTTAAGCTCTTTTTAACGCGCCTCTGTACTAAATTACCTTTAACCCCTTTTGTACTAAAATACAATCGCCACCAATTCTTTTGCTCACTCCCGTGCAAAACACAGAAGCTGGAGCAATCGCCACCAATTCTTTTGCTCACTCCCACGTAAAACGCAGAAGCTGGAGCAATCGCCACCAATTCTTTTGCTCACTCCCGCGCAAAACGCAGAAGTTGGAGTAGATCCCCAGTTTTGCACAAGGTCTTCGATTTCAACAGCCCACGCCTAAGATCGCCCCCAAATCCAGGCCATCACACTCTCGTTGATTCCCCTGTTACTCTCCTCCATCGAGGTAAGGATCGTCATCCCTAATTTGTTGGACATCTCATATTGCTCAACGCAAACAACGGGATAAATTTTTGAAGGGTTTTGCGCGGGGAGTAATTTCCAACCATTGGACGATTAGCCTGGAAATTCCTCTCCGCGCACAACGGGCTAAATTTTTGTTCCGTTTTGCGCGGTGAGTAATTTCCAAACTAGCGAAGTGTTGCGATGGAAATTACTATCCGCGTACAACCCTTCAAACATCGCACCCGTTTTGCGCGTTGAGCAATATGAGATGTCCATCAAAACTTGCCGAAGCAGCTCATATAGCACAACAACATGGAGCGAATGGCGTACATAATATTGCCCACCGCGCAAAACGGTTGATATGTTTGATTTTTTGATGGATTTGATCCTGTCATCAAATATGATGGTAACAATTAGATCAGATTGAAAAAGAATAGATATAATACGCAAGGTTTTAACATGATTAGTAATAGTAGTGTGGTTTCAACTAACAGGCTGATGATGATCGACTGATACTTGGATAGACATGTATAGCAGTCATGCTGCAGCAATATTACTGATATTTTTACTTGTTTCTAATGTAGAAAATGAAAATCGAAGAGAGTGAACCCTATGTGCATGATCAGGAGATGCCAAATGAGATTGAAGCTGAAAATGACAGTGCAAACAGCGTATATCAAGAGGATAGGCATAGTGATAGTGAAAAAGGCAGCCCACATGTTGGAATGACATTTCAAACAGAAGAAGATGCGTATCAATTTTATAATACATATGCAGCAATGAAAGGTTTTGCAACCCGAAAGGGATCTACGGGAAAGGGAAAAGATGGCAATACCACGAGGAGGAAGTATACGTGCAACAAAGAAGGGTATAAAAGCTTAAAAGATAAGAGGGAGATAGGGAGGGACGTTAATCGAAGGAAAAATGAGAGAGAAGGCTGTATGGCTCGAATGACAGTTCATAAAATCACCGGAGGAGTATGGCGGATAAACTCCTTTAATGATGATCATAATCATGAGTTGATAAAAAGCCCAGCGAAGATCCAGATGCTACGGTCACATAAAAGATCGCAGATGGACGGAACATGTAGGAATTTAGTTGATCAGATGCGTGGCTGTGGAGTAGGACCTGCAAAGATTGCAAGGATTCTAAATGCCACGAGTAGTAGTAATGTCAATATTACTACGCAACAATGCATTGATCATGGGAGAGTAGAAAGAAAGAACAACATTGGGAAGGAATGCATTAGAGTAATAGAACAATTTATTAAAAGGCAAGCTACAGACTCTCAGTTCTATTATGCTATTGAGCATGATGAAGAGAATGTATGCAGGAGTATATTTTGGGCTGATGGAAGGGCGAGGACATCATACAACCAGTTTGGAGATGTTGTTGTATTTGATGTCACTTATAAGACAAATAGATTCATGTTGCCTTTTGCACCTTTTACAGGTGTCAATCATCATAAACAGTCTATTTTATTTGGATGTGCTCTTCTTGCTGATGAGAAGGAAGAAACCTTTGTTTGGTTATTCGGACAGTGGTTAACATGTATGTGGGATAAAGCACCAGGAGCTATCATCACCGATCAAGACTCGGCAATATGCAATGCAATCAAAAGAGTTTTTCCAAATTCAAAACACAGGTATTGCATATGGCATATCAGTCTGCACGAAGATGAGCATCTACGTTCATTGCGGTCTTCTTATAACCCTGAATTTGAAGAAGACTATGCAAACTGGTGTAAGAACAGTCAAAATGTTGAAGAAGCTGAGAATTGTTGGTGCATCTTAATGGAGAAGTACCAAACGGAATTTCAGGAGCCATTGACAGAAAAACAAAAAAATGAAATGAAAGCCTGGAAGTGGTTGCATACGATGCATGAGAAAGCACAGCATTGGATTAAGGCGTACATACTGGATACTTTCTTTGCGGGTATGAATGTTAATACGATAGAGATTGGTGTAAAAATATATGATCAAAATAAACTCAGCACATGGTATTCATTTCTTGTTTTGTGTGTAGGCATGACGTCCAGCCAAAGGAGTGAAAGCATGAACACGTATTTTGATGGATACGTAAACTGTATGACTCCATTATACGAGTTCATTGATCAATATGATAAAGCCGTAAAATTTCAGCGAGACAAAGAGGAGAGAGAAGATACTTTTGGTATGCGGAACAAACCAGAATTTAGCGGCATGCATGAGTTAGAGGTTCATGCCGCAAAGGTATATACTAGAAACATATTTTCCATTTTTCAAAATCGTTTCAAAAATACTTTATACTGTCGGCACGAAAGGGTGAGCACGGATGGGGACACGAGCACGTATAGAGTAACTATGCGGATTGATGGAAAGAGCTACGTGCATAATGTTCAATGCAATATATCTAAGGGAATGTTCAGGTGTACGTGTGCAAGGGCGGTGACTGAAGGTTTGCTATGCACGCAAATTTTATATATGATGAAGCAAAAGTATGATATGCAAGCCATCCCTGAGAGATATATTTTACCCAGGTGGACTCTAAATGCAAGACATAGCATCATGAGTCTTGGGGCCTCGTCGACTAGCATAGTACACGGAGTGCGTCTAACTCAAATTACTCCACTTCAAGCCTGGAGACTTCGTTCATCATTCGATAAAGTCGTGGAGGCGGTAACAAGAGATCCCCTTCTGTTTGATGTCGTCTTTGGGTGGGCAAACAGTTTTTTGGACCAGCATAATATGACTAATAAAGCGCAAACTGCTTCTAGAGAGCCAAGATCACAGGTGGGGTCCAGTGCACCTATCAAACAAGAAGTGGGAGTAAATGATGTCATTATGCATGATCCTGCAAAAGCTAGAACTAAAGGCCGACCACGAGTGGTGTCAAGGATTCCGTCTGGAATACAAGTCTCACAAGAACAAAGTCAAACAAGAACAAGGACATGCAGTGTTTGTGCAGAAAAGGGTCATGACATGAGAACTTGTCGTATGAGCACAGCTGGTAGAAATAAGGTATATATGAGCACAGCTGGTTACTATTTTATATACTAGTATAAATTATTGTAACATCATTGCTCCATAATCTCTGTAGGAAAAATCTTCGCCCGATGACTTAACAAGGCTGTGATATGAAGGATGACATTTTTGTATCCTAAAGGCAACAATTTTGTATCAGCTTGGAAGAAATATACTACATGCATCTGTCACGGACATATCAGTGTAAATGGGTTGTAAGTAAACTGGTTCTCTTTAAAAATGGTCATCGGAAAACGGTAGCCTCCTATATTTTTAGTCCAAAATGCAGCCATCGTGGAGTTGAATTAAGAGGGCTGGGGGTCCAAATTGAACATTAAAACAGTAAGTCTTGGTTATAAGCCTATGAGGATGATGCCTATCATTCGAGACCTATATCCGATGCTGCGGATCTCATATCTTATAATTTCTCTGTTGCTGCAGAACCTGACAAATGTCAAGAAAATTAATGGGATTAAGGAGTAAGAAGCAGAAGCAGTAGAGCTGAAGAGAATGAAGATTCAAGAGAATGAGGCATGTAGCTGTCCGCGATGAGTAATGGTGGGTAATTGTATACAGTTTAGCTCCGCGCGCACAACGTTTATAACTTTTACCAGTTGTGCGCGCTGAGCAAAACTTGGTAATTTTACAGGCTTCCTAATAAGCGCACACAACGTTCAATAATGTTACGGATGTGCGCGCTGAGTAATATGGGTAATTGTAAGCAGTTAAGCCCCACGCGCACAACGGTTCATAACTTTGACGGTTATGATCGATGAGTAAATGTTGGTAATCGTAGACAGTTGTGCTCAACTCGCACAACGTTCAATGCTTTTGCCGTTGGTGCGATCTGAGTAATTGTGGGTACTTCAAGTTAGCATCACGCAATTTTGTAATGTGATGCAATTGCACCAAATTTAATGACATTGTATTAAGATCTGTATTCCAACATGCTACAACATTTATGCATTCAAATGTACATAACACAACAAAGTAGAAACTACATCTAAACATTTTGCAACATCACAGTTTTTGCCCGACTAAGCAATTAAAGCACTAGACTATACTAGGGATACAGGGATTCCCACCATGAAAAAAATTTAAAGTTTGTTGTCATTTATGAGCTGCTCCAGCAGCTGCATCAGCGTCACTTGCTTCTTTGTATCTTGGCCATCCGTCCCCCTGTCTGCGTTGAAGAAGAATCAGTGATGAACACATAACAAAGCATAATTAAGTAAAAATATTGTACGGGTAGACTTAGAATAAGATAGAACATTTATTATCATCGAGCAGTGATGTCTGCAACGAAGTATCAAAGAGCATATACAAGCAGTGAAGAAACGAGTGTGCTTGGAAGGTGATAGCTTCAATGACGACAAACAGAACATATGAAGGAGCAAAGAACATCTTCGAATCAATATATATGTGATGTATTCAATTTCTGCATCACGTCACTAGACGCTAGTATATTGTCCATCTTTGAGTGTTGAGGACGCAACAGTGATGAAGGAAAAAATAGAATGTCGTAGAGAAAATATCATATAACTAGAATAAGATACAATAAGATAGAATAATATCATCAAGAAGTGTAGTGGTTGACGAGGGCTTGTGGGAAGGGAAGCCATTTATTGACGACTTTGGATGCCATTGGATGAGGATGAGACTACAGTAGAGTTACTGGGAGGCAACACAAGAGACCCCGTGAGTCTACAGCAAATTGCTTGTGATTATACAGAAGAATGCCCGTGAATCTACATCAGATTGAGTTCCCAATAATGTATGACCGTGGTGGTGCGCGTTGAGCAAACAAAATAGCTCAACGCGCACAACCGGCAAGAATATGGCCGTTTTGCGCGGAGAGCAAATAATTTTGGAAGATGTGCGCGATGAATAAAATCTTATGTACATTCACGGTCACTGCTTTGTAGACTCACGGGGTCTCTTTTGTAGACTCATCCTCATCCAAGGGCAGTCTAATTCGTCTATAAAATGGCTTTCCTACGCACAAGCCCTCTTCAACCTCTACACTTCGAGTGATGGTTATCAGTCATGAGGAAGGAGTAATGCTACACTCGACTGTAGGCTCATCCTCATCCAAGGGCAGCCCAATTCGTCTATAAATGGCTTCCATACCCACAAATTATATTCAACCACAACACTTCGAGTGCTGTGAAAGGCATGAGAAAGAAGTAACCTTGCTCAAATATTACTCTGACCATATCAAGCTAACCCTTTCCAAACAACCAGAGACCATAGCTTAAACAAACCATCACCGGTTTGCTGCAGCAGTGAAGATGGCCACCCAAACGAGGTTGAAGCTTTTCATAGACAAGGGGATGAAGAGAGTGTTGTTCGCGGAAGCGGGCAAAGAGTTTGTCAATTTCCTCTTCAGCCTTTTGGCCATGCCTGTGGGCCCAGTCATCAAGCTCATCACCAAAGAAAAAGTGGCAGTGGTATGAAAAGCATTTATGTAATGAAGCCCATCATTAAATGTGCTGAAAACTGAATCTCTTGAAAGCTGTATCTATGAAAAATGATTTATCTGGTATTTTAGTTCAAAATGCAGCTAGTGTGGCTTTGAATTCCTAGGTCTGCGGGTACAAACTAAAACTTAATACCCAAAGTTTTAATTATGAGAGTATGAGGATGATGCCTATCATTCGAGAAATCTATATGCTGCTGTCGATCTCATATCTTATAATTTATCTGTTACAGCAGGTCACGCCAATTGTCAAGAAATCATTCTAGAAATTGTTTCCATTGATCAAAAATAACTCCAAGTACAACGAACAAAAAGGAGAAACAAAAAAGGGTTCGATCCACCTATGATGCAGGAGCTCGAGAAGAGGCATCCCCAGGCGATTCGTCTTCTCCCGAACCAGTAGGGTGACCAGGGACAACCGGAGGTCGGGGAAGCATTCTTCGGCCCCGCGCCTCGAACGCTGCCAAACCATCCCGGAAGGACTTCTCGATCTGAGCAGCAAAAATGGCCGAGAACTCCCGGAATCCCTCAAGGATAGACTCCACGATCTTCGGAGCCAGGACATCCCCATAGTCCCTCTGGACCTCAGCTACGATTCGACCATGGGCCACTTCCCGCAGGTCGCCTATATCGGCCCAAAGAGCGCCTTTCGCCTTTCTATGCTCCTCCCGGGCGAGGGACAGTGCATCCTCAGCATACTTGGCCAAACTCTTGGCGACAGCCAGAGCCTCTGTCAAACATCCCACCTCCGAGGTGAGCTCTGCAACTCTCAGTTTGAACTGGTGGGCCTCCTTGGCTGATTGCTTAGCCGCCTCAGCCCTCAGGCGCTCCTGCGCCAAGGCCGCCTCAAGACCATCTACAGCAACCGGGTAAACCTGCAAGACCGCAGGGATGAATGTCGCAATCAAAAAAACAGTCGTTGAAGAAAAAAGGGTCCAACATGCTGGATATGCCATACCAGAGAGTCTGCCAGTTTCTCCCTGAAGGAGCGGTCACTCGGAAGGACAGCTGGACTACTCTCACTCCTCTTCTTCTTCCTCTCGGGACCTTCAGACCACGAGTGAGAGCGTCTCTTCTTCTCCTCATTCCCGGTTAACACACGGGAACCCTGCTCGACGGCCGCCACGTCCCCCTCTCTGAGGTCGAGACCGGAGGGCGAATCAATCTGATTCGCCACGAAGGGCGAAGGTTCGGCCGTGCCCAAGGGCGGATGGTGAGGAACGTTAGGAACGTCTTCACTGAAATCCCGACCCACCATCTGAGCAAAAAAGATGAAAATCAGGGTAACGAGCAACGGGTAAAGCAGAATTTAAAAGGAGAAAGGCTTTATACTGAAGGTCCCTTCGAATCCAAGCCGTCAGTAAGGGACACGTGTCAAAGTCTCACAGAGGCGGCACTTCGAATACCACTCCCCATGGGCGGGAGAATTCGTTCGACTGGCCTTCATTCAATGCGACCCGGTCCCCGGGTTATCCGATAAGTACGAATCCTTATCATGTATTCCCGAAAAGACGAGTGTTTTTACGTAGAAAGAAATAAAAGAAGAGAGTAGAAAGAACACTGCAGGTAGTTCGCACTTGCAGGGAAGTACAAGTGAAACTCCATCACAGATAAAAAGACTGAGAAAATAACACAATATTCCATTTTAATGATACATTGATACATCTTATACATACACCAACATCTTCATATTCACAACTCACTCGAAAAAAGAAGGGCAAAAGTACAAGTCTCTCATCATACATCAAATCGTAACACTAACACCCTTAGATGAGGACTACATGCATAAGATGTATTATTTGACACTTTGAATTGATTGTTTTTGTATCTCAATGATTGAATGCACCTCAGTCTTGCATTACACTCTGCCTGTTGCATGTGTCGATCCATTGTTGTACACCTTGCCTGTTGCACGTGCACGCTTTCACATGTTCATAAGTATAGTTGTTACTGCCTTTACTACAGTAGATGTATATGCCATGACATACACTCTGCCTGCTGACATGCACCATTTCCAAACTTTACGTAAGGACTAGTTGTGACATGGAATTTCTTAACAATTATGTAACGGTGATACGAATAATAAATTTACCCTTTCACATGTAAACGTGGATGGGAAAAAAAATGGTTGTGTGCCGTGTGCAATTGTGAGTTTTGAGTGGGCGTGTGCGGAGAGAAATTATAGGGTTTGAGTCGTTTTGTGCGATGAGCAATAACCCCATCCCTTTTCGGCGCCGTACACGGGTTCAACATTGGCCCCCGTGATTCGTTCTCGATTATAAACGCGGATCGAGGCCGACTGATAGGTAATTTCCTTTAATAGGGCACGACATTCGAAGCATCGAATTTGGATTAAGGCCGCCAAAACCTTTCGCCTATCTCAACCGTTGTTTTTGCCAAAATTCCGACACGTTTCGCTCATCTTGTCCATTCGTTCGCGTAATAAAAGAAATTGGAGGTGAGGCCAATGGCTTTAGCGCTCCGAGGAAATCTCATCATCTTATTATTTCTTCCAGAAACAAAAATGGCAGGAGGAGCATACAGAGAGGTTACTTCAGAGATGGAGCGGGCCAATGAAGAAGGCCATAAGAGGAAGAGGGCAGAGGAGGAAGAGGAGGAATGTGAGGAATGGGAGGAATCGGAGGAATCGGGGAACCTCATGCTGGAGTTGGGGGAGGCTGGATGCTCCTCAAGTCAAGCTGCGCGGTCTTTGAAGGCGGCTCCTTCTGATCCTCGAGTTGGGGGCGCATCGTCCTCCAGCACGCCACACGACGGGTGGCCATACGAGGACATTGATCCTCCGGTCCCTTCCGTCGGCCCCATACCTCCAGAGTTCGGCCACCTTCTGCAGTCGAACCGCATTGGGTCTGGCCATCATGGGGAGATTCACGGGGAGACCTATCGGCCACCGTACGTCGTGGGGACGGCCGAGTCGGCCCTCCTGGACTTTGGGACGGGGGCTCGTCTGGCGGAGAATATCACTCTGCCAAGGGATGTCGATTTCCTGAATGGGGTCGACCTTGAGACGATGGCTAACTGCTTCGTTCGCAGTGGCCTTCAGGTTCGTTGCCAATGTGCACTCCGAATTTTGCTTCCCCTTCTGGTTTTGCTGATTGTCGACATCTGCAGGTGACCATTTTCGGGGCAGGTCTGCGCCGCAGGGCCCGCGAACTGATCGAGGGGCAGCACCGGGTGGCGGATGCCGAGAACGAGGCTTCTGAGCTCAGAGCTCAGGTGAAGAAGCTGGAGGAAGATTTGGGGAAGATAATGGCCGCCAAGGGCAAGTCGGATTGGGCGGCCTCGGACGCGAAATCCAGCCTGGCCGCCTTGTCAAGCGCCAAGAAGCAGTTGGAAGATCAGTGGGGTAGAGAGCGTTCTCAACTCCGAGCTGATCTTGAGGCATCGAGGAAGGAGGTTGCTGCCCTTCAGGCCAAGCTTCTCGAGAAGGAGCAAGAGGTCGACGCTTTCAAATCTCGGGTCACCGCCAAGATGGAAAGGGTGGCGAGAGCGATAAAGGACCTCTTTACAGCCGACGGTGCGTCGTCTTCCTAAATTTTGGGAACCGTTACTTTTGTAAGACTGCTGCTCGCGAGCGAGTCATATGTAATTTTTTCAGAAGTTAATGAAGGGGATTTTGGCAACAGACGCCGAGTGAGAGCGTTTACTTCCTCCCCCTGATTCCAGGTCGACACCCGGGAACCCTGTTGGACGGCCGACACGGCCCCGTCACCGAGGACGAGACTGGCGGGAGAATGACCTTCCGTATATGATCGCGATGAGTAATTGTGTGTACTGTGTAATTGTATACAGTTTAGCTCCGAGCGCACAACGGATTGTTAAATAACACCGTTGTGCGCGACGAGCAAAACTCGGTAATTGTAGAAAGCGTTGCTTAGCACGAACAACTTTCATTTCTGTTGCAAGTTGTGCACGCTGAGCAATTATGTGGGATGATTAATTAGTGTCCAGGGGTAAAAGGAAGCTGGTATAAACAAAAGTATCACTTCTACTAAATAAAGGTCAACAGACGATTTCTCGTGAATATACAGAATAATCTTGTATGTATTACACAGATGCTGTTCCCAAATAAAGATCCACTAACGTGCTGAGCGATGTGAGCATAATCGTTGGCCTCGATCAAAATTTCTAAACGCGCACAACGTTCACGCCGTTTGCCGGTTGTGCGCGCTGTGTAAATCTTAGTATATTACTTTTCACTAATTTTTCCCATTAAATTTCATTGTTGGAATTTAATTTAAGCAAGCATCAATGTATATATCACCAATCACAAGTTTGTAATGGGCTGCAAATGTATCACATTAAATGACATTGTATTAAGGTCTGTGTAATGGGCTGCAAATGTATCACATTAAATGACATTATATTGAGGTCTGAATTCCAACATACTACAACATTTATGCATGAATTCCAACATACTACAACATTTATGCATTCCAATGAACATAACACTCCATCTCCGCCGTTCTCTTGTTCGCTGCATCTTCTGCTTTATACTTCTTTGACTCAAGGAACATCCTTTCAATCTCCTCCTGGGTCTACGTAGCACTTATCGTTAGTGATAGTGATCTTATTTTTCTGCACACATACTTTCCTCTGCAGAGGCATTCAAGATACCGTCGGCATCTATCTCAAGGCAAACCATGACACTTCGAACACCCTTGGTAGCAGGAGGGATACCAGCAAGTACAAACTCCCCTAGGAAAAGAGAGAATAAAAAAGTAAATATAATTAGACTTAGGTAGAACAGTTGTTATCATCAAGCAGTTATGTACGCAATGATTCTGAACGGAACTTACGAAGGGTCAAAGAATTTTTGCAAGTTGGCATGGACGAGAATGAAGCTGTAATGATTGCAAGAACATCTTTGCCTTCATTTGAGGTTTGCAATGAAGAAGAACAGATCATGCGAAGAGGAGCAAAAGAACATCTTCGCCGCCATATAAAGGTGATGAATTCAATTTCTGCATCACGGCACTTGCCGCTAGTATATTGGCCATCTTTGTGTGCTGTAGACGACGCACTCATGAACAACAACAAAATTACAAATTTGAAGAAAAAACATTGTATTAGAAGAATCAGAGAGAATCAGATAAAGGAACTATAATCACCTGGGGTAGTGGTTGATGAGGTCTGGTGGGTACGGAAACCATATACAGACGAGTTGGACTGACCAAGTACGAGGATGGAAACACCGTAGAGTAACAGTTCGTGCTCGTGAATATATGGCAGATGGATACCAGCCAGACGTTGTTCCAACTAGTATCCGAGTGCGGTGGTGCGCGAAGAGAAAAATTGCTTGAAGGTAGACCTTTTTATACTCAACGCGCACAACGGCAAAAAAAACATCTGGTTTCGATTACCAAAAGAGAAAAATCTAAATACACCGATACTCTTGCGGTGCATGTCCAAGTTTTTCCAAAAAAAAACATACAGCATCATATCAGAAGACAGTAACTGTGACAAATCACAGTATAGTTAATATTTTTGCTTAGTGGACACAAAGGTCACTACTTTTGGACGCAGGGCGGGCTGATTAACTTTGAGCAATGGAATACAGTTTTGCTCATACGACAAGTTCTCATGCCGTGACCGTGTCTCCTGGGGATATTGCAGTTATGAGCAGCTCCAATAGAGATTCTTCACATTTTTGCAGTTATGGCACGCGTAAGAAATTCTTCTGAGCATGGAAACAAATGAGGATGCACAGTTTCAGAGAAGATTGCGCAGTTTGAGAGCTGATACCTTGGTGGCACCTTCAGGCTGATGGCAATGTGAAGCATTCGAAAACATCGTGGGCTTCTTCTGAAGTAGCAGACTCCATCTTTGATGCCCATATAAATGTGACGAATTCAATTTCAGCAACACGGCAATTGCCGCAAGTTTATTGGCTATCTTTGTGTGTCGGAGACGAAGCATTTAGTAGTAAGAACAAAAATGTAGCATGTAAAAGAAAATATAGTGTATAGGTATAACCATATAGAACACTATCATCGAGAGGAGTAGTGGTTGACGATGTCTAGAGGGAAGTGAATCACTTTATATAGACGAATTGGACTGGGTATGGTCCGCATGGATGAGGCTGAGACTACAGTTGGGTTACTGTGGGCTACAGAAATTGACGCTAACAAAATTGATTGCCTCTAAGAAAATTGATCAAAGCGCAAAACGGGTAAAAATATGGCCGTTGTGCGAGTTGAGCAAATTATTTATGTTTATACAATATTATTCATAAATCCATTTATAGCGATGTGAACACCTCAAATCAAACAGCGTGACCCATGAGTATCAACACATATGTATAAGTTGTCTTATTCTGGAAACAGTAAGATATGTGTATCTTATCACTTAATAAATGTCTGTTCACCCATCAGTCTGAATATTATTTAATTCTCCCCCAATTTTGTGTTTTCTTTATTATTGGGATTTTTTATTGAACGTGGTGTGCGCTGAGGTAATTAATTATGGGAATTTTAGAAGAACGTTGTGCGCGCAGAGTAATTATTCGTACGACTGTTTTGCTCAACGCGCACAGCTGGGTGTATTTTGATCCGATGTGCGCGCTGTATTATATATGCAAACTGTATACCTTTTTAAATACCCCGCACAATCCGCACTAAAACGCAAATTTAAACAAATCAAAGAAATGTGAATATTTTTGCTATCTTATTCTGTAAACTGTCGGATATGTGTTGTCTTATCACGTAAATGTCAATATACCCATCAATCAACTGCTCCGCATTATATTTGCATCAATTTTGATTTTTTTATCTGGCATATCAGTCTGAACATTAATTAATTCTCCACCCAATTATGTGTTTTCTTTATTATTGGGATTTTTTATTCAACGTTGTGCGCGCTGAAGATGTTAATTATGGGAATTTAGTATTGAACGTTGTGCGCGCATGGTAATTATTCGTTACGACCGTTTTTCTCAACGCGCATAGCCGGTTGTATTTTGATCCGTTGTGCGCGCTGTATTATATGGCCAAAATGTATACAATTTTAAAAACCCCGCACGGTGAGCACTAAAAATCAAATTTTAACAAATCAAAGAAATGTGAATATTTTTCAGTCTTATTCTGTAAACTATCAGATATGTGTTGTCAAATCACTTAAATTTCCTTACACCCATCAATCAACTGCTGCCATTATATTTGCATCAATTTTGATTTTTTTTTCTTGCATGTCAGTATGAACAGTAATTAATCTACAAAAATTTTGTGTTTCTTCTTTATTATTGGGATTTTTTATTGAACGTTGTGCGCGCTGAAGTTATTAAATATGGGGATTTTGTAATGAATGTTGTGCGCGCAGAGTAAGTATTCATTACGACCATTATACTGAACGTGAACAGCTGTGTATATTTTGTTCCGTTGTGCCCGCTGTATTATATATTCTAAATGTATACCTTTTTATATACCTCGCACTAAGGGACAAATTTAAACAAATCAAAGAAATGTATATCTTTTTGCTGTCTTATTCTGCAAACAGTCGGATATGTGTTGTCTTATCAATTAAATGTATTGAACGTTGTGCGCGCTGATGTAATAAATTATGGGAAATATGGGAATTAAATGTATTGAACGTTGTGCACGCAGAGGAATTATTCGTTACGACCTTTTTGCTTAACGCGCACAGCTGGGTGTATTTTGATCCGTTGTGCGCGCTGTATTATATTTTGATAAATGTATACCTTTTTATATACCCCGCACTAAGGATCAAATTTTAACAAATCAAAGAAATGTAGATATTTTTGCTGTCTTATTCTGAATACGGTCTGATATGTGTTGTCTTATCACTTAAATGTCTTTACACCATCAATCAACTGTTGCGCATCACATTTGCTTCAATGGTAATTTTTTTAACTGGCATGTCAGTCTGAAGTGACTCTGAACATTAATTAATTCTCCCCCAATTTTGTTTTCTTCTTTATTATTGGGATTTTATATTGAACGGTGTGCGCACTGAAGTTATTAATTATGGGGATTTTGTATTGAACGTTGTGGGCGCAGAGTAATTATTCGTAACGTCCACTTTGCTCAACGCGCACAGCTGGGTGTATTTTGATCCGTTGTGCGCGCTGTATTATATATCCAAAATGTATTTTTTTAAACAAATCAAAGAAATGTAGCTATTTTTGATGTCCTATTATGTAAACAGTAGGATATGTGTTGTCTTATCACTTAAATGTCTTTACACCCATCATTCAACTGCTGCGCATCAAATTTGCTTAAATTTTGATTTTTTAAATAATGTCAGACTGAACATTATTTAATTCTCGCCTGATTTGGTGTTTCTTTTATATTTTGGGATTTTTTATTAACGTTTTGCGCGCAGAGCAATTATTCGTTACGACCGTTTTGCTCAACGCGTCCAGGTGGGGGTAATTTGATCAGTGCTCGCAACCTTACCTTATGTTGCCCATATAACGGGATGATTAACTGTGGGTAATGGAGCATGTAATACAGTTTTGCTCAGCACGCACAACGGTCATGGCATCTGACTGTTGTGTGCGATGGTCTATTGTGTTTAATTGCATACAGTTTGGCTCTGCGAGCAAAAGGGTCACATCTACGTCCAGTTGTGTGTTTTGAGTAATGGTTGATAACAAGATACTGTTTTGCTCATCGTGCACAGCGGTCAAACATATCGATACGAACATTGTGCATGCTAGTAACTGTGTGCACACGTAAATAGTTTATCACAACATATATCATGAGCCTGTTGAGCGCCCTGGGGAATTTATAGTTCGGTGAACAGTGTTTGATCAGAATCTTTATGCCGGACATTGATTCAAGTAAGCATCAATGTATATATCACCTTATATCAATTTTGTATTGTCCTGTAATTGTATCAAATTAAATGACATAGTATTAAGGTCTGAATTCTAACAAACTACAGCATTATGCATTATAATGTACATAATGCATAAATGTTATTTATAGTTCGGTAAACAATTTTGCTCAGAAATATCAATGTCGGACATATATATCACATATATCATTTTTGTATTAGGGTCTGAATTCCAAAATACTACAACATTTATGCATTATTCTGTACATTACACAACAAAGTTGAAACTACAGCTAAACATTTTGCAACTTCACAGTTTGGAACTGGTATGAAATTCAATCACGGGAATATCCTAATGGTACATTGAATCCCGCTACGCAAAACTGTTCACAGTGACAGAGTCATGCTGAACAGCTCAAGCAAGATGGCATTTATGATCAGCTCCAATAGCACGCACCATCATCACTAGCATCCAGATCGTCCATAACGGTATAAGTAGCCACTCCTTTAACGAAGTTGGCTGATCTGGATTCTTCAGCGCATGCCACTGTATGCGTTGAAGAAGCATCAATTATGAACGATAAAAAGCATATTTAAGTAAAAAATAGGGTATAAAGACATGCAACTTTACGTTTAGGGAATGATATAAAAATATATCACGGTTGCTTCTTCTCGGAAGAATCCGCTGCTGTAGTAGAACATATGAAGGAGCAAATAACATCATCCAGTACACGTCAATTGCCGGTAGTATATTGTTCATCTTTGTGTGTTGAAGACGAAGCAGTGATGAACAACGGGAAATATTTAGCATTGTGAAGAAAAAATAGTGTATGAAGTAGAAACATATAGAATCAGTTAGAATACTATCATTAAGAAGTGGAGTGGTTGACAAGGTCTAGTGGGAAGAGAGGCTATTTATAGACAAATTGGACTGGCCCATTGATGAGGACGATAGACTACAGTAGAGTCACTGTGCGTGATATTGTTTTGGACATAAAGACGAGTGAATCTACAACATACTGTTTCAGCCAGATGATGTTCCCAAGAAGGTTTGGACTTTACGGTGCGCGTTGAGCAAACTTGAAGGCCAATAACAATATTGCTCAACGCGCACAACGGGGAAAATAATGGCTGTTGTGCAAGATGAGCAAATTATTTATGTTTGTACAATATTACTCAAGGCACTTTTAAGTATTTAATTTGTTGTTCCGCTAAATTGTTTTACACTAAATTTTTTATTTTGTTTAATTTAATGGATCATGCTTCTACATAATCTTTCCCAAAGCACTTTTTATTTCAAAGTTTAGGTTTCCAAGGCATTTCCCTCCTAAATTTTATCTTCACAATCTTTCCCAAGGCACTTCTAATTTCAAAGTTTAGGTTCCCAAGGCACGCCCCCCCCCAAATTTAATCTCCACAATCTTTCCAAAGACACTTCTAATTTCAAATTTTTGGTTTCCAAGACACTTTTCCCACTAAAATTTAAGTTTTCCAACATAAAATTTCCATAAAATCCAATCTCAGCCATTGATTTCCCAGGATCAAATCCTAGCCACTCTTTATCTTGTCCTAGTCAGCCCTAGAATTCAAAAAACGAGTTTGGCACGCGCGTAAAAAGGTCACAAATATGTGCAGTTGTGTGAACTGAGTAATTGTGGATAATCAGATACGGGTATGCTCACAGCCCGCACATCGGTCAAACACATTATGTGACCGTTGTGCGTGCTGAGTAATTGTGTGCAAACGTAAATGTTTTATCACAACGTATATAAGGACGGTCACAATTTATGCCCGTTGGGCTCGCTGGGTAAATCATATAACGGTAAAAAGTTTTTACATAGGTAATTTCAATTTCGGACATTGATTCAAGTAAGCATCGATGTATATATCACATATATCAATTTCGTAATGTCATGCAATTGTATCAAATTAAATGACAGTGTATTAAGGTCTGAATTCTATCATACTACAATATTTATACGTTACACTGTACATACCACAACAAATTTGAAACTACATTTCGTACATAATGACATAAAACACCATATAATATCTACCCACAAACACTCTTCTCAGTCGATGATCAAAAATACAATATAAGACAAGAGAAAAGCTTGTGCGACAAAGGCCCGGCCAACTCAAAAACCTGGAGGCGGAGGCGGAGGCGGAGGTGGTGATGGTGGGGCAACAGTACGGATGTCTCTAGGAGAGGGCACCAGAGTCTCCATCTTCTCTTGTATGTTCGACATTATGAGCATCATAGTGTCGAAGTCGCTACGCAGAAGTGAGATCGCCAGATTGGTGTTGGAGAGATGGGTTTCAATTTCTCCTAATCTACGAGTAAAGTTCACCGGCTGATGGGAGGATGATGAAGCAGCAGATGCGGGGCTTACATTGCCTATGAGTATATCCTTAAGCTGACGTTGTTCATCTGTAAGTACAGAGACAGACGTAGTAAGCTCCTCGAGTTTGCTACGGAGGTTGTGCAGAACAGAGTCCTGACGGCGAGACATCCCATACATAGAGAGGAGGCCGTTACTGTTGTCCTCGAGTGGGGCTTTTTCAGCCGGAGATGGAACTGATGAACCTGCATGTAAAGGAGGAAACCCAGTAGGAGGCAACAGCACATTGTGTTCACCTTGAGTTGGACCAAGCGAAAGCGAATCATGCAGAATGGGTCTATAGGCCGGGAACGATGAGGGAAGGGGATCATCGTGTTCAGGTGAAGGTGAATCATCATCACTAACTCCCCAAGGGTCAGAAAAAGTCGACTCACGAGATTGTTTTGGCGGCATGAAGAAACCCGAGTACGAAATGCGAGAGTGTTGAGATGAAGAAGAAAACGGAACGACAGACCAAAGGAAAGAGGAATGAAATTTTCCGTGAACCCCCTCGTCTACTTACTCCACATATATATAATGATTGGTTATTTTAATCTCAGCCGCTGGATTACATATGGAAGTGGAACTGACTAAAATGATCTCATCAGACGGCTGGGGTAAAGCATCCGTTCGGATGGGCAAAAAAAATCGTAATGAAGGGCTTACACGGAAACCGAGGTTCTACTTGACTCATTCTCCAGTTACCACACGTGAACATTGTTGAGAAGAAAGCAGAATCATTTACTGTCATCATTACGTACCTCCGAAATAAGATTGTACGAGATGGCGGTTGTACTTTCATCATTACGTGGCATACCGATTGCGTCTCGCAACCGATCTATAAATATCTATTGTTTAGTAGCCACTGCACGTTCAGGAGCGATGTGTATTCAAACGGAACGTGAATGCCCATGAGGTGCACGTATATCGTTCCAGCCTAGAGCCACCGTTTAGCACCCGATCTATTACCTCGGCCTCCACCTTTACGGCAGTAGTCCTCTCTATTGACAGTGATTCTTGAGTAACAGGCGGGAACTGATATAATGGAGCCGGTGCAAAGGCAGGAGCGATGTGCATTCAAACGGAACGTGAATGCCCATGGGGTGCACGTATATCGGTCGAGCCTAGAGCCGCCGTTTGACCCCCGATCTATTACCTCGGCCACCACCTTTACGTCAGTAGTCCTCTCTATTGACAGGGATTCCTGAGTAACAGGCGGGAACTGATATAATGGAGCCGGTGCAAAGGCAGGAGCGATGTGCATTCAAACGGAACGTGAATGCCCATGAGGTGCACGTATATCGGTCGAGCCTAGAGCCGCCGTTTGGCACCCGATCTATTACCTCGGCCTCCACCTTTACGGCAGTAGCCATCTCTATTGACAGGGATTCCTGAGTAACAGGCGGGAACTGATATAATGGAGCCGGTGCAAAGGCAGGAGCGATGTGCATTCAAACGGAACGTGAATGCCCATGAGGTGCACATATATCGTTCCAGCCTAGAGCCGCCGTTTGGCACCCGCTCTATTACCTCGGCCTCCACCTTTACGGCAGTAGTCCTCTCTATTGACAGGATTCCTGAGTAACAGGCGGGAACTGATATAATGGAGCCGGTGCAAAGGCAGGAGCGATGTGCATTCAAACGGAACGTGAATGCCCATGAGGTGCACGTATATCGGTCGAGCCTAGAGCCACCGTTTGGCACCCGCTCTATTACCTCGGCCTCCACCTTTACGGCAGTAGTCCTCTCTACTGACAGGGATTCCTGAGTAACAGGCGGGAACTGATATAATGGAGCCGGTGCAAAGACAGGAGCGATGTGCATTCAAACGGAACGTGAATGCCCATGAGGTGCACGTATATCGTTCCAGCCTAGAGCCGCCGTTTGGCACCCGATCTATTACCTCGGCCTCCACCTTTACGGCAGTAGTCCTCTCTATTGACAGGGATTCCTGAGTAACAGGTGGGAACTGATATAATGGAGCCGGTGCAAAGGCAGGAGCGATGTGCATTCAAACGGAACGTGAATGCCCATGAGGTGCAAGTATATCGGTCCAGCCTAGAGCCACCGTTTGGCCCCCGATCTATTATCTCGGCCTCCACCTTTACGGCAGTAGTCCTCTCTATTGACAGGGATTCCTGAGTAACAGGCGGGAACTGATATAATGGAGCCGGTGCAAAGGCAGGAGCGATGTGCATTCAAACGGAACGTGAATGCCCATGAGGTGCACGTATATTGTTCCAGCCTAGAGCCGCTGTTTGGCACCCGATCTATTACCTCGGCCTCCACCTTTACGGCAGTAGTCCTCTCTATTGACAGGGATTCCTGAGTAACAGGCGGGAACTGATATAATGGAGCCGGTGCAAAGGCAGGAGCGATGTGCATTCAAACGGAACGTGAATGCCCACGAGGTGCACGTATATCGGTCGAGCCTAGAGCCGCCGTTTGGCACCCGCTCTATTACCTCGGCCTCCACCTTTACGGCAGTAGTCCTCTCTATTGACAGGGATTCCTGAGTAACAGGCGGGAACTGATATAATGGAGCCGGTGCAAAGGCAGGAGCGATGTGTATTCAAACGGAACGTGAATGCCCATGAGGTGCACGTATATCGTTCCAGCCTAGAGCTGCCGTTTGGCACCCGATCTATTACCTCGGCCTCCACCTTTACGGCAGTAGTCCTCTCTATTGACAGGGATTCCTGAGTAACAGGCGGGAACTGATATAATGGAGCCGGTGCAAAGGCAGGAGCGATGTGCATTCAAACGGAACGTGAATGCCCATGAGGTGCACGTATATCGGTCCAGCCTAGAGCCCCCGTTTGGCACCCGATCTATTACCTCGGCCTCCACCTTTACGGAAGTAGTCCTCTCTATTGACAGGGATTCATGAGTAACATGCGGGAACTGATATAATGGAGCCGGTGCAAAGGCATGAGCGATGTGCATTCAAACGGAACGTGAATGCCCATGAGGTGCACATATATCGGTCCAGCCTAGAGCCGCCGTTTGGCACCGGATATATTACCTCGGCCTCCACCTTTACGGCAGTAGTCCTCTTTATTGACAGGGATTCCTGAGTAACAGGCGGGAACTGATATAATGGAGCCGGTGCAAAGGCAGGAGCGATGTGTATTCAAACGGAACGTGAATGCCCATGAGGTGCACGTATATCGTTCCAGCCTAGAGCCGCCGTTTGGCACCCGATCTATTATCTCGGCCTCCACCTTTACGACAGTAGTCCTCTCTATTGACAGGGATTCCTGAGTAACAGGCGGGAACTGATATAATGGAGCCGGCGCAAAGGCAGGAGTGATGTGCATTCAAACGGAACGTGAATGCCCATGAGGTGCACGTATATTGTTCCAGCCTAGAACCGCAGTTTGGCACCCGATCTATTACCTCGGCCTCCACCTTTACGGCAGTAGTCCTCTCTATTGACAGGGATTCCTGAGTAACAGGCGGGAACTGATATAATGGAGCCGGTGCAAAGGCAGGAGCGATGTGCATTCAAACGGAACGTGAATGCCCATGAGGTGCACATATATCGGTCCAGCCTAGAGCCGCCGTTTGGCACCCGATCTATTACCTCGGCCTCCACCTTTACGGCAGTAGTCCTCTCTATTGACAGAGATTCCTGAGTAACAGGCGGGAACTGATATAATGGAGCCGGTGCAAAGGCAGGAGCGATGTGTATTCAAACGGAACGTGAATGCCCATGAGGTGCACGTATATCGTTCCAGCCTAGAGCCGCCGTTTGGCACCCGATCTATTACCTCGGCCTCCACCTTTACGGTAGTAGTCCTCTCTATTGACAGGGATTCCTGAGTAACAGGCGGGAACTGATATAATGGAGCCGGTACAAAGGCAGGAGCGATGTGCATTCAAACGGAACGTGAATGCCCATGAGGTGCACGTATATCGGTCCAGCCTAGAGCCGCCGTTTGGCCCCTGATCTATTACCTCGGCCTCCACCTTTACGGCAGTAGTCCTCTCTATTGACAGGGATTCCTGAGTAACAGGCGGGAACTGATATAATGGAGCCGGTGCAAAGGCAGGAGCGATGTGCATTCAAACGGAACGTGAATACCCATAAGGTGCACGTATATCGTTCCAGCCTAGAGCCGTCGTTTGGCACCCGCTCTATTACCTCGGCCTCCACCTTTACGGCAGTAGTCCTCTCTATTGACAGGGATTCCTGAGTAACAGGCGGGAACTGATATAATGGAGCCGGTGCAAAGGCAGGAGCGATGTGCATTCAATCAGAACGTGAATGCCCATGAGGTGCACGTATATCGGTCCAGCTTAGAGCCGCCGTTTGGCACCTGATCTATTACCTCGGCCTCCACCTTTACGGCAGTAGTCCTCTCTATTGACAGGGATTCCTGAGTAACAGGCGGGAACTGATATAATGGAGCCGGTGCAAAGGCAGGAGCGATGTGTATTCAAACGGAACGTGAATGCCTATGAGGTGCACGTATATCATTCCAGCCTAGAGCCGCCGTTTGGCACCCGATCTATTACCTCGGCCTCCACCTTTACGGCAGTAGTCCTCTCTATTGACAGGGATTCCTGAGTAACAGGCGGAAACTGATATAATGGAGCCGGTACAAAGGCAGGAGCGATGTGCATTCAAACGGAACGTGAATGCCCATGAGGTGCACGTATATCGGTCCAGCCTAGAGCCGCCGTTTGGCCCCTGATCTATTACCTCGGCCTCCACCTTTACGGCAGTAGTCCTCTCTATTGACAGGGATTCCTGAGTAACAGGCGGGAACTGATATAATGGAGCCGGTGCAAAGTCAGGAGCGATGTGCATTCAAACGGAACGTGAATGCCCATGAGGTGCACGTATATCGTTCCAACCTAGAGCCGCCGTTTGGCACCCGCTCTATTACCTCGGCCTCCACCTTTACGGCAGTAGTCCTCTCTATTGACAGGGATTCATGAGTAACAGGCGGGAACTGATATAATGGAGCCGGTGCAATGGCAGGAGCGATGTGCATTCAAACGGAACGTGAATGCCCATGAGGTGCACGTATATCGTTCCAGCCTAGAGCCGCCGTTTGGCACCCGATCTATTACCTCGGCCTCCACCTTTACGGCAGTAGTCCTCTCTATTGACAGGGATTCATGAGTAACAGGCGGGAACTGATATTATGGAGCCGGTGCAAAGGCAGGAGCGATGTGCATTCAAACGGAACGTGAATGCCCATGAGGTGCACGTATATCGTTCCAGCCTAGAGCCGCCGTTTGGCACCCGATCTATTACCTCGGCCTCCACCTTTACGGCAGTAGTCCTCTCTATTGACAGGGATTCCAGAGTAACAGGCGGGAACTGATATAATGGAGCCGGTGCAAAGGCAGGAGCGATGTGCATTCAAACGGAACATGAATGCCCATGAGGTGCACGTATATCGGTCCAGCCTAGAGCCGCCGATTGGCACCCGATCTATTACCTCGGCCTCCACCTTTACGGCAGTAGTCCTCTCTATTGACAGGGATTCCTGAGTAACAGGCGTGAACTGATATAATGGAGCCGGTGCAAAGGCAGGAGCGATGTGCATTCAAACGGAACGTGAATGCCCACGAGGTGCACGTATATCGATCGAGCCTAGAGCCGCCGTTTGGCACCCGCTCTATTACCTCGGCCTCCACCTTTACGGCAGTAGTCCTCTCTATTGACAGGGATTCCTGAGTAACAGGCGAGAACTGATATAATGGAGCCGGTGCAAAGGCAGGAGCGATGTGTATTCAAACGGAACGTGAATGCCCATGAGGTGCACGTATATCGTTCCAGCCTAGAGCCGCCGTTTGGCACCCGATCTATTACCTCGGCCTCCACCTTTACGGCAGTAGTCCTCTCTATTGACAGGGATTCCTGAGTAACAGGCGGGAACTGATATAATGGAGCCGGTGCAAAGGCAGGAGCGATGTGCATTCAAACGGAACGTGAATGCCCACGAGGTGCACGTATAGCGGTCGAGCCTAGAGCCGCCGTTTGGCACCCGCTCTATTACCTCGGCCTCCACCTTTACGGCAGGAGTCCTCTCTATTGACAGGGATTCCTGAGTAACAGGCGGGAACTGATATAATGGAGCCGGTGCAAAGGCAGGAGCGATGTGTATTCAAACGGAACGTGAATGCCCATGAGGTGCACGTATATCGTTCCAGCCTAGAGCCGCCGTTTGGCACCCGATCTATTACCTCGGCCTCCACCTTTACGGCAGTAGTCCTCTCTATTGACAGGGATTCCTGAGTAACAGGCGGGAACTGATATAATGGAGCCGATGCAAAGGCAGGTGCGATGTGCATTCAAACAGAACGTGAATGCCCATGAGGTGCACGTATATCGGTCCAGCTTAGAGCCGCCGTTTGGCACCTGATCTATTACCTCGGCCTCCACCTTTACGGCAGTAGTCCTCTCTATTGACAGGGATTCATGAGTAACAGGCGGGAACTGATATAATGGAGCCGGTGCAAAGGCAGGAGCGATGTGTATTCAAACGGAACGTGAATGCCTATGAGGTGCACGTATATCGTTCCAGCCTAGAGCCGCCGTTTGGCACCCGATCTATTACCTCGGCCTCCACCTTTACGGCAGTAGTCCTCTCTATTGACAGGGATTCCTGAGTAACAGGCGGGAACTGATATAATGGAGCCGGTGCAAAGTCAGGAGCGATGTGCATTCAAACGGAACGTGAATGCCCATGAGGTGCACGTATATCGTTCCAACCTAGAGCCGCCGTTTGGCACCCGCTCTATTACCTCGGCCTCCACCTTTACGGCAGTAGTCCTCTCTATTGACAGGGATTCATGAGTAACAGGCGGGAACTGATATAATGGAGCCGGTGCAATGGCAGGAGCGATGTGCATTCAAACGGAACGTGAATGCCCATGAGGTGCACGTATATCGTTCCAGCCTAGAGCCGCCGTTTGGCACCCGATCTATTACCTCGGCCTCCACCTTTACGGCAGTAGTCCTCTCTATTGACAGGGATTCATGAGTAACAGGCGGGAACTGATATTATGGAGCCGGTGCAAAGGCAGGAGCGATGTGCATTCAAACGGAACGTGAATGCCCATGAGGTGCACGTATATCGTTCCAGCCTAGAGCCGCCGTTTGGCACCCGATCTATTACCTCGGCCTCCACCTTTACGGCAGTAGTCCTCTCTATTGACAGGGATTCCTGAGTAACAGGCGGGAACTGATATAATGGAGCCGGTGCAAAGGCAGGAGCGATGTGCATTCAAACGGAACGTGAATGCCCATGAGGTGCACGTATATCGGTCCAGCCTAGAGCCGCCGATTGGCACCCGATCTATTACCTCAGCCTCCACCTTTACGGCAGTAGTCCTCTCTATTGACAGGGATTCCTGAGTAACAGGCGGGAACTGATATAATGGAGCCGGTGCAAAGGCAGGAGCGATGTGCATTCAAACGGAACGTGAATGCCCATGAGGTGCACGTATATCGGTCGAGCCTAGAGCCGTCGTTTGGCACCCGATCTATTACCTCGGCCTCCACCTTTACGGCAGTAGTCCTCTCTATTGACAGGGATTCCTGAGTAACAGGCGGGAACTGATATAATGGAGCCGGTGTAAAGGCAGGAGCGATGTGCATTCAAACAGAACGTGAATGCCCATGAGGTGCACGTATATCGGTCCAGCTTAGAGCCGCCGTTTGGCACCCGATCTATTACCTCGGCCTCCACCTTTACGGCAGTAGTCCTCTCTATTGACAGGGATTCATGAGTAACAGGCGGGAACTGATATAATGGAGCCGGTGCAAAGGCAGGAGCGATGTGCATTCAAACGGAACGTGATCGTCAAGGTAATAGGTGCAGTCAAGAGAAAGGGCTTTCTCCTCTCTTCCAAGAGAGTCTTCAACACACAACACACTTCTCCTTCAAGTTCTACTTCAAGGCATATGGGATTGTAAGTGTTGCTTTTATAATTTAATAACTTTCGTTATTTTGTTTTTGTGCTAGGTTTGCGAGAGCGGTTTGCTTACTCCCAAGTTGTAGGAGTGAAGGACATCGATTGTATTCGATTTCACTTGTAGGGTTGCTACAAGTGGGTTTAAAGGCAACCTCAAGTTAGTGTTCTAACTTGAGTATCCGGAGGTATCCGGGTGGAAGGGACGTAGGATAACCGGGAACAAGGCGGGAAGTTACTTGGGTAATCCGAACACTTGAAACATAATTGCGTTTGCATTTGTTTATTATTTGGGTTTAATTTTAATTCCGCACTATATTTGTTGATCATATATCATATATATGTGTGAATTTTGTGATATGGTCTCCATGTATGCCATATCTATATGTGTTGTGATTTGAGACGTTAAGTTTCCTTCGTGTATCTCAATGTTGATATTGGACTTTCGTTCCTCTTATCACCTAAGTTTATAATGTGGTTTTATGATATTTTGGATTTTATATATATTTAGATTCTTATTTGGCACGATTGTTGTTATTTTACTGCCGCCTTTTGGATAATGCCATAGGGGGATCGAAATAAACAAACAGAATCGTAATGAATGTTCTATGTATGGTCTAATAAACAGACATACAAAAAATGGATGTAGGTTGCTACACTGTTTTTTTATACACCGGAAGTTGCTACATTGACTCTCTAAATTTGGATGGCCCTGTAGCAAACCGGCAAAATGATTCCAGTTTTGCAGGGCGGTTGATGGAGGGAAAACGCCATATTTGGCGTGTTGTTGCAGTGTGGTTTGGAGATGATATAACTGGCCAACTTCCGCTTAGACTTGCATGGAGTCGTCGAATATAGCTTAATTCACGTAAACTAAATATGGGAAAAAAATACCTAATTAAATGTCACATCATCTACCAACTAGATTCAATGGGGTTGGATAGTGGGGTGTCGAGACTCGAGAATATATTGTGGGGCCCGCTAAACAATATGCGGACCTTCGCGTTCGAATGTTGTTAACTGGGCAATTTGCAATAGGTTTCGCGTCGTTCCGCTGTGCTGCGTTGAAATATTCTATCTTTTTCCCTCTGTGGGCTCCACTTTAATGTGTTACTATTAATAAGACGAAAAGCGATGGTACGTAGAGATGGAAATTGCGGATGAGGTGAGAGGTTGGTGGGACCACAAACAAGAATTCGACCTGTCATCTACTCATCCAACTGCCGAATTTGCTGGTACTTTGTTTGAGAAAAGTTTTTCACGTAAGCGCCATATCAGCGAATATTTGTATCCATTCTGACAAGTAAAACATTTTAGTTGTTTAATATATCTCCTCACACAACTGTATACAGTAATGCCATATGTGCGCGATGAGGAAATTCGTATAATAAATCCAAATATTCGACCGCGCACAACTATCCCTCATTTACGCATATACTGCGCGTGACTAAATTATGTTTGCTCACCACGCAAAACGGTTCAAATTTTGCCCCGTTTTGCGCGCTCAGTAATTAATCCGCCGTTTGTTTATACTTGTAATAACAAATAGAAGAGCGAGAGAGTCAAGAAGCAAGATGGCCACCCATAATGCAGGACCCGGCAAAAAATTTGAGTTGCCACCAAACTCAGAGTATTAATGTAGCAGACCGCAAAAAAACGCTGCGAAGACCCCAGAAAACCCCGCCATGCGTCCGGTCAAGTGGAGGATATTTATCCCGCCAAATTTGGGGATATATCACCATTCGCCATGATTTGTGCCTTCACTGCAGATATGGCTGAGAAATCGTGTCAGTGGGACGAAGAAACTTTGCAAGGCCAGTCTTCAGAGGGAAGAAGAGACGGTGACGTAGCTGATAACCGTTCCCTTCATGACAGGGGGGATGTGCGGCCGCAGTTGCCTGAGACTCCCCTAAGGGATACGTGGCCATGGGGAGGTCTCGTTCCGGCAGGCTATGTCCCCCCGGCGTACGAGGGGGCATTGCTGTTGAATCCGCCCACTGACGTTCCATCGGAAGGTACTAGGGGGAACCGTCACCGACCTTCTTCCCCGTCTGGGACGGCGAGTCTGCATTGGTGGATAGGGGGTGGCCAGTCGGCTGGTGGAGAACTCCATCCTTCCCATTGACCAAAGTGTCCTGGGTCAAATTGACATTGAAAGGCTCGCTAACTCAGTCGTTTATGGCAGTTACCAGGTTAAGTACTAATGTCGTCTCGTTGTGTTGTTGCCTTACTCTTACAGTCTTACTTATCCATGTTTCCCTGCAGACATCATTGGTCGGGGCGGAACTGCGTCGCCGAGTGGTGCAATTGTTGATTGCCGAGCGGAAAAAGGCGGTTTACTTCGAATCTCAACTTAAGGATTTGAAGGAGCAGCTGATGAAAGAGAGAGACCGCAGATCTCAGGCGGAGTGGGAGGTTGCGAAAGCTAAAGATCGGGCGGCCTCTATGTCAGCGGTTCGGAAGAGCTCCGAAGAGCGATGGTACGTAGAGAAGAGCAGTCTCCTGGCTCGTATAGCCGAGTTGGAGAGAAACTCACTTCCTCCAAACTCGATTGCAGACGTGAGGCATGAGGCTGAGGCGAGGAAGCGTCAGCGATCTGGTCGGGAGTCCGGTGGAGGATCGGCCCAAACGTAGGACGGTTTGGCTACCAACGCCCCCTCCAGCGAGGCGTCTGTGTGAATCGTGGCCATCTTAGTACCCCAAATGGTTTTCATATTTTGAGAGGTGAACATGTGATGGTTTACGCGTTAGTAATGAACCCCGAACATTCAATTGGCAATGAACACCGTCTGGTGCAGTCTTTTACCGCTTGTTAGTTTAAATATCTGTTTGCCAACCATTAGCGATCTTCGTACACCGATTGCTTAATTTCTTATGGATATTAAAACTATTAGCATACATCCATCACAGAAATGGTCAAGGATGGTGTGAAATATCGAAGTTTCCCGGGAATATACTTAGTGCACGTGAACTGCGTTGGAATTGAGCTTAGCATCACAGTGAACCAGATATACAATTTTTTTCTCATTGCTCACACCGGTCCCACCTTTTACCTGATGTGTATGGATGAATCTGATTTGTCAGTGTGTTTCATTGGAGTCATTTTCTCCAGCATTCACATAGCCTCTACATGCATCGAGATTGTTACGTATAGAGTTTTCCTTTAAACGAACCTGGGATATTGGACTTATGCCATAGATTCAAGTAGACCATCGTCAAGGAGAGAAAGATTCAAGAATACGCAGAGGTGGAAATCACTTCATGCAACATAAATAACACATTTACTGCAGTATACGGTCTTTAACATCAATAACATACCTAAGCACACAATTATGAGTCCAACTCTTAGCATTCTCCTTTATGTCCGTTGTGCGCGGTGAGCAAATTTTTAATGCTGTAACATAAATTGCTCAAAGCTCACAACGGGCAAAATTATGCCAGTCGTGCGAATTAGCTACTGTATCCCATAACATAAATGTTCAAAGCACACAACAAGCAAAGACATGATGGCGCGTTGAGTTCCCGTTGTGCAGAAATCCCATAGATTTTGTACAAAAATCCCAAAAAATTCAGTATATTCTTTCATTATAAACTCAGTCACTACATTTGCAAAAAATTATAAATTCAATGGTCTGATGATACGGTAATTACAGTGGGAGAGTTGCCTACATCTTTACAGAATAATGTCTCGAATTGTCGCATCCTCTCTTCAAGGCCTTCCACCCATCCTTCGGCCGCAGGCAGGCAGTTAGCCTTCCATTGCCTTATTACCGGTGGGACCGGGCTTCTATCTTTAAGTTGAATATTTACAAAGTGATTATTATTTACAAAACCTATGGTGAAGGGACCACGTTTCGTACCTTGGTGTGGTCCTGATCTTTACGGAAAAAATGAAAGACATTGTTGCATTGACAGCAGATGTATTACACAGTTATAACGACTTGAGATAATATGTCCAACTTCAGGGAAGGTCATCCAATATTGCATCGGGGGGTGGTCACCCATATAGTTAATTGACACTACCTGTTCTTGTGCACTTTCCTCACCCATCACCTTTGAGTACACATCATAGTGGTTACGCAGCTCTTGAAGCAACTCTCTTCTGACCACCTTCCACTGGTCCTCTCCCATCCCTAGATGTGAAGATATAGCCATGTAACCACAGTTCCCATCTACCGTCACATCTGTGACGTTCGATATATATTTGGCGATTGCAGCGGGGAATTGATCAAGATAAGGTATGCCTCCTTGAACGGCTCTAGCGTCCTTTGCTTCATAATTTGCTGCTGCAAATGAAGCTGTAGCAGAAACCCCAGTCATACTGCTAGATGTCGCGGCTTTGCCAGTTGGTTTCTTTCTAGAAAGTTAAGGAGGAATGTGAGGGGCAGACGTATTTTTGATCCTTTGGGACCGTCTCGGCTGGACACGGCCGACGCTCTCTTGTTTCGATGAGACTTCAGGTGGAATTTGAGCAGAGCAACTAGCCGCATCGCCGAAGTCATGATCAAAATGAGCAGGATGAATGGGGATGGCTGAATCTTCATTTGTCAAATTATTATCCCTTTTTCTTCTTCCATTGAACACGACATTAACTTGCGGCTCTGTAATCAGATTTGTCACCGGGGTAGCTAGCTCCTTCAACTTAATTAACAACTCCTGCTTCATCGGCCCATCAAGTTGAGCATAGAGCATGTGTATGCGCTCTAATTCAGCATGTATAAGCACATCTTCTTCAGACATCAATTCCGGCTTAGCCTCCATGTCTAGCTGCTTCCAATGAGAATTTACGGCATCTAAGGGAATGTGGCGATTTTCCCTTGTGTATTTGCCAATCTCATTGGCACATGGTACACCATAAATCATTCTAGCTAGACAATCACCTGTGCATTGGTCCGTTCCCATAGGGTCAGATTTATCAGCTTCCACAGACATTATCTTCAACGCCACAGCGGCTGTAAATCCTATCAGCTCCTTGAACAAGAACCCATGCACATTATGTTGCAACATGATCTTAGATTTCTCGAATGATGCCTTGATCTCGATATGCTGCCCCTCTAATGATTCATGTATGGTTGGCCAAGAAGCGGATAAACTGAAGGCCGATGAACCCAATGCCCTTTTAAGCTTAGAATGTTCAGTCTGGGCTCTTTTGGTCTGCCCTCTGTTGGTACTGACATTTCCAAAGTGGAGATTGCCATCTGTCCATACAGAAATAAACTTCTCCTTGTACTTGTCCAACCAAGATGTCTTCACATAGCTCACGACCCTTGTGTAATCTTTGTACTCGGTCTCCAATGCCTTCAGTTTAGCAACATACTCCTCCTCCTTGCGTGCCCCCACCAATAAATTCCAGCTAGAGATGAAACCTAACCATTTTTCTTGATCTTCAAAAGAGGGCTGGCAAGTTTTGGCAATATTTTTGGATATGTGCATTCTACATATTTGGTGCACCGCAAGGGGAAATTCATGGCCAATGGCATTCATAAGTGCTGGCTCCAGTGCTGACAAAATTACATGTGGCATCCTGTATCCCTGCAGCAAAGAGCTCAACTTCCCCAAGGCCCACAAGTAGTTCTCCTCACGTACGGCCTCCGTGTAACAAAATGCCGCTGCGAACTGAATATCTGTGGACGTCACCCCATACATCTCCATCAATGGTGGCCTGTTGCGGTTGGTCTTCAACGCGCAGTCCATAACCAGAATATCTGGAAATTTTCGTAATAACTCAACCGACTGCGGATGTGCCTAAAATATAGTCCTCACTGCAGTTGTCACTTCGTCCACTTCATGATACATAATGTAATTACGCTGTGTCAGTAGATTAAGGAATAGCTGCATTTCTGCTCTCCAGGCCATTTCCCCTGCCTTCATCCTCTGTCTGGCTTTATAAATAGTGTTGATTGTGGTAGATATTGCATTATCCTTTTCCTTCAGGTATTTCAAGATTTCCCTTGGCCTAAGCAGTCTATGTGACAAGTCTCTCACCGTGGCCATCTCCCCACCTCCGAACCTCCTCTCATCTGGATGTCGCTCGATGTACATTGCGGGTTTATGGTTGTGATTGCCACGTACAACTGTCAAAATCCACTTATCTGTTGCCACACCATTAGCCCTCAAGTAGAAGGGACATGAACACTTCTTGCTTCGAGTTGATTTTTTGGCCGATATATCCGGCCTGTGTGGCTGATATGTCCCACTTCTTTCACACAAAAAATAATAAGTTGGGACCCTATTGCCCTTTGTACTCATATTTGATGATTTTGTAACAACCAAATTCTCGGTTTTCACACCGACCCCTTTTACCCATTTACCAAGCTCTTCTATGCTGGGGAAAATTTTATTTGTTGTGAACTGATTTGTATAATCTTCATTAACCTCTGAGCCTTCAACAATACGCTGAATTAAGTCCCAGATACCAATATAGTCACTAAATGTTAAGATTTATTTTCTAGTAAATTAGTCAGTTAACAAAGCAAAATAATTTCAAACCTTTGCTTCTTTGTCCACTTCATCCCAGATCCCCTCAATGTGTAGCGAGCCCATCTCAATCTTCGTAATTTCTACGCAATCATGTTCCAAATGTACATTGCAGCAATAAATTTCTGAAATTATTAAAAAATACCAAATTAATTAGCATCAATTAATGGCTTACCAACTTTACGATGCAGTGCGGCCGCAGTCGACTATTTTAGGGCACCCCAACCCAATGACACAAATCTTTTGCACTGCCTTAAGGACCTTCGTTTGATATAAGCAGGAACTCTTATAGTCTATATACCTCAGCGAATTAGAATAATTTCTGTTGATCAAACCCTATCTCGTTAGCTTTTCCCGCCTTAGGTCACAAAACTGATCGCATATGGAAGCTGTTACGATGCATTTGTATATACAGATGCGTAGAAATAGTGGTTCATGGTGTAAATTACTCATCGCGAACAGTGGGAGGGCAAAAATGTAAATTGCTCTCCTCTGTAAACCGTCTAGCAGTTTGCCCACCGCACACAACCGCGCAAAACACGGACTTGCTCAGCGCACACAACCACGCAAAACTGGGAATTGCTCACCGCTCACAGCCAATCAAAACACGGAATTGCTCAGCGCACACAACCACGCAAAACTCGGAATTGCTCAGCGCACACAACCACTCAAAACCCGTAATTGCTCACCGCCCACAACCGTTTTGGTCAAGTCCACGTGCACATGTGGACGGGTTATTTGCTAGTAATATTTCAAACTAGACTTGTTTACTCAACCAGCACAACGGGTAAATTATTGTAGACCCGATATGACCCGGTAGGACCCGAAATTGTCCCGTGATACCTTCTGCTCGCAACGAATTGACAGACAATTACACAGATTGCTCACGGCGGAATTTCAAACGGCAAGTATTTTCAAAGATCGCTCCAGTCGCCCAGACCGAAATCCAAAAGCTTTGATTTTTATTTTATTGCTCGAAGGATACATCACTTAGTCAACTGGTGAGATCAAACAAAGAGCTGAATCGAGAGAAATCGATTTAGGGGTTTTTGACCTAAATTTATCAACATTGACTCTTTGGTACGTCTATACTTTTAAGTACAGTTTATCAGCCTTTCTTATTTTGATTTTACATGCATTCATCCACGGTTGAGGTTGATGAAGTCGGTACAAAAATCCAAGGTAATATTGATTTATCTTCTCGGCAATAATGCATTAAATCTTTGAGGATCAGGTTATGAATTGTTTGATACAGGATACTATGGATTTTACGACCGACTTTACCACCAATCAACTGTTCAAGGATAGAAAAGAGCTGTTTCAGTGGATACAAAACGTCGGGTTAAGTCATGGGCATGTGATTGTTACACGTTCGGGGAGATTAAGTAAAACGGCCAAAGGGCATCATGCTGTGTACTTTGCGTGTGAAAGAAGCGGTGAGTATCGGGGACACCGAAAGCTAAAAAAGACCAACCAGCCTGTTAAAACCAAGAAGTGTTCATGTCCTTTCTCATTGCGTGGTTATGTGGTGGGCGTGGGCGTTGAGGAGTGGAAGGTAACAGTCGTTTGTGGCAGGCACAACCATGAAGCAGCTAAATATGTCGATGGCCATTCCGATGACGGGACGTTGCAGGGAATGGAGATGGAAACAGTGCGTGACTTGGCGAATAGCAAGGTTCGGCCAGCTGAAATTTTGAAAGTACTGAAGGCAAATAAAAACTTCAGTGCTAACTCAATCAAAGCAATTTATAATGCACGAAACCGGTTACAACGGGGGAAGAAGGTTGGTATTGTAAAATAGTTGAAGGAGTTAGCATCAGCTGATAAAATTGTGGGTGCTGAGAATGTGAAGGCTGTGAATAATGAGGGGGGGATCAGAAGGTGGGGGAGGCGTTTTGGGAGAATGCAGTGCCTGCTGAGTTGCAGGAGGAGGATCATACCGGGAAGATGGGTGGGGAGGATGATAAGGTGGATCGTAATGAGGCGGAGCAGACTGCTGGGGAGGAGGAGGATGATGATGAGAATGCAGTGGCTAAGGCCTTTGAGAAGGAGCATGAGGTTCTACGTCTTCAAATTTCTACCCTGGTAGCGGAGATTGCTAAGCAGCATGCTGAGATAACGGATACGTCTACATTGACGTGTAAGCCGGGTAAGGGAAGAAGTAGACCGTTGTGGAAACGTACAATAAAGAAGCCGAAACAATCAATTTCACATGATGATAGTGACGAGGACTTGGCTGCCGACATAATAATACCATATTGGAACGCTTTTCCTGAGTGTCTACGACCCCTTATAGTGCATGTCGTAGATGTGAAAGCAGACGGAAACTGTGGGTATAGGGCTGTGGCAGCTCAGTTGGGACTGGGTGAGGACGAATGGAGGCAGGTGAAATATAACTTGCGAGAAGAGATGCAGAACCACGACGGCTTGTACCGGCAACTTATGGGTGCCGTGGAATTTAAAAAGAATGTAGTGGCACTGGGCCATTTGTTAGACCGTCCAAAAGCTAAATGGTGGATGCAGATGCCAGAAATGGCACATGTCATTGCCTCATGCTACGAATGTGTAGTACATATTCTTGCACCTCATCAGTGTGTGACATATTTTCCTTTAAGAACTCCTCCAGTACCCCTATCATCCAGATGCCACATAACGTTGGGTCATGTGAACAATAATCACTTTGTTATTGTTAAACTTGCCCCATATGGTCCTGTCCCTCCGACTTCAAGTATGTGGCTAAGATACCGTTCCGATGTGTCAGCCGGATGGCCGGCTGCTTATGAGGATAAGATGCATCAATTCCAGTCAATA
The DNA here is from genome assembly GCA_030789695.1 of Scilla litardierei. Classification (NCBI taxonomy): domain Eukaryota; kingdom Viridiplantae; phylum Streptophyta; class Magnoliopsida; order Asparagales; family Asparagaceae; genus Scilla; species Scilla litardierei. Next base: position 645,519,577 of record CM061142.1, on the reverse strand, counting down.
GTATTTGGGCACGATATTGCAACCGTTGACGTTATTGAAATATTGTAGGATAAAACGTTGTATCATTTTACTGTGGATTGTTTATTTCATATTGACAGATTGGTAGCATGAAATTTTATCATGTCTGCCTAAATGTGCAAATGTTATCATCTGTATGCCGTGCTTTGGTGTATGGTATCTATAAGTTATGCTCAACGATAGACCTACTAATCAAGTTTGCCTCTTACTAACTTTTTGGTGAACGGGTACAAACTGATATATACTGGATTTTGAATGCTTAATAACACACGCAATCTATCCAGATTTTCTTAAGGGTGTTAATTAATACAACTAATGATAGTTATCACGTTGGTATTATATTATTTTATATGTATCAATAATGTTGTTAACATCAGCATAAGAATATGAGGAATCCAATAGAATAAATATTAAAAACAAAATTTAGATCTCCTCAGCGCGCACCGCGGTCAAAATCGTTCTTAGCGTCGCGATTAATAACGATTACTGTTACTAATGTCAAGCCTGACAATCCATGTAATATTACTCAGCGCGCAGAACGGTTCGAATCGTGCTAAAATATAACCGTTGTGCGCGCTGAGTAAAATTTGCCAACTAAACCACCGAATTTAC